>CM040172.1:24965418-25705418 GCA_022606695.1 Vaccinium macrocarpon
ATGTACTAGTAATCAAGCGGAGAATATGAAACTCTAATCAGCGGTCTAGAACTCTTGCTTACTTTGAAAGTTGATATAGCGAGAAGTGTTTGGAGATTCTCGAGTTGATTATAAACCAAGTAAATGGGGGAATTTGGGTGCCATAATGTTGGTTTAAAAGTGTACCATGAGCATGTGAAGTCGTTAATTCAGCAATTTCACATGATTTCTTTTACATATGTTCCAAAGGTTCCTCAATGAAGAAGGCGATGCATTGGCTCAAAGAGCATCGAGGATTCAAGTTTATTCACGAGGACAATAGAGAGTTTTGTCAATTAACTCTAAGAAAATCTTTGTCAATGCTTAAAGATAGAAACATGAACTTGAAGTATATGAAATCACTTACGCTCCTAGTTGAGCATTTGGAGGCGGTCATTAATTGACTATTTAACAAAACACGATGCCAAAAGCAGGATAGAGCAACAAGGCTAAGATCACATCAATTACATCATGTATAATGGGGGCTTGTTTAAGAGAGGGGCGGATGGATTCTTTGCTTAAGTGTTTTAAACAAAGTTGATGCTTTAGGATTATGGCGGAAGTTCATGAAGGTATCTGTGGAGCTCATCAAGTAGGAATCAAGATAAGATGGTTGATTGAAGGTATGAATATTCTTGGCCTACTATCCTAAAAATTTGCATTGACTATGCAAAAGGGTGCCAAGCTTGTGAGAAGAACCCGGGGGCCTCTTAAAAATTACCAATTCTTTGAATTGCGGTATGTAATTAAACCACGGCCATTTAGAGGATGGGCAATGGATATGATTGGTATGATTTACCCTCCATCTAGGAATGGGGACAAATTTATACTAGTTCCTCTTGATTACTTTACTCGATTGGGTGGAGGCTCAAGCTTTTGAGGTGTCTCTCAAGAACAAGTGATTGAGTTCATTAAGAATATCATCTATAGGTTTGGATCTCGAAACTATAACTTGATAGATAATGGATCCATTTTCAAAGGTAGAAGCGGTGAAGGCTTTTGCGACCTCTCATGGAGTGTCCTTGATTAACTCTACACCCTATTATGCTCAATCAAATGGTCAGGCTGAATCAACCAACAAGATTATCAAAAGAGGCATTCAAAAGAATGGTTGATAGGAACCGGAAGAATGGCCAAAATTTATTGTTAAATGTGTTATGGGCATATCGAACCACTAAAAAGAACGATGGTGGAGCTACTCCTTTTGCTCTAACTTATGGGCATGATCTTTGTGTTACCAATGGAGATTGTGGTGTGAAGTCACGAAGAGTTGCTTCTCTCGGAATGAAGTGGACATTGGAGCATACCACCAAAGCCATGCATATGGGCTCGAAGGGATAGATGAAGAAAGAATTAAAGCTTTAATCCAGGATCTTGGTACAAAAATTAAGAGTAGCTAGAAGTTACAATAAGAAAGTGGGTTTGTTGAAGCTTTGATATAGGGGACCTAATATGGAAAGTAGTGTTGCCTATCAAAGAAAAAACAAGGACTTGGGAAATGGGCTCCAAAGCTGGGAAGGGACCTTTTCAAATTTATAGAGTCCTTAGAAGAGGGGCATATCATTTTAAAAGATTTGAATGGTTATGTCCATAGAAGAAAAGATTAATGGGAGATATTTAAGGCCTATGTCCCGACTATATGGGAGTCCTTTAGCGAGGAGATAAAACTATAAAAGTAGTTCATCTCTCTTTGCTTGTGCTAATCAAGGTAAGCATTAAGCACAAGCGATTTGTCTTGTTTGGAACTCATTAGTTCAAACAATGAAATTTATTCAAGCAAATGAGCGGTTATGAGATTGGAAAACAAAAGTATTTCATTGATTAATTCATAAAAGGTACAACAATTGTATGCATTAGGTGACTATCTGAAGCACCACTTATTACACACAAACTCATATACATCTCCTAGATCGGTTGTTCTTTGCGAGTTGGTTCTTAAGATCTCTTATAGTCCCAAGCATTTGAAGAAAACCTTGTTCATGTAAGTTTGCATATGGAAAGTGGTTTGAGCAATCTCCCCTCACGATTGCAAACAAAGCTTCTTCAAGTCGAGCCTCTCTTCCCCCTCAGTGATGTAGCTTAGCGACATCTTGATCATAGGAGAGCAATCCGGTTTGTGCTTCATCTTCTGCATTGGCTAAAGATGCCTTCCAACTCTGTCTTTGAAGGTGCCTCTCTTGGATTTCCGCGAGTTGAAGGGCTTTTACTTGAAATTGAAGCCTTGGTCAAAAGTTGTGCATATAGCTCACGAGGCGGGGCTTCAAAACCAGCGGCAATGACAAATGCTTTCGGATACATCTTGAGACTCCGCCCGGCCAATGGTTTCAAATTTAATCTTGAAAATTGTTTGGAGGATCTCCCTAATTCTTGAATCTCTTACGGTAGAAGGTAGGCGACCAACTTCAGATCTGCGGATGAGCCTTGTTCAACCTTGAGTTGGATAATAGGAGATTACGGAGAAGGGATTGGAGCTTTGGGATTGGTGATTCTCTATTACGAAATCACTTACTTTTTGCTTGGGCTGCGCTCTAGTGGAAGAGGATCACCAATAATGGTGCTAGCAGAAGTAACAATTTCCTGTCAAAAGAGTACATGAGCATAGTTAGGCTTGATCCTTTGAAGAAAGTATAACAATCTTGAATTTGAACAGCAATAATATATAGTACCTCAGTTGGATGGGTTTGTCTTAAAGGAAGCTGTTCTGTAGGAGAGTCAGTTCTTGGGACTAGATCAGGACCTGCTCCCTCAACCACTATCTCAGGTTGATCAGTGATTTTGACAGTTGAGATATTTGGTGCAATTTTAGGAAATAAACTCATGTCACCTTTTGAGGTAGAGACTTCGAATTGAACAGGTAAATCAGCAATATGTGGCTCAGGTACAGCCTCAGGTTCAGAAGTTGTTTCCTGTGGGAGACTCTTTGCTCAATGGAGTAGGGATATGAGCTTGATATTTTCAAAGGACAAGTCGGGGGCCGATTGAGGTTCTCTGACGGGCTTTAGGTTAGCATGCGGGTGACTTAGAAGCTTCAGCATGCTTGAACTTTGTCCTCCTTTCTGAAAATAGATCAACATATAAAATTGAGAAATGTGAAAGTAAATTCAAAGGGCCATAGTGAAATTAAAAACATAACAGTTTACCCTTCACAAATTGGCCTCTAGTAATGTTTTCTATCTCTTCTTCTTCTGGTTCTTCAGTTAATATTATTCTTCTCCGTTTGAAGCCTCATAAACTTTGCTTGATTTGACCTTTTCTTGGTGAGTCTTTCCTTTGATGCTAAAGTTTCTTTTGGTTTGGTTTGAAAGGACAAAGAAAGTAATGGTTAGTAAGAGCACAAAAGTTAGCGAAATTAGATGAGATAAAGAGATACTTGACTTCGAACCTGGAGAAACAGAAGTTTGAACAGTCTCTCTCTCTCTCTTCTCACCCTTTTCTTAGGGATAGATTCTGCAAGATGAATAGTAAGTAAGAATCAGAAAAGAATTAAAATTGCTGAAATCACACAAACAATGAGAGACTCACGATGGAGAAGGAGGAGGGTTCTTGTTTGTTGAGATCTAGTCACAATTTGTAATGCTTGTCGAAGTGGTTTAACATTTAAAGCGTGAGATACGAAACGAGAAGAGTGTACATTTGATGTTGCTTCTCTTGATGCTTGATTGAGGCTCATCTCTCTGTCGGGGACCAAATCCATCATCGACATAGATGAGGAGCTAGAGCGTGCTTCACCACTAGCTAGAAACGGGACAACCAATATGGGTTGCAAAACCTTGAAGCTATGTAGGTTTGATTGTACAAATTAAGAAGGTTATGCCACGGTTGGTAAATCTTGTGAATATTGGGTTGTCCATGGTAAAGTGGCAAGATTTAAAGTTTGCTCTAGATCTTCTGAATTCCACATTGCGACGTGAAAGAACATTTTTATCAACCTTCTTTCTAATATATAAGGGAACATTAACCTCTCCAGGGTAGGGGCATGGGATAGCTTGTACCATGCCAAATTATGCAACAAACAAGGCGAGGACAATAGATCTCGGTGATGAGTTTGTTTCGCGACCTCCAACAATCCCACCTATAAGAATTTCCCTTGAGATAAGAAATCGCCAGCGGTGACGGCAAAATTATTGGAGCCCCTGTTTTCCATCATGTCTTTTTATCAGGCGGGTCCAATACTCCAATCAACAAAAGGAGTGAATTGATTCCTCTTATCCTCCCTCATTCTATAAAAATATTGCGGATATCCAACCAATGCTAAAGGTTTGGAAGCCATAACTCTGAATTTATCCCCATAAACATTAATAGGGTCTGAAATAGCAACCTTGAATATATAGGAAAATCGCCCGAGAATCCACGATTTGTAAGAACCAAAAGGGGCCTCCTATGTTAAACATAAGTGGTTTTGATTGGTACATAGATCCTATTTTATAAGCGTAACAAAAAAGTGTGAAGCCAAATCAAACTTGACCACGAGAAAGGAAATATGCCAAAGGGGCAAATTCGGCATAATCTTCTTACCACTATGACGGAAGATCATTTTCTGAAGGTGTATAGAAGATATGCAAAAACTCCCTATCGGATACTCCATCTTGAATTTGGCCTCATTTCTAAAGAAAGCTTCCATATGGCGTGTGAACACGAGGTTTTCATAAGCGCCAAAGGCGGGACATCAATTGATTTGGAGATATCAATCATTGGACGGATGGAGGAAGTCCGATTGAGAAATGACGCGTCTAAAAGCTGTGGGAGCCATCATCCCTTGATTAAATGGGAAATAATTAAATAGGCGAATCCCAAAGGCTAGGGGCGTGTGTATGAGTCTGAGGGTTTTGTGGAATACCATTTCGAAGCGGAAGCGATGATGTGCGAGTCAATCTCCTCCAAATCAATCCTCTTATACTTCAAAATATGATCAGTCCATTCACCCCAATCATTATCCTGAACTGGCCAGCATACAAAGTTTCTTGTTGGCCAATCTGCAAAGTTTAACTCTTGATCCTTTATAAGCTTACCTTCTTCTAAGATAGGGTAGCATGATGTAAACTTGAGAGGAAGATCGAAGAATGCAGGCCCTAGAATATGAGTGCTCGGTTCTATAGGGATTAGTTATGAAGACTTCATTATTCAAATCACTTTCGTGGGTTTGACATTTCTTCCTCAAGCGTATCTTGAAGAGCGGTGAGGAGGTACCCATTTGGATAGCACTTTCGGGAAGCCATGGATGCGAGGGTTGAGAGAAAGAGAGGGGAGAACAAAGTGTTTGAAAGTTTGAGCAGCGTAATGAGAATGATTTCAAGCCCTAGATTTATACGTTACGGGGGGGAAGCGGTGTAGTGTTTGGGGCCAAGTATCCGTTTTAAAGTTATTGGGCCTATGATTATTTCTCGGCCCACGCTTGTTTTCAACTATTGATTGATAATTACCCTTAAATTAATAAATCATTTCATACTTCGAACCACTTTTTGGTTTATTTTCATGAAATGTATCTTATTCTAAAGAGTTCGAGTTGGTTTAAATCATAATTAAGTGCTTCGAAAAGCATTTGAGAGTGCATAACAAGCCATTGAAAGAACTTATATTTCATTGAAACTTAAGATATAAGGAAAGTACATGTTATAAGATCCTATTACACAGGGGAAACTAAGCATCTACTGGTGGTGAAGCAGCTGTTGGAGTAGGGATGATTTGGAAATAATGAGGAAAGCTCCAAGTCACTAAGGCATGGAATCTTGCCCAAGTAAAACTGAAACTCTTTTTCCATCATCCTAGCTTTGTTTTCTTCATCAATTTTGAGCTTCTTCTCAATCAATGGCCTGATTTTCAAAACCAGAGTCTTGGCTTTGACTTCGAACTTGGCCAATTTGAGAGCATTTCTTTTCATATGATTCTTAAACCGCCTTCGAAGCCTCTTGAAGGCGTCGATCAAGCGTTGAAGGAACGCCTTTTCAGGTTTTCCACCTTTTTATGAAGTTTGGAGATCTGATCATGAAGCACTTCATAATCATGAAGGTCTTGATCAAACCCAAATGAAGCAGTATTATTCTTCATCCACATTCGAAGCAGAGGAAGCTGACTCAGAAAAGAATGAAGAAAAGGGCTAGCTTGAATGTTATATTGGAGAGTTTCGCAAGCCCATAAAAAAATTTTAAAAGGTATGTCTTCTTCAAGAACACCTACATCCAAAAAGCAAAAGCAGCCAATAGCTCTTTGGCTCTGAGGGAATCAAAATGGGGATAAAGAGAATAAGAAAGGTTAGCATGATAAGGAGTAGGGTCGAACTTGATATTCTTTAGCTCTTCGAACCAATCTGTATTCACAGGAAGGTCTCGAAGGGAAAGATTGGCAGGATCAATGAAGTCTCCTTCGAAATGAGGCTTTCGAACCTCATGCAACCAGTATATAAACTGAGTACTGGCCTTCTGCTTAAGTTCTCCATACCTAGCAAAGCCTAACCTTTCATCTTCATGGACTTTAAAGAAGCCAGGGGTTAAACAAGTGGCTATGAGACTGCCAAGCAGCATTATGTTGGGATCCCGTCTTATGAAGGGAGATAAATATTTGCTCATAGCCAATGAGCGGTAGTGGCTCCAACCTTTATAGCTAGCAGGATCATCCATTCTTACCACCACTATCTCAGATGGTAAACCCCATAGAAAGGGTTTATGAGCAGGAGGAGATGGAGGATCCCATGGGTCAATAGGCTCGGAAGTTTCTACTTGAGCCACTGTATAAGATCGATCCCTTCGAATCTCACCAACAATTGGTGTCATAATATTTCTAGTGTCAGAAGAAATTGGGTCATTAAGAGCCAAGTTTTCGAAGGCATTTTGAGTGTTAGAAATATCAGCCATGGTTGAATTCGGACGAAGATCGGTTTACAAATTGGTAATCGATTTTACCAGTGATTAAGTTTTTTTATAAGCAGAATTTTAGTTTAAAACAATTCGAATTCTGAAAAATGGAGAACGTGGGTGTTAACTGCCCACTATCCATGAATTTTTCATAAAAACGAAGAGATTTATTGATAACTGCATCGTGGGATGTGATTGAAGCTGCCAATAACTTTTTGCTTTGAAAGCATACGAGAATTGAAGCGGCGAAGGCACATTAACACTTATTCAAATCCTTTGAAAAAAGATGTTAATGTGGGGGTATGTTTACATATAAAATTAACCAATCAATGATTAATTGACCGTAATCAAAAAAGTGCCAAGCGTTGGCAATTACTTCGTCAATGAAGACACTTTGGATTAATAAGTTAAAATGCAGAATAACGATGTCATTATTTAGAAGGTAGTTATTGGCGATTACAAGCCATTACTAAAATAAAGATTGGCCCCGAAGCCATAATTTCAACTGCTAAGCGTACATGCTCGCGTGTAAACTTGAGAAACCCGAGGCGATTGGCGGTTGAACCGTGGAATTTTTCTAGAGGCGATTATTTCCTTAATCACATTATCATTTTGAGTGGTTAAAAATTAATGCGCATTTAAAGCTTCTAGGAAGGGAAAATTCAAATATAGGCGTGGAGGAAGGATAGCGCCAACCATCCCCAGTGGAAGTTGGAGTTGAAGCAAGCTAGGTTCAAATTCATGAAGCTAGAAGTTCAAACCACAAGCTGCGTCTATAAATAGGAGAATTTGAAGAGTACAAACCCCCGGACAAATCTTCAACAAACAGCTATCAAAAAACTAATGCTTGGTTTGTTCATTGGCAAAATAGTTTAGGATTTCGAACTCAGTTCGAAGTAGTTTAGGATCTCGAACACAGTTCGAAGTAGATTAGGAAGTAGATTAGGAGTTAGACTAGGATTTATCTCGATTGTTCTTGTAACAATCACCCCTATCTCGATTGTTCTTGCAACAATCACCCGTTCGAAGTTCTGTTACTCTGTATTTGAAGTTGGAGACAATTTCGAAGTAAGTTTATCTTTGATTTATCAATCAAAGTGTCTTGTTTCTTTATTGTTCTTTGATTTCCTAAGTTTATTGGTTTGCATTTCTTCACTTATTAAGAAAAATGCGTCTTAATTGAGGTAATTGAACCAACAAAACACAATCCTTTGATTAGGTTTGGTTTTCCAAAGTTAATCGAGGGGAGGAAGATTGAAACTCTCTGCACGCCTTTTTTACACAATTATTTTCCATTGCAAAAAGGTAAAAAGAACCAAACATGGTCATAGTGAATGCTCACCCGTTTTATTTTTCAAGTACTAGCCAAGGAGCGTGAGTTCGAATGCTTGATGTGCATGACATTTTGAGGGCATGGCATGAGGAGTTACACAATCATCTAGTAAAACGTTATTCTTGAAAGATGGATTTGTAAACCCATATCATTCAATTCTATTGACTTCAAAAAAATGTATAACGTTAATGTTTTTACTTTAATTTGACATGAGAAGCGAATTATCGATCTAGATATGGATCTTTGGATAAATATTTGGTTCCTTGTGAGGAGATTTAAGCATATGGAAGTTAAACTTCATATTTTTATTGTAAAGTTATTTTTTAAGGGAAATTTATGAAATGGTCCCTCTAGTTTCACCCCTATCTTGATTTCATCCCTCTATTTTTCAATTTCACTCTACTTGAATCCTATACTTTCAATTTTGGTGAATTAGGTCCAATCAATAGCGGACGTGTAAAGATGATGAGAAATCCCAATTTGGGGGGGTTTGAGGGGCAAAAGCAGGGCTTTTTGCCCATCCTTTTTTCTTCTCCAATTTGTAACCTAACCCTAATTTTTTTTTTTTTGGCGAGAAAAAATAATATAAAATATATTTCTAATAATAATATAATTTACTTTGAATTTTTTAAAGAGATTGTTGGAAGTGGAGAAATAAAAATCAGAACAATCCCAACCAAAGTCAATTTCATTGCCTCCTAGTGCATCTCTAGCGGGTAGCACAACTTTGAATCACACACTAGAAGGATTGGGATAAAAAAAGGAGGAGGGGAAACGTAACTCAACTTGATAATCATGTCGTTAAATGCTTTAATGTCGGAACCCGAGAACAATTACATAGTGAGATTGCTCAAATGTTTTACAATGGCGGATTGCCTTTCAATTTGGCAAGAAATCCTCACTATGTTACCTCATATACTTATGCTGCGAATAATAGTATACCGGGTTATCTACCCCCCCCCGTACAACTTGTTGAGAACCACATTACTTCAAAAAGAAAGGACAAGCGTTGGCGGTTGTTAGAGTCTATTAATTAATCATGTTGTTAAATGCTTTAATGTTGAAAACCGAGAGCAATTACATATTGAGATTGCTTAAATGTTTTACAATGGATTGCCTTTCAATTTGGCAAGAAATCCTCACTATGTTACCTCATATACTTATGCATGAATAATAGCATATCGGTTATCTACCCTTGTACAACTTATTTGAGGAACCACATTACTTCAAAAGAAAGGACAAATGTTGGCGGTTATTTAGAGCCTATTAAAGGCATATGATAGGAAGAAAGTGGCAATTGCAAGTGATGGTTGGAGTGATCCTCGACAAAGATCTTTAACTTTATGGCGGTCCAGGAGGTTTACCTATGTTTCTTAAGGCTTATAATTGTCAGGGGCAAAACAAAGGATAAACATTTCATTGCTACATTGATGAAAGAGGTTGTTATTGAGATTGGGACTAAGAATGTGGTTCAAATAATTGAAGGGCAGCATCTGTAAGAGGGAAAAAACTCACAAAGTTATTTCCTTGGTCTTATGAGATCAAATCCTCTTCGAATGGAGTGTCCTTGATCTTGCAGCACAAGCAAACTGTCATAGCACCCCTGCCTCTAGGCGGCAAGGGCCCTCCGATGGCTAAGTTAGTATTTGTGAGCGGGGCGATAAGCGTAACGGTGTGTAACTATCAGAATGGGTTTAAGCATACCCCTAATACTTCGGAATCATTTTTCTTATATAGGCGATTTAGTTTGCATTTACATTCCTTGTGGAATTCTCTTCTGTATGGAATCCTTCCAAGCTTAGGATTCTCCCTTATTGGGCAACGTAGCCTACATGATTCTGTATCCTTATACGATAAGGATCCTTGCCAAGATGGCCGCATATTGCTCGTTTGGAGTTTTACCCTACATGGCAGTTCGCTCCTTGTTTAGTAAGTTGACTGGCTTTCCATCTCTGGGAAAAATTGTGCTTATCTTCGTAAGCTCAACTAATTCTAGGAATATCTTCGAATATTTTCTCCTTTCCTTATCTTCATATGGTAAGGCCCTACTAGGGGTTTCTCAAGTATGGGCGTCCATACAGATATCCAAACGGCGAATAGACTTGAGTGATTCACTGAATTATGGGTCTTGTGGTCGTTGGCGTATTGTTCTATGTTTCTTTCCTCGTGCATGTCACGTGGTAGCTCTGGACGAGCTATTCTGTTCATCATATGTAGCCTTTGGAAAATACCATGCACAATTGCTCCCCAGCTTTTGGTCGTCCATGCATGTTCACGACGGACAAGCTAAAGCTATATGATGGGCCGATTCTTGCTTCATTTATCTTTTCGTGATCGCTTTGCTTTATTTGGCGTGGTTGCCACCGCGTCAATTTGTTGCATAATACTCCCAAATGTTGAGTCTGTTTGAGTGTAACCCCTAAAGTGCCCGTTTCCTTAACCTTCCTCTTCCTTCTTTCCATATGCGCATTGCTTTTTTTTGAGAGAGAGAGTCATCCCGTTGTGAGTTCCATTACCCTTGAGCTTTCTGAGTTGTTCTTTCCTTTGACTCCCCTTTCATCGGAAAACATCTTCTCCAGTCGTCCCCGATTTCTTATAAGTTTCTTGCAACCTTTTTCCGCTCTTCTTGCACAGTTGTTTTAGGCCTTTCTTGTACCTGCGTTGTTTTCTGCCATGGGTAGGAGTCTCTGTGATAATGAAGCCCATATGGAGGCCTTCCGCCGTCGTTATGAGGTCCCTGGTGACATTAATCTAGCCTTGGCTCCTAAACTGAGGATAAGATCCACGTTCCCCTTCTAGCTGTTGTTGAAGGTGATGTTAGGTTTCCTCTACACCCTTTGTTAGTTGAGATCTAAACATCTGTCGCTTGACCCCGCTCCAACTCTGTCCCAACTTCTATCGTGTGGTTATAGGAGTGGTGGCCCTAAATAGACTTTTGGGCACGAACTTGAATAGTATGACATCCGCCGTCTTTATAGCGTTTGCCCCACCACCCATGGGACCTACTACCTCAAGATCTAGGACAAAGAGCGTTGTCTAGTGACCGATCTCCCCAATTCCTGTCGTGGGGAGAATGACGACTTTTTTATTGTGAATGGAAATTTCTTACCCAGGGACAATGGTGGCAACGTCGTGGGGCCTCCGTGCCCCCCATACTGGGCGCATTACCGTCGGTTATCCTCTTTTCTTTTCTTTTTTCCTTTGTCAATTTCTTCACTTTAATAGCTTCTATGTAGTTGCTCACTATGTCTGCTTTTTCCCCGTCTGCAGTGGAGAATATCAATGAGGGTCACTTGGTGGTGCACGACAGTGTCCACCTTCTTGATATTGAGAGAGCAATCAAGTTTTCGGGCATCAGAGGGATTGACACAGAAGGGCTAGGTAGGGCTGCACATGTTTTGCTAAAGTACAATCCTTCTGTCATGGTGGTGTAAAGTGTAAGTGAGGTTTCTACTTCTTCCTGGAATTTGCGTAGGGGAAGAGGTTGTATTGGGGTAAGACGTTCTCTTACTCAGAAGCTTTTTATCCGTAATCAAGTTATCCACGCTTCTCGTACAAACAAATATCTTGGAATTGACTTGTCTTGTGAAAATATTCAGAGTGATTTGTTTGGAGAGATTACTAGCAGTGTTCCTGTGAGAGATCAACCCCCTATTTCTCCCATGCCGAGAGTTGTACTTGATTTTTCAGATTTTATAACCCTTGATGATGATGAGTCCCCTGTCCAGTTTTTTGATCCTGAGGGAGCTTCTTCCCCTCTTCCTTCTCCAGAGCGAAGAGAACCTGATGATGCTCTAGAGAAGAGGCCCAGGGAAGAGTCGGTTCCTATTTCAAATCCTCCTCAGCAGCGTCGTCGTACTACCAAGAGCTCTTCTACTCAGCCACCGCCCCCAACCCCCAATCCAGAATCTAAGTCTAAGATGGCCATTTGGAATCCTCCTCTGCGTCGTGGCACCCAACCTGTCCTTTCTACTGATAGTTGTGATAATGCTGAGGTTGCTCTGGCTGTTGGATGAGCTGTTTTGCTTCTTGAGGATGTTGAGAGAGAAGTCGGATCCAGTTATCTTAAGCTCCTGAAAAATGGCTTTCACCACCATATCAAGGTATGGATTTCGTCGTTTCATTCATGTAGCACTTTTTGTTAATGGCTTCTTATTTTTGACATGTTAGTTTGTTGATCGTTTGTGACGAACTATAGTCCATGCAACTCATGTATGTGGCTTGCGACCGTGTTGCCATGGATAACAGGATGATCACTGGTGCCAATATGTAGTTGCAGACTGAGAATGATGAACTGAAAGTCAATGCCAACCGCTTGATCAATGTCAATCAGTTGATGACCAATGAAAATGAGAAATTGAAGGAAGAGCTGGCTTCATTGAAGTGTCAGGTTGGTGAGACAGATTGTAACTTTAGTGATGCCATGACCAGACTTGGGCTCTTGGAAACTGAGCTATCGAACGCTCAGAGGAGCCAGGCCAATCTGGAGGCTGAGTTGGTTGGTGCCCAGGCGTCTTCTGACCAAGCCTACAATTAGGGAGTGAATGATACAAAGATGAAGTTCAAAGCCCAGATGCCACAGTTCAAAGACTTGTTTTTTGCCAGAGGATGGAAAGCATGTCTGACCAAACAGGACGTTGACAGGTGAGATGCGATTTGGACTGAGATTGAATACCTCAGACGTAGGGATGCTGCTCCCCAGCATGCTTCTGTGATAAATCAAAGTGCCGACGTTGACCCTAGCCAAAAGGAAGCTAGTGGCAACACATCCATTCCTGACGAGCAGCGGGTTGAGCTCCCCTTCTCTGGTGTTGTTGAAGAATCAGGTAACATTTCTGCCACTGAGGTCCATGAGGCCCAGTGAAGAGGCCTTGTGCATGTTTGATCTGTCTTAATCATAACTCTTTGACATTCCTGACTATTGTCTCGGTAGCTTAACATAATTTTTGGTCCCATGCCCTGCGTGGCTATTTGGACGAGCTGACCCTGCGTGGTCTTGTTTTTTGGAACTACAGTAATTACACCCTTCGCAGTGTTAGGTGGGCTGGCGTCCAAGTTGCCTGTTGACATGACTTGGAATTTTTTTGCTTTACATTAGCTCTAAATGTTCCGATTGCACTTGTCTATGCAACAACTGTTGGGTAATCCGCGTACAGGGATGAGGTGTGCAAGTTTGGGTCTTGCATCTGCCTCCTCCCTTGTTTTGATTGTTAGTTCGCGTCATTGAGTTGTGCATTATACGCTCCTGTATGCAATCAAAACTACATAGGACAAATATTATATAAGCTTTTAGACCCCCGATAGTCCTGCATTTAGTCGATAAAGGCGTCGGGTTTGGAACGGATGTTCTGTGCGTTACTCAAAAGTAAGACAAACATTTTGGAACCTAGATGTTCCTGTATTTAGTCAATAATTGAATGAGACAAACACTCTAGAACCTATATGTTCCTGCACTTAGTCAAATTTGTAAGGAGCAAATGACATAAACCGTGTCTAACCTTGAACTATTATGGACGAGGCCATCAGCAGGCTTAGGCATATTCGCGCCTAGTCATAGACGAGGCTATGAGTGATTTTTAAAGCATATCCGCGCCTAACCATGGACGAGGCCACGGGTTGCAACATTCATTGCAAGGTCTAGGCATGTTCGCGCCTAACCATGGACAATTTATAGGAATATTCATGCCTAACCGTGGACGAGGCCACAGGGTGCAATATTCACTGCGAGGTCTAGGCATGTTCGCGCCTAACCATGGACAATTTATAGGCATATTCGCGCCTAACCGTGGACGAGGCCACGGGTGCAATATTCGCTGCGAGGTCTAGGCATGTTCACGCCTAACTATGGACAATTTATAGGCATATTAGCCCTAACCGTGGGGCGAGGCCACGAGGGTGCAATATATTAGCCCCTACTGAGGTCTAGGCATGTTCGCTTAACCATGGGCGATTTATAGGCATATTCGAGCCTAACCGTGGACGAGGCCACAGGGTAGCTAGGCATATTAGCGCCTATTCATGGACGAGGCCATGGACGAGTTTAAGCATATTAGTGCCTACTCATGGACGAGGCCATGGACGAGCTTAGGCATATTCGCGTCTATTCATGGATGAGGCCATGGATGAGCTTAGGCATATTCATGCCTATTCATGGACGAGGCCATGGACGAGCTTAGGCATATTCGCGCCTATTCATGGACGAGGCCATAGACGATGCTAACAACAAACACGCATTTCTTTGCATTATGATGCCAGATTGAAGGTATATCATGCCCTTTAATATGGGATTTGTTCATTCAGTCAAAGCCCATATTTACTCAAAGTAAAGTAATGCATAGATTTGCAAGTCAATAAGTGGATGACTTTATTCGCAATCATGATAGTTTCTCTACATGACTCGTAAATAAAGAAATAAAGAAAAGAAAAAATAAGATCACATTTTGCCTTTCAGGGCATTATTCCAAGAAAATTTCATAATGAAAAACTTACTCTACCTTTCAGGGCATTATTCAAAGGAAAAAGATAATTTTAAGGAATAAACTTCATAAGATTATGGATATTCCAAAGGCGGGGGACCGGATTTCCGTCTAGATCTGTAAGTCTGTATACTCCGACCCCTGCCAAGCCAACCACTTTGTAGGGCCATTCCCAGTTTGGTCCGAGCTTTCCGTCTTATGCCTTTTTGGTATTCCCTACCACTTTCCTCATCGCGAGGTCCCCTATTCCAAATTCTTGAGGGGGTGGACCTTCTTATTTGTAAGTCTGCAAAAAAGCTGCCCGGTAGGCCGCTAATGTAACGAGCTTCTTTCGCCGTTTCTTCTACAAGATCCAAATTTGTTGCCAAAGCTTGGTCGTTCCCACCAGCCTCTACCAATGCTATTTTGTTTGTTGGTAGCCCCACTTTGATGGGGATGACAGCCTCAGTACCGTAGGCCAAGGAGTATGGAGTCTCTCCCGTTGATCGTCTTGGGGTGGTCCTGAATGCCCATAGCACTATTAGGAGTTCTTCAAGCCAGCTTCCCTTCTTTTTCTCCAATCTTTGTTTGATTCCTTTGAGGATTGTTTTGTTAGAAGCCTCTGCCTGTCCATTACTTTGAGGATACGCTAGTGTTGAGTAGTAGTTTCGTATCCCATGTTAGGCACAGAAAGCTTTGAACTTTGGCCTAAATTGCACTTTGTTATCCGAAATTATGTAGTAGGGCACCCCAAACCTTGTTATGATGTTCTGCCAGACAAATTTTTCCACATTATTCTCTGTGATCTTAGCAAGCGGTTTTGATTCGATCCACTTGGTGAAGTAATATGTCCCCATCAGTAAGAACTTCCTTTTGCCCGTTGCCATGGGTAGGGGCCCTATAATGTCAAGCCCCCATTGAGCGAATGGCGATGGGCTGGTTAGTGGTTGTAGGTCTTCTGCCAGTGTCCAAATTATTGGTTTGAACTGTTGACACTTTTCACAGCTTCTGACGATCACCTTCGCATCTTCCTGCATGTATGGCCACCAGTACCCCTGGGTTATTGCCCTATGTGCTATCGATCTCCCTCCCGCATGTCTGTCGCATGTCCCAACGTGTATCTCATGTAAGAACTTCTGTACTAGCGTGGGATGCACACAAAGTAGGTAGGGACCATGATATGACTTTTTGTATAGATTTCCTTATGGTGAGAGCCAAAAATGAGCAGACTTTAGTTTAATTTTGTAGGCCTCTTTTTTATCCTCTAAAAGGATTTCGTCCTTTAGGTAAGCGATGACTAGGTCCATCCAACTTGGTCCCAAGTTTCCATCCATGTTGGTTTCGGCCTCCTGCCCAATTCTGGGCTGGGCTATGTATTTGACTACCACAGTGCGCTTGTACTCTGTTGGTAGTGCCGAGGCCAAGTTGGCTAATGAATCTGCGGGAGCATTTTGTCCTGAAGTGATTTGCTCTATCTTTGCTTCCTCAAAATCTGCCATTAGACCCTGTATAGCCTTTGTGTAGGCTGCCATTTTTCGTTTCTTAGAGCGTATTCCCCACTTAGCTGATTTACCATGAGCTGTGAGTCACAGAAGATCTTTTAACTTCTTGGCCCTAAGGGTCCTCGCAATCTTGAGCCCGATTAGGAGGGCCTTGTATTCTGCCACGTTGTTTGTTGCGCTGAAGCCCAAACGAACGGATTGTTTGAGCATTAGGTGCTCCGGAGCAAATAGCACTATTCCTGCCCCCGAGCCTTTGTTGCATGTTGATCCGTCAACGTACAGATGCCAGCTTCCTGTATTTTGATCGTCGCCTTAAGGACTTGGTTCATGTTCGCAAACCAAGGGAGGCTCAACCTCTGCCAGGGTAAACTCAGCTACGAAGTCTACCAACACTTGGCCCTTGATGGCTGTCCTTGGTTGGAAATCAATATCGTACTGATTGAGCTCTACCGACCAAGTGGAGATTCTCTCAGAGAAGTCTGCTTTTTGAAGCAGCGCCTTCAAGGGAAACTCAGTGTATACAGTGATGGGGTGCTCCAGAAAGTAATGCGGCAATTTCCGTGAAGCCATGATTAAAGCCTTAACGAGCTTTTCCAAGGGTAGGTATTTGGTGTGTGCATCCAGGAGAGTTTCACTTAGAAAGTAGATTGATGTTTGCTCTGTGACTTCTATTCGGAGGAGGGTTGCACTGATTGCATGCTTTGAGACGGCCAGGTAAAGAATCAACCGCTCTCCTTTCTTTGGTTTTGACAACAATGGGGGCGTTTTGAGATACTTCTTGAGGTCTTTGAAAGCCTCCTCCTGCTCCGGTCCCTATTCATATCCTTTCCTTTTCTTCAGCAGTTGGAAGAAAGTCTTGCATCTGTCCGACGAGCGATTGATGAACCTGTTTAGTGTTGTCGCCATGCCCGTCAGCTTTTGCACTTCCTTGGTTGTCTTTGGGCTCTCAAGTCTCCGGAGGTCTATAACCTGATCTGGATTGGCCTCTATGCCACCTTCCATGACCAAATGGCCCAGGAACTTTCCAAAACTCACACCAAATGCACATTTTGAAGCATTTAACTTTAATTGAAATTGTCGTAAGATATCAAAAGTTAACTTTAAATCGGTTATATGATCAGCTTTCTCCTTGCTTTTCACCACCATGTCGTCTATATAGACTTTCATAGTCCTCCCAAGCAAGTCTTTGAACATGAGTGTTGCGAGTCTTTGGTATGTAGCCCCGACGTTTCTAAGACCAAATGGCATGACCCTGTAGCAATACAGCCCTCGTGGAGTGATAAACGATGTCTTTTCTTCGTCTGGCTCATGCATTGCTATCTAATGGTATCCCCTGTAGGCATCCAAAAAACTCATTCATTCATTCGTACCCAGCCATTGCATCAACGAGCTGATCAATTCTAGGCAGAGGAAAACTGCTTTGGGATAGGCCTTGTTTAGACTAATGAAATCAACGCACACTCTCCATTTCCCATTCTTCTTCTTGACGACGACTGTATTGGACAACCATTCAAGGTAGTTCACTTCCCTGATTGCTTTGACTTCTAAGAGACGATCAACCTCTTCATTGACTGTTTCAGCATGCTGAGGAGCCGACCTTCTGGACTTGTGGACTACTGGCCTGTGCTGGGAGTCTACGTTTAAATGATGACAGATTACATTGGGATCAATGCCTAGCATCTCTTGGGGCATCCAAGCAAACACATCAACGTGTTGTTTGAGGAAATGTACAAGTTCTTCTTCCTCGTTCTCATCAAGCTTTTCTCCTACCAGAAAGTACCTTTCTGGATCCTGGTTGTCGAGCTAAACCCTTTTTAATCCTTACACGGTTCTTAGGGATGGATTCCCTCCAACGTCTTATAATGTAGATTGATCGGATACTTCAACGGACTGAACGAGATGTGCCTTGGGGGCTCTGTTGATCGTTGAGACTAAACACTAATTTGTCATTTTCTGGTTTCCTTTGATGTGCTCAATGCCTTCTGCCCCCGGGAATTTTATCATTCGATGGTAGGTTGATGAAATTGCCTTCATTCTGTGCAGCCATGTCCTGCCAATGATGGCGTTGTAGGAAGATGGGACATCGACAACCAGGAATTCTGTTTTTAACACGACAGACCCTGCTCGTACTGGCAATGTCACCTTTCCCATGGGCCAAACCGGTTGTGACCTGAACCCAATTAGAGGAGTCTGACTCTTTTCTAAGTTCGTCCTGGGCAACTCCATCTTCCTAAAAGTGTTGTAATAAAGGATTTATGTGCAGCTCCTCTGGTCCACCAATATCTTCTCAACGTCGTATTCTCCTAGTCGTAAGGTAACGACCAGAGCATCATTGTGCGGCAGCGTTACTCCGACCAGGTCTTCATTTGTGAACGTGATTGACCACACTGTGATCTCTTCTTCCCTGGGCCTCTTCACACCCAGCTTGTACACGTGCTTTGCATGCTCATTCTGCCTTTGTACATATCTAATCTCACTTTCAGTGTAACAGGTTGCGTGGCCCTGTATCATTTGGATCAGACCCTTGGGTTTTGATAAACAGTCCACTTCCTCGGCTGGGGCTGCTTGATCTTTCTTTCTTTCTGCTACATATTCATCGAGGAGGCCTTCAGCTGCCTTCTCGTCCAGGAACTTCTTATACTCGAAGCAGTCTTCTGTCATGTGCACCCAGTCTCGGTGATAACTGCATTTCTTGTTTGTTGCTCTCTGCCTTTCTGGATTTCCAATCATTTTTGGAGGTTCGCGAAACCATGGCTTAGCTCTGAGTTTGTACAACATTTTGTAAATTAGTACATTAAAAACCGTGTAAATGTTGTGGAAAGAACGGGTCTCCACAATGGCCTTGTCTCTTTGGCTGGATGAACTATCCCTCCTGATAGTAGGGTACTCCTTCTTACAACCCTTTTGCTCCATCATCCTCTTTTCTGGAGTGACAGGTCGTCCTGTGTTCTCTTTCCTACTTTCTCACATTCAATCATCCTCGACGAGTGCATGTTGTTCGATACGTTGCATGAGCTTTGCCACCGTTCTGATTGGGTTCATTGTCAGGGATTTCCTCAAATCTGAGCTAACTGGCAAACTCGTCTTGAAAGTTGTTGTAGCGTACTCCTCGCTACAGTCTTCAATCTCATTAAAGGTTTTCCAGTACCTTTTTGAATATTCCTTCAAACTTTCTGCTTCCCTCTGTCCCATGGCAATCAGGATGTCAAAAGTTTTTGGTGCCGCTCAACTCGTCAAGAATCGAGCTATGAACTCCTCGGAGAGCTGCCTCCAACTGTGGATCGAGTTTGGTGCCAACTTTTGATGATACCAGCTTAGCGCCACCTTACCCAGGCTTGACGAAAACATCTTGCACATCAAGGCGTCATCCCTTGCAAGCATAAACATCGCCTGCTGGTAGTGGTGAATGTGAGTCACTGGATCATCTATGGTTTCGTATAGCACAAACAGATTGTGCTTTATCTTGGTAGGTGGGTCCGCCCGTTGGATCCATTTAGCAAATGGGGAAGCAGCCACATGGTTGAGGGCCTTTTTGGTCGCTTACCGGGCCACTTCACGTTCATCGTAGCGTTCATTTGAATCAAACCTCTCGTACCGATCCCTTCCATGCCACCTTCTTTCCCCACTATCCGGGGAATCACTTGTGGCTCTTCTCTTCCTTCGTGGGCCCTTCCTAGCTGTGGAATCCGCCCTTTTTGGTGGGGATTCCATCCCCGACCGTCTCCGTTCTTTTCCACCATCCTAGGACTTAGGTTTCAGATTTTCCTCCACTTGTTGCAAGCGGTCCTTCAAATTTCGGATTGTGGCTTCTTCCTGAGCAATCTGCTATGCTAGGTCTGAGACTTCCTATTCCCTTCGCACAAAACTCTCTGCATATTCCATGTCTCACCTCGCTCGGGAGTTTGCCTTTTTTGAGGCGTGACGTGGTGGGGAATTCCTCCGTTGATTCCTTCGTGATTGGGCCCCTGAATCTCCCCCTCAGGATTTGCTAAGCTGAGAGCATTCCACACGCTCGTAGGGGGAGGCTTTTTTAGGGCACCGGGTGGCCCTAGAGAGGGATCCCTCCCAGCCCCACTCTTCTGTGGTGTGTGAAGATCGTGATTGTCCATGGATGATCTCAGTGGGGGTTTTCTTCTTTCCCACAGACGACGCCAATTGTAAGAGGGGAAAAACTCATGAAGTTATTTCCTTGCTCTTTTGAGATCAAATCCTCTTCAAATGGAGCGACCTCGATCCTGCAGCACAAGCAAACCATCAGAGCACCCCTGCCTCTAGGCGGCAAGGGCCCTCCAACGGCTAAGTTAGTATTTGACAAACAGGAGGATAATTGTAACCAATGTGTATCTATCAGAATGGGTTTAAGCATACCCCTAATACTTCGAGGTCATTTTTCTTATATAGGTGATTTAGTTTGCATTTACATTCCTTGCAGAATTATCTTCTGTATGGAATCCTTCGAAGCTTAGGATTCTCCCTTATTGGGCAGCGTAGCCTACATGATTTTGTATCCTTATACGATAAGGATCATTGCCAAGATGGTTGCATATTGCTCGTTTAGAGTTTTACCCTACGTGGGAGTTCGCTCCTTGTTTAGTAAGTTGACTGGCTTTCCATCTTTGGGTAAAATTGTGCTTATCTTCGTAAGCTCAACTGATTCTGGGAATATCTTTGAATATTTTCTCCTTTCCTTATCTTCATAAGGAAAGGCCGATACTAGGGTTTCTCATGTATCGAGCCGTCCCCTTCTACGTTATCGATGAGCAAATAGACTTGACTTGAGTGATTCACTGAATTATGGGCCTTGTGGTCATTGGCATATTGTTCTGTGTTTATTTCCTCGTGCATGTCATGTGGTAGCTCTGGACGAGCTATTCTGTTCATCTTATGTAGCCTTTGGAATATACCCCACACAGCATCCTCACATATTTTGGACTCCTTGCGTGGTGCACACTCTACATCTTGCTTTGAAAAACATTTGTGCTGCAAAAAATGTGGAGAGTAACTCGGTTGTGTATGATGAGTGTGGTTGGATTAGCATCATTGTTGGTGACGCATCGATCATTAAGAACCACATAATGAATCACTCATTGAGATAGCAATCTTCATTGAGTTTGCTCCTTTAAAGTTATTTTTGGTTGCGGACATTCGCTTTGCTTCATATATCTATTGTAATGCTCAAGAGATTTAAGCTCATCAAGCAAGGTCTTTAATCGATGCTAATTAGTAGTCAATGGAACGCTTGTAGGGAGGAGAGTGAGGCTTCATTTGTGAGGAAAACTTTGTTGAATGAGACACGGTGGTATAAGGTGGACTACATTCTATCATTTACATCTCATATTTATGACATGGTTAGAGCATGTGACACGAACAAGCCCCTAGGATACTATGATTGAGAAAGTGAGGTGTGCCATCCAAGTGACCGAACTTGTGCGAAGCTCATCTACCCGAACCATGTTGTCCCATCTAATAGTCTAGTTAGAATCTATTGAGAAATTTGAAAAGAAGATCCCTTGTGTGGATGATGACGGACAATTTTATGATTTTCATAAAATACTTATGGATAGGTGGAACAAGACCAATACACTGCTTCATTGCTTGAAACACGCTCTAAATCCAAGGTAATTCATTTACCATTTCACTAACTTAGTAGTTGTAGTTTTGTACCATTCACCTCTTAATTTTTTATTTACTTAGTAATTTAGGTATTATAGGAAAAACTGTCTTCAAGAGGATCCAATGTGAGTTCCTCCACACCAAGATGAAGAGATTACAAATGAGAGGAAGAAATGCTTGGAAAGGTACTTTGATGATTCCTCATAGCATACCAAAGCCAATATGGATTATGCCAAGTTCTCAACCAATGAGGGGGTATTTGCCAACATTTATTCTATTAAAGATAAATGAAATATGAATCCTCATTCTTGGTGGGTTATTCATGGTGCATCCACTTGGATTCTTCAAACTATAGCCTTGAAGATTCTCAGTCAACCTTCTTCTTCTTCATCATGTTGTGACAGAAATTGGAGTACCTAGTCCTTCATCCATTCATTGAAAAGGAATAGAATGACCCCCTAACGGACAAAGGACTTGGTGTTTATTCATAGGAACCTTTAGGTTTTATCAAGGAGAAGCCCACAATATTGCGAAGGACAAACAAAGATGTGGGATATTGTGGGAGACCGATTTGGCTCACTTGATGAGGTTGGGATGCTTGAGGTTGCAAACCTTTCACTTGATGAACCTGAAATGGAGGTTGCGGTCTTTACGAACGATGGAGATGACATTGAAGAAGTGAAGGAAGTTTGGTCTAATTGAAATTTGGGGTATAATTGCTTGCTTGCTTGCTTGCTTGGTTTATTTCTTTTGCTATTTGAATTTAGAACTGTTGGTGTTTGTTTTCAATTCGGTTGTATTGAACTTATGGATGGATTGTTTTGTTTGAAGAACTTACGTTTAATCTTATGGATGTCTTGTTTTGTTTTCATTTCCTAAAAAATAATAAATAATAAATAATACACGCGCACGCACACATACACACACAAATATATACGAAAAACTTCACATAAGGGACCCTTATGGGAGCTAAAATCCTGACTTACAACAGCAACCCTTGGATTAAATCCAACAGCTTTGATAGAAAGGGGCTTCTCTAGGGTTAAAACCCATTTCGGGTTCACAGATTAAAACCCAAAATCGTGTTAAAACTAAATCCCCAGCTTTTTCCCTAAATCGATCTCAAGTTTCTCATGTCCAGCTTCTCAAGGAAGAAGAAGAAGAAGAAGAAGACACACAAAGTTCTGTGTGTGTGTGTGTGTGTGTGTGTGTGTGTGGTTGGGCATTCGAAAATCTAGGGTTTTGATACCCATTTTGATTTTGAAAAATCAAGGTTGTTCGATCATCTCTCTCTCTCTCTCTCTCTCTCTCTCTCTCTCTCTCTCCAAATGTATGGGTCCATTTCCTATGTGTTTAGAAGAACTTTCTCTTGCACTTCTTTGAATTACTGTTGTTAAGGCATTATATAGAAGAACTACCTTAGCTCTGTTTCTATTTAACGCCTGCGTCTTTGCTAAGTTTTCTCAATTGTTCCTCAAACTATGAAATCTCATAGGCAATGCTAGACACTTGTTTAACTGAAAACGAAAAGAATCCAAAGGGTGCCCCATCCAAAGGTTTCCCCTTTCGAACCATAAGAGATTGGACTGTATGACACTCGACAACAAGCTTAATTAGGGGTTGCCCCAGTGGTCTTGCCTTGACTATATTCCTGGAGGAATCCATTGGAAATGACATACTCCACACAATGTGGCCTTAGCACTCCACTGCTTCAGCTTAGAATCTGACCACTTTAAAGACACTAACTATATGTTTTCTGTGAATGTCGAACCTCTCTTTTGGATCGTTAATTTTACTTTTTAGACCATATAGATTTATTTTGTGTATAGTCTGTAAGATGCATTTGCTTGTTGTTTGCCCATGTGACTTTATTGAAATAATGTTAGTAATTGTTTTAGCTGAGGTATTTTTGTTTTCATAAAGATATACTTGAGTTTGTGTTACTTGAATTTGACCAGACTTGTGACTTTATTGATTCAAGTTTGTTGTTTTCATTTTTCAGAATGCAGTCTTTACGAGATGCACTCTACTCACCATTACAACCATTTGCATCTTCTGGAGCTTCTTCTGAAGTTTTTTACACTCTTTAAGTGAAGAATGACTTGATACTGAAGATTAGGTGTTTGCTAGTTTGGAAGACGCTCACAGCTTTTACAACGATTATGCTAAAGAAGCTGGATTTAGTGTTCGAATCCATTCTAGCAAGTTGGGTAAGGGCGGCCAAACCGTTAGGAAGGAATTTGTTTGTCACAAAGAAGGGGTGAGGGACAAAAAATATACTCAAAATGTTTTTGAAAACACTATACAAAAACAGGGGTTAACTAGAGAGAATTGTGGTGAGAGCTTTGCTGTCACCCAATTCATCGCCAGTGATAACCATACTCTTGCCACACCAAGGATGGTGCATTTATTCCGATCTCATCATAAATTATCAGCTGCCAAAAGAGCTTTGACAGAACAACTAAGCGATGCAAATGTGTCGACCCACCAACAAATGAATATTTTGGAAATGCAAGCTGGAGGTCTAGAAAATTTTGGATGTTCACAACAAGATCTTTATAATGCTCAAAGAGATAAAAGGAAAATCGCTGAGGGACATGACGCTAGTCTGTTAGTTGAGTATTTTGAGGCTCAACAAGAAAAAAAATCCCAGTTTTACGTTTTCAATCTTGCCATATGATCAGGGGAGTTTGTATCATTGTTTTCGGGCCGTTGCAACCATGAGGAAATCATACAAATATTTTGGCAATGTGGCAATTCAACTTATCAGATAAACAAATATGGTTTGATCTTCGCACCTATAATAGGGGTTAATCACCATGGGCGAACAACTCTGTTTGGGTATGCATTCTTAAGTGGCGAAAAAATAGATGCCTTTGAGTGGCTTTTCACAGCATGGTTGGAAGCGATGCCGACTGGCCCACCCAAAATGATCATAATTGATCAAGATTTGGCAATGACAAAAGAATTGCTACTCTTCTTCCAAATATGCTCCACAGGTATTGCATTTGGCACATTGTGAGTAAATTTTCTGAAAAAATAAGTGCAGTATACTATAAAGAGCATTATGATGAGTTCCATAGTTGTATATGGAACTTCGAGACCCCTGAAGAGTTTGAAGGAAGATGGGTTGATGTAGCAAAAGCTAAATTGTCCACCAATGAATGGCTACATACCATGTATGAAATTCATGAAAGATGGGTTCTTGCCTATATAAGACACATTTTTTCTGCCCACATGACTAGTAGTCAAAGAGCTAAAGGCTGTCATGCATTCTTCAAGCACTATGTGTCTCCAAAAAATTCTCTGATGGATTTTGTGACGCGATTTGCTATGGCACTTTCACATATAAAGCATAATAAATTAGATTCAGATCATAAATATGTGAATGAGAAGCCACTCCTCATAGCAAAAACACTCATGGAGTCAACAATGCGTGAAGTGTACACACATAGTATTTTTTACAAGTTTCAACAAGAACTCTTGGATAGTGGCGCATATGTGGTAAAGAATACATTTAAAGATGAACACTAGGCTAAGTACAATGTTATGAGGGCAAATCAGAATGATTCGAAGGGTCATGAGGTTTCATTGGACAAGTCATCAAACTTTGTTAGATGTAGTTGTAAGAAATTTGAAAGTGGTGGAATTCCATGTCGGCACATGTTGGTCTACTTCACTAAAAAGAAGATTGTCCAATTACCTTATCAATACATCTTGCAGAGGTGGACTAAATCAGCAAAAGCTAGCAAAGTTATGGATGACTTTGGTGGGAGCGGTTTTGAAATATGTGACACGCCTATGTTAGTAAAACAAAATAGGCTTTTCCGACTAGCTAGCAGAGTTATTGATGCATGTTTATTAAGTGAAAATGAGACACAAGGTTTCGAAGAATATTTGCTATCAACTGAAAAAAAGGCTTGCATCGACGACGAATGGATGTGATAATCGCGAAGAGAGTAGAATCCAAAGGCCTGTTTCTCGTGGAAAGCAACCTATTCTCAAACAACCGCAACCATTTAGGGCAAAGGGTTGTGGTAAACTATTGAAGGTATGAAGAGAGAAGGCTATGAAAAAGCCTAGGCGTTGCAATGGTTGTGGGAAAACGGCGACATGTGACAAAAGAAATTGTCTAGTACTTCTTGGAATGTAGGTTTATGCATCTAAATATGTTCATTTATAATTTATATGCTTAATTTTTGTAAATTTAATAGTGATATTTTTTGTAGCTCTTGCAGAGATGGTAGGTTGAATGACGAGGATGATGAGGATGACGACAACGACATGGAATATGACTCAAAATGTAAGTGTTTGGAAATAAAATGGGATGCATTTTTTTTAGTTTTTTTTGTTCATGTAATAACTCATAATGCAACTTAAATGTAGTTTATTTGCTTGTAACTAAACTTTTGGGACTCCGACTTGCAGAAGGTGAAGAGTGTACTTGGAACAAGATATGTGCTAACTGGAGTATTTGGAGACTTCTAGAAGCAAATATTGCATTTTAGGCTTGTGTTTTGTTCATGTATCTTCTTAGAATTTGGAGACTTATGGATCTATTTACTTTTTAGACTTGTGTTTTGGCTATCATGTTGTATCTGATATGAATTTGGAGACTTTTGGTTGAATTTAGTTGATGTATATCGGATGATGTAGCTACACTTTATGCATTTTAGTTCACTTTGATTGTTCTTAATTAGCAGGATGAATATGACTCCGACATGGGGTGAATGGATAATTAGGACTCTAAATATATAAATTTATAGCTGCTTTATTTGTTGTTGGATGTTGAATTGAGACACAGTGACATTGGGATAGGCCAACAAACAGCAGGACCCTGTCAAAATTTTTCTAGAACTAACCTAGTAAGTGGAGCAGCAAAACTCATGAGCACTATGTAAATTGATGGTTTAGCATTTTTGGCAACGTAATGACAATGACTATGATATTCAATGGACATACTTTTGAAAAATATGATTGTTTGGGGAATGTCTAACACAATAGGTTAGACACGAGTCTGATACCCAAGTAAAATTTTTGAGTGTCTGAATGAGTCACCCAAGTACTTTATTCATCACAAAATTTATTTTTCTATACATGTTTTCAATTTTGGTGGTTCAAGTTTTAAGTTGTAGTTAACATAAGTAGACCTATAACATCCAAATGAGCGTTATGATGCGTTGCTATAGTTGCTGCCCTCAACTGGCTGTCAAGCCAGTAAGTCCAATTCACCACTGGATGGTTTAACATTTTTGACAACTTAATGAGCACTATGTACATAAATTGATGGTTTAGCATTTTTGACAAGTTAATGAGCACTACGTATATGCAATGAGCCTTTGTAAATTTTCTTTGGTTTATTACCCATAAAGATGAGCTAGAATAGAAAGCAGTGAGTGTTAACCATGGCTGTTTAATTAAGCCAAAATGTCCTAGAGTTTACATTGGCATCTCGATTGTCAAAGAGTCACTGAGGACCAAACTTACATTTTCAAAATCACCAAGGCTAATCTAATTATGGAGACTTGTCCACAACGAGAATACAATACTAATACTAATATATATTACAGTCACTAACAATTGGCTAACACAACCAGATTACAATCACTTGAGAAGTAGAACTAACAAGGCTAACAATGAAGAACATGATTACATTAAATCTGTATTTCAAATTCTCCACTGCGACTTGCATGACTTGAACACGTTCATCGATCTTCTTCAGATTCACCTCATTTAGACCCTCATCACTTTTTGGATGATACCCAATTGGATTGCACCACTTCCAATAGTTGCATTTTTCTTCGTCTTTCATCTCCGTTGGACACCCATAGTAGAGCTTTCCAGGATTATGGTCCAATTTTGAAATCCTTACAGCAACTCTCATGCCACACCAACACATCTTGTTTTGAAATCTAAGGTTGTTATTTGGAATGCTACCCGTGTTGATTGAACTAGACATGACTTAAAAAAAAAAAAAAATTAGTTATTCCATGGCTTTAAGACGAGGAATACAAAATTTTTTATTCTAAGATTACCTCTCATGTATGTACAGTCACCACATGTGGTGTGAAGTCCCCTCTTGCTGTGTTTGCAAACAGCTCACCTTCACATATCAAATGCTCCAATGTGATGTAAATTCAAAATTAAAAATAAATAAATAAATAATCATTTATTTGATGTAGTTTAACCATCATCTAGAGAATACCACAACAATGTCTTTCAAGAAAAAGAAAAAGAAAAAGAAAAAAACCAAATCAGTTAAGCCCCAAAAGCACATGAACCTGCACCCTATACCTACAAGTGGAAAACAAAATGCTACTCAAATTGCAACAAGCATCGGTCCTTTATGGTAATATTTTCTATTTTTCATTTTTGCTAACTGAAACAGCCATAACTTGCTATCAAAGATCAAAAATAGCAATAATGGAAATCGAAAACCTCATTTTTCGAAATCAAAATTGGGGGGGGGGGAGAGAGAGAAGATCGAACAATCCCAATTTTTTGAAATCAAAATGGGTATTGAAACCCTAGATTTTCGAATGCCCAACCCCACACACTCACACACACACACACACAAAACTTGGTGTGTCTTCTTCTTCGTTGAGAAGCGAGAGATCGATTTGGGGAAAAAGTTGGGGATGTAGTTTTAACCCGCGAACCCAAAATGGGTCAACCCGGTATGGGTTTTAACCCGCAAGAACCTCCTATCTAAGCTGTTGGATTTAATCCAAGGGCTGTTGTTGCAAGTCCGGATTTTAGCTCCCATAAGGGTCCCTTATGTGAAGTTTTGTGTATGTATATATATATATATATACATGTGGATCCCGTTCTACTAAGGATTCCCTCAAACTCGTAATTTGTGGACCTCATGGATTGGGGTCGAATCTTGATGATCTGAACCACTCAATGTGTTTAAAATGTGATTTTAAGGGTCACCGCGAGGATTCGTCCAAAAAAAATACTCGGAAGGGCTTCATTCGAGCATTTTTCGTTAAATTATATATGTACGGTTATTATGGAAAACCACTCGGATGAAGCCCTTTTGGGTATTTTTTTTTTTTTTTGTGATTCCTCGTGTTGGCCATGGAAAACATGTTTTAAACATATTGTGTGGTTCGGATCGTCGAAATTTGGTCCGAAAAATTAAAAAGGGGTGGTCCTCACAGAGGAGATCTTTGAGGGAGCCCTCAATAGAACATCATATATATATATATATATATATAGCCCTTTATCTACACCTATCTTTAATCTTATTGTTTGGTATCAGAGCCATTATGGCTTGCTAAATCTGTCGTTAATTCATATATGAGGGGGAAAGATAGGTGTAGATAGCCCTTTAATAAATCACATATCTTTTTGTTTGTTATGTTTTATATGATTCTGTAATGGATCTGAGGTATACGTTCCTCACCCAAGTCGCGTAGAGGTTTTGTGTGCCTTTAGGTCCCGAAAGGGAATTGATGGCCTTGACTCGTAAACCGTTGACAGATGGGTATATCTGAGATCCATTATAGGTATTTGATGAAAACATAATACACAACAATGATATGAGGTTTATTTTATGAGACTATCCGTTCTATCCTCATTCATATATGAATTAACATCTTTATCATGTCTGTTCTATCTTTAGATAGATCTTCAATATCTGTAAAAAAATGAAGAAATTGTTGAGTACTCTTAGGCTCAACAGCTTAATCAATGGTCTATACCCGAAGTTGAACCCAAAAGAATTTATAAATTGGGAATTTTTGATTTTCTTAGCAAGAATCTTTGAAAGACATCGAGAACAAACTATTTGTCTAGACACACATGATAAAACAATTAAATTGTTATGTGTTAAAGATATTCAACGGTACATGCATAAGTATAAATATCTCCATATTGGGTTAATTCAAATTGCCTTTAAACCTTTGACCTTACCAGATTGAATTCCAAAGATTCAAGCCGATTTGAGAGATGCTAGATGTAATGATTGGAAATCCTCTCTTATGGGGATTGTTCAAACTAGTTTATGTCACGGACAAAGATATTTTAATGTTTATCCTAACCTTGCTCTATCTTTAATCGATAGAAATGTGTTTGAAGTCGTAAGTTTACATATCCAAAACACGGGATATAAATTTTTGAGGATCTGAAACTATTGCCGTAATTTATCGTGATTCATTATAAAGTTATTAATACTATGTGTCCTAACGCTATTTTTATGAGCGATCAGGGAAAAACCGTAGTGGTGGAAAGCAACCTTTTAACCACAAACGAAGCGATTACCAAGATTAATAGATTGGGAAGAAGTTACTTTTCCCACCAACCTGGTCTATACCTAATCTTTGTGCAACCTCAACCAATTATTAGTAGTCAAGTGGACCAAATTGTCCAAAGCGGTAGAAGGTGATGTCGAAATAAGGTTCACTCACGAAAATGTCGGTCGAATATCCTTAACGTAAGTTTCTCATCCGGGCATAGTTATCCACCTTATAGAGTATCTCATCCAACTACTTCAAGACACTCCGTGTCTGAAATCCAAGAGCAAACCCCCAACAAAAGTGCCTTGTAAACTTTAGAAACTCATATTGAGGGCATTCACATATCTGAATAACAAATTCCTCATGGAATTTATAGCAGTAGTGCGGGTAAGAAGCGTGACTCGCCAACAGCATCTGAAATGGCTTTTCATATCTGAGTTTTTATGGATTATACACCTAACTCACCTACACATTTATTAATCAGTAAAGAATTTATGTCACCTGAACATCAAGAGTTTAGGCATTGGTATTTTACCAAGTTTGATAAATCAGAACAAGATTTTATCAAAGATCATTTTTATAAAGATTTGGAAAATCGCCAAACTTTGATACCTTTTAAAAAATGGTTTTTAAATTGGTATCTGAATCAGTATCATATAGCAGTTATCCAAGATTTTCAAAAGGTCTGGAGTAAATCTGATGGTACAATAATTAAATCGGTTCATCCTCCTCCAGAACCAATTAAAATGGAAAACAGTAAAAATATTTTAGAAGCAACCCCTTATGTAGATTTAAGTAAGATTACTTCTACAACTTATTTACCTGAAAGTATTCATATGATAAAACAAAATAATTTCACTAATATGAGTTTGCAGACTATTGGTCAACAACCGATCCGCATTGAACATGATGTTCAAGCTGTTATTGATAATCAGAAGGTTATACCTTCTATACCATCCTCTTCTATTTCCTTAGCTAAAGCTTTAGAAGGAAAAGATACTAAGCCAGATATTAAACCTCCCATACTTTTAGAAAATTTTAAATTTTCTAATCAGAAGGAGAATTCTGAATTTATTGATCAACTTATTGGCAGAATAGATAGTAAGCTGCATATCAGTACTCTGAGTCAAAATAACCCAGGATACTTAGATTCAGATTTAGATATTTTGGATGCTTAACAAATCCAAGAGATTCAGCATTCATTTCAAACTATGCAAGAACATACTATTAATAAAGTAGAGTATGATGAGAAAGGACCAGGAAATGAAAGTATTCGTAGAACCTATTACAAGAGGCCAATGCCTCAAGATCTTTCGCAATGGGAAGAAGATTTTTTCGGACTCAAACAAGTTTATAGTGCTAGAACCATTTATGAATGGAATATAGATGGACTCTCGAGAATATCAAATTTATGGAGTCCTTCAAAAATGCTTATGTATTCTAGTGTTTGTAGAGTTTGCATACAACAAAGAGAGATAGGGATATCGGGCCGTTCTTATTATCAATGGTTTCACCGAAGTCTCAAAGGTTGGTGGGATAATTATCTCTCTTGCCCAACAACTCGAGATATTAGGTGCCGTTAAAACCGAACTTGTCACGTATATGGTGATTGATCAATCAACTAGTCAACCTGCCGTGCGAGTTAGAGAACAACCAGTTCAAGAGACATTTATACTCTTATTCAAGCTATAATTTTACATTTTATAGGAGCCGTAGAACAACGACAAGAGCGTGGGAGAGAATTGTTGCAAAATTTAAGATGTCCATCCTTAACACATTTTAGATGGTACAAGGATGTTTTTATCACTAAAGTTATGCAACGAAAAGACGCAAATTCTGAACATTGGAAGGCCAAATTTATCGATGGCCTACCCCCCTTATTTGCCAAAAAGGTTTGTAAAAAATTGATGGATCTTAGTGTTGGGAATATAATTCAATGGACTAGTTGTACCTATGGACACCTTATTAGTGTCTGTGTCCAAGTAGGATTATCTATCTGTAATGATATGAAGTTGCAGTATCAGCTTAAGAAGCAGAATCTCACCGGAAAAAGAGAAATCGGTGAGTTTTGCCAGTAATTTGCTGTTAACATGCCCACAAATTATCCTAAGAAGCATCATTAAGTTCTTCTGTATCTAATATTGAGCCAGAAAAACCTAGTCTCTCTAGATATTATAGTATCAATGAAGTTTTTAATCGCATGGAAGGTACTTCTATTAAACCAGCCACTTTACAAGATCTTTAGAAAGAGGTCGATGATCTCAAAGCAGAATTAAAACAGTTAAAGTTATCACAACTTGAGGCTCAGAAAAGTATTTCTTCTGTGAAAACTAGACTCTCTAGCCTTGAACAATTGAGTTTAAAACCCATAGAAAAACCAGAATCTGAACCTCAAACTTTTGAGGAACCTACTTATTTGAATAGTATCAACAAGGTGACACATCAAAAATGGTATATCCAAATTAATCTTGTAATTAATCAAGAATATACAATTCAAGATATAGTGGCACTAGTAGATAGTGGTGCGGACATGAACTGCATTCAGGAAGGTTTAGTTCCTACTAAGTATTTTGAAAAACTGTCCAGTCTTTAACAACCGCAGGAGGTAATAGAATGCACATTCAGTATAAATTATCTGATGTTTTGATCTGTAATGATGGTACTTGTTTACCAACTATGTTTTTGCTAGTTAAAAATTTACAACAGCAGGTGATTTTAGGAACACCCTTTTTAAATATGATCATGCCAATCAAAAAAATTGATCCTTCTGGTATATACTGTAGTATACAGGATCACGATATTTCTTATCCTTTTGTTACTGATCCTGAAACCAGGATTATTCAAGAATTACAAGGATTTCTTCAGAATAAAGAAAAGCAGTTAAATTTTCTTCAAAAGGAGATCCAGGTTATGAATATCAATCAGAAACTTCAATCTCCTAGTTTACAAGAAAAGATCAAAGAGATTGAAAATCAATTTTTAAAAGAAGTTTGCAGTGATTTACCTAACGCTTTTTGGGAAAGAAAACATCATATTGTTTCTCTCCCTATAATCGATTTTGATGAAAAGCGTGATCCCAACTAAAGCTTCGACCTAGTCGGATGAAATCGATTATTTGGAGCTTTGTAAAAGGGATTCAAACTCTTCTTGATAAAAATTAATCGAAAAAGCTATTCTCCTTGGAGTCACATCGCCTTTTATGTCTTCAACAATGCTGAAAAGGAGCGGGGAGTTCCTCGTCTTGTTATTAATTATAAACCATTAAATGATATTTTAAAGTGGATTATATATCCTATTCCAAACAAAAAAGATTTATTAGACAGATTGCAATCCGCAGTCATCTTCTCAAAGTTTGATCTAAAATCTGGATATTGGCAGATCCAGATTGAAGAGAAAGATCGGTATAAAATTGCATTTGTTGTTCCATTTGGTCACTACTTAATGGAATGTTATGCCATTCGCTTAAAAATGCCCCATCGTAATTTGAGAATATTATGAATGAAATATTTTCACCCTATTCTGATTATTGTATTGTTTATATAGATGATATTCTTGTTTGCTCATCATCTATTGATCAGCACTCTAAGCATCTTAGAGCTCTTAAGGATGCTATTAAACGTAATGGTTTAGTTATATCTGCACCCAAAATGAAATTATTTCAAACAATAGTACGATTTTTGGGTCATAATATAAATCAAGGAACTATTATCCCTATAGACCGAAGTATTGAGTTTGCTTCTAAATTTTCAGATGAAATTAAGGAAAAAACTCAACTACAAAGGTTCTTGGGAAGTTTAAATTATATAGCAGATTATTATCAGAATTTAGCCCAAGATACTACTATTCTGTATCAGATTACGACATGTACTCCTCCCCCCTTGGACAGAGGAGCATACCAAAGCAGTAAGAAAGATTAAGCTTAAGGCAAAACAGTTGCCTTGTTTATGTTTAGCAAACCCTGCTTGGCGTAAGGTTGTAGAAACAGATGACTCTAATATTGGCTATGGAGGAATTCTTAAGCAACAGAATCCTCATTCTCAGAAGGAGGAATTGGTAAGATTTACATCGGGATCGTGGAAAAAAGCTCAGCTTAATTATTCTACGATTAAGAAAGAAATGCTTTCTATTGTGAAATGTGTTTCTAAATTTCAGGATGATTTGCTTAATCAAACATTTCTTATCCGTATTGATTGCCGTTCTGCTAAATTTATTTTAGCAAAAGATGTTAAAAATCTTGTTTCCAAACAGATATTTGCTAGATGGCAATCAGAATTATCTGCCTTTGATTTTGAGATAGAATATATAAAAGGTGAACAGAACTCTTTACCAGATTTTTTAACAAGAGAATTTTTAACAGATGGATGAAGCTGAACGTGAACGCATCAGAATTGAGTTAAATCGTATTTGGGTTCAGTCTATTGTTAAACCTTATTCAAAACCTAATCTCAGATACTGGATTTCTAAGCTTTCCAGAGGCATTTCTCAACTCCGAAGTAATAATGATATTAGTATGGAAGATAAAGCTTTATGCAGGCATATGGAAATTTCTATCCACCGGTTACAAAGAGCTCTAGGTGTCTTATCTCGAGTTTAACAAATTTCCTCTTCGTGCAGTATGGAACCTCCTGACCGAGGTCGTGGCCGAGGCCGTGGCCGTGGCCGAAAAACAGGACCTAATCAGTATGGAAGAGGCCGAACGTCTCTCTTTTTATCAGAATTTCCGACTCTGGGAGAATCTTCCAGCCAGTCAAAACAGAAAACAGCAAAAGAGGCCTTTAGCAAGGACCTCAATATGTTAAAAAGCAAATAATGTAACCCTCGATCACATTATCTGATGGTGATCTAAATCTGCATCCGAAGGATCCTTGGTGTCTTAAAGAAAGATATCTTCAACATCAGCAGTATACCGTCCAAGAAGGGAAGTCTCGGTACATTTATGAGGCCATCTTTCAGAGACATCATCAGTACAAATTAACCATCATTATTTCAAAGATGGTAATAGCAGAACACCCATTACCTATTCAAAATGTTATATTGTCAGGGTGCTGCATCCTCAAGAGTGGGGCCTTTCAACTTTTGCAACCAGAACACTAAAAATTAATGAGCAGAAATATAATTATTGGGACTATGCAAGGGCATGGACCTATGCATTTTATTATCAGAATCCAGTAAGAACCCATTCATGGTTCTTTATTCTAAATCCAGAGATTGTGCAGAAAGAAACGGGATTTCCATCTTAGTTTCTCCATTGGTGGGAATATCATGCACCAGAAATTACAATTTTTCCAGAAACAATTCCCTATATGGTACAAATATCATCCGAAGTTGAAGGGAATAACAGCAGTAAATCCACCCAAAGGACAAGATCTCTTATGGTTTTGTAATCAATTGTAATTGCTTGGATTTGGCAATGGGACTATGAAATTGCCGAAGATCATCTTCGTATCCCAGGAATTCAAAGAACCTTTTTTGTAAAATGGTGGTCTCGTTTTGAGACTGATAAATGTTTAACATTTATCAAAGAAACAGTTGAGCAGTATCAGGCTGACTATAAGAAACAAGCCTTAAGCAGTAACCCGGCTCAGGGTCCAGTAAATTTTATCCAACAGATCAAATTGATGATTCAAAATCAGCATCCAAATCTATCCGAACATGAGCAAGATATTAAGCTCATGGAAATTATTAAAGATCAGTACTTAGCTCTTCAAGAGCCTAATTCTTCCCAAGCAGACTCCAAGAGTGACATTTCTATGTCCTCTCAAGATCAGAATCCAGGGCAATTTGCTTGTCTAGCTGGTGAATCTCAGGATCCCAATGAGGACACTAAAGTATATCCAGAAGAGGCAAATCTTTGGGACTCTATGATTGAGTTAAAAATGCTGAAGGCCAAGGAAAAGAAGAAGCATCGGTAGAACGTCATCCATGACGACATCAACAGTAATCGTCGGTACAAAATGACAACAACAGCAAGAACGTCATCCATGACGTCAGCAACAGTACTAGATATTTTGTTAAACGTCATCAGTGACGTCATCTACAGTAACTGCTACAGTAGGTTGTAGCGCTTATAAATAGCTGTATTCTAAATCTTCGAAGGCAGATTTCGAAGTACCCTTTCTCTCTCTATTCTCTCACCTCTGTAATCCCTCTCCATCCTTCCACTTGTAAATTACTTTCATCTTCCACCACCACCATCGTGAATAAATTCAACCAGTATTTCAGTAAGTTCCTTTATCTTCTTTTAGTATCGATCCTTTAATCAGTAAGTTCCTTTATCTTCTTTTAGTATCGATCCTTTAATCTTATTGTTTGGTATATAGGCGGATTTTCCAGTCCACACCTCCTGGAAAATAAGAAAAACATGGTTTCTTTTGTGTTGCAAATTATTTTTGGAAAATCCAATCCGTCCAATGTGTTCAGAAGGTGTTTTCAAGGGTCTACGGGAGAAATCTTCAAAAAAAAAATACCGGGAAGGGCTTGATCCATGCAATTTTCGCAAAAAATTGTAAATATAAATTTTTGCGAAAACTGCTTGAATTAAGCCCTTCCCGGTATTTTTTTGAAGATTTTCCACGTGGACCCTTGAAAACACCTTCTAAAAACATTGGACAGCTCGTATTGTCAAAAAACAATTTGGATCATGGAGGTCCGGAAACAGGATTCCCGTTTTAGAAGCTCTCCCTATATATATATATATATATATATATATATATATATATATATATATATATATATATATATATATATATATATATATCCTCCCCATAACATGATTTTTTCTTGGTTAAGAGCTATCCTTTTAAAGTAACACAAAATAGTCTTGAATGATCAATTGGCATAGGATATCTTAGTGTAGTACAAATTGTCTTACTAGCACGAGCTGTATCTATTTAACCCGTCTAATAGCACAACTTGTCTTGCTAGGCATAGCCTATCTAAAACAATTTCAAGAATCAATAACGCACATGGTTGTATGATGATGTTTGGAATCTATATATATATATATATAGGGTAAACTTCTAGTCCGGACTTTTAATTTCCGGACTTTTTATACAAAAAAAATTTTGACGATCCAATCCGTCCAATGTGTTCAGAAGGTGTTTTCAAGGGCCCTCGCGGAAAATTTTCAAAAAAAAAACACCGGGAAGGACTTGATCCAAGCAGTTTTCGCAAAAATATATTTATATATTTTTGCGAAAACTGCTTGGATCAAGCCCTTCCCGGTATTTTTTTTTTTTGAAGATTTCTCGCGTGGACCCTAGAAAACACCTTCTGAACACATTGGACGGATCGGATTTTCCAAAAAAAATTTGCAACACAAAAAAACCCCATTTTTTCCTTAAATCCGGGAGTGTGGTATATAGGATAAACTTCTAATAAGGGAACCTTATCTATGTTAAAATGCGGAACTCACCTTTCCAAGAAAAATTTTGACGATCTGAACTGTTCAATGTTTTTAAAATGCATTTTTAAGGGCCTCCGCGAGGATTCGTCCAAAAAAAATACCCATAAGGGCTTCATCCGATCATTTTTTGTTAAAAACGTTGAGCGGTTCGGATCGTCAGAATTTTATCCGGAAACACAAAAAAAAGGCTAGGTCCACAAGGAAATCTTATATAAGAGACCCTTATTAGAAGTTATATATATATATATACGCCCACGCTCTAGTCCGGGATCCCAGAAATCCCGGGCTGAAGCATTTTGAAGCCCTTCCCGATATTTTTTTGACGATCCAAGCCGTCCAATGTGTTCAAAAGGTGTTTTCCAAGGCCTACACGAGAAATTTTCAAAAAAAATACCAGGAAGGGCTTGATCCACGCAGTTTTTCGCAAAAACTGCATATTTACAAAATTGCGTGGATCAAGCCTTTCCCGGTATTTTTTTTTTAAGATTTCTCGCGTTGGCCTTGGAAAACACCTTTTGAACACATTGGACGGATCGGATCGTCAAAATTTGATCCGGAACTATGAGATCCGGACCCAAGGGTCCCAGACTAGAGAGTTCCTCTATATATATCTCCTCCCCATAACATGATTTTTGCTTGGTTAAGAACTATCTTTTCAAAGTAACACAAAATTGTCTTGAATGATCGATTGGCATAGGATATCTTAGTGTAGTACAAATTGTCTTACTAGCACAAGCCGTATCTATTTAACCCATCTAATAGCACAACTTGTCTTGCTAGGCATAGCCTATCTCAAACAATTTCAAGAATCAATAACGCACATGGTTGTATAAAGGTGTTTGGAATCTAGAATACAAACACAATTGGTGGATGAAATAAGAACTATTCAAACCATTCCTATAACATAAAAGCATAGTCATACAAGCGAGGTTCAAATGAATATTCTTAAACCAATACAAAATTCATGCTACTCAAAGATTGGCTGGTGATGAAATCGTTAGAGCCAGGGAGCAAAGCAACTCACCTAGTCGATGTCGCTTGGTACACGAAAGAAATCTTCCCAAAAATTGAATTGAACATCAGGAACATGGAGGGATAGGAGATTCATTTGATGATGATGAAGCTAGCAAGGACTTAGGAGCAAATATCAAAAGGGTCAATAGCATTCTAGATATTTCCCCCTACACCCCTATCAAGGAAGATATTGTGAACTCTTGCTTCAATATAGTGGTGTGGAATTGCCGTGGTGCAGGTAACAGTAATTTTAAAAGAAATTTTGAGGAAATTAAGCTCATGCACAAACCTCAGGTAGTAGCACTTTCTAGAAACCAAAGTATGCTTGAGTTCAATGGGTATGTTTTTCTCCAACCTCGGCTTCACAACGCTTCTTTTGTTGATCTAGTTGGTAGATTAGGTGGTATCTCGCTACTTTAGGATTCCACACAAGTCACAGTTAGAACTATTCATGACACTAATCAAGCTATCTATGCCACTGTTAGCAATGCTCCATTTAAGAGTGGATTTTTTCTACAGTTTATGATAGCCCTAACCCTAGAGCCATAGATGCATTATGGGAAGAGTTTATTACGAAAGCAGAAACTATTGAAACCCCATGGTTTGTTGTTGGAGATTTTAGTGACACACTTAGCTCTACGGAGAGGAGGAGTTTTTCTCTATAAACTGGCAAGGGCTGAAGTAGGAAATTCATGGACAAAATCAACAATTGCAACCTGATGGACATGGGGAGCTCAGGACCAAAATTCACTTGGACCAACGGTAGACAAGGTTTGGCTAATACTCAAAAAAGACTCGACAGAGCTTTATGTAATGCAAATTGTAAAGACCCAGAAAATTTAACTACTTTTTCAAAAATCACTTTTTGGAGAAGTTTTGATGTGGTCGATAAAAAAATGCCGGTAATTGTTCCTTGGATTTTTCTAATCAAAATAGTATAATCGAAAGTTATTTTTGAGTAAGGCAAAGTCATCTTTCGCCCATTTTCTTCGGAGAAAAATGTGTCCGTTTTCGGTTTTGTACTAAAAGTGGGGGGATGAGATTTTGATGTGATGAGAATTTCAAAATTTTGTAAATGCCATTGTTTCCAAATGGGGGGTACTTCCTTATTTTCATAAATAAATTAAAGTAAAGAAAGTCTTTACTTAAGTTTGGTTTATGAAAATAAGTATTGTGGTCTCATATTACATACACAAGTGACATTTGGGTGTGAGGTGTGATTATGTGAGTATATTAAAAGTGTGTGGGGGTGAATTTGCAAAACTTAAAAACTTCACATCTTCCCCCTCCCCAAACCCGATCGGCTCTCTCTCTCTCTCTCTCTCTCTTCTCCTCCATTAACAACTCCTCCAAGCTCAAAACTCTCCCTCCTCACTCAACCCCTTCAAGAACCAAGACCATTTTCGTGTTCTACGCACCGTGTGGAGTCCGGGGTTCATTGGTTTCGCGTGGGAAGGAGGTATTTCGGGTGGAAGCTTCATAACCTAGGGTTTTCTTCTCTCTTCACATTTGGAGCTTAACCCATGAGGTAGGGAAACAATTACTACTCCCTCTAGTTATATACTTGTGATTTGTTGAACATATCTTGTTCTTGACTTCAATTTCTTCATGAATCATGTTTTTCCTCTTTGTATGAGTTTTCCTCATTTTGATTTTGTGATCTATGAAATTCGTTGTTGATTGATGAAATTGGGAGTAAAATTGACCTCCCTCCATGTTTAATTGTTGACTAGCATCTCAAATTTGAACCTAGACTATCACATTTGCATTTGGGTTGAAATTCCACACCTCTATGGTGAAAATCTGCACTGCTGCCCCTGTTTTTAGCCGCTGCCCCTGTTTTCCAGCAACTTCTCCAGATTTTCTGGGTGGTTTCCGGCCACCCTTTGACGTCCGTTTGACCTCCAATCGTCCGGAACTTCATATACTTGATATATAGCAACGTGGTAATCCCAAAAACTACTTTGAAATCGTTAAACTATGACTTTGACATGTGTTTTTATTGGACAATTCGTTATACACATCGGACACAAGGCATATAGGATTGGTCGCCCTTTTTGGCGAAAATTGTGGCATTTCAAAAGAAAGGGCACTTTGGTGAAATGAAATTTGGGAAATGGACTTGTTATGAAAGTTTTAATGAAATGTTTGTGATAATGAGGTGTTTTACCCCAATGCCATCATTTGGTAAAATTTTTGATAAAGGCACGCGGGGCCTATAGAACCCGGCAGAGGCATGCGGGACCTATGGAACCTGGCAGAGGCGCGCGGGGCCTACGAAACCCGGCAGAGGCAGGCGGGGCCTACAAATACCTAGCGAAGGCACGCGGGGCCTACGGAACCCGGCAGAGGGATTAAATCCCTAGTACCAATGAAAATGATGTTTTTCTTCAATGAAAGAAATGGTAAATGAGATTTTGGACTATATATTGTGTTTTGTCGAAACTCGACTTGTGGAGTTGGTTTTAAACTTGTGTGAATAATTTGGGTGATCTTGGTGAAACAAAAAAAAAATGGAAACTTGGGTGGTATTGAGTACTTGGAAATGAAATGTTTTGAGGTACATAAGATATTTTGGCAACCTTGGATACTTGGACACGATTTTGGGAACGTATGACACTTGTGAGTGATTTTGATAAACTTAATGAACTAATAGGTATTTTTGGGACACTTTGAAATCTTCTTGGACACATCTTACTTGTCTTAGCTTCCGTTATGTTCCTTGATCATCTCCTCTCATGTTAATTCATATCATGTGCACTCATCATATTTATATGCCTAGTGGTTGTAGTTTGGTTTCCCTACGAGCCAGTGAGCTCACCCTATCTTTCCCAGGTACCCAACATGGAGCATGAGATTGGATGCTTGTGGAGTGATGCATTGTGTGAAGCTTATGCATGCATGAAGATATTTTTCCATCTCAAGTTTTGTATTTTGAGAAATGACTATGTAACTTTTGGTCATTCAATCTTTTGACAATTTGGACTTATGTAATAATTTATGGGATAATATTTGATTTCACTGTTAGGGCAAGGGTGCCCAAATACCTAATTTACCAATGGATTAATGATGTACATTTTGAAATGGAAACCTCTTCGGGAGGATTTATGGAAATATTTTATCATTTGACTCATTAATTGTAAGGAATTCCTTTATTTTTGTTTTATAAAAAATGAGGGCGTGACACAAATTGGAGGGCTCTTTTGCCCGAAGGTATGGTTCGCAATTTACCTAGAACCCACTCTGATCATTCTTCTTTGATCATTAATGTGTTAGGCTTACATAATATCAATTTTATTAACAGACCGTTAAGACTTGAAGCTACATGGCTGTTAAACCCCACCCTCCCTGAGATGGTTAGTAACTCGGTTTGGTAACAACCTAATAGATTGTCTTGACAACTTTATTAGAGCTGCCACCTTTTGGAATAAAAACGCCTTTGGCAATATTTTTCATAAAAAGAGGTGGGTTCCATCTAGAATTGAAGGAGTCCAAAAATCTCAAGAGAATAGCTTTTCCCAGAAACTTCAAATTCTTGAAAAGGATTTGGTTACTCATTTCAATAACATGCTTTCTGAAGAGGAAATTCATTGGTTTCAAAAGTGTAGAGTTAAATGGATAACCCATGGGGAAAAGAACACCAAGCATTTCCATCTCACTACCCTCATCAGGAGAAGGAGAGCTATAATTGCCATGCTTAAAGACTAATAATGTTTGGATTGATGGTACGGCTAGCCTTGAACCAAAAGTGTAGATTATTTTGCCTCCCTTTTCATATCCTCTAATGTTACCACCATTCAAAACCTTCACATGCTACCACGCACACAATTGTCTAGTGAGCACAATAGTTGCCTCTATAAACCTCTCTCCAATGCTGAGATCTAGAATAACATGAAATTTATCCCCCCTTACAAAGCCCCTAGTCTGGATGGTATTGAAGCTACTACCATAAGCATTGGAATATTGTGGGTCTGAAAACTTGTGAGTTTATTGAGGCATGTTTTTCTTCTATGTTGATTCCCCTTGAGATTAATAATACTCTTGTTGCTCTCATTCATAAAAATAATGACCCTGAGACAATCAAGATGTTTTGTCCTGTTAGTCTCTATAATGTTATCTATAAGTCTATAACCAAAATTTTGGTCACTAAACTTTGGCCTTTCTTAGATAAACTCATCAATTTCATCCTTGGGTGATCCACCAATGATAACATTGTGATGACCCAAGAAATTTTGCACACACTTCAATCTAAAAAAAGCAAGAAAGAGGGTATGATCTTTAAAATTGACCTTAAAAAAGCTTATAATAAAATTTCATTGTCCTTTCTTAAAGACACCTTGCATTATTTCAATTTCAATGATTCTTGGATTGACCTTATTATGAGTTGTGTTTCCCAAGTTAGAACTTCTATCTTGTGGAATGGAGAACCTAGATGGGAACCCCGAATAGGGTGATTGTAAAAATCTGTAAATTCAAGAGATTTTTTTTATAAAAAAAAATCAAATTGGAGTTTGTGTAGAAATTTAAACATTTTAAATTTACTTGGGTTAATGAGAGAGACATGTTAGTTTTGGACTAGATTGAAGTGCTTGTGCAGTGGAGAGGTGTGGAGCGCTACTAGTTAGCCCTATAAAAGGAAATTGTTAGAGCAAATCCAATGCAATGCTATCCATGGTGCTATAGTCATAATATGAAACCAATTTTAGAACCAAGCAATCCAACGCAGTGTCAAATCCAGATGGAAAATAGCAAAGATGGATAGTTGGTGCTAAATATAGAACCAAAGATGGCTGTAACCATTCTTGACAACTCATCATCCAACTAAAAAAGGGAGGGAAATGGACATCGGAACTTACCAGATTATTGCCGGAAAATAATCAGAAAGTTGCCGGAAAATTAAATATGCCAGAATTGTTGACAACACTGACAAAGACGAAGACACTGGTGGTGGTTTGATCATTGCCATCAACCGTCAGAAAAGAAAACACGCCGGAAAAAGATAAACTCACCGATTGGAGGTTGGATTTCATCGTTCTTTTCCTTGGGTTTGATCGGTTGTTGATGGCCAGTGTGTGTCTGTGTGTGTGTGTGTGTGTGTGTGTGTGAGAGAGAGAGAGAGAGAGAGAGAGAGAGTGTTTCGTGGGTGAATCGGCAACAAGGGTCGGCCGACCCTAGGTTCTCCTTCTGGATTTACAGAGGACTGGAGAACAAATCACAGACGTGATTTGGAAGAGGAAAGGGTAAAGTGAGTATAAGTAATGGGGAAATTATCCGGTGCAACAAAGTCAATGCCCCATCAATGTTCCAAACGGCTATATCAACAGCTAAATTAGCACCAACGTCTCTTTTGATATTTTTTTTCAACTCAACGGCTCTTTTGTTTCAAAATCAGTTTTTTTTGTTCCACCTACTATAAATATTAATGCAAGGGTGCACCAAATTCTTAACAATTTGCACCAATTTTGGTACCAAAATTATTCCACTCATTATGGCATCGTCAAGAGGAAAATCTTTCACTCCCGAGCAAGACGAAGCAATTTGTCGAGCTTAATTGTGCATCATTGAAGACCCGATTATTGGTAACTCCCACCACGAAGTCAATTCTGGCACCGGGTGCTATAAGAGTATGAAGGAAAAACAAATGACGATTAACAATCTGAATCAAGTATCAAATCTCGTTGGCAAATAATCCAGAAGTGTTGCAACAAATTTTGTGGGTGTTTAAGAAGTGTTGAAGCTCTACATCAAAGTGGAATGAGATAATAAATAAAATCTTCTTATTTCTTTTGTCTTGTACTAATAATAATAATAATAATTATTATTATTATTATTATTATTATTATTATTATTATTATTATTATTATTATTATTATGATTATTTCTTATTATTATTTAATAATAGAATCTTCTTATCCAATTTACAGTATGATATGGCAAAGCAAGCGTACTTTGAAGATACTGGAAAATATTTCAGTGGTACGGATGGTTGTTGGGCCATCTTAGAACATGCTATTAAGTTGCAGGATATCACTCCTAGTGGGAGGAAGGCAAAAACTTTTGAAACCCCTCAAATTCCAGACGGGATGTCATTCCCTTTTTCCCCTGAAGAAACTCAAATTCCAAGCACTTATGAGTCTCTAGATGCAGAAACCACTCCTTCAAGTGGAGGTACTAGTAATGTGTCCTCGCCAAGGAAAAAGCCTTGTGGAAAGAAGCTAGCAAAGGAAAAGAAAGCAAAGAACAAGGTTCAAGAAGTTGAGAACACGAGACATTAATTTGTTGAAGACACTCAATAAAACTGTAACAGATAACAAAGCTAGGAGGATTGAATTGGAAGAAAGGAGAGTTGCATCTGTAGAAAGGCAGACATTATGTGAGGAGAGAGAGATGGCGAGGAAGGAGAAAGAGACAGAGAGGAAAGATAGAGAGATGGAGGAAAGAATTATGCAGATGGACTCGTCTGTCATACAAGACCTGCAAATGAAGGCTTATTATGAGCATCGCAAAGCTGCAATCTTGGCAAAATAGGCCAACTCAACTTCCACAACTTATTATAGTGATCTACCCGAATATTGATTATTGTAGTTTTTTTTTTTAAATGTACCCTCTCTTGTTGGTTTTTTTTTTAATTTTAAATTACTAATGTAATGCTTTGAAATTGGTTAATGAAATGCATTTCATTTAACTAATTTCCACAACACGGGAAACGTAGTACAACACTCAAACTAAAATTATTTAGCTAATTTCCACAACACGGGAAACGTTTTACAACATCAAAAGTACAATTAATCTAAGCTCATGCTTCTTCTCCTCGACGGGCCCAGAGGTGTTCAATAAGATCATTGCGAAGCTGGTGATATGTCTCAGTAGATCGTATCTTCTTGTTTTTAGCGAGGAGCTCAGCGAATGTGGATGTTTGTTCTCGTGAGACTTGAAGTGGCCTCTCACGAAGTAGTTCACCAGTTTCAACATCTTCTTCACCACGTTGGTACTCAATTATCATGTTATGCAAGATAACACATGTTTTCATGATGTAGTATAGATCTTCCCGGATCCCAAAATGGGTTGGCCCTTTCACAATTGCAAAGCGTGCTTGTAGCACGCCAAATGCCCTTTCAACATCTTTGCGACGTGCCTCCTGCATTCTCGCAAAGTGAGCCTTCTTTTTGTCACTGGGCTCTCTAATGGTTTGAACAATAGTCGCCCATTTTGGATAGATACCGTCAGCAAGATAGTACCCCATGTCGTAATGCCGGCCATTGATGACAAATTGGGCAGGAGGGGCACAACCGGAATGAAGTTGATCAAAGAAAGGAGACTAATCAAGCACGTTGATATCATTAAATGAACCAGGCATCCCAAAGAAAGCATGCCAAATCCACAAATCATGTGAGGCAACAGCTTCAAGTATGATGGTGGGCTTTTCAACGTGTCCAGTGTACATACCATGGTAAGCAGTTGGACATTTCTCCCATTGCCAGTGCATACAGTCCAAACTGCCTAACATCCCTGGGAATCCACGATCCTCGGCCACACGTAGGAGCCTTGCAATTGTGGACGGCCCACGGAGATTGTGTAGTGTGCGTCGCGCACGAAAAAGATTGTGATTTGTTAGAGTCGCCACCCAGATTTGAGGTCCGAATCCGAGAAACCGATAAAAATATGACTCGTTTGCCCATTTGAAAAAGATTTCACTGATCATGGCGGAACCAAAGATTTTTCGGATTTGGGGGTTTGGTTACGAGAGGGGAAGGGTTTTACGGCACCCCTCTCGCCCGATTCATGAATCGGTCTCTACTCAATATTTCATGGGATTTTTAAAATGTTTGAAATTCAATTTAATCACGAAAATGGGGAATTAGGGATGGGATCCATATAAACAATAAAAACATAATGAATAATGCAGATTTAATATGGATGTTTATGCACATGATTTACATGAAAAAAGGGGGTAATAATAAAGAAAAATTACAACAAATATTTACAGAAACTAAACAGAACAGAAATTGTACCACAACTCCAGAAATCATGAACATGAGACTTATTAAACTGGCTTATAATCTGGATTCCAGCACAAGGATTGAGCGCTCAATGGTTGTGGCTTGAGCGCTCAATCTCTCTGAATCAGTTTGAGCGCTCAAAGACCATAGATTGAGTGCTCAAACCCATTTCTGGATACTGTGATTTTTGATCCATCCATCACTTCTTTAATCACCATATATAAGATCAAACATTAAAAGAATGTTTCTCATGGAAGGTCAGATGAGAATAGATAGATTGATCTTACAAATAATGATAGAAAGAAGAAAATCACAATATTTTAGCGAAGAAAGTACTTTGAGAAGGAGGAATCTAGACCGTAATCACAATAATAAAACTACACACACACCCAAACTTGAATAAACCATGATCCATCATCGAAATATCCAAGAACCAACAACCGCGCTCAAGAACGGCTTGAAGGCCAAGTTGGATGGCTTTGAGCGCTCAAGCCATTAAATGATTTTCTGATTCTTGACTTGAAAACAAAATCTGGATGATTCTCAGGACCGTAAAACATAAGATGAAGGTTTTTGAAACTAGAAATTCACTGTTTTGCTTTTAAATACTAGATTGTTAAAGGTCTTAAAGCTTGATCATCATAAAATGGTTAATCTATGCTCATGCAAATGGTTTTAAAATAAGAACAGGTTGTTATAAAGATTATATGAGCATAATTTAACTGTTAAACGATGATCAAAATTCGTGATAAAGCTCGAGCTCAAAGAAAGCGTAAATCGCCAGAATTGGACTTGGCGCCAAGACCGAGGGCTTGGAAAGGCCAACCCCTCGCTACAACTACAAATTTTTGATGGTGTTTTAAAACAAATTTTAGACCTTTTGTGTGTTCAATTCAAGTATAAAGAACTTGATTGAACACATTTGGTCATCCTCTCGATGAACCAAAACAAAGAACAATTGCTTGTCTATCTACCTTTTTCACTTTGGATTAGAAGCTTGAACAAGATTGTGGGTTTGGAAGTGAAGGATTGTTGAGCTTTTGATCAGTTTTTGAAATGGATTGGATTGAGTAGAGTATGAGGTTGATTGTTGAACTTTGGATGAATTTGGTGTTCCTGGGTGGTTTTGAGATGATATTTCGTGGGAGGGAGTGGGTTTTAGAGAGAGAGAGAGAGAACGATTCTTGGGTGAAGTAGAAACCGTAGAGAGCGAGAAAAAATGGTGAACCCCTGAACAAGGGGTAGTAGATGGTTTATATAGGCAGTGAGTGGAGGGAAGGGAGGAGAGAGAGGAAGTGGGTTGTATGCTAGGTGTAGTTTAGGTGTAGTTTTAGGACAATGTAGGGTGTATTATACGTGTGAAATACGTATAGAAGTGGTTAGACGCTCCACTCTGCATAAAATCTCATGATGAGATACTCTGCAGATTCTGGACAGTTGAGTTGGCGCTCAAAAGTCATTGGGCTTGGCCTTCAAGGTGCTCCCAATGATTGGCCTTTCAAGGTCTAAGGCTTGGCCTTTCAAGTTACTGAGTGGCGCATTGACTTTTGGCTTAACTAGGTTCAACAATGCTTGGTTTTTCTTGGGTTATTTGGAGGTGTTTGGTTGATTTTGACCATATTCAAGCTATCTTCACAAGTTCCGGGTAGTTATGATTGGCTCGTTCTCATCATTGGGGATGCTCGAGCGTATCCTAGGTTCAAAAATCGGGGTGTCTACAACAATATCGGTTTCATTTGGAGCCCTCAGGTACTCTAGTTCGAAGATCTCCAGAACTCCTTTACAGAATCTCTTGAGCGATTCTATAGTAGTACTTTTTCCGATTTTGACATACTCATCAACGCTATCAGCTAGCATCTCGTACGCAAGTATCCTCTGTGCTGCAATCATCTTTTGGATACCAGATAGACCAGCAGCACCAATAGCGTCAGACTTTTGGACGAAATAATCGTCGTGTTGCTGAAGTTGAGTTAAGATTCTCTCAAACAGGGGTTTAGTCATCCGAAAACATTGATGGAAAATTTTTTTCACTGAAAAGGGGATCTTTAGAAAAGTAATCTGAATGGATTCTTTCGTTGGCGGCAACCCTATCACGGCGGATGAAAGACCAGCCACTGACAGAACCAACATAACCCCTTTGTTGGTTATGTTGCATTTGCAGTTGTTGATAGATGCTCGGCATTACCATTTGCAGCGTTGCAACTTCATCTTCATCAAAGGAATCTCCGTCGAAATCTCCCTGCAGTACCCTTTTGCTTAAGTTGCTCATGATATTAGTTTGGAAAGGAAATATAGGAAATATGTTGCAGATGAGAATGGTGTGGCCATTGATGACAAGTTTAATTGTGTATTTATAAAAAAATTTGGGTAGAATGTTAGATGAAAAAGTTAGGTGAGAAAATTAGGTATGAAAATTAGGTTAGAAAGTTAGATGAGAAAGGTAGGTGAGAAAATATCTGGGTAGAATGTTAACTGAAACAGTGGAAGACAAAAAAAGTAATTAAAAAATTCGGAAAGAGGTTAAAAAACGGGGTTAAAAATAACGTACATGATTGAATTGGGGTCAAAAGCATAATTAGAAATGAGATAGTGGGAAAATTTGTTAAATTTGAAACTATTTGGTTCTAAAATAGAACCAAGTATTGAAGACTAAATTCTATTTTAACACCAAAAATCACTTTTTAGTGTCAAAATATAGCAATAGTTATAGCTATTTTAACATTTGCATTGGCTTTGCTCTTGGGAGCGAATATCATTCTTCCCCTCCCCTTAAAACAGCCAGTTGCCCCTTCTCTCTCATTCTCTCGGTTCCCATCTCCTCCTCTCCCATTAAAATCTCCCAGCTTCACATCAAACCTTCATGGATCCATCACAAACCCCTCGTACCCTCGTCATCTAGGCCAAGTAATTACGCATCGGAGTTTGGAAAGCTAAAAATGTGGTGAGATTTCGGTTTGGAGCTAGGGCTTTGGGTTGGAGCTTGTTGGAACTCACACATTGAGGTAGGGATCTCCATATACCCTTTCTAAATGTTTATGAATTGAAATGGTACATGCATTAGTCCAATTTTATACTCAGTCCTTTCGATTTTGTTGAGAACCCCAAGATTTTACTTGATTGCTGCTTGTTCTGCTGCTGCTGCTGTTTTAGTCCGGACGGGTCACCCGATCGTCCGGACGGATTTTCCAGACAACTTCCCAGCTGTTGTTTTGGTTGATAGCAATCCTACTTCGGTTTTACTTTGACTCCCAACTGTGTTGCTCTTCCGGATCCTTGTGAATTCATTTGTATAACTGTTGAGTTTCATTTGTTACATTCAGTAATAGGTTCTAAACCCATGTTGCTGGTTATTTACTTGATGTCATGAAAAAGGTGATTTTGCATGCTAGTTTATCACGTGATAGCAAAAAAATGGAAATGTTCTATGAAATACTTGTAATTCCATTTGGAAACCTCCCCAAGCTCGATTAGTTTTGCAATTCCAATTATAAATTCGTTTAGTTGATGGGTCAGAAAGGCATGCTGAACTCTTTGGTTATAGATAGGTGCACGATGCTTGGAGATATTTTTCATGGGACTAACGGGCTTGTCTCTGTAAAAGGAAGGTGAACATCAGTTGATTTGAGAAAGGTGCAGTGTGTTATTAAAGTTACATGGAAAGCTATTACCAGCATAGCTGAGCATGAGTGACGAAGCCCGTGAATCTCGGTTATTAATATTATTACCAATATATCTAGGCGTGGGTGAATGTGACTCTTGAAACACGGATTTATATTATTACCAGCATAGTTGGGCGTGGGTGAACTTGACTCGTGAAACACGGATTATTGGGTGAACGAGGCCCGTCAAACATGGATTAGTATTATTACCAATCAATCTATCTTGGCATGGGTGAACACGACCCGTGAAACACAGATTATTACTTTTATCAACATGGCTGGGCATGGGTGGATGAGGCCCGTAACACTCGGTTTACAGCACCGCCAATCTGTGGATGTTATCAAAGGTATCAAGACCCTTGAGGCTTGGTAGGGGAATACAGGCACCGAAATTTCCGAGTATATAATGAGGTTGTTAAAGGATATAGTTAAATATTAGAATGATGAAGGAATTATGACTTTGAAAATGAGATAAAGGAAGTCCTAGCTATTTAGATAATTAACGATGTATTTGTAGACTCGATGGTTATGACAAGAAGGGTTTTTTCAATGAATAGAAGAAGTTTTGTGAACACATAGACACTTAAACTCTTATATGATCTAGTGTTGACATTACTTGTTCATCTCTTGTTCTACCTCTTTACCTTCATATGCTCATTTCATTCCATTTTCATTTAGTGATAGTAAAAGGTTTTTTCCTACTAGGCTAGTGTAGCTCACCCCATCATTTCCAGGTAGACGTCAAGGAGCATGAAGTGAAGTGTATTGGATGTGTTTCATCTTTTGAAAGCATGCATGAAAGAACTATTTGATCATGGGAAATTTATCGATAGACTAATACGTCCTCTTTTCCTTGTTTCGTTGTTGAATCTGCTACAGATTTGGTCAAGATGAGGAAACTTAGACTTGATAGATTTGTGTCGAAGGGCGTTCCACACTTATCACAATAATGAGTTGATGTTATAAAGTTGCCGTGTCCCTCTAGTTTCACCCTTGTCTCGATTTGGTCCCTTTTGTTTTCAATTTCACTCAAACAAACCCCGTAGTTTCGATTTTGTACGATTTAAGTACAATCGATAACGACAATTACCAAAATAGATGGAAAAATCAATTTGGGGAATTTTTTAGGGACAAAATAAACTTTTCACCCATCCTTCTTCTTCCCCAATTTATAACCCTAACCCTAATCCATGTTTGAAAAAAAAAAAAAAAAACAGTCAATATAACCAATTTGGTTTTGGACAACTATGAACAGGCAAGAATTGCCAATCAAGTTTGAACCCAATTCAATTCCATCACCTCAAAGCGACTCACCAAACCTAGCCATAGCGAGTCCGATTCAACTAGCCGAAGCAAGTTAGATGCATGTATATCTATATGGTTTCTTTTTCAGTCCATATTTAGTGGTGAAAATGTTGCCCAAGACGAGTTTGCTAGACCTAGTACTACAAACAACTAGATTCCATTGACAAAGAACACCACATGGTCTATCCCCTGTTTTTTTCCCCTCTATTTTTCTTCTATTTGAGTGTACTAAAAATATAATATTCCACGTGTTCCTATTATAGTAATTTTTGAAGATTTTCCGTATTGAACATATTGGAACTAGGTTTATAAAGGTGAATAGCTAAGGACGTTGAAATGGGTATGATGTTCAATTCCGATTGGGATTTGAAAATGGAGGGTAGAGCAAGATGGTGCTCAAAACAAATCTTGCAACGGAAGACTGGAATCTGAAAAATAGAAGGCGATCAAGTTATCTACTCCCCTGCAAAGCCCAATCAGATTGAGAGTGGTTAGGTTAGATCTGGCACAAGGGATGGGCATTGCAGTATCAAACTTGGACTAGGGTTAGGGTTACAAATTTGGGGAAGAAGAAGGATGGGCTAAAAGTCTATTTTGTCCCTAAAAAATGTCCCAAATTGATTTTTCCATCTATTTTGGTAACTGCCGTTATCGATTGGACTCAAATCATACAAAATTGAAACTACTGAGTTTGTTTGAGTGAAATTGAAAATAGAGGGACCAAATCGAGACAGGGGTGAAACTAGAGGGACCATTTTGATAAATTTCCCTTTCATCATCTAATGAACTTGTTTTGGGTAGATGAACTTGCATCCCTTTATTTTACTCTTTTGACTTGGATAAATGTAATAATTCAACATTTTTCACTCATGTCCTATCTAGGGGTATGGGTACCCAACTTAGACTTTAATTATCTTTTGTTGAATTTGTAAAGTTGTGGAGAGAGAGAAAGAGAGAGTCTCTGCCCCTTTCTCATTCATGTATATATATGAACAAAGATACATGTACTAAACTACCCCTAGGTAACAATACACATAATAATTAAACCCCTAGCTTAACACTCCCCCTCAAGTGCAAAGATATCTATCAAGCCCAACTTGAACACAATGGGGTGAAAACTTTTTTTACTAAGACCCTTAGTAAATACAACAGCTAACTAGTCTTCAGATCTCACAAAAGGCATGCATATCAAACTATTGCTCAGCTTCTCCTTTATAAAATGCCTATCAATCTCTATATGCTTTGTTCGATCATGTCGGATAGGATTATGAGCAATATTTATGGTAGGCTTATTATCACAGTAAAGCTTCATTAGACCACAATAAGGGAATTTCAAATCATGTAAAAAAGTTTGGAGCCACAAAAGCTCGCAAACACCATGAGCCATAGCTTGGTACTCAACCCCTACACTAGATCTAGCTACCACTGACTGATTCTTACTCCAAGTAATCAAATTTCCTCCAAGGAGGGTACAATAGCCAATTGTAGATCGTCGATAATCAACAGAACCAGCCCAGTCTGCATCGGTGAAAGCTTCCAATCTTAAGTGACCATGATTAAAGAACAAAATTCATTTACCTAGGGAAGATTTGAGATACCTTAAGATACGATAAACTGCATCAAGATGCACAGTACGAGGGTCATGCTTAAATTGGCTTACAACTCCCACAGCATAAGAAATATCTAGTCTAGTGTGAGATAGGTATATTAGGCGACCCATAAGTCTCTGATATCTCTCATTATTTGTATGATCCCCCAAATTGCTACCAAGATGATGATTGTCCTCAATGGAATAGTCAGTTGGCTTACATCCCAACATACTAGTTTCTTCCAAGAGATCAAGGATGTACTTCCTTTGTGAGATAAAAAATTCTTTGTCAGATCTAGCCACCTCTATTCCAAGAAAGTACTTCATAGACCCCAAATCCTTAATCTAAAACTCTTGGGAAAGAAGAGCCTTAAGGCTAACAATCTCATTCACATCTTCACTTGTCATTATTATGTCATCCACATGAACAATAAGAATGACAATCTTACTATTACTCCTCTTGATGAACATAGTATGGTCAGCATGACTCTGTTTGTATCCAAATCTTAACATGGCTTTGAGAAACTTGTCAAACCATGCTCTAAGAGATTGCTTCAATCCATAGAGGGTCTTCCTCAACCTACACACCTTTCCTTTTGTTGCAAAAGAGGAAAAACCCAGCGGTATGTCCATGTACATTCCTCCTCTAAGTCACCATGGAGAAATGCATTCTTCACATCAAACTAGTGAAGAGACCAATCCAAGATAGCAGCACAGGAAAGCAAGGTCCGAACAGAATTCATCTTAGCTACATGAGCAAAGGTCTCCTCATAATCAATGTCGTAGGTTTAAGTAAAACCCTTAGCAACAAGCCTGGATTTATACCTCTCAACCATTCCATCTGCCTTATGTTTTACTGTGAACACCCATTTACATCCCATTGGTTTCTTTCCATCTAGAAGAGTCACTAATTCTCAGGTGTCATTCTTTTTCAAGGCTGTCAACTCCTTTACCATGGCTTCTTTCCACTCAGGTATTAAATAGCTTCTCTCCAACCCTAGGGAATAGATATATAGAAGAAAGAGGAGACAAAAGCACGATATGAAGGAGATAAACGAGGATATGAAACAAACTGGGAGATAGGATGTTGGGTAAAGGATCTAACTCTTTTTCTATGAGCAATAAAGGCATCAAGATCAGCAACAGCAATAGGAAAAGGATCATTACCAGGTGAGTCAGTTGAAAAGTCAGGAATTGGAGTAAGTGATGGGGATTGGCAAAGTGGTACTGTACATGTAGACTTGTCTTTTTTCTTTCAAGAAAAGTTTTGCAAATTTGGCCTATCCCGTCTTTCCTAAACATCATGTTCCACTGTTTCTGCAGATAAAGGTTCTTGCCTTGAGCTTTCTTTCTCCCCCTCACTATGACAAGGTAAAGGGTAAGACCACGACTCAGGAGTATAATATATCAACATCTCTTCTTCCCTCATCTCTTCTTGTCTATCATTCTTCCACTAAAGAAATGAAGTGGACAAAGGATTAACGGATTTTGTTACCCAGAAAGTGACATCCATGGGAACATATGTTTTGCAAGAGTGCGGGTCATAGTCCGAGTATGAGAATAGCCAAGGAAAATGTATTTACGGGCTTTGGGATCTAGCTTACCACCATGGTGCTTAGGAGTATGGACAAAACACACACAACCAAAGACCTTGGGTGGAAGAGATGAGACCCGAGAACAGTCAGGGAGGAACTTAATAGGAGTTTGGAACTGAAGAACACTGGATGGCATGCGATTGATAAGAAAAGCTGCAGTAAGGATAGCTTCGTCCAAAAAATGTTTAGGAATATTCATTATGAACAATAGAGAGAAGGCTACATCAGCAAGATGACGATTCTTGCGTTCTGCAACTCCATTTTGTTGTGGAGTGCCAACATAAGAAGTCTAAAAAAGAATGTCAGTCATTAAGATATACCCAAAAAGTCTCATCTATATACTCAGTCTCATTATCACTACAGAGGACTTTAACGTTAGCATCAAATTGAGCACGCATCATTTGATGAAAAGGTTTAAAGCACAAAAAAACCTCATTTTTGGCCTTTAGTAAATACACCCAAGTGGCACGAGAATAACAATCAATAAAGGTAAAAAACCAACGATCGCCAGACAGAGATGTGACAGGAGAAGAACCCCAAACATCATAATGGATAATCATAAATGGCGAAACACGTCTTTGATTAACAAAAGCATAAAATGAACACTTATGTTTTGCAAGTTCACAAGTTTCAAAAAGGAATTGACTCCGAGAACATTGCTTAGCCAAATTAGGGAACAATTTTTCTAGAACTCCAAAAGATAGATGACTCAATCTATGATGCCACTGAAGTAACAAGGGAAGAGCAGAACCCGTGTCTGCTTCTAGAGTTGACCACACGACAAAGGTGGATAAATAGGAGTAGGTGCATAGTCCAAAAAATAAAGGCCCCCGTGAGCTTTACCACTGTCAATCATCCTCTCCGTATCTAGTTCCTGAAAGACACTATGTGTAGATGGAGCAATTTAAGGATTGGGTAAGACTACTAACAGATAGAAGGGTAGTAGACAAATTTGGAACATGAAGCATTGAAGAAAGGGAAATAGGTGGAGAACAATAAATAGAATATTTCCCTAAAATAGAAGATAAAGAACCATCAGCAACTCTGAACTTATCCTTACCAGAACATGTAGAATAAGAGTCAAACAAAGATGAACAACCTATCATATGATCTGTTGCACTAGAATCTATTATCCAAGGAAGAGATGAGGAGACAGTAGATGCACTGGCATGAATACCTGTGTGAGCAAAGTTAGTGGAAGTAAAAGCTGGGGTAGGAGGAGCATCAAGTTTAGCCATTATGTGTTTGAGAGTATGTAACTCCTCCTGAGAAAAGGCACCAACCTGAGCAGTTTCAAGAACCTCCACCATATCGAGAAGGGCAGTAACAAACTGCTAAAAAATGACAGCCAGATAACACTCCAAAAATGTCCATTAGTACCAAATACTGCCCAAACAGAATTGACCAGTTCCCAAATGGTTCCTAACAGTGCCCAACAGTGCTAAACAGGTGCCAAATAGTGCTTAAAGCCAAAATACAAGAACAATTTGACTAACCCAGTAAAACCAGATGTTACCCAATGATTTTCGAATAGAACCAGAGGTCGTTGGCACTTGAATCAGTAGTATGGGCAGTCGAAGAAGGCAACCCAGTTGGTTTTAGGTTCAAAAGATAGCAAATAAAGCCTATCATAGGCTGTCGGAGCTAACCCAGTAGCTACCAAAAGCTACTATTGCAGACCCAATGGTTTTCGAGCACCACAGAGATCGTAGGAATAGAAGAAAAAAAAGGCTCACCTGAGATTGTACAAGGTCGCCAGAGGACAAACAGTACTTGTCAAAAAATGTACAGGAACAACCAGTAGGTTCCTAGCACAAGAGGTGGTAGTACAGAGGTCGCTGGAACATATTAGAGGTTGCTAGAGCTTGTTAGAGATCATACGTAACCAATCTAGAGAACCCTTACTCAGATCGACCAAAGAAAGCTAAAAAAAACACCTGTACGGAAGTCGACGAGGCTTGCTGGAAGGTTAACAGTGGTCACCAAGGTCGCCAAAGGGTTAAAAGTGGGTGCCAAGGTCGCTGGAGGGTGATACACCAGTATCGACCAGAACCCAGCAGTTTACGTCGACGTACAGAGATACCAAATAGCGTAAGAGACTAAGAGCTGAACACAAAACTAAGATCTCTCACCTGATATCGATTACAAACAATCATAGTCGTTTTTCCTCTACAAGGCTAGATCTATCGAGAACACTACTCTGATACCATGTAAAGTTGTAGAGAGAGAGAGCCGTGAGTGTAAAATGTGAGAGCACAGTTTGCCCTTTCTCATTAATGTATATATATGAACAAAGATACATGTACTAAACTACTCCTAGGAAACAATACACATAACAATTAAACCCCTAACTTAACAGAATCAGTTCGGTGTGGTGAAATATTTGGAAGTAAATTATGGAAAGTTGTGTCTAATATTGGAGAAAATGATTTGTTTATTATCTTTAAAATTAAGGGCATGACAGAGATCCCCTCTCTATATTTGTTTTTCTTTTGTATGGAAAGACTTTCCAACAAGATTCTAAATAAAATTGAGCAGGGTGGGTAGATGGATGGAAAGGAATACATGTCTCTTGAAATGCTACTCCTATAACTCATCTCCTTTTCTTTTTTTTTTTTGCAAATGACCTTATTCTATTTGGCTAGGCTACTAATAGTACTTGCACTACCATTCTCGATATTCTTGACCAATTTTGTGCTATTTCTTGCCAAACCATGAATTTACTAAGTCTAAGTTATTTATATCTCCCAATGTCTCTCAGAGAAAAGCTAGAAAACTTGATCATCGTAGTGGTATACCTCTTACCAGGGACCTTGGGAAATAACTTGGAATTCCTCTTTTTCATTCCAGAATCAGGAAAAACCATTTCACTCATATCGTTGAGAAAATGCAACAGAAAGTCACTGGTTGGAAGTCCAATAAACTTAATCTTCCTTGTAGAGCCACCCTGGTTCAATCTGTCACTTCTACTATCCCTAGCTACACTATGCAAACCATGGAATGCCCTCCTCTGTTTGTGAGAAAGTTGACAAAATCAATAGAAATTTTTTATGGGAAGATACTGACACTACTAAAAAGATGCATCTCATTAACTGGAATAAGGTTTGTAAGACTAAAGATAGAGGTAGCCTTGGCCTTAAAAAAGCCAAAAACTCCAAATAAAGCTCTCTTGGCTAAACTTGGTTGGAACCTAGTCTCCAACTCTAGTAGTCTCTGGGCCTATGTCCTTAAATATCTCCATAACCACTCTTTTCAATTGGCCTACTAATAGACCTGAATCTCACATTTGAAAAAGCATTACACACACCACTTTCCTTCTTAGCAAAGGCATTAAATGGAGTATAGGCGATGACCACACTGTTAGCCTTTGGAAGGATTGGTGGTGGTAATCGTCCTTTGGCCAATCAATATCTTGGCATTCCTATTAATTCTGATTTGAAAGTTAAAGATATCATTGATGAGAATGGTAATTGGAATCTTACGTACCTCACTCCCTTTGTTACTAACCAAATTTTGGAGGAGATTTTGGGAATTCACATTCCTAGATATGCCAACACTCTTGACACTGTGCAATGGGTTGGAGCTGCCAATGGTAAATTTTTTAGTGGCTACTACTTGTGATTTGCTAAATCAAGAGGAAAGTGATATCCTAGGATGGAAATGGATTTGAAAAATCAAAATTCCCCCAAAACTCAAAACTTTCTTCTTGTTGATTCTTCATGACAGATTACCCACCAATCAAATGCGAGCCTTACAGGCATCACAATTTCTAATGTTTGCCCGAGATACAATTCTAGTCCTGCGGATTTAACACATCTCTTTAGGGAATGTATTAAAGCCAATGATCTTTGGAAGTATTTCTCTAATCGTCGTTAGAGAAAGAGTATTGAATCCAACATGAAGTTGAAAGGTAAATGGATATAGGAAATGATGTTTCATAGAAAGTTCTTTTTCTTATTACAATTTGGCAAATTTGGAAACACCGAAACAAATATTTTTTTGAGAATATTGATAACATTGTTGTCTTGAGCTTCAAAAACATCATAGCCTATTCCACAAAATTACTGATGCATTAAAAAAAAAAAACCCTATACAATGGCATTCCTAACTCCATTCTAATTAGATGGATTCCCCATTTTACAATTAGTGTCAAACTTAATATTGATGGACGCTTGTACGAAAGTAACCAAAAAGCTAGATTTGGAGGACTTTTCCGAGATCACATGGGCATGTGTTTGCAAGGCTATTATGGCAAGCTCAATTGCAACTCTAGTTTGGAGACGGAGCTTTGGGGAATTTACAAAGGACTTACCATTATGCTCGAGAAAGGCTACAATAATATTGACATTGAATCTGACTCGTTGATGGCTATTCAATTGATAAATGAAATAGCTACAAGAGATCACCCTCGTCATGCTTTGGCACTTGATTCCAATGTGCTCCTAAGGCACGCTCAATCTACTCTTACCCACATCTATAGAGAAGTTCATAGCAGCGTAGACCACAAGGCAAGGCTGGAAGCAGAATAACTTGAAGGCTTGGTCGTTACCGAAGAATCCCTGCAATTGGTGCACCATTTTGTGCTTGAAGATGGCTTAGGAGTACTTAGCCAACTTAGAGACTAGTTTATTTCTCCTACTTTGACCTACGTCCGTACTTGAACTATCTTTCCTTTCGTTTTAATGGTTTAAAGTTCCAATGTACCAACAAAAAAAGAAGTAAACCTTCATCTCACCCTAGACTCGGAGATTAGCTAGCCAAGCGAAAGGAGAACTTCATGATCTTTAAAGTTGGAGGCATTTTTCTTGTGATTCTCCTTGCTCTTTAGCTCTCTCCTCTTTCTTAGTCTTGAAGTAAGTTTTCTTTTTGGTCCTAAGCAAGTGATCTGTCCCAAAATGACTCCTCAAGGCTTAAGTAGGTAGCAATCCGAAGTTGTCCTTTCATTTTCCGAACACTCAAAGAAATAGGTTAAACAGCTAATCTCGTCCAGTGGAGAAAGCCAGCTTGTCCGGTTGGATGGACTAGATGCATGGCTTGGAAAAATCATCTGTGAGCTTCAATTATGGCTTGTCCAATTGAATCAAATCTTGTCTGGTTGGATGGACTAGACACATGGCTTGAAAAATGAAATAGAGTGCTTGAATCTTGGCTTTATCTCGTTGGGGCTGAGCTGCAACCAGTTGGATTTGGTTCTTCTTTTGCCTCCAATCCTCACTCATCACTCCTCGCTCACTCCCACATGTTTCATCCTTGGTCATTTAGCTTCAATTCTATCCCAATTGGCCTTTTAACCCCTAAAACACAAACAAACACGTATGAACATCCAAGTAGCATTAACAAAGACTTAGCGAATGTAAATTGGGGAGCTTAAATGATCACCTTTAAGCTCCTATCAGCAATCCAAGGGTTGTGATTATTTCTTGATAACCGGATGTTTGGGCCAGCTTGCGCACCTTGACTAATTGTTAAGCCCTGGACGTAATGACTGGGCATAACCCTAGTCGCCTCAAGAGTTTGTTGACAAGGGGAGTAAAACCTGAGACCTTAGGTGAAAGCAAACCCCCAAGTCCCAAAGCAAGACCACTTTGCTAACTCTTGGGGTTAAGGGTTGTGATTATTTGAAAACTATTTTAAGGTTGTGATTACTTGACGATGATGGCTAAAAAAGAGTTATCATTGAAGGAACTTAATCAAAATTTGGTCAAATAGTATGGTAGCAAGCTAAGATAAAGATTTGGCTTGAGAAGAGTGGCCATTTGAGTTACTCTGACATGTCTTCTATATACAATGGGTTTGAACCATGTTCTTTCTTTTAGAAACTATGCTCTCATCATCATCATCACTATTAAGAAATAATAGTTATACATCCAAACAACTTCTCCCTACCTTCCACCCTAGTTCTTAGTCCCTTTTTATTTTTTTATTTTTTTGGGCTTGTTCCATAAAAATATGCATTACAAAAAAAATAAAATAAAAGCTAAAGTTACTAAAATTACTTTTTTGCCCATCTATTTTGAATGTCCACTCGAAATTAATTAGCCTTCTGGAACTTTTAAAAGGGTTATAATGTGAGAAAAAGTAAAAGTATACAAAGTCTAAGGAACCATAATCATTCTCTCCCTTTGAAATGTTCAGTTTTCATGGATCTGGCTTCTTTGCAATCCAAACTCAATATCTAAGTAGTAATTGCATTGCAGTAAAACCAAAACTGCTTTCAAAACAGACTAACAAAGAGGTACGAAACGAATATGCATAATATACGCAGCAAGCAATTTTTGGGTTTCTGACCAGCACCACGTGGCCGTACCCAAGCACCCATTTTGGCCATGTAAAATATTTTTGGATGGTTCGACTTTTAGAGAGAGAGAGAGAGAGAGAATGAATAAATCTGAACTGTCCAAAATACTTTTGGACCGTCGGAATCCCCAAAAAATTTCATATGCAGCTAGCTAACTGATGGAGACCTACGTATATGATGTGAAATATTCCACAAGCAATCAATTTTAATCAATCTCTTGGAACTAGTTCTCTTGTCATAAAGCTGCCAACACCATATATATATATATACACACACACACACACACACACACATTAGCATCACTAGCTCACATAGGGATGCAAAGCTTGAACTAATCACCTAGCAGCTTTAGTCAGCCAATCATTGGTCCAAAAAATTATGCTTTCATAAAAGCTGATGATTATTATTCAATACTTTCATAACACCAACTCTGCACTTTTCCTGGTGTGTTTCTGGACCAATAAGAGCACTCAGGACTTATGTGGATCGAGACGATCTAATCTGCTTCAATTGATTGAGTGGAGGCAGCATATATCATTCCCCTTTGTGTGTGTGTGTGTGTGGCTTCGAGAATCAGCTAAACAAAGTATATATTCATAACAGTACCCCCGAAACTACTTAATAATTTTCTTGGGCTAATATGTCTTAGAGCATCTCCAACAGCATAAGAAAACCTAAATTTAAGCTAAAATGGCTAGTCGAACCCTTAAATTATAGTAACTCGGCAATTTGCGGGTTATGTTAGCACTCGCTATATCACAAAGATTTCCTCTCCCTCCCTCTTGGATCCAGCAAAAGAGAACCGTTTCTTGCCTTGGTGGATAAACTTGAGGCCAGACTTGAGTTTGTTTTTTCAGAGGTGGTGGATTTGGGGGGTGGAGGTTGAATCCGGTGGGGGTTATGGTGGGTGAGGGCGGAGAGAGAAGGGCGAGGAGCGAGAGAGGGGAAGGGACAAAGGGGATTTATTATATGTTTTGTTAGTGGTGGATTTTTTCTGGAGATGGGATTTTTGAATTCCAATTCAAAAAGGAATTAAAATTTGTTACCGTGATCTGAATAACCTATATGCGAAGCAGGGGGCATGTTGTGCACAGCCATGCTGTACACCTCTCGGCCCTATATGCCTAGGCTGTTGGGTATCTCATAAACTACATGGCTAGCTAAAGTTGATTAATGGCATTTTGTCTAGCCCAAAATGCCTAGAAACTGCTGGAAATGAATCTTACAGGCATGAGTTTTATTTTTTGTTCTTTAAGGTTGGTCGAATAATCCAAGGATGGAGAAGCATACAAGAAGGGATTATGATGATGATTCACACATTTGCACCCAAAAAAAGATGATGATTCACACATGATAACCAAATCATCATCACCCACGTATCCAATTGGGATGTAAAAGTAAGGAGCAAATGATCTTGGAACATCTTTACAACTATATAATATGTTGTTCTATTAATTCTTTACAGTTTTTGGTTCATAGTTGATCATGATTTGCTCATATGCATCTTATTTTTAAAATGACGTAAAGAAAGAATTTCCAATGACGATGAAGAATTGGCATGCTGATCATGATTTGCTCAGTCATATGCTTCTTTTGGGCCCTCAATCCCAATACTTAAAAAGTATACTCCACAATTTTCATAGTCTAAATTCAGTTTTGTAGAAGTGGACTTGCTTTTTTGCAACTTCCTGGAAAACAGCTTGCCAATCATGAAACAAAATTTTTAGAGCCTCCACTGCTTTCAGAAGAAAAATGATTCAAAAAACAGAAGTCCGAACATAGATGCATATGGAGTCATTTGATGTGTGCAGGTTTTATGTGCATCGGGTGCGATCCACGTGTATCAAACGATTCTGGGTACATCTATATATTTTTTATGGTAAGGAAGAGTGTCTTAATGAACCAGACTAATCTCTCTAGTCTCTCCCACAGCCCTTTCCACACATTTGCGTGAGGTGGGAATAATGCGTCTCATGTGGGTCTCAGGGGGTGTTCCACTAACAAAAAATTGTTTTTTCCAAAAATCGAGACAAGTCATTCTTTCACAATACATCACATAAAAAACCGTGAAAAATCAGTTTTTTCAAAAAAAAAAACACCTTAGTGGAGCACCCTCTCAATCACAGTAATATAGTAAATCAGTGACTATCAGTTTCAAAACATATTTTTTGATACAAATATCCCTTAGAATCACTGGTACAACAATGGCAACATTGTGCTTCAGCTTTGGTATCAGATTTCTTTGGTATTTTTCACAAACACCTTTAATAATTCTGTTTTTTAGTACCGAAAAGGGAGTTTGCTTTAGGAAGCCAAACAAGAACTTGTTCTTCCATCTTTGTCTGAGAGAGAGAGAACACATTTTGTGTTCATGAATCTTGTTTGTTGGATGGAAAAATGGAACCTCCGCGTTTTCAACACTTGGACCTGCAGTCGGCAACAAAATCTTTCTCCAATTGTCCATGAATGAGATCGTATTACCAATGAGAGCAACGGCGACAAAGACATGCACAAGGACAGCCAGAATTATTTAGCATAGGATCAGATATCTAAGCAACGATATTCCAATGTACCAAAAACAAAAAAGGAAGATATCTGAGAAAAGTTCGGTAATGAAGTAAAACTTGACAAAGGTTGTAACTTTTGTAATGTTATTTAGAGCAACGAAAACCCAGCTTAATGGTTAGTGAAACGAAGACAAATACACGATTAAGGATCAATTTCATCTGATATCTAAGCAACCTTAGCTGGGTAATGATGTAAAAATCAAGAAATGTTTGTAACTTTTGTAGAGTTCTTTAGAACAATTTTTTAAATATCTATGGGGTCAAATCCATAAAACACGATTAAAATTTAAAAACTATACACATATTTGGAAATTTTTTGGTGAAGGGACCCTACTTGACACTGTGTCTCCAGGGATGGCCATCTCGGCGGCCGCCCCTATTCAAACCCGTATCCCCTACCCCATAGGGGGGATTCGAGGATTTTTTAGGGGGATGAGATTAGGGGGATGGGGATTATTTTTTAAAAAATTCGGGGATTGGGTAGGGGATGGTATTGTTAGTCCCCTCCCCGATCCCCTCCCCGATCCCCGTTCCCCGCCCCTCCCCGCATCCCTGTTTATATATATATATATATATATATATATATATATATATATATATATATATATATATATATATATATACCCTCATCCTATAGATAAAAGCTTACTGACTATACATAGAGATTTTACTATAGATGTAGAAAAATTATTTCGGGAATTTAAATCAAGAAATAATGCAGTAAAAAGAAAAGAATTTCGTAGTAAATATAATCGTAGTCAAACATCTGAAATAAAAAATTGGAAACAATTCATGAAAGATATAAGAACAGAAGTTCCATTTTTTGATTATCTAGAAAATTATTATCAAAAAGTTGACACTAGTATGCAGATTGTTGAGAAAAAACTAGATAGCACAGTAAAAAATCACGATCAAAATATTGAGAAAATTGATGCGTTAATTTCTAAAATAAATACTAAAAATATAAATATAAATGTTCTTAATAAAGATACGCAGGAAGAAGACTTTTTTATTGATTTAATTAGTAAAATAGAAGATCCCGAGTTAAAACAGCAATATGTTAAAAAATTTAAACAACTTCAGATACAAAAAAGAAAAAAATCCCAATATACTAAACCAATAGCAAACCTCACTACCATAGGTACATTTAATAAAAAACAAAAGGAAGTTACCCTACAAGACTTGCAACAAGAAGTGAACATTATCAAACAAGATATTATTGAATTAAAAAAATAATGATATAAAATTAAGTACCCAGATAATAACACAAAAGTTAAATAAAAACATTGAAGAATTTGATGCAGAAATAGAAAAAAATAATCAATCTTCTAATGAATCCTTAGAAACAAATAGTCAGAACTACTCAGAAAGTAATCATAAAATAAACAATCCCCAAGATAATGGTTTAGGAAATGATAGAATAAATATAATAAGTAAAATGGATCTCATCCAAAAATGGCATGCTAAAGTAAAACTAGTAATAAATGATTATGAAATTAAAGTCACTGCTCTCATTGACACTGGAGCAGATTTAAATTGTATCCAAGAAGGTCTAATACCTACAAAGTATTATCACAAGACAACTGAACAGTTAAGTTCTGCAAATGGTAGTAAAATGCATATCAAATACAAATTACCAAAAATTCATGTTTGCCAAGATAAAGTTTGTTTCAAAACTTCATTTGTCTTAGTCCAAAATCTAACTGATACAGTAATTTTAGGTGTACCATTTATTGGCCTACTTTACCCATTCACAACCAATAGTAACGGAATCACTACTAAACCTTTCGGTCAACAAGTAACCTTTAGATTTTTAACAAAACCTAAACGTAGAGAATTAAAACAATTAAAAGATTGTCCTGAATCCCAATCTATTTGTAGGATAAATCAAAAAAGTAAACATCTAAAATTCCTAAAAGATGAAATTAGATATAAAAGAATTGAAGAACAACTCACTGATAAATTTCTAAATCAAAAGATAGAAAATTTCAAAAATAGGTTAGAGAAGGAAGTTTGTTCTAATCTTCCCAGTGCATTTTGGCATAGGAAAAAACACATTGTAACTTTACCTTATATAAAAGGATTTAGTGAACAACAAATACCTACAAAATCTAGGCCTATTCAAATGAACCCTGAAGTTATGGAAACTTGTAAAAAATAAATCAATAATTTACTTGATAATAACATTATTCGGAAAAGTAAATCACCTTGGTCATGTCCTGCCTTTTATGTTAATAAAAGTGCAGAAATTGAAAGAGGAGTTCCACAATTAGTAATTAATTACAAACCATTAAATACAGTATTAGAATGGATAAGATACCCAATTCCTAATAAAAAAGATTTAATTAATAGACTAAGTGAAGCAGTAATATTTTCAAAATTTGATTTAAAAAGCGGATTTTGGCAAATCCAATTACATCCCAATGATAGATATAAAACTGCCTTTACCACACCATTTGGACATTATGAATGGAATGTGATGCCCTTTGGATTAAAAAATGCTCCTACTGAATTTCAAAATATAATGAATGAAATATTCAACCCATTTAGTCATTTTATTATAGTTTATATAGATGATGTTCTCATCTTCTCAAAATCAATTGATGAACATTGGAAACATTTATATTCATTTTTTGATATTATTAAACATAATGGCTTAGTCATCTCTGCTCCAAAAATTAAATTATTTTCGGACTAAAATTAGATTTTTTAGGATATGATATTTACCAAGCAACTATAGTACCAATTAGTAGAGCAATCCAATTTTTGAGATAAATTTCTGAAGAAATTACAGATAAAAATCAGTTACAAAGATTTTTAGGATCTTTAAATTATATAGCAGAATTTTATAAAGACCTTAGGAAGACTTGTCAACCCCTCGCTTGAAAGGTTAAGAGACAATCCTCCCCTTGGTCACCTATACATACTTACATTTGTTAAGGAAGTCAAAAATATGTCAAGGCGTTGCCTTGTCTTGGTATTCCTACAGTCAACTCCTTCAAAATTATTCAAACAGATGCCTCTGATATTGGATACGGTGGCATTCTCCTCCAAAGAGTCAATTCCACATCTCCAGAGCAAATTGTTCGTTTCCATTCTGGTCTCTAGAATAAAGCACAAAGTAATTATAGTACTATTAAAAAAGAAATTTTAGCAATTGTTTTATGCATTTCAAAATTTCAAGATGATATCCTTAATCAGAAATTTTTAGTCAGAGTCGATTGTAAGAGTGCTAAATATGTTTTAGAAAAAGATGTTAAAAATATTGCTAGTAAACAAATATTTGCTAGATGGCAATCAATTTTGAGTATTTTTTATTTTGATATTGAATATATTAAAAGAGATCAAAATTGTATTCCTGATTTTCTTACTAGAGAATTTTTATTTGGTAAACAGTAATAATTAAATTATCTGCATTTCAGTCATGGCAGAAAAAAGTAAGAAATAAGGAAAACAGGTCTGCACTACGAGTAATCAGCCATCCCCATCAAGCAAGCAGAGTAATCAGCTTGTCCCTACAAGTAATCAGCTTGATATCTCCCCAGTTAATTTAGTAAACAGGTACCAAGTTCTTGGGCAACACCCAAAAACTGCATACAACTCAGCTTTAGCATATCCTCAAATCAGTCAAAACTATACCCCAGTAAATCAAAATGTGGTATCTAACCCATTTTGTCCAGCTCAGCCAATTCAAACTAGTAAACCCAGAAATTCTTCCATTTATATCCCAAAATCTCAGTCAGCCAACTTGTTCTATATTGAACCACATTTTAAACATATCCAAAACCCCATAGAATTAGCAACATCATTTTTCCCTCCTGGATGGCATTTCACCCCTCATCATCCAGAAAAGTCAATTTCTTTTTACAAAGATATTCTTCTACAGCACCAGTCAATAGTCATCAAATCAATTCAGGATCAGAATAATCCCAGTGTTACCATTTACCATTCTCTCTACATCCACGATATTATAGCAATGGAAGAATGGGGACACCCTTCAAATCTCAAGAATCTACCTGGTTATTCTATCCCATACAATTATTATGATTACATTGAAGCATGGTTCAAAGTTGTCCTTCATGAAAATGAAACTGTAGACACCCCGATTTTGAACCCGGGATGCGCTCGAGCATTCCCGATGATGAAATAGACCAATCATGCATACCTTCAGGCTCAGAACAAGGCTTGAACTCACCAAACCACCCTAAACCATTCTAAACCCTCCTAGAACAAACTTAACCAACCAAAATGACCAAAATACCCTTCCAACCACCCATAAACCTCTTCAAACCAAAACTAAGCCTACACCATCTTCTAGTAGATTCAAAACCCTCTTTATTGATATATAACATGTCCCAATCCATTTTGAAATGAGGGAGATATGCCAATTTTACCGAAATGATTCATTCTTCCGACCATCTGAGGGTAAAATGGTCACTCATTTTGATGTACAAATCATCTTGGGTTCAAACTACTTGGGTTAGAAATTAGACCTTTCAAGATTTCCAACGCTTCAAACCTCGCACGAAACGGAGTTCGGTAGCACCGGGCAGACCACAAGCAAAAGTTTTACCATTTTTGAGAAGCGGCCTTGAAGCCAAACCCCATTGAGCGCTCAACTCTGAGCCAGATTAGTTTTCTGCAGAGCATCTAATCATGATATTCTACTACAAGAGGAGCGTCTACCTATGTTTTCTACTGCCTAAATACACTTCCTAGACCCTTGAACATCTCCTCAATCACCCCCCAAGCCCAATTCAAAAATTAAACCCATTTCCCTCCCATTTTCTCTTTTATATAAACCTCCCCCACTCCCTCACTCACCCTCTTGGCTGCACTCCTTGCCATTTTCTCCCCATCGAGATCAAACCCACTCTCTCTCCTCCATAGCCACCATCCTCCATCATCTTCAACCTCCAAAACACCCAAAAACCTTCTAAAAAAAAGCCTACAACACATGGGTCTTTGAAAAACCAACTACAACAGCCCACTCTCTCACTCTAATAAGTCATTTACAGCCCATACACTCCATCAATTTCATCCAAACCTAGCTCTCCCATCAAAACCCACCTCAACCAAGCCAAAATCACCATTTTAAGCTCAAATACTCCATCATCCACTCAATCAATCATTCAATCAGCCCTACACTCACACTCCTCTATCCAAAATACTTCATCTACAGCCCATAAACACAACCACTACCCATCCATTCATCAAATCACAAGTTCAAGCCTTGATCATAGCCGAAAAGGTAAAAAATCATGTGAAAATCATTGTTTTGGTCTTGCTGAGGGAGACCAGTAGGCTTATTCAAGTTCCTCATACTTGAAAAAGTCATAAAATGGCAGAATTTGGCGATCTGGGAAGAGCTTGAGCGCTCAAGGCCTTAACCTTGAGCGCTCAAGGTCATGCTTGAGCGCTCAAACCCCAACAGAAAGTCAGTCACACTGTTTCAGCCATAACTTTTTACTCCAAACTCCGTTTTAGGCGTATTATATATCAAAACGTAGATAATTTGATGGGCTACAACTTTGTAGTTTTATGTTTTTCTCATTTCTATATCAAAACCCTCCAAAACATGCAAATAGTGTCGGAAAGACAAATAATTTTGTTCAAAATGGTGTTTTAAGTTTTATTTTTCTCTTTCATTGTCATTTTCTTTATTTATATCATTCCACTATCACATTGTACATTGCACAAGCATCCACCATCACTTGATTCGTATTTGAATACTTGTTTATGTGTTTTCCCATCCCAATTCCCTATTTTTGTGAATAAATCAAGTTTCAAATATTTTCAAAATCCCACAAAATGTTGAGTAGAGACCGGTTCGATAGGAGAAGGAGAGGAAGGTGCCAGAAAAACCCTTCCCTCTCGTAACCAAACCCCCGAATCCGAGAAATCTTTGGTTCCGCCATGATCAGTGAAATCTTTTTCAAATGGGCAAACGAGTCATATTTTATTAGTTTCTCGGGTTTGGACCTCAAATCTGGGTGGTGACTCTAACAATCACAATCTTTTATATGCGCAACACCGCACAATCTCCGTGGCCCGTCCACAAGCTGGCGACTCTGCTGGGGATTTTGGTTAATATATATTTTATTTAATTACACTTGTGCAATTTTTATTACACTTGTGTAATTTTATTGAAATATGTGTTAATCAAAAGTGGGTTTAATTCGAAAAATATTTTGTGGGATTTTGAAAATGTTTGAAATTTGATCTTGCATTGCACTTGCATGGTTCTTAGCCCCGCTGGTGTGTTTTGGCAATCCTGCCCGGCTTGCTTGTGACAGGGAATCCCGAAATGCCCAGCAGCCCTCGACCGTGATAAATCACATCGTCACTATCGTTCTTAACGGTAGGAGGCGGTTTTGATTTTGAGTCCGGGGTGCCCTCAGTGACCAAAACCAGCCTTTGCATATAGATAACCATAGAACCCCACATTTAGCAATCCACCCGTGCATTAAGTTTACGTGCTCCACCATGTTAATGTGCTACGTGTTACCACTTTCCTTGCCATGCCATGTTGCATTCATGCATTTGCATTGTATATAGCCATCGCGAGTGTCGAAATTCTGTATAGATGTCCCGTTTGGTTTTTATACTTTTACGGTTAGTAGGAAATTGCTTCGGCCCGATGATGAGTCGTGCATCTCATATGTGCGTTGTTCTTATAAGTTAGCCCTTAGGACGGCCAGACGTGGGAAAATCTGAATCATCAAATTCCTAAACACTGATCTAAACAGGTTTAAGGGACCTTGGCCCGAGAAGGATCAATTGCCCTTAGGCATCTGATCTTAGATCATTGTCGGAATTTGTGTAGACCGGGATTTCCCAAATCCAGCCATCCAATATCAAGGACTTATCACTTAAAAGAAAACTTGAGGATCAGGGCAATCTTTCAAAACTAGGTCCCAGGCAGTTAGTAGAAGGTCGCTTCGGCCCGATGATGAGTCGTTCATCTCATATGCGCGTTGTTCTTATAAGTTAGCCCTTAGGACGGCCGGACGTGGGAAAATCTGAATCATCAAATTCCTAAACACTGATCTAAACAGGTTTAAGGGACCTTGGCCCGAGAAGGATCAATCGCCCTTAGGCATCTGATCTTAGATCATTGTCGGAATTTGTGTGGACCGGGATTTCCCAAATCCAGCCATCCGATATCAAGGACTTATCGCTTAAAAGAAAACTTGAGGATTGAAGCAATCTTCCAAAGCTGTCGCATTCAGTCTAGGAGACTTAAAATCCATGGAGTTTGAGATACCTCCGGTATTGGTCGTGCCCGAATGGCCAACCGTGATTCAAACTAGCCTTAAGATCATTTGTATCTGGGTTGCAACACCCATATTGCTCTGTCTCGGATGACCAGGAAAAGTGCTACGGCGTCAACATTTAGGCTTTAGGTTGAAACGCCGTATCCATCGAGTAATGGTTTACCCGGGGTGTTGGATAATCATCTGTGCAATGATCTTAAGTGAGATTTGGATCCGGTAGACTAACCCTAAGTTGTACATGTAGTCTAAGGGACTTTAAATCCATGGAGTTTGAGATACCTTCGGTGTTTGCCGTGCCCGAACGGCTACCCGTGTTTTGAACTAGCCTTTGAGTCGTTAGTATCTGGATTACAACACCTTATTGCTTTGTCTCGGATGGTCAAGAAAGTTAAGGCTTACGGTCCCAACATTTTAGGCTTTAGGTTGGTAAACTGTACCTATTGAGTAATGGCCTACCCGTGGTGTTGTTAAATCTTCTGTGCAACGGCTCCAAGTGAGATTCAAAACCAGTCAACTAACCCTAGGGTAGCTCTAAGCTAATCGATAGGAACACACATGCAGTCTAGGAGACTTTAAATCCATGGAGTTTGAGATACCTCCAGTGTTTGTCGTGCTCGAACGGCTCCCCGCGTCTCGGGCTAGCCTTAAGTACATCTGTATCCGGATTTCAACAACCTTATTGCTCTGTCTCGGATGGTCTATAAGGAGATTGGCTCTGATTCCACGACGATTGGAATTCAACCTGCCTGTCACGACTTACCCGTGGTTATTGATTCGCACATCCGTGCAATGTCTTAAGTGAGACCGAGACCGGTAATCTAGATCATAGGATGACATGACGACGACGCATGCACGACATTTCTTTCAATGAAACCAGGGGCACAATCTGAATTTGACCTTTTTGCTTTACTGTCAGTCCCGAGCTATTGGTCCAAGAAAGAAACCTTCCTGAGCAGAAGTTGACTCAACCCAAACCTCAAGGCATGGATGTTCCAGCTGAAATTGAAGGACTCAAAATGGCTGTGAATAACCTGGGCAATCAAATCACCCAGCTCATGAACATGGTGCAAGATGTCCGTGACCGTCTCCCAGAGTTCCAAGAGCACCTCCAACGACCCGGAAAAAGCCCAGAAATGGCTGCAGCTTTGGTCAAGATCTCTGAACTAGAGGAATCTATCATGGAAGGATTCAAACCTATAGAGATGCACCACTGGGACGTCAAAAATGACCACCTCACTCTAGAAGGCGAAAAGGTCTACTCCGAGAAGGCCAACACACCATTTACCAGCAACAATGCAAACGCCACCCCCAGCTCCACAACTATCAACCCTAACTTCGCAACCAGCACCATCAGCAAAGACAAACCAACCAAGACCACAATCCAAATCAACTGGCCCAAAGACCAATCAAGAAAATCCTCCGAATTCCCCACACCTCTGTCCTCGGTCTATGAGGAGCTTCTCATGGTCGGTCTTCTTAAACCACTCTCTCCAACTCCTTTACGTCAAAAGCTCCCAGTTTACCACAATCCAAACGCCTTTCTGGCCTTCCATCAAGTGCCCGGTCATGCTACTGATGATTGTCAACGCCTTCATCATGAGATTCAAGATCTCATTGACAATAAAACCATCTCTTTTCTACCACTAGAATCCAACACCATATCAAACCCCAAACCTCAGCATAAACAAAACCTCAACATCAACGAAATCACCCTCACAAGTGCCTCTTCGAGCTTCACCAAAAATGATCCCAACCAAACTGAGCCAATCAACAAAGTCACAACCCAAGTCAACCGCCCTCAAAGCCAACGAAGAAAATTTTTCCAACTCTCTGCGCCTTTGCCCTCGGTCTATAAAGAGCTTCTCATGGCTGGTTTCCTCAAACCACTTCAACCAACCCCACCTCCACAAAGTCCTCCACCTTCCTACAACCCAAATACCTTTCTCGTGATCTACCACCAAACACCCGGTCACCCTATCGAGAGATGCCAACGCCTTCGTCACAAAATACAAGATCTCATTGACAACGAATCCATCCCTGCCCCACTGGTGAATCCGAATGCCTCACCAAATCAATGAACCATCGATGGCCATGCAATAATTCAATCTTCCACGAGTCTTGGAAGTCTTCAAGCGTCAAATCAAGTTTTCACTTTTGATTGAGTCAGTTTGTATTTCGAGTCTGTTTATGTTTTCCTCGTCTATGTGTCTTCATCTTCGAGTCTGTAATGTCTTGTTGTTGTTGTCAAAAAAAAAAAATCAAAAATTAGAGTCAACCTTTGTAGTCCCGAACTACGCACGACCTGATTCCTTGCAAAGGGATACGTAGGCAACCCTTAGAGGTTCGGTCATAACTATCAAAATAAATGTCATGCTGTTGTGTCGAAATTGTCATCATTAAAATTGGGTTTTTGCAATAATCACTCAACTTGGAATTGTTTTACACCATCATTTGAGAAACATGATAATCACTTCGAAACATGAGATAAATTTTGATTGAACCCTTGCCCCACACAAGGAGGATTTCCATGGACCACTCTCCGGCGCTATCAAGAAGCAATGCATTTGACACAGAAAAAGCCTGCTAGGTTGAAAACCCGCAAGGGCGGCCTAGGCAAAAATTAAGGCAAAAAGCTCACTAGATCGACCTTCAAAAATGAAATCTAGGCAAAAGTTAGAGCAAGCATGAGTTCTCCCTATCAAGTTGTGCAATTCAAGATGAAGAAAGGCATTCTTTGTTTGATTTCCCACATAAATATCCATTGCAAGCCCCTTTGAACCTGAATCAATTTCTTTGAAAAAGAACCCAGCTAGGCAGCTATCCCCCACGCTGGGGTGAAACGAAGGTATGTGAAAATTCAAGGCATCACAAGAATGAAAGGTGCCAAACTCATAGGCTTGTGAAATTGTCAAATACATGGACACAACATGATGAGGAGCACCAAAGAAATGGAACAGAAAAGTCAAATGGAAAGAAAGTGCTAATAAAAAAAAACAGGCACAAAGCAAGAAGAGGCACATGAAAGCACTTATCAGAAGCAAAAATGGCACAAAGAGTCTGAGATAGCTGCTAGCTATGATAACCCAATGAAAAAGAAATTTTTTAGCCTTCTTCCCTTTCTTTGTTGAGCCCAAGCCTTGGCCCCATTATAACCTGAAAGAAGTCCTTTCAGATTGAAAAGTGCAACTTGATAGTGAGAATTCAAGACAGAAGGGAACAGTCTAATCTCCCTTGAAAATCAAAAGTCAAAGCATTGTGCAAACGCTGGTGTCATGCAAAGCAAAAATCCAAACTGAGGCACATCAATGGTTCTTCATCGGCAGCCCTCTAAACTGGGGCATTTTGAAGGAAAATCAATGAGGCATCATCAGCAATCTGGGGCATGGATTCATGATAAGAAGTCTTGTGTCATGATAAATAGATTTGAATGAACATCACTTGATGGAGTGAAACAATCACAAAATAAAAATTCAATTTTATCATGACAATTTCGACATTAATGGTGAGGCATGTTTGTCATCTTTCAAGACTTCGAGTCAACATAGTCTTTCATATCTTTCGAGTCAACACGTTCTTGCTCCTATCCGTCAAGTCAACATGGTCAATCAAATTCCTCAAGCCTTGTCATCACAAAGTCCATCCCAAAAGACCAATCAAATTCCTTGGCCTTATCAATCTTATCGAAATCAATCCCCTTGTCAAAAAAGGCCAATCAAATTCCTTGGCCTTGTCGGCCTCATCAATGTCCAAAAGGCCCATCAAATTTCAAATTTTGTAAAAATCCACCTCTTTGTCAAGCAGTCAATCATGTAGTCTTGGTATCCTTGACTCGTGGAAATGATTTCAATGCATCGAAGAACCTGTGGTCAATTGGTATCAGTAGAGGCGAGAAAGAAAATCAGAATTGAGATTCATCATCTATGAAGGCACGTCAACCCGAAATTGGGGCATGTCAGCCTAATGCCATTTCTGGGGGAAGCATACACCCAAATCCATGACTGGGGCATAGGAGCCTAAAAGTCTAAAACCAATCCAAAACCCAGCTCAAACCCAAAATCTTGGCCAAAAGGGAAAGACAGTAAAGCAAAAGAACCACCCCATTAAGCCTCCTACTTTTTAAAGAAGGAATGTTGTTGTTATTGTCGTCGAGTGTCGATGCATGAGTCACACGTAATCGCCCGGGGACGCTTTTTCAATCAATGGTCCTGAGGGACAACTTTCAAATCAATTGTCCTGAGGGACAAACTTTTAAATCAATCGTCTTGCGGGACAGTTTCTCCATTAATTGTCCTGAGGGACAAACTTTTAAATCAATCGTCCTGCGAAACAGTTTTTCAATCAATTGTCTTGAGAGACAAACTTTTAAATGAATCATCCTGCGGGACAATTTTTCAATCAATCGTCCTGAGGGACAAACTTTTAAACCAATCGTCCTGAGGGACAAACTTTCAAATCAATCGTCCTGAGGGACAAACTTTTAAATCAATCGTCATGCGGGACAGTTTTCCAATCAATTGTCCTGAGAGACAAACTTTTAAATCAATCGTCCTGCGGGACAGTTTTTCAAATCAATCGTCCTGAGGGACAAACTTCTAAATCAATCGTCCTGAGGGACAAACTTTTAAATCAATCGTCCTGAGGGACAAACTTTTAAATCAATCGCGTCCGCGGACGGTTTTTCAATCAATCGTCTTGAGAGACAAACTTTTAAATCAATCGTCCTGCAAGACAGTTTTTCAATCAATCATCCTGAGGGACAAACTTTTAAATCAATTGTCCTGAGGGACAAACTTTCAAATCAATCGTCGTGAGGGACAAACTTTTAAATCAATCGTCCTGCGGGATAATTTTCCAATCAATTGTCCTGAGAGACAAACTTTTAAATCAATCGTCCTACGGGACAGTTTTCCAATCAATTGTCCTGAGAGACAAACTTTTAAATCAATCGCCCGGGGACGATTTTTTTCAAATCAATCGTCCTGAGGGACAAACTTCTAAATCAATCGTCCTAAGGGACAAACTTTTAAATCAATCGTCCTGAGGGACAAACTTTTAAATCAATCGTCCTGCGGGACAGTTTTTCAATCAATCGTCTTGAGAGACAAACTTTTAAATGAATCTTCCTGCAGGACAGTTTTTCAATCAATCGTCCTGAGGGACAAACTTTTAAATCAATCGTCCTGAGGGACAAACTTTCAAATCAATCGTCGTGAGGGACAAACTTTTAAATCAATCGTCCTGCGGGACAGTTTTCCAATCAATTGTCCTGAGAGACAAACTTTTAAATCAATCGTCCTGCGGGACAGTTTTTCAAATCAATCGTCCTGAGGGACAAACTTCTAAATCAATCGTCCTGAGGGACAAACTTTTAAATCAATCGTCCTGCGGGACAGTTTTTCAATCAATCGTCTTGAGAGACAAACTTTTAAATCAATCGTCCTGCGGGACAGTTCAATCGTCCTGAGGGACAAACTTTCAAATCAATCGTCCTGAGGGACAAACTTTTAAATCAATCGTCCCGCGGGACAGTTTTCCAATCAATTGTCCTGAGAGATAAACTTTTAAATCAATCGTCCTGTGGGACAGTTTTTCAAATCAATCGTCCTGAGGGACAAACTTTTAAATCAATCGTCCTGTAGGACAGTTTTTCAAATCAATCGTCCTGAGGGACAACTTTTAAATCAATTATCCTGCGAGACGACTTTTTCAATTAATTTCAAGACCAGAAATGGTCAACTTTTTCAATTAATTACCAGACCAAAATGGTCACATTTTCAATCGTATCATTTGGGATAATCTTTTCAGTCATATCGAGATAGATTTATGGAGCCGCCTAGAAAGCGCACCCCAATCATTTTAGCCTCCTAGAAAGCGCACCCCAATCATTTTAGCCGCCTAGAAGGCGCACCCCAATCATTTTAGCCTCCTAGAAAGCGCACCCCAATCATTTTAGCCGCCTAGAAGGCGCACCCCAATCATTTTAGACGCCTAGCAGGCGCACCCCAATCATTTTAGCCGCCTAGAAAGTGCACCCCAATCATTTTAGCCGCCTAGAAGGCACACCCCAATCATTAAAGCCGCCTAGCTGGCGCATCCAATCAATCATCACTCATTCTTTCAATCATTCATTTAAATCAATCATTACTCATAAATCAATCACCCATCAATCATTTATTGTGTACATCAATCATATCAAGTTGTTTGAGTATTTATTCAACCCGTTAGTGCATTTAATCAGTTGTTCTGAGAATTTGTTGTTGACGAACCGTTGTGCTGCTAAGACCATCACATTTATGTGTTTGGTTCAATAGCGTATGGATTGCCTCTTTGCTCAGTAGGCGATAACATTTCCTTGATTGTCTCGTTGCTCAGTAGACAATCATCTTATCATTGGCTATCTTGTTGCTCAAGGGATAGCCACCATCAAAATTAGCTTCCCCGTTGCTCAGAGGGTAGTTCCATTTAATCATGTCACGGCATGAGTTGTTTTAGCCACCTAGCTGGTGCACTTGATTGGTTTGTGCTTTGTTTGTGTCATTGTTGATTGCCTCTTTGCTCAGTAGGCGATCACATTTCCTCGATTGTCTCGTTGCTCAGTAGACAATCATCTTATCATTGGCTATCTTGTTGCTCAAGGGATAGCCACCATCAAAATTAGCTTCCCCGTTGCTCAGAGGGTAGTTCCATTTAATCATGTCACGACATGAGTTGTTTTAGCCACCTAGCTGGTGCACTTGATTGGTTTGTGCTTTGTTTGTGTCATTGTTGATTGCCTCTTTGCTCAGTAGGCAATCATATTTCCTCAATTGTCTCGTTGCTCAGTAGACAATCATCTTATCATTGGCTATTTTATTGCTCAAGGGATATCCACTGTCAAAATTAGCTTCCCCGTTGCTCAGAGGGTAGTTCCATTTAATCATGTCACAGTATGAGTTATCATAGCCACCTAGCTAGTGCATATGTTTGAAGGAGTAGTTGGTTGTATCGAATTGATTCGTTTGTTTGGTGTTTCACGGCCCGGGAAGGCTCATTGATTCACATAATTTTGTTTGTATTGTTTGGCATTTCACGACCCGGGAAGGCTCGTCGATCTACAGATTTCATTTGTTTGCATACGCCCCCAGGAACTACGCCGGTCTGATCCCTAAAATGGGGTACGTAGGCAGCCTGAGTGGCATGACCGATTGATCTTTTAAAGTTTTCCTTTGTGGCTTGAGATGTATCGCGGGAAATGAGTCGGGTTGTCTATGTCTTGGACGTCACTCATACCAAATCAATGGCATCGAGTCTCGTCCAAGAGGGGCAACTGTAGACACCCCGATTTTGAACTCGGGATGCGCTCGAGCATTCCCGATGATGAAATAGACCAATCATGCATACCTTCAGGCTCAGAACAAGGCTTGAACTCACCAAACCACCCTAAACCATTCTAAACCCTCCTAGAACAAACTTAACCAACCAAAATGACCAAAATACCCTTCCAACCACCCATAAACCTCTTCAAACCAAACCTAAGCCTACACCATCTTCTAGTAGATTCAAAACCCTCTTTATTGATATATAACATGTCCCAATCCATTTTGAAATAAGGGAGATATACCAATTTTACCGAAATGATTCATTCTTCCGACCATCTGAGGGTAAAATGGTCACTCATTTTTATGTACAAATCATCTTGGGTTCAAACTACTTGGGTTAGAAATTAGACCTTTCAAGCTTTCCAACGCTTCAAACCACGCACGAAACGGAGTTCGGTAGCACCCGGGGCGGCCCCGCAAAGTTTTACCATTTTTTGAGCAACAGCCTTGAGCGCTCAAACCCCATTGAGCGCTCAACTCGAGCGGTCGGTTTTCAAGCAGAGCATCTAATCATGATACTCTACTGCAAGAGGAGCGTCAACCTATGTTTTCTACTGCCTAAATACACTTCCTAGACCCTTGAACATCTCCTCAATCACCCCCCAAGCCCAATTCAAAAATTAAACTCATTTCCGTCCCATTTCTCTTTTTATATAAACCTCCCCCACTCCCTCACTCACTCTCTTGGCTGCACTACTGCCATTTTCTCCCCCCATCAGATCAAACCCACTCTCTCTCCTCCATAGCCACCATCCTCCATCATCTTCAACCTCCAAAACACCCAAAAACCTTCTAAAAAAAGGCCTACAACACATGGGTCTTTGAAAAACCAACTACAACAGCCCCCTCTCTCACTCTAATAAGCCATTTACAGCCCATACACTCCATCAATTTTGTCCAAACCTAGCTCTCCCATCAAAACTCACCTCAACCAAGCCAAAATCACCATTTTAAGCTCAAATACTCCATCATCCACTCAATCAATCATTCAATCAGCCCTACACTCACACTCCTCTGTCCAAAATACTTCATCTACAACCCATAAACACAGCCACTACCCATCCATTCATCAAACCACAAGTTCAAGCCTTGATCATAGCCGAAAAGGTAAAAAATCATGTGAAAATCATTGTTTTGGTCTTGCTGAGGGAGACCAGTAGGCTTATTCAAGTTCCTCATACTTGAAAAAGTCATAAAATGGCAGAATTTGGCGATCTGGGAAGAGCTTGAGCGCTCAAGGCCTTAACCTTGAGCGCTCAAGGTCATGCTTGAGCGCTCAAGCCACTTTGAGCGCTCAAACCCCAACAGAAAGTCAGTCACACTGTTTCAGCCATAACTTTTTACTCCGAACTCCGCTTTAGGCGTATTATATATCAAAATGTAGATAATTTGAAGGGCTACAACTTTTTAGTTTTATGTTTTTCTCATTTCTATATCAAAACCCTCCAAAACATGCAAATAGTGTCGGAAAGACAAATAATTTTGTTCAAAATGGTGTTTTAAGTTCTATTTTTCTCTTTCATTGTCATTTTCTTTATTTATATCATTCCACCATCACATTGTACATTGCACAAGCATCCACCATCACTTGATCCGTATTTGAATACTTGTTTATGTGTTTTCCCATCCTGATTCCCTATTTTTGTGAATAAATCAAGTTTCAAATATTTTCAAAATCCCACAAAATGTTGAGTAGAGACCGGTTCACAGACCGGGCGAGAGGGGTGCCGTAAAACCCTTCCCCTCTCGTAACCAAACCCCCGAATCCGAGAAATCTTTGGTTCCGCCATGATCAGTGAAATCTTTTTCAAATGGGCAAACGAGTCATATTTTATTGGTTTCTCGGGTTTGGACCTCAAATCCGGGTGGCGACTCTAACAATCACAATCTTTTATATGCGCGACACCGCACAATCTCTGTGGGCCGTCCACAGAAGCCAATAATCATTCTTGGTTCTTTCAATTTGACCAAAAATTCAAGTTAGTCTTCCCAACATGGTTCCTCTGATGGTGGTCCCATTATGGTGCTATCCCAGAAATAATACCCAATGATCTTATGGACCAAGTCATGTATTTTTCCTCTCTAAACAAAAAAGACAGTCATATTAGCTAGTTTCCCCCACTTCTTTTATTCATGGCTAAATATAAAGTACCTTGGATTTTCAAGTGGAGATACAATATCTCCGAAAACACAGTCACCCGCCAGTTCTTAGTTAAATGGTGGGATAAGTTCAACCAACAACGGATTATTGATCAAGTCAAAATAGAATTTCCAGTCAAAGTTCCAACTCCAGTCAATATTCCAGTTCAGCAAATTCATCCAAGTCAAGCTTCTGTCTCTACAATCTGGCTTGGAAGCCCAGCTGGCAGTTCCTCTGGCCCTTCAAAAGTAAAAGAAAAATCAAAGCCAAGCTGCTCTGAGTTATTAAAATTGGCCCAGCAACTTTTAGCTCAGGCAAGTCAAACAAAAGATGATGGGTCTTCAGAAGAATCAGCCACAACAACTTCCAGAAGAGACCCATACAGCTCATTGTTCCAAGATGCTCAGGACCCATTTGCTTAGAAAATTGCATAATGAGTTTTGGAGTATTACTGGTAGCAACAAAGTCATCATCAAGTCAGCAAAAGTAAGAAAGGTCATCATCAAATAAAGAAAGTTACTATGTTACACTGAGTAATCCCCGAGTTTCAAAGTCATGAGGAAATGAAGAATCACTTAAAGAAGTTTCGGCATTTAGTCAAGAAGCATCTGCTTTTCAGAAGTTTTGGCATTTAGTCAAGAAGCATCTGCTTTTCAGAAGTTTTGGCATTTAGTCAAGAAGCATCTGTTTTTCTGTCACTACACAGTCACCTCTCCACCAAAAGTGAAGACAACAACAAATTTCAGTCATGTCTCAACCGAAAGTTGGAGAAAAGTTACCACTTTAGTCAAAAGTAAAATTATTACAGTCCTTACAGCTGAGTCATCCCGCACTTGTAAAAATAATTGTATCAGGACCTTTGGTTATAAAAGGATCCTTTTAGTTTTGTAATAGGCAGAGTTAGTTTCAGAAGAAGTTAGAGAGAAAGTTAGAGAGCGAATTCAAGTAGTAGTTTTAGAGTGAGAGTAAGCAGTCATTTCCCACTGATAGCTCCTTGGAGCATAATTATTTCCTTCCACCACTTGTAATCATGCATTCCAATTGAAGTTCTGAATCAAGTCACTGAATTTCCAGTAAGAATTCGTTTTTCATTTACTTGTCAATTTTCAGCATTATTCACATACTATTTGAGTACTATTTAGCACTATTTGTCACTATTTAGCACTATTCACGATACTATTCATGTCACTATTCATGCTACTATTCACAATATATATATATATATATATTATATTATAAGTTTTTAAAATTTATTTTCCACAGCCCCGGCCCCTCTGTACAGTGTCCTTTATATCAAGCCCATTAACCCTTACCCAATTCTCAAGGTCAGTAATAATGCACATTGGTGTGCAAAAAATTAAATAGGGCAAAATCAAGTGAAGCAAAACTGGCCCAGAAAAATCCTTAGCCGATTCCTTAATTGGGTTTGTGTCCATTCGGTTGGCCTTTTTATGAAACCATTTTATACATGGACTTGTTAAAACCATTCCTGTGTGTTGCAAATGCATATTACATATTGAATTTAATGCATAATGGGAACCAAATTGCACAGATGAAATGGAATTTTGGCCGTGGGGGTTGAATTTAATGGGTAATGGCATGGACTAGTGCATGAATTTTTGGATCCCCGAATCCCCGTGGGGATCCCCGTTTCCCGCATCGGGGCGGGGATGGAGGTTAAAATAAAATCTCCGGTGGGGATCGGGGAGGGGATGGGGATTGATATAGGTTCGGAGATCGGGGATGGAGGTAATGGTATCCACCCCCTACCCTCCTCATGCCCATCCTTATCTCCAGTCCGCACTTGAACATGTAATCATATTGGCATTGTTTGGTTAGTAGGTTTAGTTTAGTTTTGATGATGTAAGCAGGTGTAATAAGTGGAGAGAGATAGAGAGAAATAATGATGTAAGCAAAACTAAAACAGGGTCAAAATCGGCCCAAAACTCCCAATTGAACACGGCCACTAAGATTTGTAGGAGGTGGTGCATCGCGTTAGCGATTGCAGATGATGGATTCACAGTTTCACACCAAATATGTACCGGAGGTAAATTAAGAATCAACTGCAGCTTGGAAAACACACGGTAATTTAGACATTTTTCTCGCCCTTTTCGGATGTTCCTTTTTGGCACTACAATTATCGGTTGCAGAACCAAAGTAATTGTAAATAAATCCCCCCAAAAAGTTTGCTGATGTTTTGGCGATAAGTAGCAACGCCTATGGAAGATTCAGGCATAGATATACCGGACGAGAGTACGCAGTGGCAGAGTCAGGACGGAAGAGAAATTTTGGTTGGATGTTTTTTTCAAGACTAAATAGAATGATATTTTTAATTAAAGAATTAATCTCAAGTATTATTGTATCATTATTGAACAATATCATTCACCGTAATTTAGTACTTAAAATCAAAATTATTTTTCTTTCAATTAAGGTAGAAATTTTTATAATTTTTTTTTTTAAGTATCAAAATTTTGCAAACTATACTCCAAAAAAGTAAATGGATGGGCCGGGAGTTTTCCGACCCCACAATCGCTCCGCCATTGAGGTTAGAAGTAACATTCTAAGGCCAATTTTTGTCAAAGTAGAAAAGACAATTTTTGCTTTTGCTTTTTTCTGAAAAAATAAAAATAAAAAATCGAGTAAAAAATTTGATTTTTTTTAACGGAAAAAAAGGGTGCTCTAGTGAGGGCTTCATTGCACCGTTAGGCAAGGGCCCCGGGGAAACCAGTTGCTAGCCCAATTTAACCCAACCCAAAGGAAGGGACCTAGGCACCGGACACCAGCGGTGTTCATCATATCCCCCGGACAGAGGCCCAAGAGCCTCCTAGGGGAGACAGGGGAACAAATTTGATTGCTTTGGCCACTTTTTGTGCTTTTTGCTTTTCACCTCTTAAATTGTAATTACATTTTTTATGCAGGATGTTACGGGTACAAATAAAAATGTCCAAAAAACATACAGAGCGCTCTCGGGGACCCACTTTTGGGTCTCACACGCTTGAGCTAAACCGTTCATTATTCTTAGAACATGTTTCCGAGGGCACCACAAAATTCCAGCTCAATCGGTCGGTTAGAAGTTTTTGAATCAAAGTCCTACCATTTTAAACAAAATTATGAACAATTCGGATCACTCGTGTGGGACCCAAATGGATCCCCGAGAGCACTTTGTACGTTTTCTAAACATTTCTTCTATACCAGTAGGTTTTTCCATTGTTTTTTGTTTTTTGCTTATTGTAAAGTTGCATATTTAAGTCAAATCTGATGACTTTTTGAAACCCAAAAAAGCAAAAAGCATGTTTTTCTACTTTGGCCAAAATAGGCCTAAGAGCATTAGCACCAGCTAACAAAAGGAGCAAATTACCCCCCTCCAATAGCGTAAACACCTAGGTATTTCCCATTTATGAACAGTGCTACGCTAAAAATACCCAAGCACTGTTCACCAGCCATGTTTTTTTTATTCTTTTCCTTCTCTCTCTCTCTCTCTCTCTCTCTCTCCTGCTGGACCGATCGAAGTGGGAAACATTTGCAACGCACGACAACGATCGACGACGACAGCGACGAGGGCGATGGAGATCGACGGCTATGTCCAAAAAATGGACTAATCAAAGTGGGTTTCTTCGATTGGTGACAGCAATCAAGGGCGACGGCAAAGGTTGGGGAAGATGATATATACACTGGTTGTATATATTGTGATATTTTAAAAAAGAAATATATATATATATATATATATATATATAATATATATAATTTTTAATAAAAGATAAGATAAAATGGGAGTGATATGCTAGCTATATACTCCCTCCGTCTCAATTTTTTGGTACTTCTTTCCATTTTGAGATATCCCAAAATATTTGTTCCACTTCTAAAAACATCCATCAAAATTGGGTTACTTTTCAATTTTACCCTTAAAAAGTACTTTTTCCATCTTAATTGGATAGTCTATTATCTTTTATTTTATAACGGTTTTTATGATTTTGAAAATTTTGTATAATAAAACTAATTGATATCTATCAAACAAGATCCATATTGAATATGTTTTGACTTTCATATAATAAATTAGCCTCACAAATTTGGTCACAGTAATATTGACTGGATTTAGGGGCAAAATAGAAAGGTCAATACAAAGTTTTCACACCCCATAAAAAGCCACTTCCCCAAAAGGGGCTAAGAAATTGGGACGAAGGGAGTACACTGTACACCAGGTTTTTTGGCCAAAAATTTACCCAAGCTGTTGTTTTTGCTCTAAAAACTGGATGAATTGCTATTATCTCCATTTGGAAGCAATTTCAGGGCAGAAAATCATTGATTTTATTGTTTTCCAATACCAGATGTTAATTTTCTGATCTGGGGTTGATCGATTTTCTGGCGAACAGCTTAGCACCTGTATTTGGTTTAATTTTCTATCAAGTAATTTAGTGGAATATAAAATTTAATTCAAATTCAAACCAAATTCTATGATCTATGGAACAACAATATCTACCTGGTAGCTACTATTATCTTATAGGAGTAGCTACTAACCTTGCAGTCTCGGTCTGGAGCTCAAAAGCGCATTAAAGATTATAAATAGGTAGCAGTAGCGGTATAACAGTATGGCAAGATTTTAATTTTAGACATAACAGGATTACAGGAATCAGTTATAGCATCCGTGAAATTTTTAAAATTACTTTTGGCGCTACACTTGAATCAGTCGTAGAGGGTGTTTGGGAGCCTACTTTTTTAATTTTCATTTTTAATTTTTTGGTTTTTTAGCTTTTTAGATTATGGTCAGAATGTGTTTTGAATTTGAGAGAAATGTGAAAAATTGATTTTGCAACATGAGCAGTGTTTGAGAGAATAATAATCAAAATGAGTTATGGATAGGTTGTTTACTATTTTACCCTTGTTCATTTATTATGGTATTAAAAAAGTGTATGGATATTATTTTTGCCAAGTTTTTTTAAATCATATTGGAATATATTGTTGTAAACATGTAATGTCCAATTTAGATTTTTTTTTTTTTGTTAGAAAATAGTTTTCAACCAGCCTTCTTTTCTTAATTAAAAATCTCTTGTAAAAAAACAAAGTAAAAAAGAAAAAGAAAAGAGAGAGAGATAAAGGACAACAACGCAAGCCACATGAAATTACTATTTTTTCCCACTTCCTTACTTTACTAGCATCGCCCAAGAATGGCGATCAACACAACCACCCCTCCCATCCTCTCCCTCCTCACCCTATCCCTCATCACCACCGTAGCCCACCACGCCCTCGTCGGCACCGCAGTCGACTGCTCCACCATCATTGGCAACTAGTCGACTGTCTTTCCTATGTCACGGACGGAAGCACGGCAACGAAATCTGAAGGGAAATGCTGTTTTGGGCTCAAAACGGAGTTGATCTCCAACCCGAGTGTCTTTGTGAGGCTTTCAAAAACAGTGCTTAGTTGGGCATCACATTGAATGTCATCAAGGCCTTGGATCTGCCCTCTGCTTGCCATGTCTCTGCTTCTTCTATCAGTAAATGGTAGAATGGGAAGACAAAATTAAGGGAAAGCCCATAATCCATAAGCATAAATGAAAAGGAGGTCTTAGGCTCTTTTTGAGTTTTGGCTTGGAAAGTGAAAAATGGAAAATGAGGTTTTAGGGAATGGGTTTTGGGTTTTGTCTCCCAAACACCTAAAATGAAAAAAGTAGAATGTGAAAACATGAAACAACATCGGCCAAACATCCTCGTAGTGTTCCACTATTTCTCGTGGTGAAGAGGGCAAAAAAATTGAATAACAAGGGTTACATATCAGAAAACCGATTCGTATCGGTCACTTGGGCACATTCTCTTTTTCTCCCCTACGTTGTATGCAGTTCACGAAAAGCTAAACAAATCAACGCAGGAGCAGTTTGGCGTTTTGGTTTATTTTTCTTTTATGATAACCACCCTTTTTGTCTTGCAAGCATGTCACGGTCTTTTATAAAATATTTGAAAATCCATAGTATTTTCGTTTGCATGCTCAGTAGTCCCACATGTTTCTTTCACCCACGAACATCGGTTTAAAGTTGTTTGCATTGTGTCGGTCCATTTAATGGCTTTGTTCTTAGCACAGCTCTAGGCATCCTGAGGGGTTTGATGTGATCCTTATAATTCTCGGATATTAGTTGGAATTGGTGGTGGTGGTGGTGGTTATTCTTATTTAGGGTTAATGGGTATCACATTATTTCTCTGAGGGGTGTTTGATGGAATGTTAGGTGTAGCGGAGCAGTTTGGCATTTTGGTTCTTCTTCGCGTTGCATTGTTGATTTGGTTGGTTTGGTTTGTTGACGTTTGGGATGGTTTAGTGGATTAGCTTGTTGTCGGTGAGACTGTGGGAGGGAGATGTTATTTTGCTACAATTAAGTATGAATAAGCTAAGGGAGATCACCACTGATGATATGGGATTCACCGTAGGAGTTCTTTTAAGGGAAAATTATCCAAATGGTGTTTGCAGTATCACCCAAGTCTCGATTTACTCCCTCTAGTTTCAATTGCACTCCAACAAATCCTGTAGTTTCAATTTTGGTTGAATTGAGTCCCCGACGTTAACTTCCGTTAGCAAACTTAACAGAAATTCCAATTTAGGGGTTTTTTAAGGGTTGAACTCGTCCTTTCACCCACCCTTTTTCTTCCCCAATTTGGAACCCTAACCCTAAATTGACCCGATCCATGGCCTCCAGCTCCGGATTCCACCGCAATGCTGACCTGACCTCCCATCTCTCTCTCTCTCTCTCTCTCTCTCTCTCTCTCTCTCTCTCTCTCCTTCCTTTGTAGTCCACCTTTGTAAGCCCTAAACCACCATAACTGAAAATCCATCTCATCTTTCACACCCCAATCGGCAAACCTATTCTCTTCCCCAACCCAGCACCACCAATACCTACACCACTGAGACCTCCATAACCCAACCTCCTATTTCTCACAAACCGATCCCCATATCTCTTGCTCTCACTTGGTTCTACAAAATCCACCAAATACTCCTTTCACTCGAACCAAAACCAAAATCCACCCTTTCCAGGATTGATTGGTGAAGATTTTGGTGGTTTGGTTTGGGTGAGAGGAGTATTTGGTGGGTTTTGTAGAACCGAGAGAGAGAGAGAGAGAGAGAGAAATGGGGATCGTTTGTGAGAGATAGAAGGTCGAGTAATAGAGGTCTCAGTGGTGTAGGTATTGGTGGTGTTGGGTTAGGGAAGAGAATGGGTTTGCCGATTGGGTGTGAAAGATGAGATGGATTTTCGGTTATGGTGGTTTAGGGCTTACAAAGGTGGACTACGGTGGGGGGGGGAGAGAGAGAGAGAGAGAGAGAGAGATGGGGGGTTGGGTTGGCATTGTGGCGGAATCCGGCGCCAGAGGCCATGGACTGGGTCAATTTAGGGTTAGGGTTTCAAATTGGGGAAGAAGAAGGGTGGGTGAAAAGACGAGTTCAACCCTGAAAAAAAAAACCCCAAATTTAAATTTCCGTTAAGTTTGCTAATGGAGGTTAACGTCGGGGACTCAATTCGACCAAAATTGAAACTACAGGGTTCGTTGGAGTGCAATTGAAACTAGAGGGACTAAATCGAGACTCGGGTGAAACTATAGGGACCATTTTGATAATTTTTCCTTCTTTTAATAACCACGATTGCAACTCTTTCCGGCAGCTTCTCTACTAATTTTAGAGCCAGCTTCTCTACTGATTTTAGAGCTCTGTAGTTGGCTTTGGCCATCTAGTTGCATGATGTCTAACCGTGCCGCGGAGCTCTCAACTATAGATGTGTGACAGAAACTTGGTTTGTATCAGTCATATTCAGTATGGAGGTTTTACCAACGGTGAAACTACCGAGCAGCTACTCTTCGACAAGTTGCATGCAGGGCTTTGAGCAATTAACCGATTGAACTAACCAATCCGAGGGATGTATCCTTCAGTAATATAGTTATGTTTTGTGTCTTTTCTATTTGTTTCTTGTTTTTTTCAACTGCATTTGGTTTTACTGGTAACATTTGATCTAATGAATTTCTATCTCTTTAGAAGAAGAAAAAATTTCGACGTAGGAATAACAATTAATAAGTAATCATCAAAGTGATTCCATGGAAATTACATGTGACCGATAATATTCCACATCAATGAGAAGATTTGAACCAAAGTTACGGGAAGAAATCTTATTGGTGGTCAAAGGGAATAATATTTCATTTCCATGACCAATTCTAATCCGTTCATAAGACAACTTGCCATTTTATTCCAACCTCATTCACCTCTCACTCTCATGAGATTATGTAGCCTGATAAAGGATGCAAAAATGATACATACACACCCTTTGTGTCACTCCCTACCACACCCTCACTCACATGAGGTGTGGGCCCCATTATGGCCCCCAAATGTGGTCCCCATACTCATGTGAGTGAGGGTGTAGTTGGGAGTAGTACAAAGGGTGTGTATGTATCATTGTTCGGATGCAAAAATGATATCGAACCCCTTTAAGGCCCTGTTTGATAATAGAGATGGGGCCTGTGATTGGATTACCAATCAGGTGGCCCATTAATTTTCATGTTTAGTGTGCAATTTAAGAACTGGACTATCAGTCCCATAGGGCTACGAAATCCCCATTTTCATTGGATTGGCCAACCCAAGGGGGGTTGGGTATTATGAAACTTATCCCATGGGATTGAGTCTAGAAAGACAACATTGTCATCTTCCTTTTCATTTATATCCCCAATACACACCTCTGGTGCTGCTCTTGCTTTTTGTTCATTTGTTTCCACTTTTTTTTTATAATTATGTTGTTGCTTTTCGTTCATCTGTTTTCTCTTTCTTCTTCTTTTTTTTTTGCTTGTGATTCTAAAATTGTTTCTACATCAAGTATCTAGGTAAGAATCAAGGATTAGACTGTTCTTGGCTTTCTTTTCTTTTCCTTGGATGATATGAAATTTACATAAATCACAACTCATTACTATCGTTGTTCAATCTGTTGTATTCAAGTTACTCGTTGATTCATTTTGGACACTGTTGGGTCATGGGTGTACAAAAAAAATGGGACATAAATGGTGCAGATCGCGTTCAGGGACCCACTTTTGGGTCCTACACGAGTGATCCGAACCGTTCATTGTTCTTAAAACACACTTTTGCTTTGAAACGATGGACTTTGGTTCAAGCACTTCTAACCGTCCGATTTAGCTAATTTTTTGCGGGGCCCTTCAGAATTATGTTTTAAGAACAATGAACAGTTCGGATCACTCGTGTAGGACCCAAAAGTGGGTCCCTGAACGCAATCTGTACCATTTATGTCCCATTTTTTCTGTACCCCAAGGTTTATCGATTCATTTTATCCATTGGAAATCTAGACAAAAAAAAAATTATTCTTTATTTGAAATCTGAAAAAAATAAAAATAAAAATAAAAAAAGAAAAATTTGCCATTGAAAAAAAAAAAAAAGTTTCCAAATAAATATGTTATGTGGTCAAATGATTCTTGAATTTGGTCAAAGGGAAACTCATGGTTTGCCTCCTTATAACCTGGAGATGAAAAATGGTGTTTCCATGTAAAGGTAGAAGTGGAACAAACTATTTTAACTCAATTATATTCTATGCAAAACAAACATGTTATTAGTAATCCCATGATTTAATCCCGTGCAAAACAAACATAAAGGAAGGATTCGTCTCCTCATTAATAATATCACCTCATTACCAATCTAAATCCCAATCTCACCTCATTACCAATCCCTTTAAAACGAAACCTCGTATCAAGCGGGGCCTTAACGTACGAAGATGCGGCACAGCATATTAATTGGACAATTCTGATTTATTTTTCCAAGATTTTATGGGCCGTTTAGTATTTTTCCAAAGATTCGAATCATTGTAGCAATTGCACAACTCCGATGTGTACATGTACTGACACAGGCTACATGGGATGAATTAAATAGAGATGGTTCTAATTTTTGCATTGAGGTCCTGTAAATTCTTAGTCAGCACGTAAGGGACCCGTTAAATCTTTATGCAATGAATACAATTACGAATATGACCTCAATGCAGAAAACAAAAAATCAACTATCCGGCTGTAATTAATTGAGACCTAAGCTACAGATGATTTTGTTAAGGGTTTCGCAAAAGAGGGTCAGATTCGTCGACAATCTCAACTTATAATACTTACATACAAATATTCCTAACAAAAAAATAGGTTTTGATGTCCAATGGAGTGTCGGGGACACAAATGTTCGTGCGAATATGCGGATAAGTGATATCGAAGCATAAATTGCAGTCCAATAGACATGGGTACCACAGAATTTCTCATATGTCTATTATGTCTATTTACCTCAACACATGGGGGTATGAGAGAGGGGAAGGGAGCTAGGGAGGAATATAGAGATGGGTATCGAATCAATTAAAAAAGGACCTGAAACAACTTGCAATGATAAGGATGAAGAAGCAAATCCATAATGTTAATTTGGATATTCAAATCCCAAATGAATCTTTCTTTATGGTTGGTAAAAGGAGAAAAGCTTTTGGTTATAAATGGGCTCGTTGTGGAAGCGGATTAGTCTCTAAGATACGCGTAAGCTGTCCAAACACTTAAACTATCGAAAAGTAGAAAAGCTTTTTCCGCAAGCACTTCCACTGAAAGATGTATTCTTAGCAAAGATTTGGATCCACCAGAAAAAGGGTGAGTGAGCCATATCACTGATTGAGCTCTTGTTCTTATTCCTCAATCATTTGATATTTTTATATATGTAAAGATCAAATAACAAAAGGGAAAGGAAAAATAAATCTTCCATTAAAAATCAAATCCTAGCTAACTAAGGAATCTTTGTTTGCTTTAGTAAAACATAAGCAAATTCATTCACTTTCAAAAGGCTCTGTGGAGGGGGATAAAGATGCCCAAAGCATGCAAGAATAAAGATAAAAGGGACAGAAGCACAAGGAAGCTTAATTGGTAACTACTCCTATGATGCTAACCAATGGATTAGATTAAGAGTGGAAATAAATAAAGAGAATGACAGGTGTTATTAATAAATCTTGAAATTTCAGTATAGGAGATCTAGGACTCTCATCTATATCCCTTAATGTAAAGTTTTTTTTTAAGGTAATTGATTTTCACATTCCCTAAATTAATATTCTAAATTTCATTAAAATCAAAAAAAAAAAAAAGTGTATCAATTTGAAGAATGTGAAAATCACTCCCATTTTTTAACCACGGATATCATTTGTTTACTTTACATTTTAACACATGATTGGTTTCAAAAGAAATGAAATTTGACATTGAATCGTGTCACTTATTTGCTAGGAGTATTATTGATCAAATTTGACAACCTAACATGTCACTTATTTGCTAGGAGTATTATTTTAAGAAACCGACTCTCATGTAAGTAAAGATTACTACGGCTATGCTAAAAATTCTCAAAGGAGAAGTCATAACAGGTCAAAAAATAAGGGGGAGAGAGAGAGAGGGGTGAGATGTTCTTGATAGTTATGGTTGGGTTTAGGGGGTGTTCCACTAACAAAAAATTATTTTTTAAAAAAAATTGAGATATACATCACATAAAAAATTATAAAAAAATCAATTTTTTCAAAAAAACTAACTTAGTGGAATAAACAAAGCAAGGTGTCATATCCATTCATTAAACCCATGGCACAACTTGAGATAAATGTCCAAAAACAAATATTCCCTCTTCCATGTTTGTAAACCTTTTTTAAAAATTTGTCACTTTTCAATTAGTTACTCTTTTAATACAGTTCTCAAAGAATATGAAATACAAGTATAAAACTTGTTATTTACAATCTTCAAAATCATGAAAAAATTTATAAATTGAAAGAAGCATGTGAAAATTAGCACCAACTCCAAACAACACACGCTGGCCGAAAGAGTACTACAAAACCGAACGAATGAAACAAACACAACATTTTACCACAAAATCCAAATTAAAAACCATTTGAGCTGATAGACTCCCTCGGAAAGCAAATATGCATGACAATAGAGAGAATTCCTGGAACAAAAACTACTACTGCTGCTTTGGATAAATTTCCAGCTGCAGCTAATGCAGGAAATTACCACCATACCCCCACATTTCGAACCAAGAAACAAAAACCAGACACAAACACTATTAGTATAATCGACATAATCACCGTAGCTTTCACACAAGTCTTAACATTACTCCATAATTAATCCCACTAGCACTGAACTGTTTGATCCTCCATGTAAAGGTGTCAAAATCATGGGATGAGATCAAATGTAACAGAAGACCAATCCGAAAAGCGAACGACGACATTCAAGAAACCCTAGCAACAGCTTTGCACACCAAAGGATGTTTCATTTCCATGGAGAGTTTGAGCACCTCTGACAAGTCCACACCAGAATCAGCAGCCACCCACTTGAAGCTCTGAACCAACTGGGCTAACCAAAGCTGAACAGTGGCTAAGCCCATGGCCTTACCGGGGCAAACCCGCCTCCCAGACCCAAACGGAGCCAGCCTGAGATCAGACCCCATAATGGGCACATCCTCCTCCATGAACCTCTCAGGCTTGAACTCATTAGGCTCAGCCCACACCCGCTCATCGTGGGTTATGGACCACATGTTCACCATGGCTGTGGTCCCGGCCGGAATGAAGTGACCGGCGATGTGGGTGTCGTGGATTGCAAGTCGGGCCCAGGAGAGAAGTGGGCCTGGAGGGTGCATTCTCAGGGTTTCTTTCACTATGGCCTGAAGGTATGGGAGGTTAGGTAGGTCAGAATCGGATACTGGTCGGGTGGTTCCAACGACCCTGTCGATTTCAGATTGGGCTTTGGCTTGGATATCCGGGTGTAGAACCATTCTTGCAATAATCCATTCCAAGAGAATCGCCACTGTGTCAGTCCCCCTAAAGATCATTTCCTGATCGCAAAAAGAGACGTCTAAAATCATTAACATTAATTCTGAAGGGTAATAACAAAAACATTTTACTAATTCACATGCTATTTTGCGACATGTTTACTAATCTGATGTTTTTTAGAGTATGAAAGAGACTCAAAAAAAGGGGTCTCCAATTACTTCGTGACAACAAAAGGATGGAAGAATAAATAAACTTTCCACCTTTGTTATCAAAGAATTTATTTCTGGAGTATTAAATTAGAAACCAAAAGGAAAAGGGAGTAAAATTTCCATATTCCCTTTCGATTCGGACACTTTTAACCTACAAATATTCGATATGTACAAGTACATGCGACGACAAAATGTACCGAAGGATAAACTCCAATAGAAGAAAACAGATTTTGAGCATAAAGTTCCTCGATAGCATTATACGCAAAAAGCATTAAAAGACAAACAAAAGAGCAAATAAAACAAAGCAAATACTCGTCCTATCAACAGTGAAATGGGTGCAACAAAAATATTCAAATTCTCCATATCTTCAAAGACCTGATATATATAGGAGAATATGAAGAATATAAGTAACAAAGATGTAATGATTACAGCATGCGTGTATATTATAAACAGTAGCAACACCACAAAAAATACTGTCGAACAACTTTTGAATGTCGTTTCCGCTACGTGAATGTTATTTCCATCAAATAATACTCTTTCCGTTTCAAATTATTTAGTTTTTTTTAGCAAACCTGCATTTTTAATACAAAAAATGATGGTTTACAAAAATTATTTTTCAAGAAAATCTACACCAATTTTTTTTCTACTCCAACGAGATCTTTAAATTGGTGTAAAAATTTTGAAAAAAAAAATATTTATACATCATTTTTATAGTTCAAAATGCACTAATTTTTAAAAAAGACAAACAATTTAAGAGAGAGAGAGAGTACTATACTTTTTAGATGCATGTGGTGAGAAAAGACTGAATACAACGGAAAGAAGATAAACAAGAATACCAAAGAACCATAATGGAAACTTGGGCCAAATAGGAAAAAATTGAAAAAATACACATGGGAAAACATGACACAACAATCCATAACCGGTATGAAAACACAAATACGAAAACAGAAATAAAAAAACGAAAATGTAGGGTGAACAAGCTTGAATGAGAATGGATTAGAAAAGGAAGAAAGAATACCCAGAGAACAGCAATCATATCAGAGTCGCTGAGTTTATTCTCACTCTCCAAATCAAGCAAGACATCAACAAAATCTCCAGAGCTCTCATCCCCACCTCCTCCTCCTCCACCATTTTCAGCCCTTTTCAGCCTGTGCTCCTCAATAATCTTCCCAACAAACACATTCACTCTGCCAACAAGCTCCCTACACCTCCTCCTCACCCCTTGCAAATCCAACCAACACAAACCAGGAAAATGGTCACTCCAGTTGAACATTCCAAGCAACTCATACCCTTCGCTCACCAAACCCTCAAGCTCTAACCCATCACCTGCACCATCTTTACCACCAAACTCATAACACCTCCCAAAAACACTCATCATAACGTTGTTCAAAGACCCAAAATGCAAAACCCTCTTCACATCCACAACACCTTTTTCCACCATCAAGCCCTTAATCTCCTTTACCATTTTCAACCCGATTTCCTTCCTTCCCTGTCCGAACCCGTTTATCCTTTTCGGGCTGAACAAATGGGTCGCAGATATTCTCCTCAGGTTCCTCCAGTACTCCCCGTACGGAGCGAAACCCATTGCTCTATTAAACAAGAGCTCGTAAGCCGACTCCTTAATGGGCCGGTTCGCGAAAACCGGACTGTTTAGGATCTCCTTGGCGGTATCCGGGTCGCTGGAGATGATGAACCGGGTCATCCCGACAGAGAAGGCCATTAGTTTAACGGCGTCGTAGGATTTGGCGAGGGTTGACAGGAGCCTGTGAGTCAATGATGAAGTGAAAGCGAAGACCAGGCCGAGAATGGGGAGATCAGTGGGGCCGGGTATGGCGGACTTGGGTTGAGCCTTACAGAGGACCCAGGCGAGGCCACCGGGTGAGAGCCAAAGGGTGAAGGCGGCGAGAGCGACAAAGCCGAGAAAGAGCTCGACGGTGAGAGAGGAAGCTGTGGGAAGGAAGAGAAAGTGCTCCGATGACATTTTGAGAGAGAGATAGAGAGAGAGAACGGTTTCTGGTTTTGGGATGATTTGGAATGAATGGGAATTGAGAGAGAGAGAGAGAGAGAGAGAGAGAGATGCAAGCGGTGGGGGAGTGCAAGGGACGAGAGCAAGGCGGTTATATATAGGGAAGGTTGGAGTCTTCGGAGTTTGGACCATGTGATGGAAACCATTTTCTTAACCGGTGTTCAAAAAAGAAGCTTTTCCTTAACCGGTGGTTTAATTGTGTGGGTTCCATTGATTTGTTTTACCGGTGGATAATGGAGTATTTAGGAGCCATTGTTTCTCGGCAAACACTCCTAAAATTATGGGTTGCTTTGATTTTTTCAAAAGATTTTTTAGCAATTCAATTACTAAAATTATGCACTTTGTTTGGTTGAAAGTTTTGAGAAAATATTTTTGAGAAATATTTTTGAGGTAGTGTTTGGATGAGTTTTTAAAAAAAGTAATAATTAAAGAGATGTGTAATAATTAAAGAGAAATAGAGAGATAAATAAGAATAATGATTGAAGAGACGGATACGAGTAAAGAGAGAAAATGTGATTAATGATTGAAGAGATGAGAGATGGGAAAAGAATCTTTTTTAAAATTTTTTAAGAAATATGAAGTGAACACAACAATGGTAATTTTAGCAAATGAGTTCAATATGTGCTAAAATAATGGTATTTCAAATCAAAAAAAATGAAGTGTTTTCTTATATTATTTTTTGAATTTTTTACACTGAATTCAAGTACACGACGAGTACTTTAATTTGATGTGAAAAAAATCAAAAACGATACACGAATTCACTTCATTTTTTTAGTTCAAAACTATAATTTTAGCACTTGTTGAACTCATTTGCTAAAATCATTGTGATTTTAGCAATAATGTTGCTAAAATCTTTTTCGAAAACTATGTCTGAATTGAAAAGATAAAAATAAAAAGCAAAAAAATGGGGCTGTCAAATACCCCCTTGTTTTATCAATAATTAACAAAAAAAAAACATGATTTTGACACTCTTACGGGTGTTCGACTAACTAGTTTTTTCAAAAATTAATTTTTTTCAAAAACCAAGACAGGTCATCCTCTCACAATACATCAAATAAAAAGGTGTGAACACAAAAATTAAGGCAATTTTAAAACAAAACTTTTTTAGGGCATCTCTAGTGCACTATCTAAAGGAGTTTCCTAACTAGTTACCTAAAAAAACTCAAAAAATGATCTCTTGGGCACAAAAATTGGCTCTCTAAAATCCTTGGTGACACTCGTCACTACCTAAAGCGCCCTAAGGGTATCCACAGTGGACTCCCTCAAAATTGCTCATAAGTTGTATCCTAAGATGTACACATAAGCATAATTGGGATCCACTTTTCTCTCATAGAGCATGTTAAATTTAGAAAGGATATGTTCACTCAATGGGCTAGCAATAGCATTCTCTATTTTGTGGGGAAAAAATTATAAGCAACTTTTTCAAAGATTTCATATTAAAAAAGATTATAGACTTTGGCCCTACTTGGAGTTTGCTAGAAGACTACCTAATTTAACTTGTGCTAGGAGCCAAGTTTAGGAGCTACCCTTAGGAGTTTGTATGGGGAGCCCATTGAAAGACAATACTTGAGCACATGACTAGGTAAATGTTAGGAGCCTCACTAAGGAGCTATTTTAAGAACCCACTGTGGATACCCTAAGTGCCTACCTAAATTTGGGGAGAGACTTGAGGAGAGAGAAAGATGAGAGAGATATAGATAGAGAATGGAAAGAGGAGAGAGAAAGAGGAGAGAGAGAGACTTCAAAGGGAGAGAAAGGAACTTTTTAGGGACAATGAACATTGTTAGGGAGCCTAAGTTCTTAGCAAAAAAAAAAATAGGGTCCCACATGTGCTTAAGTGTACATTTTAGGGAGCATTTTTTAAGTAATGCACTAGAGATACTCTTAGTCGAACACCCTCTTAATATTGACGACCAAACTCTAATATTTGTCTTTTTAGCATTCATTTTATGGTTATTTTGAACATTAAAAGACAAATATTAGAATGTGATTAACAAAAATTGGAGTGCCAGAATAAATTAATATAATTAAACTTATAATATTTTAATTTTGTGCCACTTGTTTGATAGGTGACCACATTTTGAATACCATGTGATGTGTGTATTGGTAAGATATGCTCAATTTTATCATATGGTGGAGTAAATTCTACCCATATAATTATGACACATTACATTGTCACCAAGGGAATTGAGTAGGTGGAAGTAGCTGAATCAGTAAAATTTGGTTGATGTATTGTGAGATAATGACCAATCTTGTGAACGGCAATAAACTATTTTTTAGATTAGCCAATTTTGTTGAACAGACTCTAAATATGATCACCACAACATTATTCTTTTGTGAATTGCTAGTCTTAATTTTCATACATAAGTTTAGTAATATTGTTTGAAAATTTCTCAGAAATTCGATGTGAATGAAACGGGGCATTCAAAGGATCTCACGAGGCAATCGAAAGAACACACGAAGTGGATGTTACACGTGTTTATAGCTGGTAAATACACATGATTAAATCTGGTCAACACACCCCATGATGGAGATTGAATGGCATTCAAAATTCAGCATTATTGTAGAGAGTTACTCAATATAAATTTTAGTATTATTGTTGGGAGTTACACATTTCAATTGTCCAATTGAATTTCGCATTGAAGGTGAAGGCTCCTCCTTCATTTATCTAATGGAGCTTCTGCCATTGCTTCTCCATCAGAAAATTTGTGTCACTTTCAAGGTGCAAAAATTCATCTTTGAGAGAGAGATGCAGACGTTACTAAGTTCGTCAAGGCTACCAATGGAGGTGTTTTGGTGGTCTGTAGTTCTAGCTGTTTTATCCTGAGACGGAGAATCAGTAAATCCTACAACACATACGGTAAGTGGTGAATCTTTGTTAAGGAGGCTGTGATATTACAAGACTCGACTTGTTTTTACCAACTGTTTGTATCTCCATTTCCATTTATGTCATTTACATTTCGGTTCTGTTCATGTAATTATAGTTTCGTTCATATCAATGAAATACAATTTCTGAAATTTTGTGGTTGCCGAAATACTTTTTCCAACAAAAATTAGTACGTTGTACTCTTACCAATGTTTAATTTCTTAGTTTTCCTTTCTCATAATTCTTTATCAGCAATAACTTTTAAATTCCAAATTTTTACTCCCTCCGTCCCAATTTTATGGTCACTCGTTCTATTCTAACCGGATAAAAAAACAATTATATCTTTCAATCGGTAATACATTTTATATGAATATTGTTTGATAGATCTTGATTTAATCTAATAAATAAAGTGTTCAAAATCACCTAAAATATTGTAGATTATAATATATAACACTTTGAAAATTGGCGTAAACTCCCAAAAGGGACTATGAAATTGGGACAGAGGGAGTAGTTAGGATGTGAGCATAGAGAATGGCGGCTTAGGAGCCCTAATGAGTTTGAGCCTGAATGATTAATCTCAAGCCCACAAAATCATATATGGTTTAAATCACCAAAATCCACCAATATGTTCCCTCCCCTTTTAATCCACCACTAACCCTCATATTTTTATTCGCACTCCAACTTCAATCCATATTTTATAACTAATCCTAATTTACCTCCTTACCCCTCTTGGCAATAAAACTCTTATATATATACCGGAATTCCCGTTTCCGGATCTCCATGATCCTTTTTTTTTTTTGACGATCCGAACCATATTTACATTTTTTTGCAAAAACTGCATGGATCAAGCTCTTTCAGGTATTTTTTTTGAAGATTTATCACGAGGGCTCTTGAAAACACCTTCGAAACCCATTAGACGTCTCGGATTTTTCAAAAATAATTTGCTACACAAAAATAATAATTTTATCTTATTCTCGGAAGGTTTGGAATAAGAAAACTTATATATATATATATATATATATATATATCTTCTCTCATTCTATCGAAATGATTTGTACCAAAAACATTGGAAAAGACCTATAGAACAAATGGGTGTTTTGGGTAAAAAACCACTTTTGTTTTTATTCAATTTTTTTTGCATTCGTTAGTTTTGCATCAAGATTTTGTGGTTTCTAGATTCCTCTCGACGAGACGAATCTAACAAGTATAAAATTATGGTCAAAAATTAATTTTTTTTAAAATAAAGCCAAAATAAGTGGATTATTGGCCAAAGTGGTTTTTTGGTTTTTTACCCAAAGCCTAACAAAACTCACTAGGAATTGCTTTTTAGAAATAGTGACAAATTAATTTGGGAAGTGTCTTAATTACTCTCTCTCTCTCTCTCTCTTTCGTAAATTTGATGTTTCTCTTCTCCTCCTAGGCTAACTAGAAAATAAAACCCAAATTCTTATGCCCCGTCTCCATCTTCGAATCTGCCAAAAAAACCCAAAAAGAAGAATCCTCTCAATCTCCCCCCTTAAAAAAATGGGGAATTGATATTGACATTTTTTTTGTCTTTATATGTAAAGTGCAAGAGTAAATTTATCTCATAAAGATAAAAGGGAGTGAAAATAGAGAAAATGAAAATGTCGATAACATTTCCCCTGATTCAAAAGAAGACTGGCATAAACAAATAAAAAGATGATCTTTTTTTTTTTTTAATATTATGTCTTGTTTCAATTCATGGCTTATATTCACAATTGACTTATCGTGCTTTACGAGACAAATTATTTTTTCACTGTACATTGACTTCAAAACTGATTTAAGCAAATTGACTTATTTATTAAGGTTTTTTGTTGTTGTGTTCCTAACATTATTGATTTGGATAGTTGATAGAGTTACGAGAAAACAGGAAGATTCGTGTAGCTGAAATTGACATTTGATTTCATCAAAATGTTAGCCATTAGAAAAAAATATTTTGTTGTCATAGAGCATCGTCATGTAATGCTCCAACATTTCTCTTCATCAAACCGGGGGATTTGGCAAAAATGGAAAAAATGGTTTTTTTGTATTTTTCGTTGTCTTTATTCAAAATCTTTTTACGTGATTTATGGATTCGTCTCGACAAGACTTATCCAAAAAGTATAAAATTATGGTCGAAACTATTTTTTTTGGAATAAAGCAAATATTAAACCAATAAACATGTTTATTTTGGTTTATTTTTAGCTTTATTAAAAAAAATATTAGTTTCAACAATATTTTTATATTTTTTGAATTCATCTCGTCGAGATAAATTCATAAACTACGAAAACTTGACGCAAAACTAAAAAACGCATAAATTTTTTTGAATAAAGACGAAATAAAAAAACCAAAAAAACCAGTTCTGTGGTGTTCAATCCTAAGGCCCTGCTTGGATGGGGTTAAAACACCCCTTCAAAAATTATCAAGGGTGAAAAAGGTGGGTACCATGGATTTTCCATGGTTTGGCAACCCAAAATCCTCCCCTCTTAGTTTTCAACCTCTCCTTCATTTTCGTCCCTCCAGGGGTTTTCTCCCGAATTAATTTTGGGCACCCTGACCCTACCCAAAAATTATCCCATTGTAGAGGGTTGTCATTTTAACGATTGTAATCCTCCTCATCCCCCTTACCAACCCCATCCTCCATCTTAGAAGTGTACACGGTCCAAATCAGTTCGGATTGGGATGAATCCAATCGTAATCCGCGAGTCACGGTTTTAAGAAAATATAATCCGTGCCCGGACCAAAAGTCTCGCGGTTCGGTTCCAATCCAATCCGCGAGTCATGGATCGATTTTATCCACAGATTACATGTTATATATAAACAAGTAACAAAGTTACAAATGGTTTAATAAGACATTCTTGTTTACGGTAGTCGTAATCTGACATAAAAATAAAATAAAGAAGCATCTCAAAGCACATTATTCAAATTCTATAAATACTAAGGATACCACAAGTCCACAAATACAAAAGTTCGTACCACACAAGCATGATGATATACTATAACAGTTTAGTCTCTGATTATAGTATAACTTAGTGTAATAGTTTAACCTCTAAGTTTTGAAAGAGATCACAGTTTACCCCCTAGTCTGTGTAGTAGAAGTTTGTGTAAAATTATGTGTGTGTGTATTTAAAAAATATATATATAATAAACATTTCACGGTCCAGATCGGTTAATCCACGGTTTCAAAATCAAAATCCGTGTCCGGACCATTAATCTACGGTTAAAATACAAAATGCACGGATCGGTTCGGTCCAAACCGGATTCACGGTTCATCGATTTTTTTGTGCAGCCCTACTCCATCTCTCCAGTAAAGATCCCACGAACAAATAAAAAAAATGGATTCATCAAGAAAACAAAAATTTGGTTCCAAAGGGAGAAAATGTAAATCATCTATACATGCTTCTAAATCCATTTTAGAAAAGAAATAAAATAAAACAGATTTGGTACCAAATTTCACCGAAAATCCCAAGGTCTCCGATGGTAGTTTTGTTCAGATGAATTTGAAAGTCTCGCCAAGTGAAACGACATTTCCTTATGGCTCTTAGATCAAATCCCACGTTATAGTCTTCAATTTTAGGTTTGAAAATGAGAATGGGTATGGAGTTGGGGAAGAGAGAGAGACTGAAACCGAAAAGGAAAAAAAAAAAGAAAGAAGAAGAAGAAGAGAGAATGGGTTGATATTTAATATGTGATAAATAGCACTCCACCCCCTCCAACTAATTAGTAATATGTCCACCAATTTAATAAATTTATGTATAATTAATTTTTCTAAAAAAGTACAATTAAAAACAAAATTTGGAAAACAACAACCATTTTTTTTTTTATAAAAAAAAGTTTTCTAAATAAAATTACTACAAAAATTAAATTTTCAATTTAATAAATTTATATAGCTTCAAATTGTCCAAATTAATTAAATACATTAAATTTTTTAATTATTTAATTAATTTAATGGATAATCAAGTTTGGTACATTACAAGGGCAAAATAATCATTTGATAGATTTTTCCATCATCTACCTCCCTTTATTAATTAAACATTCAAATCAAATCAATAGTTGTTCTCCCGTTTAATTCATCATCTAAACTACCTACTTTTTTTTTATTCCTGTCCATAATCATCACATCTTTGTGGTCCAACCCTCTAAAATATAATACTCGCTCTATAACTTATCTTACTGAAATTTTAGCACCATCCAATCGGGGCCTAAATGTGTATAATCTTTACAAAATGTGTGATAATTTTTTTAATGGAAGAAAATGAGTAAAAAATAAAATAAATTGAAAACTAGATGCGGTGTTTCAAGGGGATAAAGATACAGCTACAGAGGTAGTAGTACAGAAAACGCACTGATCGCATTCGGGGATTTATTTTTGGGTCCCACACGAGTGATCCAAATCATTCATTGTTCTTAAAATATTTTTTCGAGGGGGCTCCATCAAATATCAGCTCAATCGGACGGTTGGAAATACTTCAACCAAAGTCCCACTTTTCCAACCAAAATTTTTGGAAAAATGTTTTAAAACAATGAACGGTTGAAATCACTCGTATGAGATCCAAAAGTTAGTCTCCGAAGGAGCTTGGTGCATTTTCTGTGCAAAATATTCTGTACAGGTAGCACTGTCCGTTCCAAGGCGACTGAATAATACTCGTCTGCTTACAAAGGGGGTGTTCCAATAACTTGTTTTGTTTTAAAACTGTTTTGATTTTTGAGTCTATGTGATGTATTATGAGATAATGACCTATCTCAATTTTTAAAAAAACTAATTTTAAAAAAAAACTAAGTCAGTGGAACACCGCAAAATGTGTGATAAAGAAACTGCATGGGGTGTTCCAAGGCGACTGGAAAAATTACTCGTCCGCTGATCGTTGGTGTAACATTAATTAGACATTTACTAGACAACCTTTTCCAATCTTTTTCTTGAAGAGGGGTGGGACTTCCGAAATTATATTTGTGTCAGGGAAAGATTTTTTGACAGGCGAGGCCGTAGGCTGCAGCACAATAGAAAAAGCCTGCAACTGTTCAGGGCACGACCTTTTACGGCGCCGCCATTAATGCTAATTTCAGGGTTTTGGCACCTGGAAGGGTTTTCCTTGGGCTAATTTGGCCTAAAAGCAAAAAAATAGATTATTGATTTTTTCGTTTTGTCTTTATTTAATTTTTTTTTCATTTGTTAGTTTCTCGTCAAGATTTTGTAATTTCTGAATTCTTCTCGGCGAAACGAATCTAACGAGTATAATATTATAGTCAAAACTCAATTTTTTTTGAATAAAGCCAAAATAGGTGGATTATTAGCGAATAATCCACCTATTTTTGCTTTATTCAAAAAATTTTGATTTTTGACCATAATATTATACTTGTTAGATTCGTTTCGCCGAGAGAAATCCAAAAATCATAAAATCTTGATACAAAACTAACAAATGCATCCAAAAATTAAATAAAAAAACAAAAAAATCAATAATATGTTTTTGCTTTTAGGCCAAATTAGCCCTTGGGGCCCAATGCACCCTAGTTTCGGAGAAAATTTTGGGTGCGTGTAGGGCAGGGTACACGTGGTATCCTGTTAGGTAAGATCCGAGCCCGGCCCAAAACGAAGCGGGGCTTCGGATTCAAAACCCACTTTTTAATTTTTTTTGCTTTTTTAAATCTGGTCCCAAGACTTTTAATCCGGAGCCATCCGATTTACGTTTTTAGGACGGCCGGATCAGGTCAAGACTTAAGACCACGTGGTGCCCTACCCGCACCCAAAATCTTCTCCTCGTTTCGTGAGGTTTTGTACTAGTAGTGTACTAGCTACAGCTTGGATTAACGTTACAAGTTCGTAATCAATCAGGTCGTTGCTCGAAAAATATACCGACTTTAATGAGGATCGTTGACTATTGTGGTCAATTGTACATCTCGGATACCGCGTGACCGCTATGCAGTGCGTCACTGCAGCAGGATCTCCGAGGAGGGACGTAGCAGAGATTTTTTATTTGGAAGTCGCATCCAAAATTAATACTCCCTCCGTCCCATAAAATTTGATCACTATAAAATTATGTGATTTTTAAATTAATAAAAAATAATGCATTCGTCAAAATAATTTTTGAATTTTTTTTACATCGTGTAAAAATTCTCGATGAGATCTATTAAACAAGATCTATATTAACTAAAAAATTATTTTTGTACACACGTTATTTTTTAACTTGAAAAATTACACGTAATTTCGTAGTGATCAAACTTTATGAGACGGAGGGAGTACTATTACAACTATTCTTCCTATCTGTGGTACAAAAATACTCTATTATTTATTGACGTTTAATTTTAAGAAAAAATTAGAATTTATTTTTTAATTTTGTGTCAAGAAATGTACAAAACGCACAAAATTGCTTTTTTTTTTTTTTTTTTTTTTTTATAAAAAATGGAGGTTCTTCTTTTACCAGTATAAAGAGTTAATTCCACTAACCACCCCTGAGGTTTAGGTTAGTTCCACTAACCTCTCATCTATTTTTCTAATATTTTACTGTCCTCTCTGACTTTACAAACTATTTGACAGATACCATCCTTTCCATTAAAAAAGACCTAACTTGGTTAACTTTGTTGGTGAATTGACGTCAATGCCCGTAATTTTAAACTTTATTTTATTTTCTTTCCTGTGTGAGTTTATATTACATAAATTTTTTTAAAATGAGTGAAAAAATAACTTAATTATTTACTTTTTTCTTGAAATTTTCTTTTCTATGACTCAAAAATTATTATTATTATTATTATTTTAATGTTTTAGTTGCCATAAGATATATTTTAACCTTTTGATAATAAAAATAATAGTATCAAATAATTACCTAAGGCCCTGATTGGATGGTGTTAAAATTTCAGGGGGATAAGTTATAGAAGGGTTGTAAGATAAGAGATGGTATTATTTTTAAAAGGTTGACCCACATTAATTTGATGTTTATGGAAGGGGATAAAAAATAGATAGTTTGGATGAAGGATTAAATAGGGGGATAACTTTTGACTTGGTTTGAATGTTTTATAAATAAAATGAGATAACATTGAAAATTTAATTTTTTTAAATAAAAAATAAAAAAGGAGCAACAATTTGGGATGGAGAGAATATATTTTTATAGATTAATCACTTATCAATATGCTTAATACAAAAAAATGCAATTTTAAAATATTTAATTTTCTCTTGTTTAAGTATATTTATATTTCCTTCTATTTTCAGCCCCTTTTTCTTGTTCTCATTTGCGGTTCCTAAGATCAACCACTTGGACTAAGCAACATTCACGTTTTGAATAAAAACATTGTTCTCGCAATGTAATAATAATATTTTTTAACCCGGGGTGGCACGTGCCACCCTATCCCTCTCTTACCCTTCATCAGCCCTGTCTTCGAATCCTTTAAAAAAATCAGTAAGAAATTGTCTGAAAATTCACCCCTAAACTAACCGGAATCTTAAGTAAGAATAAAAAAAAATTAAATTTTCTTGAGTAGAAATAGGTATTATTATTAAGAATTAAAATTTTCAAAAAAATCAATACATGGTTTAAAAGTTTTATTCTAGTGTTTGCATTTATTCTGTCATCTTATGCAGAAAACAATTATCTTATACTCCCTCCGTCCCAATTTAATTTCTTCCTACAGTTATGCATGTCTTTTTAAACCTTTTATAGTTTTCAATCTATAATATATTTTAAATGCAATATGGATCTTATTTGATAGATCTCAATTAGTTCTATGAAACAAAAATTTCAAAAACTTTAAAAACACTACAAATAAAAAGATATAAACATTTGTAAATGACACGAAAATTCGTAGGGAGCAATTAAAACAGGACAGAGGGAGTAAATTTTTATCAATGTCAACAATTTCATTCCTTGTATTTTTATGAAGGATCATATTTCTACTCAGGCTAGAAATGTGATTCACGAATATGTCATTAGAATTATATTCTTATTTTTGTCTCTTCCAATTTATGTCTAAATCATTGAAACATAGCACGCATTCCTTTTGCTGTCTTTTCCAAATGTTGATATGTTTAGGAAATTTATATTGGCACTCCCCAAACTATTAATTGCACTCCAAAGTGGAGTGTCAATATCAATAAGGGGAATATCAATACAAAGTCCATAGGGATTGATATTGGCATTAACAATTTGGAAAGTGCCAATATCAATTCCCCATGTTTGTCAGAGCTATTTTTGTCTTTAAGTTGTAGACAAATGTAAGATTATTTCTCTTGCAGCTTTTTAGGCGGTGTGATAAGAGACTTTTTAGACTTTTTGTAAGCAAATCGATAAGAGTAACAGGGCCTAAGGTCCTGTTTGGCCTAATCTTACTAAAAGTTTTAAAGATGGTCTTATTTATATTCCGTATTTTTTTGATAGATTGGTGTCTTGAGTTTTAAAATTAATTACTCCATTTATTCCTTTTTTATTGTTGACTATTTCATTTTGGTCTATCCCTTAATAAGTGTATTTTAAAAATTATTGGATAAAATTTATTACAATTATTATTTCGCCCTTTTAAAAAATTAGTGGGTGAAAAATTTATGGGTAAAAGTGAAGGATAAATCTAGAAAGTGAAGGTAAAAATTGATGTAAAAAGTGCAATGTGGAGATAAAGTTAATGTGAAATGTCTAATGATAATATTACATTAATAAATTGGATTTACGAAACAATGCACTTAAAAGGGGACGGAGAGAGTATTTATTTTGACGAGTTCAATAGAAAAGATAAAAGAGCTAAATATTAAATAAAAATGTTACAATGAAAAGCCAAAAAGAAAAAATTAAAGATGAAGGTAAAAAAAATTATTTGTAGTGTTGTTGGGGTCATCTTATTTACTATTATAGGGTAAAAATTCTAATGTATAGCAGTATGTTCAGTTACCATTATTGATGGATTGGTGGACCGAATCAGGAACGGATTTAAAGGGGAAACGCGGGGGTTACCGGCCCCTCTGACCCCTCTCAAAACTTAAAAAGAAAATTATATAGATTTATCATAATTATATACTCCAATAGAATGTCATATTTAGCATACACACTCATATATATCTCAAAGATATATATGTAGAGTTAATTTTGTGTTTCAACTTTCGTTGACTAGTTTATTTATAATTATTGGTTTATAAATAATTTGAAAACTTATCTTTTGATTTTTTTTTAATTTTTAACCGTCATGGGGAAATATTTTTTAAAAAAGTTTTAATAAAACCATTTCGATCATTCTAAAGACTTTTTAATGTCAAGGTACGTAAACCATACTCTAAAAGTTTTATCTACGATTGTGTGCTCATTTTTTTGATTTTTTTTTAATTTATAAAAAGTATGCATTATAAACTTCTAACCCATAATGAATGTCTTAATTTAGCATGATCATTGACTAAGAAAAAAATTCTACAATTATAATTAATAAGGTGCCTCCACTAGAGTGAACACCTGAATCTGTCTCATTGAATATGTGGCATTCAATGTATAAGAGAATGTTGTCCCACAACCTATAAGTTGGTAGGGTGAGTTTTTTGAGTACCCATAAAGGTACATGATTAATATTTTATATTTTCTTAGAATACAAGTCATGGTCATCAACTAAACAAATACTCATTAGAAAAATTGTGGAGGACCCCTTAAAAAATTGAGTTGGAAGGTCTTGGAGAAGAGAGGATAATTTTTTCTTTATGTGGCATTCAATGTATAAGAGAATGTTGTGTCACAAACCTATAAGTTGGTATGGTGAGTTTTTTCACAAATGAACCAGTACCCATAAAGGTACATGATTAATATTTTATATTTTCTTAGAATACAAATTCATGGTCATCAACTAAACAAATACTCATTAGAAAAATTGTGGAGGACCCCTTAAAAAATTGAGTTGGAAGGTCTCGGAGAAGAGAGGATAATTTTTTCTTTCAAATCTTAGAACGACGTCAATATCAATAATCAAAAGTCAGGAATCAAACTTTTTAAGGTAATTAAATTTGAATCTAGTACCACTGAAATATTTTTGTCCCCTAACATAAACTAACGGAATATAACGACAAAAGGGGACATTAATAGTACTTGACCGGAAGTATGAGGACTTGATAAGTGAAATTGAAACTTGAAAAGCATGAAGAGCAAATATGTTTTGGCTTAAAAAGCCAAGACTGAACCATGATTTAGTAATTGAGTTGTTAATTTTTTTTTGAAAAACTTAGTTATTTTTTTGTCTTTATTTGATTTTTTTTTTGCGTTTGTTAGTTTTGCATTGATTTTTTTATATATCATTGTTCGTTTCAATGAGAGGAATCGAAAAAGATAAAAGATTAAAATCTGAACTCTTAAACTTTTGAATAAGATCGAAAAAGTGTAAAAAGTTGTGGACTTGTTCTCTTTCCTTTTTCTCCTCCTTTCAAAATTTTTTTTCAAAAAGATTCTTTCTATTAGAAAATATTCCCTCTCCACTCATTACCTTTAATTTTTCTCTCTATCTTGCTCTAATCATTATCTCATTATTCTCATTTTTTAAAACTCAACCAAACACATTCTCAAAAATTCTTCTCAAAAATTCTTTTGAAAACCCATCCAAACATAGCTTGTGTTTTTTTTACTTATTTTTGTCTTTATTAAAAAAAATTTAAGCTTCAATCATAATTTTTACTTTTTTGATTCATCTCACTGAGACGAACTAATAATATACAAAAAGTTGATGCAAAATTGAAAAACGCGAAAAAAATTAAATAAAGACGAAAAAATAAGTCAGCTTACCTTTTAGGCCAAAACATAAATGTAGAGTTTCCATTATTATTATTATTTTCTTTGTCAAAAGCGATACTCCATTTATCGATAACGAAAATGGTACATAAAGTTCAAAACGGGAAATTCTCCATAAGGTTGGAAACTCCCACTCCCTCTGCTAACCAAGGACGTGCGATCTGTTATTCTCCCACATTAGTTAAACTAAAACCGAATTTAGAGCCAACCCTTCTCAAAGCAACTTAAAGTCACAAACTATCACCTCCACTTTATCTATTAGTTGATAAAATCTTAAATTTTTAAAAATTTAAGATTTTATCAACTCTCTCCAAGAATGAATAAAATCAAAACTTGATTTTATCAAATTTTGATAAAATGTAAATAAAATTCATTTGGAAACTCATCCTTAAAAGAAGGGGGAGATGCTAAAATCGCCTCATCATTCACCAGGAATCCTAAAAGGTTCATTGTAACATACAACAGACTAGCATGAACCCGTGCTATGCACAGAAATAGGACCATAAGTCCTCCTTCCTATGGTTATGATCCTCATATCTTCAATCAGTTGCTCTAACTCTTGCTCCTTGAAATTATGTGTAAAAGTCAAATTATTTTCATTCTACAAAGACAAATGTGAAAGGGTGTAACGCAATTAAATTATTGTTTAGTTTTCAATGAATTGTTAGTGTTTGTAGAAGAAAAGGAAAATGAAGAAATGACATTAAAAGCAATCAAGTACATTGATAGAAATTCAAATTTCAATCCGAAAATTTATGGCTACCAGAAGAATGTGCTTGATCCCAAAATGATATATGCCATTATCTATCATGGAAGGAGGCAATATATCTAAAAAAATAAACAAATGTGGAAGTACGTAGTAAACCCATTACAATGAAACTTAGGATCTATATATTGTTCTTCTGAGCACCAAATCATACCAAAAAAAATTGGAAAAGTAAATGAAAAAACTCAACATACTTTATACCAATGCAACGTTTTAGTCCTTCAGTTCGGATCAATTGTAATCAACGTTTATTCCTTCTTGACTTTGAAAATTTTAAAACTCGGAATCAAATTGAGGAAGTGTTTAGCCTTTTTCTTAATTGTCGATAGATTTATTAAAGCACCGTAAACATAAATATTATTAGTTTTTTCACAACACATTATCTATGAATGTATAAGCAAAACTCAAATGAATAATTAGAGGTAGCCTGTCAGATTAACATATGTGCATGTTTTATAGAAACCATTTGAAAAACTTCAAAGACACAAAGCAAATTAAGATGTTTTCACAATTAGTTCTAAATGTGCAACATAGTTAAACGCAACAAAACATATATGAACCTTAATAATTGTAATTCTTACTACACCGATGATGCTTGTAGTGTTTGCGATTTATAGAAGCTTTGCTTGAAAATTTAGTTTTGTGATGCCTCCAAAGCTGCCATTTTATATGTTCACTCATATGAATCTGCAAACAGCAAATGAGAAAAAAATATTAGTAGCTCCATGAAAATGAAGACTAATGTAGAGAAAAATACGAATCTTCAAACACTAACAAAAAGTGAAAAAAAGTTAAAACAACTTAATGCGTAAAAGAGAAAAATTGTACGAATTTTATAGACTTCTATAGAGTTGGAAATTACTGAATAGACATGAAACTCATTTGTTAAGCAATCTAGTTTTATTTGGAAATACGGATTTCCTTTACAAAATTCACCTCTAGGAATTAATTGATTTCCGAATGGGGAACTTAAAAAAAAAAAATTCTTCTGAAAGCGAAATCATGAATTGTAATACCCAGATTTTATGAAAGTTTCCTTTCAAATTACTTGAAAATGCTAATGGGGGAGTCCGAACATTTTCTTTTGACAAATTATTCATGTAAGGAACTAATTATTGGAAAATGCTACAGACACTAAGTAATGTACCGACTATTACACTGTTCATGTGATACTCTTTTAGTGGATAAATCTATCTATGTATTGATTTGTGCATTGATGTGGTAATGTCATGTGTGCATTTAGTGTAATAGTTGGTACATTGGTTAATGCCTGTAGCATTGCTCCTAATTATTTAGATGACTTTGTAATGTTTGATTTAACTTTCCTTTCCAATTAAGTTTTAGAACATGTTACTGCCTAAGAATTTTTTCCATGTGTTTGTTACAACTAATTTTGTAAATTAGGTTTGATAGAAAATTCAAAAGGGGATTGACATTGTCGTAAATATTCAAATTATGGGATTCTTATCCAATGCGGTTTAGATTAGGATTCTCTTTTGGACTCATTCCAATTTTATTTTATTTTAAAAAAGTTCCCAAAAATTGAGTATTGGTTAAACAAAAAAAAAGGGTTAATTTTCATCCAATTAATAAATGACACTTGTCGCAACCATAACATTTCTCACGAAAAGTCATTCTGCAATAATTTATAAGATGATTAAATTAATTACATAAAGTAGTAACACGAAACAGTCAATTTTCATGTCAACTTGACTAACAAGGCAACAAGCAACAAGCAACTAGCAGGGCTTTTTGGACGGTTTGTTGATTAAATTAATTACATAAAATATCCAGTGTTATATAACTGTACGTACAGAAGCTATCCATCATTTATTATGGAAAAATTCTAAAATCAGTCATTAATGTTTAAAAAGTATATTGAAAAGTGTGAAAATTATACAACAATACATAAAACTGTACAGAAAAGTAAAAAATTACACTGAATTGTGTTTTTTTTTTTTTTTTGTCTTTTTTTACCTCATTATCAGCCTTGGGCTGATTATAGAAGGTCCCTTTATTATTTTATTAACGAAAGAATAAACTATATATATATATATAGTTTGGCAATGGTGGAAAAACAACATATGTTTTGAATCTATTAACAAAGAGGCAGTATTTGCCTTTGATTTCCTACGCTTTACAAAAAAAAGTTGGCGCCTAATTCTTCAATCTCAATCTCTCTCTCTCTCTTTCTCTCTCTCTCTCTCTCTCTCTCTCTCAATGTCGGCATAAAATACATTATACATATAATCACTCTTTTTGTTCTTCTGCAAAACACAAAGCCGGGTTGTGCACGCTTTAGACAACATCTGAACAGTTTGACAATAAGGAGAGAAGGTTACCTAATTTTGGGTAACATAAAACTTTTTCATTTCCTCAAAAAGGTTGTCTGGGAGACATATCTTCGTGCTACTAAAGTATACAGTTTCGTGAGGGATAAGTTTCAGTGCAATAGAAAGGTGTTTTTTTATATATATAAAAAAATTGAAAGTTGAAAATTAAGTAATAAGATGAAATACTATTAAGGCCTTGTTCTCTAATAGATTTTACGTAAATTTTATGAAAATCTAATAAAATGAGTATTTTATGAAGATGTGATAAAATAAAGTTGTTTTCCCAACTGATATAATGTAGTAGTTTTCCTATAGATTTTAAGAGGATTTTATGAAAATCTCATAAAATGACTTTTAAATTTTATGTGTTGAGATTGGAGTGTCATAAAATATGAGATTTTATGTACCTTAAATCTATTGGAGAACAATGCCTTAATTTTTTAGGTTGAAAAGTCGTTTAAAAAACATTGAGCTATTGAAACAAAGAGTTGATACAAAGGTAAATGAATTTTGATCACGTTAACTTTTAATTTTTCATAATGTGTTTGTAGCGGTGGTGGTACGATTACTTTGGGAAGATGATGATTGATGTTAGTAGATGGTGGCCGGTGGTCGAGAACATGGTGATTGTAGCAGTGGTGGTGGAAGGATCGTGATGGTGGTGGTGGTGGAAAAATTACCATGGTGGTGTAGTGCAGGTGATAACGGATAAGTGGTGGTAGAGTCAAGGTGGCGAAGAAGTGGGGTGATATATAGGTAGTTGATAAGCACAAATTATTGACACATAGAAGCTCCATATCATATATTGTTAGTTCTTAATCACGCATAATTGGCTATGATTATCATTATTTTTGTTTATTTATATAGAATTTATTTGCAGGAAAAAGATGATAGTTTCTCTTATTTCGGCCATTAGATTCAAAAAGCACAAAGTTGAATTGAATTGGTGTGGAAGCAAAATTCGAAGTCAATCTTGAAGAAGATATTCATGAGCAAATCAAGCTTTATTGAGATTGTAAATCAAGAAAATATGACAAGTATTATGGATGGCTGTAAAAGAGAATGTTTGGTTTTAAAATAAAGAATTCACTTGCAAGACAATTTGCAATTGGATAAGAGTTTCACTTGGATTAGGAAACAAAATTAGGAGGATTTCAAGGATTAATATATACTGTCAGGCCTCGTTTGATTCGCGGATTAAAACATGTGGGATTAATAGTCCTGGGATTGATAGTCCTGGACTATTTGTGCTGAGACTAATTTAGTATTGAATTTCACACAATCCCCTGTTTGATTCATGCAGGATTAGCATTGGGATATCCCATGTTTTAGCCATTCCCATGTTTGGTTCCCTAAACTACGTTTCAGGATTAATTTCAAGACTCTCTTTCCCTCTCCAACAAATTAATTGAAAATATTGTTATGTCTTGTATTTAATTTCAAGATAATTGCACCTTTTTCTCTCTTTAATTTTTTTCTTTTATTAAACTTCTCATGGTTAGCTTTCCATTGGAGAACTTATAAAATTTGAGGTTGAATATTGGAACCAAGCTGCAATGGAATGATTACTCCAACGTTTAGTGTGCCCTGTTTTGATCATGTCATGTTTAATGAAGGCCTTAGCCTTGGTTCATGAAGATTGACAACTAATTTCTAGAGAGAAGGTAGAGAAAATGGGTGAGGAAGAAGAAGGGAGGTAGAGAGAGAAGGTGAAAGTGTGAGAACTAATTTTTTGAAGTTTGGGGCCTTTTATAGTGCCAAAGTTACAATTGAAATGTCCAAAAAGCCCCCAAGTTTTAATTTGGTCGGGTACAAAATTTGACTGAAAAACCCAGGTTCTATCGATAGGAGTTATTCTCCTATCGATAGGATACATCTGTTGCGCAAGGTGGTCAATCTGATCCCTCTCCTATCGATAGGGCCAATTCTCCTATCGATAGGAATTCACTGCTTCACAAAAATTGGTCAGACTGATCCATGTCCTATCGATAGGACCAATTCTCCTATCGATAGGATGACAACTTTGTAAATATCACCCGACAAAGTAGCGAGAAACTTATCCGGCCTTATTTAGTCCCAACCCCCCCTGGTATTACACAATACCCCCCGTATTTGACTAAAATTGTACCGAGATTGTTAATCCCATGTCATTTTTTTGGAACCAAACAAGGGATAGTGTGGGATTGGATACAAATAGTCCAATCCCAGGTACTTAATACCCGAATCAAACGAGGCCCCAAAGAATAAGTGGATGTTATTGGAAAGAAGATCCTTCTTCCCTATGGATTAATTCGGTGCATTATAAAAACCAAAAAGAATGACAAAAGAGTTGCTTATTGGTGGACGAAAAAAACCAAAGGCAGTAGTAGTAGCATTTCGGGAAGATCACGGCATAGTAGCTTTTCATGAAGCCACGGCTGGAGAAGTAGAAAGGAGCTTTGGGCATTAATTCTTTTAGAGCATCCCCAATAGCTTGGGTAAAACATTTGCCAAAAATCATGATGCACAGTGTATATAGTTAGTCTGTCACACTCAACACTCCAACAATACTACCCATTTTACTTTATCTCTTATTTAAATAATATTTTTTCCTTTTTCAAATATACACAGTATATATATATATATACACAACCAGTCGTTAGCCTTCATCTTCCCCAACCTTCACTGCCGTCCTTCACAGAGCCAAGCCGTCACAGAGTTGTCGCCGTCGTCCTTCACAGAGTCGTCGCCATTGATCTGTGTGTTCGTTCGTTGCTGTCGATCTGTGTGTTCGTTCGTCGCCGAGAGAGAGAGAGAGAGAGAGAGAGAGAAATAATAAACAATTTGATGGCAGGTGAACAGTAGTTAGGGGTTTTTGGCTAAGTACTGTAGCAAAATTAGGAAAAAAGTAAAATAGGGATGCTCTTATTTTTTGTAAGTTCTTAATTTATTCTATAATGGAGTTTTGTTATTATATGAATATGTTCACGTATTCCATGAGCGACTAGTTGTTTAAATTAGGGTGGAGGATGAAACCTCATGTCTAATAGTGGTTTATTGCAAACTCTCGGTTTGTTTTTCTTAATGCATAATCTCATTGAATAATCATTCTTACCTCCTTTTAATTTAATTTAGTAGTTTTTAATATGGATTCAATCATGTTTTTTCCATGATTTGAAACTACTAGTTAATAATTTTTCCTAGTTATTAAATTTTGATTTCAAGTATTGGATATCTCTTGTGATTTGTTTCCTAGCGGATACATTGGATTTTTTGTGTCTTGAACCTTGAGGCGAGGAAGAGCGTACATAAGTTGATTTCTTTTAAAACAAGCTTAACGAAGATAATTTTCACAATAATAGAGTTTAGCCACCAAATTACTTGTGAAGCAAATTAGAGAAAAGTATATCAGAGTTTGTTATAAATTACGATCAATACATGAGTGTGGATTCCGAAACTCTAGTTATTTTTTCCAACCGGTAATCTTCACTTACTTTTCTGTTAAAGTTTAATTATTTTCTTTTGACATTCTTAGTTTAAAAATCAATCACAACTTTTGTCATCAAGTTTAGGGTATAATCGGTTTAAATTTATTCAGTTTTCCTAAAAAAAAAACACAAGTCCCTACGGGTTCAACCTCGCTCTTGCATAACTATACTTCAGTACGATTCGTGCGCTTACAGTACTTTAAAATTTCACAACAGTAGCAAAGAGATGTAAAGATTGCAGCAAAATGGTGGTCCTTAGAGATGGCGACAGTGAAGTGGTGGTTGTAATGATGAAGCTGATAGAGTGGTGGTTGTAATAACCTGAAATTTCGTAAATAAAAATTTTGATTTATTAATTTGGATATTTAATTTTAATCTCTCTAAATAAAATGATTTATTATTTAGTTTAAATAATTCAAATAAAATTAGATTTAATTTGTTTATTTCCGTTTATTTATTTTTTCGTGCCGTAAATCAACGTGTGCACGCCAGGTATTACACTACATCGCGTCCAGAAGCCTTACTAATTCCCCCAACTCCTATTTTGTCTCCTTATGACTAACATCACCCTATTTAATACATAAATTAGGCCTATTTCTATTTTTGGAAAAAACCTAATTAGGCATGTGCCTAATTTTGACTTTTTTTTTCCAATTTTGACTTTACTTTTACTAACCCTAATTTGGAGTTTTGTGAATTAATGAGAGAAAGAGAGAGAGAGAGGGCGGTTTAGGGGAAGGAAAGGGGAGAGAAATTGCTTCCCTTGCCGTATAATTTTACGGACGTGTATTTGCACTCGTGTTCGCGCGCATTTCGGCGCCGTTTTTCTTCCAAATTCCTAAGCGTTATATTTTTGGATTCTCTTAAGGCTATCTAGGAATTTCCCATCATACTTATTTATTTTCTTAAAATTAGTAGTTCTTTAATTATTATTCACGGTGTACTAGTTTGTATTTTTGAAGCACAAAACCAACCTTACGGAGTATTTTTCGTCCCAACGGTGGGGAACTTATCTCCCAATTAATGGGGGGACACTTTTTATCCTATTTATCTAGCCACATAAGGCTATTATTTTTAGAGTTACTTTTACTGTAAAGTAGTTATGTGTATATGTATAGATGTGTGTGTGTGTGTGTATATATATATATATATATATATATATATATATATACAGTCAGCTTCCCATCTGGACGTTCGGATGGGAATTAAAACCGGACCACATGTTTTTCTCCACTTTTCGGGCCAAATTTCGACGATCCGAACCGTTAGATGTGTTTAGAAGGTGTTTTTTAGGGTCCCCGCGAGGATTTGGCAAAAAAAAAAAATACTCGGAAAGGCTTAATCCAAGCAGTTTTTCATAAAAATTTTCGGGTATTTTTTTTTTGCCAAATCCTCGGTGGGGACCCTAAAAAACACCTTCTAAACACATTTAACGGTTCGGATCGTCGAAATTTGGCCCGAAAAGTGGAGGTCCGGACCGTGTTCAGTCCGGGATCCTTGACTGGAAGTTTCGTGTATATATATGTATATTTATAACACCCCGTGGCTAATTTTGTGTGTATAACTAGCACCCAAAACTACCCATCTATGCCCCAACCTAAAGAACCTAGACACTTTTAGTCATTTCTAACGAACCTAGCAAGTTGACCTTATCCTAAAACTAGCATTAAAACCTATGGCAACAAAACCTAAACCTATCTAGATATTTATTCCTCCATTTAATGGAGGAAATTGCTTGAAATTGCCAAGCAATTTCCTAGAGAGAGGGGCGGCCTAAAGGGGGAGGGAGAGAGCTTCATTTGCTTGCCTATAAATAGAATTTGCCTCATTTGGAAATCTCACACCAAAAACTCTCCTCACCACCTTTGTAGTAAACTAGTTTTTCAAGAAGAAAAATCATGAGTTCTTCAAGTTCTTCATGAAACTCAATGTTCCACCACCACACTTCACCACCCTCGACCACCCATAGATCTTTAAAAGGTAGAATAAGTTAGCTAGAAAACGTTCGAGTAGCCGTTACTTCGCCGGAATCCAATTAGCTTATAGGATTCCGACCAACCATCGTAAATTAAGGTAGATACTTTATCTTAACCCTAGATTAGTATTTACTAGTTCATTTTAAATATGTCATTATTATGCTTAAATGTTCTTGATTATGTTTAAACGAGATTATGTTGGATGATTAGCGGTTTAATGAAAGATTAGACTTTGAAAAACAACTTAGTCGTTACTATGCACGATTTGAAATTGACTTATCAAAATGCACCGTTATAATGCCCGATGAACTTTTGGAAAACCAAATTATGCAGTTATAATGTCCGAATGAAAATTGACTTTTCAAAGTTACGCAGTTATAATGCTCGACTGATTTTTTGAACAAAAGAGCTTTTCAAATGAAACGAGATTTCCCAGAATTACAAAATAAATATTTTAAATTTATTTAGGTTGACAAATAGAATCCATGACTAGAATCTCTAGTCAAGTTCTTTTTTGGTTTAGCCCAAACCAAGTGGCGATTCGAAGAACGGATCTTAAAACACACCAACGGATTCAAACTACTAGAGTTTCTAGTAAGGCCTTTCTTGGTTTAGCCCAAACCAAGTGGCGACTCGATGAACGAGTCTTAAAACACGCCAACAAATCCAAAAGCAATCATAACCCCTAATATTTTTTTTGTTAAATTCTCGGAAGAAAGAATTTTTGTCTTTAAGTAACATGATTATCAAAAATATTTTAAACGGAGGATTTTTATGAAACTACAGCATGTGCACATTTTCTGGGACGGTACGACATAACACGTTTTTCAAAGAAATGAGTGATTGTTTTCGTAAGAAGAAATAGAGATGAGAGTGAAAATGATGATGTGATGAAAATTGAGACGATATTGCCATTTGAGTCCCACCTTAGTTCCTCGGAGTGAACTGGTGGTCAAAGCTCAATGGAACTATACAATAATACTATTTGGGTTCCGCTTCAAATTCCCTGGGGAGAATTTGGTGGTTGAAGCTCACTCAGTACAACACGTAGTAAATAGATCTTATAAATAGGCTATTAAGTTCGGTGCTATAAGACAACCGGGACTATGTTGTGTGTGACGTAGGGTGAACGGACTTCATAACCTGCGGGTAGTTAATGTTATGGGTAGCCGAGACTTCGAACGAAAAGGTTGCTGACCGTTAGAAAAGGGATGGTTAAACGGGCCAATAACTTTCGAGTGGTGTGAGACAGTTAGTTGGTAACTGTTAGAAAGGGGAAGTAGAGTGGGCCAGCAACTTAATGAAATTTGAAGAAGAATTCTATTACATGAACTGTTACAAGATACTGATACTGCACTCTGATTTGATTTGATACTAATGCATTGACATGCATGAACTTACTGTTTTTATAAATGCTTTTCAACTATTTACCTGCCAACTTTATTGTTCTAGAATTGCTAGTTTAAGATTGGGGTAGGGTATCTATTAAGCGTCCTCGCTCACGGTGTGGCACTTGTGTAACCCTGACATAATATAACGATGTTGCTTCATGACTCCAACGTATTATGTCAGACTATGTCGACGAATATGAGGAATAATATAGAGCCAGAGGAGCTGCCGACATGGAGCACAACCAGATTAAGGAACATATGGAGCCATAGAGTGCACCTGATCTACCCTTTTGTAATTTGTGAAGGATAGATCATCTATATGTATTTTTGGTTATTATTATTACTGTTTAAGACCGACTTTAAATTTTAATAATAATCCATAACACTTTTTCCAAAATGTGGGGCGTTACAATGGTGATAGTGGTTGCGACATTGGCAGTGGCAGTGGAGTGGTTATGGTGATGGTGATGGTGGGGTAGCGATATCTCAATGGTGGTGGTGGCAATGATAATGGGGTGGCGTTGGTGGTGGACCAGTGGTAGAGATGATCGTATTGGTGATTGCAAAGTGGTGGAGTACCTGTGGTGGTGAATGAAGGGTATGATAAACAAAATACTCTAGTTGAAAATAAGTAAACAATAAACTACTTAATTTTCATTAATTTTTAAAATTACAGTTTAGGTGAACTTATTTTTTTTAAGGGATATGCAAAATATAATTACCTAAGGTGTTTTGATAAAATTGGAAAATAAAAAATTAAATACTGTAAATTTGTTCAATAAAAAAATCAAGGCGTTGGATCAAAAAGCAAATTTGATAAATAAAAAAATCAATGAATTGAGATACTGTATATCACTATTAGTTATTCTTTTCATTTGTTAATGCATGTCATGTGTTTGTTACTGTAGTACTACGATGTAGGCAAAGGGGAGTTGACTTTATGTTGTTATGTGTTGTTATACGATGGAGAGAGAGTGGTTATCATTGGCGGCAAGCGCTCTCACTGTGCCATAGGTGTTCATTTGAACACAAAAATTTTGTTTAAAATACATAGAATATTTTCAAATTTTATGTTAATTTAGTGGCTCTTTTTGAACACCCAACCTAAAATAATTTGAACACCTGCATATAAACATTTGAACACTTGACCCAATATTACAACGACACAGAATTTCAAAGAACAATTCCATTTATATTATGAACAGTAAACAAATTACATGAACATAAATCGAAATAACAGAATATAAAGACTACAAATTGAATTGAAAAACGAACCGAGCTATATGAAAATCACAATCTCTTTAAAATGGATTCGTTGCCTAACGGGGGTGTTGTAGGTTGATCGATGTCTGTCTTTGAGGATAAAACGAATGAACAACGAACGTCGGAACACCTTCGATGAACGCCTTGGCGAATTGAACTTGGTTTCTCTCTCTCTCTCTCTCTCTCTCTCTCTCTCTCACGAAAAAATGAGTTTCTGGAAGTATGTAGTGTAAAATGAATTTTTGGTAAACATATACAATACGAGATCCAAGATGAGACTCTTGAGTCGCAAAGACTAGAAACTACCACACTAATGCTAGCCATCAACTAGCACATTATGAGGGAGGTTACATGCATTAACCAACCGCACATTTAACTCCATCGTCTAGAATCTATGAAACACGATATGGGTCTCTTCGGTTGCCCTGGGGAGACCCTTCTACTGCCCGAGTTCATTTGCATGAAATTTTGAAAAATTTCCAACAAGTAGTGACTTCATGTGATGTGGCAGTGGAAAAATGATGGTAATGGTCACAATTGGTAGTATCACTGTGATATCTATAACAAAGATGGTGCGGCAATGGTGGTAGTCGTGGAAGGATAGCAACAATGGTGTTGGTGGGGAGAGGGTACTAGTGTAGTCATGGTGAACATAATTGAGAGATAGTTGTGGTTGGAGCGGTGGTGGTGGTGTTGGAGAGATGGCGGAGTGGTGGTGGTAATAGTGACGGTTATGGCTTGGTGGCGGTAGTGGTGGCTATAACGATTCGAATTTATAACACAATTATCAATAAATACTACAATTCATGAAAATTCATTTAGTTTAATGTTACAATTTCACATTTTCGTTTGTATGCAAATGTACGAGTACACATGTGGGTGTGTTCTTCGCTACCAACTACATTTACTAAATTCTCCAAAAACTACACCCAACTACTCTTACTAGCAGCCCCCATTACACCATTGCCAAGTGCAACATACCATTGTTTCCACCCTTTGTAACTGCTTGAATAAGCTGCCCTCCATAAGGGTCCTTTAAAAAGCATGCATCCAATTCAATGAAAGGCCTACATACTAAGAAATTATCGAACTTGAGGAGTATTCATGTCCTAATCCTCATTAAACTATGGGAAGTCAAATTTTACATCCCCAACTACATATTTAGGGCTATTCATTTGTTCAATATTAGTCTCATCAATTTCAAAGACTTCATCTTCCACACCTTAGACAGAACTTGGACCTACATCAACGATCACTTGGCCATACTCACTTCCCCCATCGTCATTTTCATCCCTGTTCCAATCACTATCATCATCATACATATCATACTGCACTTCAACAGTAACAATATGACCCCATCATCATAATATGTTTGCTACATTGCCCATCATACTAATACTCCATACTACTAACCTCAAAATTCGTAGGAGAATTCACAAAAATTTCTACTTTGGGCAAACCAACATGCTTTACAAACAATTCCAACACATCAACATCAATGGTAATAGCCATTAAGCCTACATCTAAGCCACTGTTTGTAAGTTTGTGGTAAATGACAGAGCCAAATGGGCAACCTATGTCCTTAATTGTCCTAACAAACAAAAAACAGTACATAAAATTGGGGTCAACTATAGATGTTGCCACATCCCCAACCGCATAAATCTCTAGGGAAAATCCACAAACTTGCCCTCATTGTGAATCTCCAAATGAACTTCACATCTACCGTTATGAAATACAAGTGAAATCAATAATAAATAGACAAAAACAACAAAATCACAAGGGGACCACATTTACAGAATAGATCATTGTAAAGCGAACTCAAAATTAATCATCTGCAAATATTTTCTTTAATAACAGGGAGCCACTTCAACTTCTTTTTTTAATCATTCACACAATCACTATCATATTTGTTTAATCAATCTAGGGGACCACATTAAATTCTTATTCAATAACATATTATATCCATCCATGCAACAATACAAAGAAATCTCAAAGCTTCTAACAAACCTTCAAGCACGAAAGATGGATTAGATAATGAACTTTTTTACTCTAAGAGAATGATGTCGTTTTATTCGAAGGGCAATAAGGTTTCTTGAACTAGTTCTTGTAGGGGTGTGCATGGATCAGGTCGGGTTGGTTAGTGGTGTGACTTCTAACCAACCCCCATTAGGCTTGGTTGACCATTTTTAACCCACCGAGGTGCCAGTGTGTAGGTTAACTTTTTTGGGTGCACACCAGCCCGGTAGCCTACCCAACCCTCCTAACCCAGCTCAATTTTTTTAGGGTTTAAGAAAAATATTTAAGGCCATAGGGTCGGGCTGGGTTGAGATTTTAAGTCCATTTGCTAATTGGGCCGAACTTGGGAAATTCCTCTAAGGCCTAACCCAGCCTGATTTAATTAATAATTTTATTTTAATACTATATATATGTATGTATGTATGTATGTATGTATATGTTATCGCTGGAACCTAATGCTACGTACTGTCTATGTAGAGAATACCTTAGAAGTAATGACAATTTGTTAAGAGAACTTTGAAGTTTTTTTTTTCCTCCTTAATCTACTGTCTTATAATAATAACTCATAGTTTTTTCTTTTGAAGAAATGTGAAATTAAAGGAGAGATACTCGAAAGAAGTTTTTACATGTTAGAATTTCATCTTTTAGAGCACTTTAATTTATGGGTTTGTTATTAATATTTTGGGGAGAACTTATAACTTTAAGTATATTATTACAGTTGTGTGGACACCCCACGGGAAAAAATCACGAGAACGATTGCGATTTGAAAAATGATTTGATTGGTTGAATAGAGTCGCCACCCGGATTTGAGGACTGTACTCGAAAAACCATTAAAAAATGACTATTTTGCCTTTGAAATGAAAAATATTTTACTGGTCTCATAAAATGAGATTTCTTGAGTCTGGGAGCTAGGTTACGAGAGGGGAAGGAATTTAAAGCACCCCTCACGCCCGGCATATTTATCGGTCTCTACTAAATGTTTGAAAAGATTTTAAAAATGTTGTTTAAACGGACTTCCAATACAGGTTTATGCGAAAGCACAGCGAATGCATCAACAAGATTAATGAAACATGAGTGGATACTTGTGCAAAATGTTATGAATGAATGATTCATATAAAAAAGATGCTAAAATTAAACTAAAATGTCCCCAAAATGCCTTAGAATAAATCAGAAACTGATCACAAGTGCCCTGATGTAGACACCCCGATTTTGAACCCAGGATGCGCTCGAGCATTCCCAATGATGAGAACGAACCAATCATGACTACCCAAAGCATGTGAAGATGGCTTGAATCTGATCAAAATCAATCAAACATCACCAAATAACCCAAACTAAACCAAGCATTGTTGAACCAAGTCAAACTAGCAATTTGTCACCAAGAGCCTTGAGTGCTCAACCCGTGAGGAGCACCTTGAGCGCTAAAGCCACGGCTTTGAGCGCTAAACTCTGAACCAGTCAGGAATCTGCAGAGTATCTCATCATGAGATCTCATGCAGGGGGGAGCGTCTAACCACTTATATACGTATTCTACATGTAAAATACACCCTACATTGCTACAATATACCCCTAAAACTACCCCTAAGGTATAAACCCACTACCTCTCTCTCCTCTCTTTCCCTCCACTCACTCTATATAAACCAACCATCACCCCCTGATTGAGGGGTTCACCATTTCTCCATACTCCAGTACACAATCCTCCCTTCAATCGCTCTTTCTTTCTTTCTCTACAAAACCACTCTTCTTCTATCAAAACCACCAATAAAAACCATCTGTCAAACACAAAATTCGACCTTTGATCATCAATTAACCCCATACTCTACACCATCCATCCCAAATACTAACCAAAACACCAACAATTGTTCATCTTCAAACCCACAATCAAGTTCAAGCTTTCAATCAAGTGTAAAAGGTAGTTAGACAAGTGGTTTTTACTGTTTTGGTTCATCTGAGGGTGACCAGTGAGTTCAAACAAGTTCTTCATACTTGTATTGAACTCACAAAGATCTGAAAGTTGCTTAAAAATATTATCAAAATCTGCAGTTGTAATAGGGGTTGAGCGCTCAAGCCTCTAGCGCTTAAACCCAATTCTGGGCAGTTTTCTGTTTTGTTGAATTTTTGAGCTTTCTCTTAGTTTTGATTGCTGCTTAATAGTTAATTAGGATCATTTAATCCTCAAAGAGTTTATGTTTTTACTTCAAAACCACTTGCATGAGCCTAAATTAGCTATTTTATGGCAATCAAATTATAAAATCTTTGAAAGTCTTGTGTTCGGATGCAAAACAATGGCTATGAGATTTTATAAACCTTCATCTTATGTTTTATGGTCCTTAAAATCATCCAGAATCTGTTTTTTTTAACAAAAATCAGAAAGTCATGTAATGGCTTGAGCGCTCAATGCCATCTACTTGAGCGCTCAAGCTATTCTTGAGCAGATTATTGATTTTTGGATGTTTTGATGATGGATCATGGTTTATTAGAATTCAGGTGTGCGTGGGGTTTTGCTACTGTTCATATGATCTGAATTCTCTTCTTTCTTCCATTCCTAAGTATTTTCTTTGTTAAAACATGATATTTTCTTCTTTTTATCATTGTTTATGAGATCAATCTGTCTATTTTCATCTGATCTTCCATTAAAAACGCTTTATTGATGTTTGATCTTGTAAATAAAGAGTAAAGAAGGGATGAAAGTGTTAAAAAATACAGAGGCCCGAGTTGGGTTTGAGCGCTCAATCTATGAGCTTTGAGCGCTCAAACTAGTTTGGGAAGGTTGAGCGCTTAAGTCATCACCATTGAGCGCTCAACCCCTGTTTTGGAATCCAGATTGTAAGCCAGTTTGTTGAGCATCAAATCTATAATTTCTTGAGTTGTTTGTTCAGTTTCTGTTGTTGTTCTCTTCTGTAAATATTCGTTGTAATAATTCTTTGTTATTATCACTCCCCTGTAAATCATGTGCACAAGCATCCACGTTAAACTTGCATTCTTTTTTTTTATTCTCTTATTGTTTACGTGATTCCCATCCCCGATTCCCCACTTTTGTGATTAGAATTGAATTTCAAATATTTTCAAAATCCCACAGAATATTGAGTAGAGACCGGTTCACGGACCGGGCGAGAGGGGTGCCGTAAAACCCTTCCCCTCTCGTAACCAAACCCCCGAATCCGAGAAATCTTTGGTTCCGCCGTGATTAGAAAAATCCTTTTCAATGGGCAAATGAGTCATATTTTTACTGGTTTCTCGGATTCGGACCTCAAATCTGGGTGGCGACTCTAACAATCACAATCCTTTTCAAATGAGAAACCGCACAAACTCCGTGGGCCGTCCACACCTGCATATCACAGCTGGATAGGATCTAGGTGCCTGGAAAGGGTCAATCCAGCCTGGAAAGGGTCAATCCAGGCACCTGGAAGGAGTCAATCCAGGCGCTTGGATTGCCATCCAGACAGAAACTCTAAAATGTCATTTCTAGCAGAAATCAACAAATGCAATGCTCTGATCAACTCTCATGCTTTCTGGAAAGTATTTGACAATACAGTAACAAGCTTGACACTTGAATGTGACTCAAATATAATGAAATAGTACTAAAATACAACAATAAAACAATGATAACATGCATTTTACACATCTACAATGAGAATATGCCTAAGTAACATGGACAACCACATCTTGAAACTTGGAGAAATAAATGATCAGAGCCTAAGGATGACACAAAAGCTCATCTAACTCACTCTTTCTTATGAAATCCCCTTTGAAAGCATGATTTGCAAGCTCAAAACACTTTAAAATGAACATCTAAATGAAGTTCAGAACATGAAATGTAAAGAAATAGGGATCAAGGCATGCAGATGATGTACCAAAGCTGATCAGAATGTGGAAGTAAACAGAAAACATGATAAGGAAAAAGGGAGTCCAGGCACCTGCATGGGGGGAATCCAAGCGCCTGGATCCAATGCAGGCGCCTGGAAGGAGATGATCCGGCGCCTGGACTGGGCTCTAATACACAAACTGATTTTTTTCACTCTTTTTCTTGTTGATTTTCAGACCTCTCTCAAACCCTCTACTGGTATAGATGACCAAAGAGAGCTTGATTGAGTCCCCCTCAGAGCCTATTTGAACAAATAGATTGAATGGCTACCTCTTTAGCTTGATCAAAAGCTTGAAATGGTTTTTTGAGTAGGTTTGGTAGGATGTAGCTACTGGTTCTTCAGTTTATAGAGCTAAAAGGGTAATTTGTGGAAGCTTTGATGAAATTTAGTTAATAGAAGTGAGTAAATGATGGGTTGATGGACCAAAGGGATGATTTTTGGGCTTGAAATGGGTTGGGTTTGAGAGATGATTCAGTGAATTGAAGTTTCTGGAATGGTTTTGACAAAGTAACTGTGGACAGCCCGCGGATTGTTCGGTTTTGCGAATGAAAAGATTGTGATTGTTAGAGTCGCCACTTGGATTTGAGGTCCGAACCCGAGAAACCGATAAAAATATGACTCGTTTTCCCATTTGAAAAAGATTTCACTGATCATGGCGGAACCAAAGATTTCTTGGATTCGGAAGTTTGGTTACAAAAGGGGAAGGGTTTTACGGCACCCCTCTCGCCCGGTCCGTGAACTGGTCTCTACTCGATATTTTGTGGGATTTTGAGAATGCTTGAAATTTAATTCTATCCCCAAAAATAGGGAATCCGGGCTGGGAATCACATAACGACAATATATACAAGAGATACGATTCTACGGTGGATGCTCGTGCACGTGATCTACATGAGTGATGATAATAACAATAAAGGAAATTACTACGAACATTTTCAAGAATAAGAAATCACAGAAACTGTATAGCAATTGCAAGAGATTATGAACATAGAACATAAGAGACTGATTTACAACCTGGATCCCAGAATAGGGATTGAGCGCTCAAGGGTGATGTCCTGAGCGCTCAACCCTCATTTCTCTCATGCATTTTCCTTACTGGTTTTTCATGATTAATGAGGTTTTAAGACTCTTGACCACCTTAGAAACATTAAACAAATGCTATTTCACTTCAGAAATCACCATATGATGTTAAAATCAAACCTGCTTCCAAGCCAGTTTGAGCGCTCAAGGCTTATGGGTTAAGCGCTCAAACCAGTTTCTGGTTTCTGTGAGTTTGACCCTTTTTACAGCTTCTTTTCTCATTCTTTACAAGATCAAACATTAATAAAATATTTTTCATGGAGAATCAAGTGAAAACAGGTGGCTTGATCTCTTAAAGAATGATGAAAAGAGGAGAATCACCACAAATTAATAAAGGAAATGCTTGTAAATAGAAGAAAGAGAGGGATTCAGATCATAAGCATAGTAATAACAACTCACACACACCTTCTAGTTAATTTACGGCGATACTCTACAAGAACAAGACATAAATGTCAAACTGCTCAAGAACAGCTTGAGCGCTCAAGTGCATGACCTTGAGCGCTCAAGCCATAATCTGGCTTTCTGGTTTTTGACATTCAAGCAAGCTTTTGATACTTCCTCAGGATCATAAATACATAAAATAAAGATTTATGAGGTTGGACAGTCACTGTTTTGCACTCAAATATAAGATTTCCAAAGGTTTTGATGTTTGACCATCATGAACTAGATAATCAACACTCATGCACGCACTTTTTTAGGTGAAAATGAACTGTTCTGAAAGTAATATAAACATATTTGACTATTTAATGACGATCAAAACCAAATGGGAACACAAAAACTAACAAAACAAGAGACTGTCTAGAGCTGGGCTTGAGCGCTCAAGGTTGGAGGCTTGAGCGCTCAACCCCTGCTGCAACTGTAGATTTTAAAAGTGTTTTTAAACAAATTTTAGACCTTTGGGAGTTCAATGCAAGTATAAAGAACTTGTTTGAACTCACTGGTCTCCCTTAGAGGGATCAAAACAGTGAATATATCACATGTTTAACTACCTTTTGAAAAGGATTATAGCTTGAACTTGATTTTGGGCTTGATGGTAGATGATTATGGATGTTTGGTTGGTATTCTGGGTAGATGAGACAATGTATGAGATTGATTGATGAACAAAGGTCGAATTTGAAGCCTGAAAGATGGTTTTTGTAAGTGGTTTAGATGGTGAGTGAGTGGTTTTGTAGAGAGTGAAAGTGGTGAACGGTTTTAAAGGCTGTAAGAGAGCTGGATTGTATGAATTGGTAAACCCCCCAAACCAGGGGGCTATGGTTGGTTTTTATAAGGAGTGAGTGGGAGGGAAGAAAGGAGAGAGAAGAAGTGGGTTTGTATTTGAAAGTGGGTTAGGAGTAGATTTAGGGGTAGAGTCAGGCTAGTATAGGATGTATTTTATGTGTAGAAGACGTATACAATCGGTTAGATGCTCCTCCTGCATGAGATCTCATTATGAGATACTCTACAGATTCCTAACTGGGATTAAAGTTGAGCGTTCAAGCCTACTAGTTGGAATTTTGGGTTTTGAGCGCTCAAGGTCCATAGCTTGAGCGCTCAAGGTTACTGGTGGTAGGTTGATGGTTTTGCTTGGTTTGATGATACTTGGGTTGATTTGGGTTGTTCGGTGATGTTTGATTGTTTTTAATCAGGTTCAAGCCATTTTCACAAGTTTTGGGTAGTCATGATTGGTCTGTTTCATCATCGGGAATGCTCGAGTGCGTCCCGGGTTCAAAATCGGGGTGTTTACAGTAACAACAAGAGTAAGGGGATGATTCTTCAGCCCCTGAAAATGGAGGAGGGGTGTTGGTTTTATAGGCACACAAGGGTCCATAAAGGGCCATTTGGACCTTTAGAAAGGGGTGAGGGTCACTTAGGTGGCAAGGTGTAGGTGCAATGATCTCCCCCACACTCTCTCTAACTGATTCTGCAACAAAATCCCCCAAGATATCGTTCCCGCCCACTATCAACTTTAACCACACTCAACCTGGATTGATATCCAGGCGCCTGGATTATGCATTTCCAGGTGCCTGGACCATGGAATCCAGGTGCCTGGATTTGGCCAATCCAGGTGCATGTATTACAAGATTTTGGGCCATTCTAGGGTTTCAAAGGATATTTTGGTAATTTTATGGGAGGTTATTGGTGGGGTCTTTCAAGCTTTTGATCAAACCTTGTGTGTCCTCATTAGGCATTTTCATCATCGGGGAAGTTCCGGAATTCCGAGGGTCCGGATTGGGGTGTCTACAGGTTGTCAATTATTATGGTGATTGCTATGGTTGATTAATTTATGTTTGTGATGCTATGCTTTAGAAAAATAAATAGGCTTGTTACACAGGCTTGAGAATGGACAAATGTCGTTATTATCTAGTATAAGAAGGGCCTGGTGTTTGTGCACCCCTAATTTTTTTTATTATAAATGATTTAAATTAGCTCATTTAAAATCAAATTGTTGTTTACTCTATGCCCTAATAAAAAGATAGAAGAATGGAATGAGGTGGGGGACTGTGGGGTCACTAAGGTAGGTTTGTATTATTCTTTATAAATACGTGGGGTTAATAAAGTGGGTACCTTAGCATTGACGCACTCAAAAAATCATTACTCAGACCCTTAAGTTCTAGGGAGTAATGACTTTTTGAATGAGAAATCATTACTCAAAAAATCATTACTCAGACCCTTAAGTTCTAGGGGCACCTACATGATTTTGATTTTGCTAATGGAAATGATAGTTTAAAGGGTTTTGAACTCTATGTTTGATAGCAATACAATAAACTATGACAAAACTAGCTATGCAAAACTTTACACGTACTGCAATTCTGCTAACACAATGGCACATACGTTATATAATATTGATATTTTTACAGAAAGACCGAGAATTAGTATTAGTTTGAACTTTAATTTCCTCCGATCTCCCAAGAGTTTAATTTAATTGAGAAAAGATCTGAAATAAACATGTCTATACGTGCACAAAGCCATAAAGCAAAGAGTGCGAACCAACATAATAAAAACAACTGAAATATTTCAAAGAAGTCCGCAAAGAAGTTCAAAATATTTCACTCAAGTGGAAGATGAACAAGAAATATAATCAACTCGCGTAGTTACAATTGGTGATTCACATGGCTTAGGGGAAAATTTTTACCTTTTGTGCCGCTGCAGTGCAACCAATTAGTACCAAATTGGCGGACAACCTTCGATCAACTTTTAACTTCATTATAACAACTCAGGAGATTAGAGGCCAATATCAGATTGGGTGACAAAGCCATAAATCAAAGATTTAATAGAATTCCAAAGAGAGAGGGCTCCAAATAATGGTATATGTTTTTAGCAACAGTTAGGGGTGTACAAGAAACCGAAAAAAACCGTGAAACCGGACCAACTAAACCAAACCAGTCCGCCAATCGATTGGTTCTATGGTTAAATGGATTGGTTCCTGGTTCTAAAAAAATAAGAACCGGATATTTTAGTTTGGTCTCTGGTTTCATAATTAGGAACCGGGGTTTGGGCCGAACCAGTTCATATATATAAGTAAAATATATAATATATACACTCATATATACCCACACACACTTGATAATTTTGCTAGCTTTAAGTTTTAGCATTACATCTGTTATTTGTATATCAATAAGGATATACAAGAGTACTCTAATAGTTGTTTTAGTTATCGTTGGAATTCTTAATTTATTTGTGGGTTGGTTTAGTGATAGTAGTTTTACGAAGAAATTACAATAATTTTGTCGATTGTTTTTTTTGGGCAATTTTTGAATGCTAACATGGTTTAGAACCGGAAACCAAACCAAACCGGACCGGTCGAATGGTTTGATGTGGTTTGGTTCTATATGTGTAAAGGTCTGGTTATGGTTCTCAATTTTTTGAAACCGTTAGATATGATTTGGTCCCCGAATTTCTATAAAACCGGTCCAAATCGGACCATATACACCCCTAGTAACAGTTCTTAAATATTTCCACATCCTTCGAAAGTGCCGACTTCTTTAGAACGACTATCTTATCCTGGACACAACAAGCCGTTGATTGTGTTCCTTTACCTCATTAACTGCCTTCCTTAAAAGAGCTATTGTGAAGTCCTTCATGAGTATAATCATGCCCAGAAGCAGGTACTGTATCTCATTCTCCTATCATTGAGATTAGAGAAAAAAAACAATCCAATAAATTAGACATGATCTTGTAATCCTTGTCTAAAACAAAAGCATCCTTGAAAGACATGATGCTCTTATGATCTTTTTTGGACACTGAATGACTTTTTAGTTTGAAAAGTTTCCACATTCCAACTGGATGTTGGTTTTTAACTTCAACATCTCCCACAAACTTGCCAAACATTTTTTTCACACTCCGGATACGGCTTGACATAAAGATAGTAAAATCTCATCCTACTGAGTTTTTTATCGCACCTTTCAATTCCACCGAGTTGGCAAGCCCACCTTTTGACCTCAGATGCTCGATCACATTATGTCGAGGAACAATTTGTTAATCAAAATTCACCCCAAGAGACTCCGAAACATCGACCAACCAATGAACCTCCAATTTTGATCCGATGGACTAAAGACTCAATTTTCTTGTCAATGTCCTTTATCTCATACGTTATTGCCCTCGGCTCTTTCCACAAAACCTTAAAAGCATCCCTGTGCATCAACCCATATCTGCATAAGCAATCGATCCTCTTTTTCACCTCAATCTCAGCCCTAAAAGCTCCTTCACTATAGATTCCTTAAACAAGAGCTTCGACTCACTACAAGAAAAATTACTATTCCTGGCAATAGAAAACCACTAGAAAAAGTCCCAAAACCGCAGGGAAAAGTATCATTGGCGGTAAAAATGTAAAAAACCGCCCGCCGTCAAAATGGCCGTCGTAAAAAGATAAACGGCGGTAATCTACCGCCGGTAATAGTAGTCCACTTTTGCCAGCGGTTTCATTACCACCGGTAATAGTTATTTCTAGGAAAAAAAAATTGTCCCGCCAAGTTTTAAACCCGCGACCCTTTATGTGGAGCCCCGACATCTAACCGCCTGACCACCCAAACTTTTCGGTTATATTTAAGAAATAAAATATTTATATTAAAATTTACGCTTTTACCGGTGGTTTTATTACCGCCGGGAATAAAATTGCGGGAAAAATTATTTTTTGCGGCGGTTTGTGATTACCGCTGAAAATGGTATCTTTTACCGGCGGTTTGGTTACCGCCGGTAAAAAAATTGCCGGTAAAGCCACATTTTGTTGTAGTGACTTATTCCCACCCCACATACAAGAATACCAGGAAAAAAAAGTTGAAATCCTATTAATTCCAATTCCTACCAAAAACTCAATTCTAGCTCTGACGAAGTCCGTTCTCAAATTATCTAAAAAATGTCCGTTCAAATCCATCACTATTACCATCGAAAACTCCTTTAATATCCTACTCACGGTACCGTCACAAAACCCTAAACCTTTAAACGCTGAATACACCTATACACAGTCTCAGGTCCTAAACTGAACTTTCTGGAAACATCTAGAACATTGAAAATCATCAATGAGTTGACGTTGGAAATGCCCATTTTAGAAATACTCATTTCCGAATCCTTGAGAAATACAAATTCTAAAACTCTGGGACAACTGGACACAATAGAAACAAGAAATTCATGAGACTGCTTCAAAGAAAAAAGGATTTTGAGGGACTTTTCGATGTCAGAGGTATTGGAGTTGACGAGAAACAGATTCTTTGGAGAAAAAAAAACCGTGGATTTGAGATTTGGGAAAACCTTACATTTGGAAGACATCTGAAGGAAACCGGTTTACTATATTTTAGCCCTTCTGAGGGGTAGTGGATTTGTAGAGAAGTAATGAGGTTCAGGGTTTGGAAAAGAAGATGGTGGTTTACAGGTTGATGCGATAAGGCGATTTGACATGGGTATTACTAAAGAACAATGATACATACACACTCTCTCTGTCACACTCTGTCTCACATGTGGGGGACCCATCTTGCCCCACATGTGAGAAGGGGTGTGATAAAGTTTGGTAGAGAGGGTGTTTCTGTATCATTTTTGCATGCTAAAACCCTAATTGGCATTGATACTGTGAACTGAAGATTGGGGAGAGAGATGGCCCTTACGGCTTGTTTGGACGGGGTCTTAGTGGGGGACATAAATATAGTGGGTCTTATTTATGCCCGGGCCCACGGCTATGGAATGGTTTGCCAAAAATAAGTGCAGGGGTGTTATTTATCACCCGGACTAAATATCACCCCTTCAGGGGTGTTATTTATGGACACCCCAGAGGGTGTCCATATTTATGACCCCCTAATACCCCCTGGAAAATGACCATTGTACCCCTTTTAATACCCCATCCTAATACCCCTCCCAAGACAATCGCATGTACTATGTTTTCTTTTTTTATTATTTGAAAATGTACTAAAAAATTAGGAGTATTATTTACCCAAAAATAATAAAACATTAATTAGTTTTTATAATAAAATAATTATAAAACCCAAAAATCTCGTTAGTATACATTCTTTACCCAAAAATCTTGTTAGTTTTTTGACATACTTTTTGAAAACTCCTAAAAGATGATTCGATTCAATAATTTTTATAATAAAAAGTAAACATATAAATTAATTTTTATAATAAAACAATTAATATAAAAATTAAAACCCAAAAATCTCGTTAGTATACATTCTTTACCCAAAAATCTCGTTAGTTTTTTGACATACTTTTTGAAAACTCCTAAAAGATGATCCGATTCAATAATTTTTATAATAAAAAGTAAACATATAAATTAATTTTTATAATAAAACAATTAATATAAAAATTAATTACAATTAAATCTTATAGCTTAATTAGTTATTGAGTTTCAATAATAAATAAATTAATTATTAGATTTGTCTAATTAAAAAAACACATAACTAATACGAATATTCAAACAAGGGCAAAAAAGTCTTTTGACAGTTTTTTACATCATCCACCCAAATTTAATACCTCTTCTCACAAAATCATCCAAACCAAGTACTACTTAATCCCCCTCTATAAATGTCACATCATTTGTGGGACCACCCTCCATATATATATTACCCCCTCTTATCTTATACCCTCCATATTTAATACTTAAAACTAATCCTAAGATCCAGATCGAGGTAGTTAGAAGGTTTTGGGCCTGTCAGTAGGGTGATGTTTATTGGACCTACTTCAACTGTGGATCTTGTTGGGCCTAATTGAAATGAGGATTTCTTCGCAAAGTATGGGCCCATTTCCAGCAGGACCATCACATGAGCAAATAAGTGGGCGTGAACATTACATATTACAGTTTCCCCTCATATCCCACCATTACCAACAGTAAACTTGGAAGTGGTACAATACACAGTCCGTCGTTTGGAGTATACTAAGGTTTAACGATTTTTTTGGGGCTCAGGATATGAATTTTTTGGTTCAACATAGGAGTATGATTTTTTTTGTGTTTCAACATATGAATTTTGTTTGTAGCTCATTGTTTTGAGTCTTTGTTCAAAGACTCAAAATATGTAAATTAGTTTGAACTTTTATGCCTTTCTTGTTACTTTCAAAAAATTTTGTGGTTCAACAAAATTGTGCATGTCGTGATAAAAAATAAAAATAAAAATGGAGCATGTAAAAAAAGTTAGAAATTTTTGTAAGGTGTTGATTATAAATTTGTATGGTTTTAGGTGTAAATTTTTTTTTGGGTGGTAGTAATAAATTTTTCCGGTTCAAGATGAAACTTTTTTGATGTAGAATTACAACATTTTTATTTTGTAAAGAAATATGAATTTTTTGGACTCGAGATACAAATGGCCGTATTTGGTTGATAATTTTGAAAAAAATATTTTGAGAAATATTTTTGAGATAGTGTTTGGATGAGTTTTTGAAAAGCCTAATCGTACACTACATTTTAAGAGTGTCCGTAACTTGATATACTTTTTTATCGGACTATAGGGAAAGTCTAGTCATACACCCACTTTTATAACCAAACTTATTATAACCTTTTACTACGTTGAAAGTAATAAAAAAACTAAAACTTAGATTTATTGGATCTTGATAAGAAAATGACTACAATACACACTATTTATTTGGGTATACCATATTCACATATTATATGATTCAGATTGTGCCACCTCATCGGCAATCATAACATTTTTTTGTTTTTGTAACCTTTTAGCAATATGATTTGTAACATTTTGGTGTGTCTCGTAACTTTATAATAAAAAAATCGTAACTTTTACAAAAAAATTCATAACTTTTCTAGGAGTGTGTATCATACACACTTAAATATGGGATGTGTAATGTAGCCTTGTCCGATTGATAAATGCATGATCACTAAAGAAGAAAAAAACAAACTAACACAGAAAATAAATCATGTATTTATCAACATTTTATAAGGAAAACATTCTTTACACCAGCAGTACAAATAAAAATTTCTTCAAAATCGATTACATTGTGTCATGTGTTCAAACAATGGTCCCAAATAATAGAACATAGACATATAACATAATGCAATCGATTTAGAAAAACCTTTGATTTACACCGCCGGTGTGGATAATGTTTTCTCCATATTATAAACCTGAATTTTGTTATTTAACAAAAATGCTATTTGTACAACTATTTTGACTCCAACCATTTACAGCCCCCTCACATACACGTAGGATCTACACCCGTAATTGTGTGTGGCCTCTATATGTATGTGAGAGTGTTATAAATGGTTGGAGCTGAAATAATTGTACATGTGGTATGATTCTATTCTTAATACTTTTGACCTGATCTATATGTATACAAGGTGAACCTACAAGTGGCCTTCTACAAGTTAGGGAGAGGCAGACTGTAAAATCAAAGGAAACCATTTCAAAACATTTGAATCCCTAGCCATGCAGAGACTCCTGTCTCTCAAACGAGGCTCAGAATTGCTGAAAAAACACTACAACACCAGTAACGCCACTCCCTCCATTCAATCAATTTGCTCAAAAACCCTTCCCTCTCTCCAAAACAAACCCAAATCACCTCACCGCATTCCCCTCCACTCATCAATGCCACCGTTTCTCATCTCACTTCTTTGCCTCTCCACATTCATGGCGGCCGCACAAGAATTTTTCAGAGAAGATTTATGGGTTTTTCTCAAACCCAGTTGTAGTAAAGGAATTGTTACAGAATAGTATTCTGTTGAAGACTACATGGAAAGGGCTTGTTGATGGCAGAGTCAGCTTTATGAGACTTCAGATTTCTAATCGAAGTTTTGAATCCAACGGGCACCCGAGAGGCTGGTAAGTTTCTTGAATTTACGATCTGTTTGGTTGCTAGGAAAATGTTGGAACTTGGAAGAGTATTGCTATGTTTATTTAGGTGGTTTTTTTTGTTTGTTACTATGATACTTTCTTGATGGAGTTTGAATTTTTCAATTTTCCTAATCAACCAACAAGAAAGTGATCGAGGATTTCGTTATCTTGGTTAAATGGTGATCTCGGTCGGTATAATAATAATGACGATCGTTTTGTTTGGTTACCTTTTATTCTTGTATTTGAATGATGTTAGAATCATTTGAAGAAACTTGTTTCGAGTCATGTATCTTAGGATTTTTCGCTTAATTTTTGTGGGTTGATTTTACTGGTAAACATGATCCAAACATGAAATGGGGATTGTAAACAACAGAATAGAGATCTGGAAAAACAAAAAAAAAAAAACAGAATAGGGGCTATACGTGTCAATTGTTGATTCGTGTAATCGTACTTTGATTTCCATTTAGGTGTTTCATGCCATTACTGTTTCTGTTTCAGTACCAAAAGTATCTGCAATCTTAACCAAAATTATCAATCTCTCTCTCTCATTCACTATTCGGCCTTCTGTATAATTTATTAGTACTCTCTCTCTCTCTCTCTCTCTCTCTCACACACACACACACACATTTACTCTTCGGCCTTCTGTATAGGAGTAATTTATTATTCCCAATATGGCATAACCTACTATTCATGTTCTCATTGTAGACCGAAAAGCGTCTGCAGACTCTGCACTCTTGATAAAAACTCTCTCTCTCTCTCTCTCTCTCTCTCTCTTACTTACAAAAAAAAAGAGGGTAAATTACACTGACCTCCCTTGAGGTTTCTGACTTGTACACTGACCACCCCTATTTTATTTGAAATAACACTGACCTCTCTTAAGTTTTATATTTTAGTATCAAAAGCACCATTCAATAGTACCGACGGCGCCGGGGACCCCCTTGTGGGTCCTCAACGGTCGATTTGAGATGTCCATCCATTCCAGAATTGAATTCCAAGTGGGTCAATGCGGGAATCACCTCAATTGGACAGTCCTAAGTGCTCGATCCAAAATTTTTGAACGAAATGGGGTGATTGTGGATCGAGTACTTAGGACCGTCCGATTGAGGTGATTCCCGCTTAAATCCACTCGGAATTCGATTCTGGAATGAATGGACGGCTCGAATCGACCGTTGGAGATCCACAAGGGGGTCCCCGCGTCGTCGGTACTGTTGAATGGTGCTTTTGATACTAAAATATAAAACTTAGGGGAGGTCAATGTTATTTCAGATAAAGTAGGGGTGGTCAGTGTACAAGTCAGAAACCTCAAGGGAGGTCAGTGTAATTTACCCCAAAAAAAAAAAAAAACTCTCTCTCTCCCTCTCTCTCATCCACACACACACAATAAATGTTATTGGGGTTGAATTTCTTTTTTGTCATATCAATGGATGTGCCTCTAAATTTTATTTTTTATTTTAAATGAAAACCTTAATTATTAGTAGATTGGATTCTTTGGAATTTATTCGAAATAGACATAGTAAAGGGGTGTTTTTCCACTTCTTTTGGTAATAGGTACCACATTCTCTTTTTAAAAAATGCTAGAAAGACAACCATCTGACACAACCCCAAACAAAGACGTGGATCAGTGGTAGAGCCACCATAGGACCAGGATGGGCACGTGCCCACACTGGATTTTAACCCTCTGTTTTTTGTTTTTTTGTTTTTGCAGCCCGTTTTAAAGTTTACTATACATAATAAAATTATTTGATATTTGACAATGGGTATGCTTGGTCTAGTTGGCCAAGTGCTGGCCTTCCTCCTTAAATGCCAGGGTTTGAGTCCTGGGGGTGGTTTTTATCATGTTTTTTTTTTTCTTTCCTTCAATTATGCCTTTCTTTTTCCTTCTATTTCCAAATGGGACAAGAAAATGAGTAAATTTATGGATCACTGTTTTACTAATTTTGAAATCAAAAATTGAAAAGAATCTTAAGGATCTTTACTATAATTAATTTAATTTTTTTGTCATAAAGATTAAGAATCTAATAGTTAAGCGAGTTATCATAATTCTATAATTTCTCCAAAAAAATGAACTTAGGTAGAGTATTTAAGTTAGCGCTGAGAATATACACAAAGTAAGATGAATTAAAACTTGTCGAAGTCAATTGTAAATAAAAAGCACCAACACATATTTAGTTTTTTTTTCCCCGCTTATGTTTAGAAGCGCTTTAAAATATTATGCCACGGTGCCCTCACTCACATGAAATCCTGGCTATGCCACTGACGTGGATACCACACACATTTATTATGCAGGACCCATGTGTATGTAAGGTGTTGTGTCTAGATGGTTGTGTTCCTATCATTACTCACTCAGTGTACAGGCACTCCAAAGAATTTCATATGCCTTTGTACAAAAGAATTGTCACAGATATTTGACTCAAAGGAAGCTAAAGGACATGGAACAATGATCCTCGGGTACATAATTAGTAGTTCTAGGAGAACCTGCTCAATGTAGAATGCTCACAAGGGCACCTGCGTGCACAAGTTTGAGAACTAGAACGTAATTCCTCACCCAACTGAGGAGGATTAGCTACCAAGTATTGGACAAATACTCTTCTTTTTAAGTTCTCGATTACTAATACTTTGAGATATCCTCCTAAAGGTAAAGCAACCCGCATAAAATAAATCAATGTGTAACTCGTTCATGTTTCATATGCTTTTAAAAAATGTTGGTTTGAAAACGGTTTTTGTAGAACATCAACTGTCAAGGTATAGTTGCCAATTTTCTACGTTACACTCACATGATCACCCTTTTCAAGTCACGACATTGCACTTTGTATAGTCGTTGAGCCTTTTGGTGGCAAAGGAGAAGATACTTCCTATGGGGTATTCTCTACTTCTGCCCAATCCAACCACCTCAACATGGTCCATGTTCCATTTACTTCTTTCGTTTCTACTAATATCCATTCATGTTTGCATTTTATAGAAAAAAATTTGCTAGTCTCATAAACTAATGTCCTAAAAAGCTTTTTTATTGGCTTTTGAGCTCTCGTTTAAACTCTTAAGAACAACTAGTTTAATTAGTGGGAGCCACCTGCATGCGTGTTGTCTATCTGTTTTCTGCCAAAGACCATTGAAATGGCTTGCTGTTTTGGAAATGATGCCCCTTTCGTTGATAGGAAATCCTGGTTTCAAAGGCAAACACCTGATAACGTTGTTTTGGGCTTGGTTTTGGCTAATGTGGCTGTTTTCATGCTATGGCGGTTTGCGGATCAGCAATTCATGTTGAGGAACTTTACAGTAAGTTGGCTATTTTTTGGCCATGCTATCAAGCAAAGGCTTTTCAAGCTGGCAGGATTTATAATTTGCCCTACATTGTTGTTGTTCTCTGAGCAGATTTCAGTAGAGAATTTTAAAAGTGGACGTGTGCACACATTGATAACATCCGCATTCAGTCATATTGACCCGGGCCATCTAATCTGCAATATGATCGAACTTCTCTTTGGGATAAATGTAAGCTTACATTCCTATTGATTTACTAGTATTTCGGATTCTTCGTTTCGTCAACTACAGATAAGAAGAAGCTCATGATTCTATTGTTCTACTTGGGGAGGAGTAGATTTTGCTTTTAGGAATGGCAGTTGTGAGGCCATTTTTCTCTTTTATTGTTTGGATTTGTGATCCAATATGCGTTGAAATTGACATCTAAATTACAAGTGGCATTTACTTTGTCACATGGAAAGTTCTTGGTTATTAATTGGTAAGTTTAGTTTATTAATGGCTCAAAATTTAATTCATTCTCGTTTATGGATCTGCAAAGCAGTACATGAAACCAAGCTTTAGTGTGCTTTGTTACTTATTTAAACTATGCAAATCTGTTCATAATCCAAATTTATTATTTAGTTGTAAGATTACATGCATTATTTAACTTCTTCCAAATGAAAGAAGACCTTATGGAACTGATAGGTGTCTTTGTTTGATTTTTTCTCTAATTACATTTTCAATCAATCATATGATTTTTTCTCTTCTGCTTAAGCGACATCTTCTCGAAAATGACATCAAAAGGACGACACCTCTTGCAAGTTGAACCAGTCTTGAAAAAAAGGTTATTACTTAAAGGTAATCTAAAGCTAGTAGATTATCAGATCAAGGAGCAACCTATGAGCTATATCTATTCATCTATTGCCTCCCGGTAGAAGACCGCCTTAAAGTGATGTTGCAAAAGAAGGAGAAGAAAAAATAACTTCACTTCAAAGTTGGTATCAATGTTGATTCCATACCATTATTAAAAACCAGGTCAAACATAGTAGAACTTGTTCATTATTTGCGATATATGCACAATGCACAACCAGGCAAGTGCGTCTGTAGATAAGTCAGAAAATAGGCCTTTGTGTTATTTTTGTTATTACATACTAAATACAGGAACAGAAGTTTCAAACTTGATACATAAGTAATGGCCTATCCACTGCATTCCAACGTTTACACTTTCCCTTTGGTTGTGTATTCAATTTTAATCTTCTATTTGCTAATTTCACATTACTGGCCAGATTGGAAGAGTTTTTGGTACAGAATTTTTGCTGAAGTTATATTTATCTGGGGCTGTTGTTGGCTCAATATTCTATTTGGTGCACCATGCCTTTATGGCTCTATCATCGAAGGTACACATATAATCTATATGTCACAACATTTACTATCCCATATTGAGATTTTGTTTTTTATCAGCAAAAAGGAAATGAAACTGTCCGGAACATTAAATGCCATGGATTTTCAAAGAGATGCTTTGTTATCTTTAGTATAAGAGGATTTCTAGACATGTACGACTTGAACTTAATATTTGATAAGAGTGGGAATTTATTTTCGTTAGTGGTTAATAACTTCCAGAATGTTGTTGGACTAGAAAATTTTAGATAGTGATTTGAGCTCTTAGAAGTTTTGATGGTCTTATTACATTCGGTTTGGGTATTTATACAGCTCTTTTTGCTACTAAGTAATGTTTGGCTTCCATTTGGTTTCTACAGAACGGACAAAACCCATCAAGGACTGCAGGACTGGTATGCTACGTTCATGCCTCTTCTTCTGTTTGATTTCCTGTTGTTTATCGTTCGAATTTATATTTCATGAAGTTTAGAGTGAGACTTTTTTTGGCGTCTAATATTTGCAATTACCATTTCTTCTGTCCGTATCTCTCTAAAGTATTGATGTACTAATTCAGTAATTCCATTTCCAGAGATTTTGCATATGGTTGTGTCTTAAAATAATTATTTTGCTTCTTGGTTGGCTATTACACCGTATTATGGCCACTTTTTAATTTCGTTTTCATCGTCCCAACTTATTTCCTTCTTTCTCCACTCCTAAAGAGTTAAAAGGAAATCAAGAACTCTTGTTCCCCAATTGCTCTACGCCCTGAATCTTTGACCCCGGTGTTGGATTTGTACGTATATTTTGGAGATAATGCATGAATCTCCTTTTTGCACTGATTTAATTATCAGCTGTATAATCCAACTCATCCCAACTTCTGATTCTGCACGGGTCATTCAGGGATCAAGTGGAGCAGTGAACGCTCTTGTGCTGCTTCATATATTCCTCTTTCCGAAAGCTATTATCTATGTCGACTTTATCCTCCCAGTTCGTGCTATGTTCGTGGTAAGTTTTATTCCATGGTACAACATGTAATAGAGATGGTTATGTAAGGCCAATTTGTCTGTTCTTACAATATCTTTGCTGAATGTCATTTCCAGGGGATCTTTCTTATTGGAAAAGATATAGTGCGAATATTACAGGTATGTTCTTCCTATGACTCTTGGTTTAGTTCCGGTTGACATGCCAATACTAATATTATCAAGATTCACGGATGTGGTACCGAACCAGATTTGGAAATTAAAAAAGTGAAAAAAGATAAAGAAGAAGAAGCTTGAATTTGATAAACAGTTGTCCGTGAAAAGCCCTTGTGAAGTTATCGTTGTTGTTCCTTAGTACTCATCACAAAAAGATTATAATCGTTAATCTTGTGTGGCATTTTGACAACCTTGTGATATTTCATTCGTGTCACGCTTCGTCTATTGAGTAATGAATATTTATTTTTATATGGGTACTACTTTGGGTATAAAATTTGGTTTGATTACATAAATGAATATATATATTCCTATAACTAGTATCATTTGTTTGTTTCAGGGGAACAGTCAAATCTCAGGATCGGCTCATTTGGGGGGTGTTGTTGTTGCAGCTGTAGTATGGGCACGTATTAGGAAGGGGCGTTTCTACAAATGAACAAAATAAAACTAGGTAGAAATAGTGATGTTCTCATAAATTACATGCTCTCTTCTTATAAGAATTACAATCACTGAATTAGGAGTTCTAATATTTCCAGTGTACGGTTGTACTTTTAATTTCATCTAAGGTGTTTTGGGTAACCATTGATCCGGATCAAATGCTTCTCTATTCTAGGTCCTTTTTTTAGGCTACTAATCGCATGATCAGAATGAAAGTTGTGGTCTAAGAAATACTCACAAACACATCAGAAAGATGAAGTATCATTATACAGTATATTCGACGAAGATTGGTGTGGGAGAATGACCAAACGTGAGTGTTATATATTTCAAGTCGAGAAACATGTGATAGCAATATGGAACTTATAGCCTAAGTGCATTGTTGGATAAAAAAAATGCTGATTCGATCAACCTAATACAACGTTACTCAATATTGGGGTTCAAAGTCTTCCATTTACTTACTTAATCTTGTTCCCCATATATGGTTCCATGTACAGAATAAACTTCCGGTTCATTTGCTTTATGAAAGCAACTCCAAGCAATGGTTAATCCACATGCCAATATTTGGAAAATGGCCCTCGTCCACTTTTAAACCTCTCCAATCCATCTCTAAATAGAGGGGCAAACCATGGGCCATGTTTATTATTTTATTTGGCGGCCTTTCAAAGTTGAGCATATGCTATTCTGTTTCCCTCTTAATTCAACACAAAATGCAATTTGTATTTGGCTCTATAGGAAGTAAATTAAACAAATAACATTGGGGGGCAAGGTTGCTTCATTTTAGCATTTTTGGTATTGCACTGCGCCCATAGTGAACATTTAGATGTTTTTCTTGTTGTTTTGCTTTTTCATTTTCTTTTTTTGATAACCAAGTGTCTGGGCCAGCTTTCGCGCACCTCGACTAATTCTGGGAGACCAATCTTGCCACCATCCACTAGCAGGGGCCCCATTTAAAGTTAGAACAAAGCTCTGTGTGAATTGGCCCCAAAGGAGTTGATAGCACCTCAGAGGTTTTGAACCTGAAACCTTAGAAGAGAGCAAACCCTTAAGTTCCAAGCCTTGACCACTAGGCATATTCCTTGGGATTTTGTTTTTTTGCTTTAGAGGTGATTTTAAATGGGATGTCTCTCAGTCTTTATGCCACTGTCTAATATGATTGTCAAGTGCTTACCGGATGTTATCGTTGTCTACTTTGAAAATGTGGGAGGAAAGATACTTGATGTGCTACTTCTGAACATGAGGCTCCATGGTTGCATTCCCTTTTGTGCAGGATAATCTCATAGTACAACCTCGAAGAACCTGACCAAAACAAGTATGTATGGAAGGATTCCTGGTTTTCAATTACGATCCCATGTAATTTACCCAAATCGTGACATCGTCCAAGCCCTCGTACAAGAAGAAAAAGTTGGAAGACATAGCTGAAGGCATAGAGAATGCACCAAATGCTTATTGGGATTTTCTCTGGTCGAAATTTTGGCAAACAGGTGTTGTTGGTTGCCTGCAAAAGAACTTACATTCCCCCCTGCATTTTCTGAGTGTAAATGCATTAGTATGCGTTTGACTGGAACTGTGTTCGATTGGAGTTTTGAAAGATAAATTGGAAATTGAAAGTATCTTTTCCTTAATTAAAGAGTATGAGAATTTTAATTAGGCATCCTATCTAAAAATCTTATTTATGTTCTCATCCCTAATGTCATCGCTAGTTATGTTTACATCTTGAAATTGTATAGTTTGACCATTGTGTCCATATTAACTCCCCCTAAACACTATTTAATAAATTATATCGATACCATTTATAGATTTTCCTTATTTATAACATTACCTATATCCTATATGCAATTGTACTATTTCCACAAAATCAAGAGATTGATGTAGTAAAGGAAAATTCCTTTTTTCTAGCCTTAAAACAAGGAAAGGCTAAGTTAGTGATTTGAACCCCACCATTTCCCATATCATTTCAATTTTCAAATCAAAAACTACTTCTACACATGACTGATCATCTCATTCTCTCTCTCTCTCTCTCTCTCTCTCTCTCTCTCTCTCTCTCTCTCTCTCTCTCTCTCTCTTATATTACTTCTTTTTTTTGTTCGATTAGCAAGCTCATGAAGAATTATATGAGGCGGTGACAACATCCATTAACGCCATTATTTTACTTATCCAAATGAAGGATAAAGAAATCCAAAAGTAGGAGTACATCTCCCTTCAGTACTGAATTCACAACCGGATGGTCACAACCGACTAGATGATGAAACACACGGCGCTCGACAGATTAGCTCACAAGGTGCACAACCACCGAATTCGAAATTGATTGATCCCGGCGGAGATGAAAAAACCTAATAAGTAATCTTGATCGATCTCGCAATCTTATTTGATTACTTTCCTTTGTTTTCTTTTGTACGGTGGTGGTGGGTTTCAGATCTTGTTAATGACAATATTTTTTTTTCCGATTTAATGGTGGAGTTTTTTTTCTCGATTCAAGGCGGGTGTTCTTTTTTGATACAATAATAATGGTAAATCAAAAAATCATATTCACATGTGCATTAAAAGATGGTTATTCTGTACAGCGAATATGGTTTATTGATTTACCACTTTTACCATATTCACATGTAGATGTTATTGCGTACAGTAAATATAGTTTATTAATGTATCATGTTTTCATGTATAAAATGGTTGATCGAAATGGGAAGGACTACATGTGGCTTTATGGTTCATTAATCAAACATGTTTCCATGATTTTGGCTTGCATTGTGGATTTATGGTGCATTAATCTATCATATATTTCATAGTATTTTTTATATGATGCATTAATCTACCATGTTTTTATATGCAATCTAACTTTTATGCATGGACTACATATACTTATTTTTTATGGTGCATTAAAAATGACATGATTATTTATTTTCAATTTTATTTCAAGATTTTAGAGAGAGAGAGAGAGAGAGAGAGAGAGAGAGAGAGAGAGATTAGGAAAGATTAGGAGAGAAAAATGTTAGAAAATTAGGAGAGAAATATTATAAAAATCAAGAGATAAATATTAGGAAAATTAGGAGGGAGAAAGGGTATTTTGGGATTTATTTGAATTTCAGGATGAAATCATAATGATCTTTTTTGTACAAGATGCCTAATTAATGTGGTTTGGTGGGCTATAATGATTTATCACTGATGTTTATTTTTATTGTGGTGTAAGGCTCAGGTCCAAAATCTTATTTAAATAGGAGTAGTTTAATACTTGTAGTACTGAAAGAGGAATCGAACTTAGAGTATATTTCTGTTTTAAAACAACAATAACAGAAACTTTACACTAAGAGGTGAATCTTAATCTCCACAACAATATTCAATTTTGTAGAACATAAACATCCTATATAAGAAACTCCCTACTAATTTTATATTGTCCACTTTACGTACAACTTACACAAATTAACAAACAAATAAACATGAATGTTGCATTATATAAGTTAAGTTTTCATTAAACTAGTAATATTATAGAGTCAGGAATTTAAGTTTTCTTAGACTTTATATAACTAGGGCAGTATTTGTAGTTACTCTAAAAATCTACTTTTATTTTGTCCCACTAGCTAGTACAAAATCAAAAAGTAGCAAACATATTTTGAAATACCAAAATAGAGAAACCTAATTAAAGAAAAAATATCAAATTTATGATTTTCATACTTTTCTATCTGTGGTGTGCATTTTTCAAAATTTGTAATTCTATTTGATGATTGCTTCTTGTCAACATAAACAAAAAAATAATAATAATAATTTGAAGTCGAAAAATCCCTTAAGATAGGAAAAGTCAAAGTACTTAACTTTTTTCTTAATCTTTAACAGTTAAAAATCATCAATAACCTTAAAATAATTCACCAAGGACAAGAAATCAGAATTTAGACCAATTATAAATTAAATTAAAAAGGGACGCATGAAGTACTTTTTTCATTGTATAAACGAAAGAAATTGAAAAATATAAATATCAAGTCCAACTATTAAAAAAAATGCACTACCAATTTAAAATGTTCAAAAATATTTTCAAACTTTTAATTTTTTATTTCTTGGATTATATAGTGTTCCAAAACTAATTTCTTTTATATTTGTTATATGATGATATAAAAAATACGCTTAAATATAGAGTAAGGGACATCGGTGCAATTCAATCTACATGTCATGAGTGTACTTTGGTCTTCCCATTGTCCAAGTTACCACTGTTAGTCCTTTTTTAATGGTAAGGGAAGTATGTGTATAACAGTTTGTAAAGTAAGGGGAGTGAAAGTAATTCTTGAAATCAGATGGGAGGTTAATGTATTTGTCAGAAACCTCAAGGAGATCCATTTCATTTAACCAATCATGATGAAACTCATGAGTCCTCATTATGTTTGATGGTAGAATAAAAGAGCAGTCTTGTAAGGCCTATTTGTTGGAAAGATAAGGTTATGGGATAAGGAAGAAAGGGGGATAAGAGGTGGATATGATATGAGGAGAGATTAGTTAAGAAGGGTGCATAAGCTTAGAAGGGTTTGATAGTTTATATGGGTGGGTAAGAATGGAGAATACTTTGTTGCCTATATTTAATAAATGTATATGAATTTATCCTTAATATTATTACTATTAACATATTATTTGACATAAGAGCTCCATCCTTTTTTAAATGATCATTATAGGAATACGTGCAATTTCAAACCTCTAAAAATATATTTCTTTATATAGTTTTTAAATTTTTTTATACCAAATTAAAGTGCTCATTGAATACTTTAATTTGGTGCCAAAAAAAAATGTTCTACGGAAGTACATTTTTTAAAGTTCACAACAATACACGTTTTCCAAAAATATCATTTAAAAAGGAACAGAGGGAGTAACTATTAAACAAAACAACGTTTATTATATGGTTTAAGCGTATAAATTGGGAAAACTAGTTTCCATTAAATTCTCTTTCACAACATACTTGGCAGATGAAAAGGCCGAAGCACATCTCCATACAGAAAAGCTAAGTACCCAGAAATGGGTACACTAAAAATACCCAACCCATACACAAACTGTGTGGGCTCCACACACGCTGCACATCCAATGTGTGTGGGTTGGGTATTTTCGGTGTATCCATTTCCGAGTACGTATCATTACTCCATCTCCATATAGTGCTCCATACCTGCCAAATCATAAGGCTATGATTTTGGATCGGACACGGATTTTTATTTTGAAACTGTGGATTAACCGATCTGGACCGTGAGATTTTTATTATATATAATTTTTAAATATATATATATATATATATAAAGTTTTATCATTTTTATAATTATAGTTATATAGATATTGTTAATTTAGCAGACTTACAATTTGGTTGTACTGTTGTAGGAGTTATGGTGCGAATATTGTTATCTCTATAAAATCTAGGGGGTAAAGTATTATAAGTGCTACTATATATATACTCTCTGTATGTAAGGAAGTAACTATCTGTTATTGTCTTTGTGAGTGAACGAAAGTAACTATCTGCTATCCTTTTTGGTAATATAAGTTTGTGTCTTTGTTTGTTCAGTTAAGTAACTATCTGCTATCCTTTGTGGTAATATAAGTTTGTGTCTTGTTCAGTTACATAACTATTTGTCTTACTGTCTTTATTGTTTTTTATTGGGATTTCCAACTTTAAACTTTCTATATAGTGCATTTGCTACTTGCTAGTGTCTTACTGCCTTTGTTTGTTGTTTTTTCCCAATAAGTTGAAAATCCGCGGTTTTATCTGGAGCTGATCTATGACTCGCGGTTCGGATTGGAACCGAACTGTGAAACTTTTGGATCAGACATGGATTTTATTTTCAAAAAACCGTAACTCGCGGATTATGATTGGATTTATGCTAATCCAGACCGATCCAAACCGTGAGCACCCTTACAACCCAGTAACAACATGGAAAAAAAAAGGGGTCATCATTACACTACTTTATAAATGAGGATCTTGCTGGGCCTAATTGAGATGGGGATTAATTTCTTGGCAAAGCATGGGCCTATTTCCAGACCCATGGGCAAATAGGGTGTGTGAACATTAAAATGCATCTTCCCTTCGTACCCCACCAACAATAAAATAGGGAAGTGATTCAATACTCACCCGTCATTTGCACTACAAGGATAGAGGCTATAAGAGGGGCAGAACGGCACGTGCCACCTTGGGTCCAAAAGAAAATTTGTTTTCCATTTCAGAAATAATGTTATTCTATGAAATGTGTATGTTTAGATAATAAGAGTGTTGAGGAGTGATTAATTGAGGAAAACATGTAATTTTTTATTTTGTATTAAGTAACATATGTATTGTACCTTTTTTGGTATTATAAAATAACTAATACTTTTTTTTATAGTAATTGCACTATCTGTCTTATAGAGATAGTCTACTACCAAAAAAAGGTGTAATTTTTGAATAAAAAATTATGCATTCTTGACATCAAATTCAAGAACTAACTCAGGATTTTCATTTGGTGTTAAGAAAATTTTAAAAACTATACGTCTATCGGTAATAAATTATCTTTATGGAACGGAGGGAGAACATTAACTTAGGGTGCTACCTCCGATTTGAAATCTTGGTTCCGTCTATGTTAGAGTATACCATAAGGTCTTAATGAATTTTTGTGGCTCAAAGATATGAATTTTTTTGGTTTCAACATATGAATTTTTGTAGATCTTCTTATGCAATGATGGAGCCAGGGATGGGCTAGTAGAGACAGTCTTCCCCCCTACATTTTAAAAAAATCGTAATATTACATTGAAAAAAAGATATTTATCATCAAACTATATAGTCTCGTCCCCCCCTCCGTTTTTTCGTAAAAAAATAATAATAGTAACAACTTTAATATTTATCAAGCTATGAAACAACTTTGTACTAAAATTGGTTTTAATGAAGTTTAATTACAATTCTTTTAAACAAAACAAGGCCCCAACTCACTTAAAGTCAGGGACTCATGGCCAGTTCATTTTTTAGAACTAAGGCTCATTGAAATTTCAGAAGCCCAAAACACTTTAATGTGGTCTGATGCCTAATTTCAATAGATACTACATAGGATTATATAAATTTTAATATCTTTTGCAATCTAAGTTGATATTAGAAACATGTTTAGTCTCATATGCATTATTGTTATTTTGTGTTTTTTTTTGAGTCAGTAAAAATTCATATCGTTGTCTTATTTTACTTTTTTTATTGTGTATATTCGTCCCCCCACGCTAAAATTCTGGCTCCGTCCCTATTCTTATGAGGTTTTTGTTGTCAAGGACTCAAGATACAAAAATTAGTTTAAAACTTGTATGCCTTTGTTGTAACTTTCACAAAATTTTGCGGTTCAAAAAAATGGTGCACGTAAAAAAAGTTAGGAATTTTGTGAGATGTTGATCATGAAAATGTGTGGTTTTAGCTATAATTTCTTTTGGGTGTTAATAATTATTTTTTCTGGTTCTAGATGAAACTTTTTTGATGTTGGATTACGGTTTTTTAGAAGAAAAAAAATCTCTTTATGGTTTCGCAGCAGAAATTGTGTATTTTAAAATTTTACATTTATTTAATATTCGGGCACAAAATACGAGTGAAAAGGCGGTTTGGTTCACTGTTAATCATTAAATAATTTATATATGGGTTTCAGAAAGAAAAAAAAAATTGTGACCAACCCTTAGCTCTGTAGTTTCTAATAGTTACAATTCTGGTCACTGTTGTTATATAGTTGTACTGAATTTCAGGGACAAAATTTTTATTAAGGGGGAAGGATGTGACACCCTGACTTTTCTTTTCCTAATAATTATTTTTCGCGTAAGAATTTGACTTATATGATTGCTCCAAGTTAATTAAAATATTTTTTTCCCTCGGACAAATCGGTACTCTGGTAATTATAGTAAGATTTGGGGTATGAAAGATGGGTCATATATTATTTAGTACTAGGCTAATTAGAAATCTGTTTCCTTGGGATAATGTTCCACTACCTAATTAGCTATTTTTAAGGGGCTTGGTGGCATAGTGTGTTGGGATTATGTATTTTTCAAAAAGAAATTCTTCAAATAACATTTGTCTCACATTGACTAACTAAAGAACATTTATGTTCTTTATAAGTGTGGGGGCTCCATGAAATATTGATGAGCTAGGCCTAAGAGAGGCCTCATGCTCACACAGGTTGGGCCAAGGTCCAAGTCAATTTGTGAAGACCGATTCGTTAACCAATTAACCGGGTGCGCGTTGTGAACCTCGCGTGCAGGGGGGTGCAAATTCAAATTTGGAGCCTACGGAAGGGAAGTTAGCCCACGTTTTGAAAATTGATTCTTCTCTCCACGCCTATATAATTTCAAACACACCGATTGTGTTTTGCTAAAGATTGAGACAGAGGCTGTATTTTGGGTTGTTTTATCCTGGAGGTGGCGGCGGCGGCGTGGCTACAACTGCTTGCACAGAGAGGGCGAAGCCGCGAAATGTCTTAAAGAGAGCGACCTAATCCGCGACTCAACCCAAACAACAGCCAATTTTTGTGGTATTTCTGTTCCTTTACAGATTTTGAGGTAAACGGTTCTATTAATTTTTAAAGGCTTCTCAACATATTGGTAGTTGTGTAAAGTTGTACCTATGTAAACATATTTAGCTCTTGGTTGCTATTGAGAGAACCAGGGGATATAGAGATAAGTCGTGCACACTCTGAGAGTTTCCGCTGGTTGGGGCGCGGGTAAGCTAGTACTCTCATTCCAATCCATTTTATTTCTCCTAATTTTACTTCTTTTTTTTGTCCTTCCCCACGCTAGGATATGGTGTTCTATCTATGAAGGTAAAAAAAAATAGAAATTGGTTTTGATTGAGAGGTTTAGCCAGTGTAGTTTGTGAGAGAACAGAGAATGGGTGGATGGTGATGGGTTCTGTGCCTGATGGTGTGTCGTATGTGAAAATGGTGCTTGGTGGTGTTATAGGACTATAATATATTGGGGTTTAGCAAACACAGTTATCTTTGGGGAATTATAATCCATGAATTGTTTTGGAATCTTGTAGGTAACAATTGAATTTTGGATTGATGTGGCATGTTTTTGCTAAAAGAACAAGTAATGCGGGGGGTCTGATAACTTGGTCTTTGGGTGAATTGAGTTTAGACTTCAGTTTGGGTTTTAATTTAGATAGTTACATTTAGAAGAGCTAGTGATCATGTATGACTCGTTTTCGTTCAGGTTAGCCTCTTTTTGTGTATTCGAGTTGCATTGCTTCTGGACACAGGTGAGTGGTTAAGCATGTTATGTATTTTCAAACTCCCCGTGTCTCATAAATTATTCTTCGGAAAATTTATCATTTGATTATTGAAAATGCAAATTTGTTGATATTTCATCATTTAAATTGGCATTCGATAAAAAGATATTTTTTGGTGAGAACTTGGTGGATATTGTTGGGAACATTTGTTATTGGAAGTCCAAGGAAATTAATTTTCTGTGTGCGGGTGACTCTGGCCGTCAAGGAAGAGACCGTGTTCTGGCCGATGACCCTAATGCTCAACGACTGAGTTTCGCCAGATCGTTCTTAGGGAAAAGTTCCACAGGCTGCCTACTCGTGGTGACTCTAAGTTTCGATATTGGATCAAATTTCTGAGATTTTTTATCACGGGCACTTGGTACTACTATTTGATATTGGTTGTGGTTCCCCATTATTGTTGGAAATCGTAATGTGATCACCATTAAGATTTGTTATTGAAAAGAAAGAAAAAAAAAAATTGTTATTGTGTTGTACACCTCGTATGCCAAATTATATTTACATGGTAATTTATTTTTATCCTAGCTTTATAAGTTTATTTATTGTATGTGTTTTGTCATTCACTGAGCTTGTCAGCTGATTGATTTATTCCAACACCATTTTTAGGAAAATCAAGTGAATAAGTGAGGACTCTGGTGGCATCTTGAGGAATTATTCGTGTCGACTTCCATAGGATACTCCACCCTAGTTTTAGTATTATATTTATTCACTTCTGCATATTGTTAAACCTTTTGGGTAAAAATAATTATGGGATTTTTTTTTTTTGTCGATGGTGGATAATTTTATTATCTGGTTCGTGGGATGGTAATTCCCTGTGCTCTGCTTGAGACATATGGCTTTGTTTGGTTGAGAATTTTGAGAAGAATATTTTGAGAAATACTTTTGAGATAGTATTTGGATGAGTTTTTGAAAAAAGTAATAATTAGAGAGATGTGTAATAATTGGAGAGAGATAGAGAGAGAAATGAAAATAATGATTGAAAAGACGGGTATGAGTAGAAAGAGAAATGTGATTAATGATTGGAAAGATGAGAGATGGGGAAAGAATCTTTTTGAAATTTTTTTTAAAAATGTGAAGTGAACACAATGATTGACTTTGTTTTGTTTAAAAATAAGTAATAGTCATTTGATGCTTGTCGACCTCATATTTAATTTAATTATTATTTATTTTTTTAGGCTTCGTGATCCATTAATTGGTCTTGTAGTTCACGGCCGGTCATTTCCTATTTTAGGTTGTGACAGTTTTTTTTTATTTTGAAATAAAATACCAATTTTTGTGACTCTAAATACAAAATCTTCGTACACCACATTTTAAGAGTGTCTGTAACCTTGACCCTTTTTTTTATTAGACTATAGGAAAAGTTTAGTCACAGACCCAGTTTTATAACCAAACTTATGGTAACTGACTTACTACATTACTATGTAGGCTTAGTTATTCAGATAATCGGAAACGTTCACTTTATAGAATACATTGAAAATAACAAGAATAATAAAAATTAAATTTGTTGAATGTTGATAAATGCATGATAAAAAAAATGCATTCATATAGTACACCATTGTGTTCCGACCATGCATTTATCGACATCTTATAAACCTAAATTTTTTATATTCTTAATATTTTGACGTGTTGCACGAAATTAACGTTTCCGATCATCAGAAATGATAGAGCCCATACAATAATGTGACAAATCAATTGTATATTTGGTTGTAAAATGAGTGTGCGACTATAGGTTTCCATGTTTTTAAAAGGCTTCACATTTTGGACAGATTGCAGATATACAAATCTTTCACGTACGAGGGACCCTAGACCTCTGCAAGGGAGAGGCGGATTGTAAAATCAAAAGGAAACCAAAACAGTTGAACCCCTCACAAATCACAATGCAGAGACTACAGTCTCTCAAACGAGGCTCAGAATTGCTCAAAAATCACTACAATACCACTCCCTCCATTCAATCAATTTGCTCAAAAACCCACCCTTCTCTCTCAAAAACATTCCCAAATCACCTCATCACATTCCCCTCCGCTCATCAATTCCACCGTTTCTCATCTAAATTCGCTCCCGCTTCACATTCATGGCGGCCGCACAAGAATTTTTCAGTGAAGATTTATGGGTTTTTCTCGAACCCAGTTGTAGTAAAGGAATTGTTACAGAAAAGTATTCTTTTGAAGACTGCATGGAAAGGGCTTGTTGATGGCAGAGTTGGCTTTATGAGACATCAAATTTCTAATCGAATTTTTGAACTTAACGGGCACCGGAGAGGCTGGTAAGTTTCTTTTGTTCTTGAATTTAGGGTCTGTTTGGTTGGTAGGAAAATGTTGGAAGCGCATTGCTGTGGTTTTTAAGGGGTGGTTATGATACTTTCTTGGAGTGTTATTTCTCAATTTTCCTAATCAACCAAAAAGAAAGCTAGGGTTTATTTATCTTTGTAAAGTGGTGATCTCAGTCAGTATAATAATCGACAATCGTCGCATTTGTTTGGATACCTTTTATTCTTGAATTTGAATGATTTTTAGAATCAATTGAAGAGTTTCGATTCATTTATCTTAGGGATTTTTTTGCTTGAGTTTTTGCGGGCTGATTTTACTGGTAAGAGCATCTCCTATCAAGCCATAGGGGCTATACGTGTCAATTGTTGATTCGGGTATTCGTACTCTGATTTCCATTTACGTGTTTCATGTCATTGCTGTTTCTCTTCAGTACCAAAAGTATCTGCAATCTTAACCAAAATTACCAATCTCTCTCTCTCTCTCTCTCTCTCTCTCTCTCTCTCTCTCTCTCTCTCTCTCTCATTTGTACTATTCGGCCTTCTGCATAATTTATTATTCCCAGTCACATTTACTTCATACAGTTTGGTATAGCACAATATTCATCATACAATTTGGTATAACACACCATTCATGTTCTCACTTTGGACCAAAAAGCGTCTGCACTCTCAACCAAAACTCTCTCTCTCTCTCTCTCTCTCTCTCTCTCTCTCAAGCACACACACACACACAAGGAGAAAGAACAATATCCATCATACGATTGTCACAGATATCTCAAAGGAAGCTAAAGGAGAAAGAACAATAGGTACATAATTAGTGTAGTTCTATGAGAACCTGCTCAATGTAGAATACTCATAAGGGCACAATAATCCTCAGGGTACATAATTAGTAGTTCTATGAGAACCTACTCCATGTAGAATACTCATAAGGGCACATGCGTGCACAAGTTCGAGAACTAGAATGCCATTCCTCTCTCGACTGAGGATTAGTTACCAAGTAATGGACAAATCCTCTTCTTTTTAAGTTCTTGATTACTAATATTTTAAAATATCCTCCTAAAGGTAAAGCAACCCATATAAATTAAAGGGTAGTGTTCCGCTTCCAAAAACCAAGACAAGTGATTCTCACAATACATCACATAAAAAACCGTGAAAAACTAGTCTATTCTAAAAAAAACACCTCCCAAGTCTATGTGTAAATTGTTAATGTTTCATTTGCTTTTAGGAAATGTTAGTTGTATATATCTTTGAACATATTGAAAACGATTTTCGTAGAACATGAACTGTCAAGGTATAGTCGCCAATTTTCTACGTTACACCCACATGATCACCCTTTACAAGTCATAACATCACTTTGCATAGTCGTTCAATCTTTGGTGGCTAAGGAGAAGATACTTTCTATCTGGTATTCTCTACTTCTGCCCAATCCAACCACCTCAACATATTCCCTGTTTCTTTTTAACCTGTTCCATTTACTTCTTTCGTTTCTGCTAATATCCATTCATGTTTGCATTTTATAGAACAAATTTGCTCCTCAATTTGCTAGACTCATAACTAATGTCCTAATCTGCTTTCTGCCAAAGACATTTGAAATGGCTTGCTATTTTGGAAATGATGCCCCTTCTGTTGATAGGAAATCCTGGTTTCAAAGGCAAACACCTGATAACGTTGTTTTGGGCTTGATTTTGGCTAACGTGGCTGTTTTCATGTTATGGCGGTTTGCGGATCAGCAATTTATGTTGAAGCACTTTACAGTAAGTTCTATAAGTCGTGGCTATTTTGGGGCCATGCTATAAAGCAAAACTTTTCAAGCTAGCAGGAGAGACATTACAATTTTCCCTACATTGTTTTTCTCTAAGCAGATTTCAGTTGAGAATTTTAGAAGTGGACGTGTGCACACATTGATAACGTCCGCATTCAGTCATATTGACATGGTGCATCTAATCTCCAATATGATCGGACTTTACTTCTTCGGGAACAGTGTATGCTTACATTCCCCTTGATTTCCTTGTGTTCCAGATTCTTCATTTCTTCGACTACAGATAGAAGTTCCTGATTCTGTTGTTCTACTTGAAGAGGTAGTAGATTTTGCTTTTAGGAATGGAAGTTGTGAGGCCATTTTTTCCTTTTATTGTTTTGTTTTTTGAATTTGTGATCCAATATGTGTTGAAATTGACATCTAAATTACCAGCAACACTTACTCTGTCACATGGAAGGTTCTAGGTTATTGGTATGTTTATTAATGACTCAAAATTGAATTCATTCTCGTTCATGGATCTCCAAAGCAGTACTTCAAACCAAGCTGTAGTGTACTTTGTTATTTAAAACATGTGAATCTGTTTGTAATCCAAATTTATTATTTATTTGTGAGATTCCATGCATTCTTTGACTTCTTCCAAATGAAAGAAGACCTTATGGAACTGAATGTAAGGTGTTTATGTTTCTTTTTGTCTCTAATTAGATTTTCGGTCAATCATATGATTTTGTCCTGCTTAAGCTACATGTTTTCTAAAATGACATCAAAAGGATGACGCCTCTTGAACCAGTCTTGAGAAAAGGTTATTACTTAAAGGTAATCTAAAGCTAGTATATAATCAGATCATGGAGCAACCTGTGAGCTATATATATTGCCTCCCGGTAGAAGATTGCCTTAAATTGATGTTGCAAAAGGAGGAGTAAAAAGATCTTCACTTCAAAATTGGCACTTGTGTTGATTCTTTACTATTACTAAATGCCAGGTCAAACACCTTAGAATTTGGTCATTACTTGCGATATATGCACACACATTTTCAGAGATGTTAAAACCTAGGCAAGTGTGTCCATAGATAGGTGAATTGGGTAGAGGAAAGACAGTATTTACAGATGACATATATGAGAAGTAAGATGCTGGAATGATTCATAGGGTTCGTGGTTTTAACCAATTATAGTTTCAGCCAGAAAATAGGCCTTTGTGTTATTTTTGTTACTACGTACTAAATATTACTGACATGCTTTTGTTGTCCGTATTTTTCAATTTCTATTGTGGTGGCTAGGCGTTTACTTCTTCAGTTTGTGAGCTATGACATAAGTATTAATTGACTGAAGCAGTAAACAAAAACAGGAACAACAGATTCAAACTTGATACACAACTAATGGACAATCCACTGCATTCCAATGTTTACACTTTCCCTTTGGTTTTTATATTCAATTTGAATTTTCTATTTGCTAATTTCACATTATTGGGCAGATTGGAAGAGTTTTTGGTCCAGAATTTGTGTTGAAGTTGTATTTAGCTGGGGCTGTTGTTGGCTCAATATTCTACTTGGTGCACCATGCTTTTATGGCACCATCATCGAAGGTACACATATAATCTATACATTGCAACATTTCCCATGCCATATTGAGACCTTGTTTTTTATCAGCAAAAACGAAATGAGCAAGTATAGTTTTGGTTTCAATCAAGGTTCTAAAACTCGCTAGACACTCCTAGGGCGGCTGGGCACCTTCTAGCTTTTAGAGCCGAGTATTCGGCGCCTAATCGGACAATTAGTCGGGATAGTCGAGATAATCAGTCTAGTCAGGCTAGTTGGCGAGGGTCCTTCTAGAACCTAGGCAACAAGTACTTGGCCTTCTAGACCTTCTTTTTAAAACACTGGTTTCGATTTGGAGGTACAAATTGCATACTCACAAAACAATGAAACAGTCTGGAACATTAAATGCCATGGATTATCATAGGAGATGCTATGTTATATTTAGTATGCGAGCATTTCTACACATGAATAGAACTTGAACTTAATATTTGATAAGAGTTGGAACTTATTTTCGTTAGTGGTTATGTATTACCTCCAGAATGTTGTTGAACTAGATAATTTTAGAGAGTGATTTGAGTTCTTGGAAGTTTTGATGGTCTTATTAGATTCAGTTTGGGTCTTTTACAACTCCTCTTTTTGCTACTAATGAAGTAATAATGTCTCGCTTCTATTTGGTTTCTACAGAACGGACGAAACCCATCGAGGACTCCAGGACTGGTATGCCACATTAATGCTTCTTCTTTTGCTGGATTTCCCATTGTTTATTTTTCGAATTTATATTTGATGACGTTTGGAGCGAGACCTTTTTTGGCATCTAGTATGTTCAATTACCTTTTCTTTCGTCCATATCTCTCTAAAGTATTGACGTACTAATTCAGTTATTCCACTTACAATGATTTTGCATATGGTTGTCTTAAAACAATTGTTTGACTTCTGGTTGGCTATGTTATCCTTCATTTTGGCTGACGTATCCATGTCAATGTGTCCGACATGCATATATATTATGGACACTTGGATCTTCTATTGTCACGATATTTATTGAAAAAGAATATCAAATTTTCTATAAAAGCAGCATTTCTAGTATTCTACATTGACATGAAATAGCAAAAACATATTTTTCTTACGCCTTCTTGTTTAAATACATTTTTTAAAATATAATCTACGATACATAATAAAAAAAATGTTCTACAATATATACTACAAAGAAGTGCTCATGATGTGTCCCCATACCCATACCCAATTAGGGGACACATATCCCAGTATCTTAAGATTTAAGTTTAGGAAGGTCTAACGCTTGGACTCACACCCGCACCCAATACTCACACCCGAGTCCATGTAACATAGCTGGTTGGCTATTACATTGTATTATGGCCACTAATTAATTTCATTTTCATCTTCCCAACTTCCTTTTTTCTCCTCTCCTAAAGAGTTAAAGGAACTAAAGAACTCATGTTTCCCCAATTGATCTGTTCCCTGAATCTTCAAACCTGGTGTTGGCTTTGTACATATATTTTGGAGATAATGCCTGAATCTCTTTTTTGTATTGATTTAATTATCGGCTGTATGATCCAATTCATCCTGACTTCTAATTCTGCTCGTGTTATTCAGGGAGCAAGTGGAGCAGTGAATGCTATTATGCTGCTTGATATATTCCTCTTTCCAAAAGCTACACTCTATCTCGAATTTATCATACCAGTTCCTGCTATCTTACTGGTAACTTTTATTCCACGTGACCATATGTAATAGAGAGGGTTGTGTAAGCCCAGTTTCGCTATTCTTACAATATTTTGCTGAATGTCATTCTAGGGGATCTTTATTATTGGAAAAGATATGGTGCGAATATTAGAGGTATGTTCTTCCTGTGACTGTTAGTTTATTTCCGGTTCACATGTCAATACTGATACTATAATGGTTCATGGATTTGGTACTGAACCAGATTTGGAAAATAAAAAAGTGAAAAAAGATGAAGAACAAGAACTTGAACTTGATTAACAGTTGTCTTTGAAAACCACTGGCAATGGTTATCATTGTTGTTCCTTAGTACTCATCACAAAAAGCTTATAGTAATTGATAATCTTGTGCGGCATTTCCACAACCTTGTGATATTTCCTTCCTATCATGCTTCGTCAATTGAGTGACAAATGTTTGTTTTTATATGGGTACTTAGGGTCTAAAATTTGGTTTGAAAACATAAATTAATACACACACACATATTTTCCCTAAAACTGTATCATTTGTTGCTTCAGGGGGACAGTCAAATCTCAGGATCGGCTCATTTGGGGGGTGCTGTTGTTGCTGCCGTAGCATGGGCACGAATTAGGAAGAGGCGTTTCTAAATTTGTGATGTTTATGCGAATATTTCTAACATCAGCTTAGATTGTTGATAATTCCTGTTTTTCTGATAGGTTACTTCTGTAATCGCCTCTTGGCAATGAGAGTTGTAAGAGGTTTTTATGGGCAGAATATGAGAGAGGATCAACAGGTGCTGTTGGAAATTTGTTCACAGCAGAGTTCTTGTGCTGTTTGGAATTTCAAATTCATTGGCTCAAAGTATTTTCCAGAAATTTAAATTAGTGCAAAAAAATTGCTCAATTTTGTCTTCCAAGCATGATTATTTGCAACCGGATGTGAAGGGTACTTTCATTTTGATCGTCAAGTGAATGATATCTTTAGTTGCATTTTTTAGTAAATGAGTCAACTAGGTTTTTCCAAGATCAAGAAAAGAGCTGTATTCTTTCAAATCATATTTGTTGGAAACCTGGAGTTGGGTTGGAGTAATCGTGTCAAGAGTGGATAAAAATGTTTAATTTTCCAGATATTAGGAGGACTGAAGCAATGCTGCAACAGAGTAAACAACTGTTGGGATGATAAATCTCGGGCTATAGGAGATGCTTGAATTGAACTGTTTAATTTTGGCTCTCGCTTTAAATAGGGCCCCGTTAGTCGACAATGGAATTGGTCCCACACGTTCGAGTCAGTTATCCCAAACGCCTGGTTATAAACAAATAAAAAAAATATTGGCTGAGCTTGAGAAGTTTGAAGGGTTATTATGGGCTCCATAATTTGGGATCCCATTTTACAAGAAATTGTGTTGTGATTTATCAAATTGGATTACTATTCGATCCCGCAAATTTTAAAAACTCATTTGTGCGTTTGAGAACGAGTTTTTTGCAATCTACCCCCTATTCCATATCTTTACCAACTGCGTTATATCCATGTCTTAACATGATTTTCGAGGTCAAATTAGGTAGCTGCCCCAACGTCATGACGAAAACCACATCTCTCCTTTCGTACTCTTTTCAGTTTTCACGTTATGAGACTAGATTTTTTTCAGTTTTTATTGTTTTATCAAGTTTGAACATTGTTCTTTCTAATATTTATCATCGAGGCTAACTGAGAAAACAAAAGAAATTAAGTCAATAACCTTAAAAAAATTCACCAAGGCTAAGAAATCAGAATTTGGCCCCATTATAAATTAAATTTGAATTATATATTGGTAGAAAAAACAAAATAAGATAACAAAGTAAGTAAAGCCGATGAATCTTATCTTTAAATTATTTTTTCCGTCTTTTATAAAATTTAATACACCTTCCGTCCCGTTTTTAAGTGTCCACTATAGCAATTTGTGCATTTTCAATGATTTATTTTTTACACCAAATTAAAGTCTCAATTTAATTTAGTGCCCAAAATATTCTATTAAAATATATATTTTTACATCAAAGAAAATACACGTTTCTCAAAGGGGAAAATTAAAAAAGGACGGAGGGAGGACTTTTTTTCATCGTATAGACGAGAGAAATATAAATATCAAGACAACTATAAAAAAAAAAAATGCGCCACCAATTACAAAAGTTCAAAAACTTCTTCAAATTTCAATTTTTTTATTTCTTGGATTGTATAGCGTTCAAAAAATAATTTCTTTTATATTTGTCATGTGCTAATACTAAAAAAAAGAGGGTAATTAGAGTAAGGGAGATCAATGCATTTCAATCTACATGTCTTGAGGGTATCTTGGTCTTTTCACTGTCCAAGTTACCACCATTAGTTCCTTTCTTAATGGCAAGGGAGGTGTGTGCATAATAGTTTGTAAAGTGAGGGAGGTGAAAGTAATTTTTGAAACCAGAGGGAGGTCAAGTATTTGTCAAAAACCTCTAGGTCAGTATCAGTTATCCAAGTCATGATGAAACTCATGAGCCTTCGGGTATATTTGATTAGGGATGACAAAATGCCCCGCCCCGCCCCTAACTCGTCCTACCCCACCCCGATTAGGGCTGGTTTTTTTATTGAATTTTCGGGTACTGGGACGGGTACGATGTAAAATTACAAAAACCCGGCCGGGTTCGGGTTTATATTACCACATCCCGCTACACGCCCCGAATATATTTATATATAAAATTATACTTTTATTTTAATCTAATTATCATTATACTTAAGATATTATATTTTTTTCATAATTTTATTATCATTCTACTAAAAAACTTTCATTCTTACCTTAATATTTTAACAATTACACTAAAATATAACTTTATTTACATATATTTACTTTTATTTTGCTTTTAGATTACATTTTTTTTAAAATTATCTTATGAAGCGGGGCGGGGTGGGTAAACTCGTCCCCTGATCAGGGCGGGGACGAGGGTACCCAAAAAATACTCAGTCGCATTCGGGTCGCGTTTGGGTTTATGTAGTACTTTTCAAGTCGGGTTCGGGTATGCCAAAAACCCGCCCCGCCCCGCCCCATTGCCATTCCTACGTTTGATGGTGGGATAAAAGAGAGGGGACTAAAGAGAAGGATTACGGTGGGCCCACGTCTCCCTTTTCTCATAGTCTCATGTTTATTTGCACACAGGATTAAGTCAGGATTGGAAAATAGAGGACTATTAGTCTATTTAGTATTTCATTTGGGAGATTAACTATACCATAGAGAGTTATGTTATTAGCTCCCCTTCCTCCAAAGTATATTCCTCCACATCCAATCGTCGAATATAATCCCACATCATTTGTATCCTATCTATATCTCGTAGACCCCACTTGTCCCCTCTATTCCCGTCTTATCCGATCATTTCTAAAAATAGTCCGACGATCAAGCGTGCCCCAAAGGGCAAATATGACATTTATCATTACAATCTACTATGATCAGATCCTTTTGTGCCCGTACTTTTCTACCAATCCATGTATACCTATAGATTATTAGAAAAGTCTAGAAACACAACTTGAGATAACTCCGGACACAATTGTATCTAAAACCATCTGATAAATGTGAGCACACATACATTGAACAGCTATGTAATTGTGTCTAGAGTTGTGTTTTAAAGTCTTATTCCCATCAACCTAATTTTTTAACTTTATTATTCTCTTTAGTATTTTTTTAAAAAAAGTTTCCGTGATAATTTACTTTAGATTAATCTCATTGGGACGAAATTAGTATTTTCACAAAAACTTGATACAGAATCAACAAAAATTTGATAAAATGTGTATAAAAAACAACTTAGGAAACTAATCCAGTAATAAAGTTAAGTCAAATCCCATCTAAATAAATAAATTCCCAATAATTTGGTAGCTTCTGGAAATACCATTACAAATGCAGATTTGCCTTTCTGTATCTCCCCCTAATTACTAGAGGTGTCAAACGTGCATGTCGTGCCGTGCCGTGCCATTCAACTTCCGTGCCAACCGTGATTCGTGCCGTGCCGTGCCGTGCCCATTTACTTAATCGCGCTATGTGGATTTGTTGTGCCAACCGCGGGTTACGCGGGTCGCCGCGTCGTGCCCATTTACTTCATCGTCGTCGTACCGCCGCCGCGCCCATTTACTTCATCGCGGTTGTGTTGTGCCGCTCTTTTGAAGTTGTGTCGCGGCCGGGTCGCGGCCCCATTAGTTAATCATGCCATGCCATGCCGCGCCGCTGACTTAATTGTGTCGTCGCCGTCGCGCCGCCGCCGTTCGCTTTTTATCGTGGTCGCCCCCGCGGCCTTTTGTCGCGGCCGTTCCGCGGTTGTGCCTTTTGTCGCGGGCGTGCCGCGGCCTTTTTTGTCATGCCATGCGGTGCCTTTTTTTCGTCGTGCCGTGTCGTGGCTTTTTTTAGTCGTCCCATGCCGATGTTGTGCCTTTTTATCGTATTATACACTTAGACTTTCATCTAACAAAGACCAGATTATAAGTGCAATGTAATAGATAAAATGCAAACAGAACAAAGGAAGTTTTCATCCCGAAAACCTCCCCGACTTCAAAATGTGATTTGAGATTTATTTTGGGGTGTGAATCGTGCGCGTTCAAGTGAATCTCGAACTCTCACGAGTCACGTCTAAGAAAATCTCAATCACATATTTCGTATTCGGTTTACCATTTGACTATTTGAGTTCCACCTAACAAGAACCTTTATTACAACTCTACAAGATGTATGCCAACAAGTAACAACTGCGACTTTCTCCTTCCCCTAAGCTAAAGTATCATCACCGATTCACCATATTGGGATGTATATATGATAATATGAACAAAAATACTCCTCCCGTCCTCCGTCCCAAGTTTAACCGATTGGTAAATGGTTTTGGACTTTGGACAACCTGGAAATTGTGGTTCTTACTTCTCCAAGACTCCAACAACCAACCAAATGGTGGGTCCCAACTAAGTAGTCAAAGGGTCAACCCCGTCACTTATTTGCATTAGTCTACTATGATGCACTATCACAATTTTTTTCCCCATTAAAATGCACTTTCAGAAAGAAAAAACGTGAGAAATAAAGTAAGACTGGCAAAATATATATTTCTACTTAACTATAATGCGCATAAATTCCTTTTTCTTTGTAGGATCACAGCGGAGAAAATGGGAGATGGGGAGCTGAATTTCCAACAACCAATGATAGTAGGCAAGAAAAAGAAAATCATATGTATCTTGACTCATTGGTGGGCAAAAAAAAAGGAAAGCGAGAAAAGAAAGATTTCACATTGTATTCCTCTTAAATCAGCCAAACACCTCCATAATCCTCCACAAAGTGAGAACGTCAATGGCTTTGGTATCTGCTATTGTAGCCACATTGGATGCAGCATCTGCTCTAGATATAGCCTCTTTTGGGTTGATCGTGAGTGAACCAATCTCGATAACTTGTTTATACCTTATATGCACATAAAAGGGATCATCAAAAGCTTTACAAGCTGAGCCAAAATGTGCTACCTTGTAGCAATGTACTAGAAGTAGAAGCAATCCAAATTAATATCATACCAGCAAATTGCCAAGTGAAAAAAAGATCAATCTGGAGTACGACTTATAATGAGCACGCTGTTTATTATCGAGACATCAACATAATCCGAAATAAGAACTAAGACACCAAATAACATCAGAATGCACGGTGGAGAAAACTAACTGCTAGTTACATGGCTTCACGAACCCATTTAGAGGCCAACATGTGAATTGGTTTTTAGAGGAGAAATAGAAAGAAAGAAAGGGAGAAACACCAGAAAGGGAGAGAAATGCAGGCAAAGGTTGGTTGTAGACCTTCTAAACAACCTGTTGGATACTCCGTACATAAACTAATTCAGGCGCAAAGTTGGGCTTCAAAGGACCATGAATACATCTCAAAACCATCAAAAGCGTAACTTATAATGGATCCACAGATGATTTGCTGCCCGCATTCTGCAGCCAAGCGAAACTGACTGCAGTACATCACTGCTTGGGTACAGTAAAATATCAATTTGGACACTTTTTGAAGATCTTTGCAGATCCATTAACTTGACGCCTTTGTATGACCTAGTTCCCGACACTCCTTTGGACACTCCATGTTGTTATGGTATCATTCTCTCTCTTTGTATTAATCAATAACCATGATAATCTGACACAACTAGTTTGCATATCCAACAAAATACATTTCATCACAATCAAGAAACAAATCACTGACATCAAACAAGCAACTTCAAGGATATCGATTGTTGAGGTGCATAATTGAAATGTGAGAAGTATCAGATATCAATCTAGCATACCTCGTGTATCTCTGCTATTACTTACAGGCTTATTCTCATTATTTTCTAAAATGATGTGCCAAAAGTTGGGATTAGATACATCTTTTATAAAGTGCCACTTCAGAGGGAATCTTCCACTCCATTTATCTTGCTGCCAGAAATCCATATCCTTGGGAAGTCATCAGGGCCAGTCATCTCTGCAACACCACAGAATTGGCCTCTTGGATAATTGGCCACTTGGATTAACCTGTATCCAGAAGATGAGAATAAAAGTACTTAAGACTGCCAGAGTAAAAGGCAAGTGAATGAAATTCAGAAATGCGAACATCTTTCAAATGGTGATTGCTGTCTAACAAGCAAGCTTGTGGAATACGATATTTCAGAAGGAAATACAATAATATGGAATTAATGGAATGTAGCTTACAAAAAAGGACAGGAAGATAGGACAACCTCTTTTCTCTCCAGCAGCTATTCTCCAGGCATCTTCATATGCACTCTGCAGCTTTTTGTTTCCATTAGGGGTAGATGACCAAACACTGTATTTAATACCCTTGAGTACATCATCCTCGATATATGATTTGATTACAAAGAACTTTGCATCCATATACCCAAGCTCCCAATTTATTTGACCATTCACTGACTTTCTTGCGTCCCAAAATTACGTTTGTATGGTCAGTGCCAATTTGGAAGAAAATTGAGACTAAAGCAGCTTTGTAATTTTTGAAGAGTGGTAACAAACCAAGTACGGGGTAGAAAACTTTCCTATCCACCATTCTTCTCTCTTGACCTCTAGCTACTGCCTTTCAAATGGCACTTAAAATTGGAGTATTGTTTGTCGACACGAAAGTATAAAAAGTGAGATACTTGCAGACACTTCACAGAAGATCGCGTGCAGGTGAAAGACCCTTGCGGACATTTACACTCTCCAGATACATGTCCAAATCCAACTCTTATATTGTGTGTGATCTATTTGGAAAGGACACACACACACACACACAACATGCAGTACGTAATTGGCTAATTCAGTGGTGGTACTGAGTTACCAAGGCCTCAGTAATTCATCATAGGCTGCATGGCCATATTATCAAAATGGCCCAGCAACCATCATTGCCGAAAGGCTCATAATTTCTAATTCATCATTAATCATTGCTTTGTATGGAGTAAAATAGCCCAGAAATGAGTAAAATGGGCAGAACCACAGCAAAGTAGCAAACAATTTTAGACCCACAACAGCCATAACAGCCCAGAAATGAGTAAAACAGGCCCACAAATGAGTAAAACAGGTCCAGAAAACAATTTCAGAACCACAACAGCGTCTAAGTAAGTATTATTCCAAAGTTCCAAACTCGGAGTTGGAATTTATTCACCCACACAAATGGCTTAGTTCAGTATCATTGCCAAATGCCAATTCAGTCACTTTAACACATAAATGGCTCAGAATTCAAATAATATAGCTCAGAATTCAAATACTTCTATCATCATCATTGCCCAAATTCAAATACTACAGCACATAAATTAAGGGCTCAGAATTCACAAACATAAGTACATATCATTTTTGGCTCAGGTATGTAATATGTTTCATAATAGCCAAAAACTGAATGGATGCAACATTAAGTTGCCATTTAAGACCTTCATAAGTTGCAAATCACAATTCAGGTAAATGAATATTAGGCTAATCACTATCTATATCAAAGTCTGCAAAATAACCCTTAAATTCATCTTTACCTTAGCCTTTTTCAACTCCAAGGCATGCATCCTCCCAATCCTTTAAGCACACGAGACAATCCAAAATGTTTGGAGCTAGTCTGCTCCTCTTATCATCCAACACTTTTTTACCTGCACTAAAAGCATATTCGGATGCCACTGAAGACACAGGAGCTGTTAGTAGATCACGTGCCATGATTGAAAGAATGGGATAAGTTGTTTCTTTCTTTTTCCCACCATCCTAAGATATCAAAATTAATCAAGTCATTCGCACTAACAGATTCTAGGTCCAAATATTTAAGAAGTTCGGTGCGTGAAGTTACAGTGCTACTTCCTAATCCTAAACTTGAACTAAGCAAAGACCAAGATGCATCATTACATGTAGAAGAAGAGGTCAACAGTAGTAAGTGAAACAATTGCACCAAACTTAGATTCATATCTAGCATACATGGCATTCAATAAATCAGTCACAACATCAAAAGAAGGTAAAGTAGTAATACCTAAATTCGTACCAATCTCTCTTAAGAGCATAGAAAAACCTGCTACCTTAATCCTAGGGTCTATTACTGCAACTAACATAAATAGTGGTGGCATTTCCTCGAAATATTTTCTAAATTTTACTTCCATATCTACACAAGCATTTACAAAATTTGGGTGTGCCCTACGATTACGAAAATTGAGACTAATATTGTATAGATGATTAAGCACAACACAAGAACTAGGATAACGAACAGCTGAACAAGCTAAGGTAGCAACATAAAACACTTTCAAAAATTTCATGAATTCAAAACCAATTTTCCAATTAGATGGAGTTAAAGGATCACCACGACACCTCTTGTTAACAAAAGCAGATATGACATCACTATATTTCTTACAAGACTTTAACATAAGGTAGATCGAGTTCCAACGAGTCACAATATCAAAGTTCATATTTTTCTGTTTCACATTGTAACATGTAACACACAATTTATCAAATTCTTGTTGTCTAGATGAGGAAGTACCAATAAAAAGAACAACTACTCTAATTTTTGAAATCTGTGGTGCTATATGTTTCAAACCATCTTGCACAACCAAGTTAATCACATGGCACACACATCGAACATGCAATAAATCACCAAAATAAGCAGGAGTCAAATTTCTTTTAAACAATGGCATTGAAGCAGTATTAGCACTTGCATTGTCAAAAGTAATGCTAAAAACTTTATCAACAACTTCATAATCTCTCATTTTTTCTTTCGTACATACAAAATCTGCCAAAGTACTCCCAGATTCACCACTGACTTGCACATATTTATCTAGATGTTTGTTTTTAATGTGTCTACCATGCTGGCCTACGCCATGATCACTTACACAACTATAATTTACACCACAATAATTGCATATAGCCCTAGTTCCTATGTCAATACCATTTTCATCTTTGAAATGCTTATTAATAGAAAAATGTTTCCATACCCATGAAGTACGTCTCTTTTTTGAACCATTATGGGTTGAATTAGGAGTCGAATCTGTTGGAGTAGAATCTAAAGGCCATGTTCCACTGTGAACAATGTTTGAAGCAACTTCACCTGCACTTACAATTACAGACTCCAAGCCTTGTCTCTGTGGGGCAATATGTTCATCATCATTAGACCAGTGAAAGTGGAGGTTACCATCCCCCACTCCAAAATCAAAATTAGCACCTTCCATCTACAAAAAAGAAAAGAAAAGAAAGCATAATCACTTTATCAGTGGTTAATCCCAATAATGAAACCCAAAATACAATAATGAAAGTATGAAATCAAATAATAATCTTACTAGTGAAAGTGATCCTGAAACCCTATGATCGATGAGAGAGAGTCAGAGTGTTAGAGATTAAGGATGTAGGGGTTTAGCGGTTTAGGGTCATGCTTGGTGAGAGAAAGTCAGAGATTCGGATTTACAGTGGTGACTGGTGAATCACCACAGAATACAGATAGGACAGACTACAGAGATAGTGAGATTTAGGAGTTTTCGGTGGATGTTGGTGAGTGGTGGGGCGATGGCTGATAAATAACTTGAGGGTCGTGAGCGGTGGATGACGGTGGTGGGCAGTGGGTCTAGTGACTGCCGGTGATCGTGATTCGTGAGAGATAGGGTCAAGAGAGAGTGTAATAAGTGTGGTCCATGTGGATGCCTGGATGGTGGTGACTACTTGTGGTGGTGGTGGTCCGGTGAGTACTGAGATCGATGAGAGAGAGAGAGAGAGAGGCGACCATTCAAGAACGCAGAGATGATATCGATGTGTGTTTGTGTGTGTGTGTGTGTGAGAGAGAGAGAGATCAGATTAGGGTTAAAAATGGCTGCCCCAGGTTTATAATGACATATTTATACTAAAAACCTAGGGCTACCGGTATAGAATATCTAGTGCACAAAAAATGACTTTTGGGGCCCACTTTTTGGTCGCACGTGAATAATCCGAACCGTTAAATCATTTCAAAATAATTAGCGTTTTGTGTGACGTGGCAAAAAATTAGGCCAATTGGATATGCGTAACTAGTAGATCCAAAACTCCAATTTTCAAATCAATTGGATGTGCGTAGCTTGGATCGACGAGTTACGCATATCCAATTGACCTGATTTTTTGCAAGAACATACAAAACATTATTTTAAAATTATTCAACGGTTCGGATTACTCACGTGGGGGCAAAAAGTGGGACCCCAAAGCCATTTTTTGTAATTAACAGTGAAGATCATCGTAATTGTATTGCGATGAAGGCCCTTTCAAAATTCGATAGATGAAAAATTTGGTGAGAGTCATTAAAACTCCAAAACAAACAAAGTCAACTGTGTGGATCGTCATAGTTGTGTTGTGATTGTGTGTCTATCGTAGATTATACTATAACATAATAGCTTGATTCATATACAACTAAGTTCGATGTATAGAATTGAAAGGTAGGTGCAAAATCGTTTTTCCGAATGTTGGATCTAAACTGTTATGATTTAATATCTTATCAATTCTATCATTCTCCCCCAGATCGATGATCATCTTATATCGACAACCACACGATCGAAACACATTTAATGACTTTCGTGGAATTTCAGTACTATAATGCACCACTTCAACGACACCTAACCAAAATTTTCAAAATCAGAACTGTTAGATATATTTAAAATGTGGTTTTGAGGTCCTATGAAAGGATTTGGGAGAAAAAACTCGCTGGAAGGGCTTGATCGGACAAGGTTTTCATAAAGTAGTTTTATGAAAACATACACCGATCAACTACTTTCGGGTAGTATTTTTTGCAAAATCCTTGTGTTGGGACTTTGAAAACACGTTTTAAACACATCTAACGGTTCCGATCTTCAAAATTTGGTCCGGAAAGTAGAGGTCCATTATTGTGAGTTTGTGAGACAGTGAAACGTTAAGGCTGGTTGAATTTTTAATTTACATCATTTACATTTTTGAGATGGACAAAGTAGAAACAAGAAAGGAATCAAATTTAATTTATATAATTTTTAATTTTCTATAAGCCAATTAAATAAATAAAATTCTATAATTTATATAATTTAAGTATTTAACGTCTAATAATTTCTATAATCTAATTTAATAAAAGAATTTGATTCCTATAATTTGAATTTCTATCATTTTTAAATAAAAATAATTTGTAATTTTTTTAAATTTTTTTGTTCAAGATTTACTTACAAAACAATATTTTTTAAAAATTTTTAAAATTTTTTTCACAAAAACAAATTGTGATTTTTTATAAAAAATCTTTATTAGATAAAAGGCAATATATCGTTATATATTAGTATATCAATATGTAATATGTGTGGACGTGTGGTTATTGGTATAGTGGAATACATTTTTATCATGTTTGAATTTTGATTCAAAATTAAAACATGATAAAAAAATATTTTCAAAGCTTATTTTCTTCTTTTTTTTTTGTCCAATCTCTCTCTCTCTCTCTCTCTCTCTCACACACACACACACACAAAATAAAAATAAAATAAAATAAAATAAATCTATACAAATTTTGTAACTTCTTTTTCCCTCTTATTTATTTATTTGTTCATGAGTTCATTTTTTTTATTTAAACTTTATATAAATATATAATTCATTAACACAAGTTACACAACCAATTTTTTTTTTTTGTGATTATCAAAAGATACATATAAATAAATTATTTAACATTTTTTTTGGCCTTGTGCGACTGTGTCGTGCCGTACCGTGCCTTTTTTTTACTACCTTGCTAGAACCATGCCCGTGTCGTGTCATGTCGAGCTTGGCCAACTTTCGTGCTCGTGCTCGTGCCCATGCCCGTGCCGTGCTAGAATAAAGTCGCGGTCGCGGTTATGCCTCGCGGCCCCGTTGACTTCGCATCGCGTCCCGTAGAAGACCTTTGCGCCGCCATGCCACGCGCGCGCTTAGACCGCGGCCGTGCCAACTCATTTTCGTGCCCGTGTCGTGCCACGTTCCAACTTATACCGTGCCGTGCTAGGATTTTATCGTGCCTTTGGCGTGCCGTGCCGACGCCGAACGTGTCGTGCCCGTGCCGACCCGGCCCGTTTGACACCTCTACTAATTACTCATTGTCCCTCGAAGTCTCAACAATAATTTTAAATGTCTTATCCATCTGCAACCTTGATTAAGACCCATTTCCACTTTCATGCCCAATTATTAAGACCACCTTCAAAAGCCCATTTATCTAGACCGAAATCTACCTATATAAAGGTTGTGTTTGGTTTGGTTTTGGGTTTTGGTTTTTGTAATGATTAGAGGGAGAAATAGGGGTAATAATTAAAAAATAGGTATTAATGATTAGAGAGAGATAGAGAGAAAAATAAGAATAATATTTAAAAATAGGGGTAATAATTGAATAATGATTAGAGGGACCACTGATTTTGAATTGAAAACTGGAAACTGGGAACTATCCGAACAAAGCGAAAGAAGGCTTTAGCCAAACTTTAAACTCAGACGTCGGCAATTGATCTGAATATGGGCCATCAGAAAAACCATTGTGCTCTAAACAAGCCCCAATGGCTCAGATTACTTGATGGTTCCCACCTTAAAAGACACAAGTCATTTGCTAACCAGATAAGTTTTAGATGGATATAGCACTAGAGGAGATATTATAAAAATGCAGATATATATAAGGGCACTATGTTATAGATGGTTTGTTAGAGTAATTTATAGAAGGTGTGATATATGTATATTATATGCACGGCCATTTTAATGAGGGATCTCTCATTGGCCTAAAGTGCGGACCTCTCATTTCTGAATCTAATTTTGATGATCCAATCCGCTCAATGTGTATAAAACGTGTCTTTAAAGGTCCACGCGAGGCATAACCAGAGGCATAACCAAAAAAATAATACAGGGAAGAGTTTGATCCGAATAGTTTTTGATAAAACCGTACATACATAGTTTTATCGAAAATTGCACCGGATCAACCCCTTCTGGTATTGAAAACTACTCGGATCAAGCCCTTCTCGGTATTTTCTTTTTGCGATTCGCCGGGTGGACCTTTAAAAACACATTTTATCCATATTGTGCAGTTCGTATCATTAAAATTCAATCCGAAAATAGGAGGTCTGCACTTTAAGCCATTGAGCGATCCCTCAATAGAATGGCCTTGTATATATATACACACACATACCAATGATCCATTGAAGGATTCACATTGGGTTTTAGTGCGGACCTCATAGATCTAGATCGAATTTCGATGATCCAAACCGTTCAATGTGTTTAAAACATATTTTTAAGAGTCTATTGCGAAGAATCACAACAACAAAAAAATAATGGGAAGGGCTTGATTTCTTGAGGGGACCCTTAGAAACACTTTTTAAACACATTCTAAGGTTCGGATCATTGAATTTCTATTGGGATTTGTGAGGATCGCACCAACAGCTAGGGAGGGATCCTTCAATAGATTGGCTCTATATGCATACATACATACATACATGTATCGCTCACCCCATTTTCAATTTTTTAGGCTAAATTTCGATGATCAGAATCGCTCAATGTGTTTAAAACTTTAAAACATGTATGTACAGTTTTTATTGAAAATTTTTCGGATCAAAGCCCTTTCGTTTTTTTTTTTTTTTTGACAATTCATCGCATAGGCTCTTAAAAACACGTTTTAAAACACAATGAACGGTTAACACATTTTAAACACATTGAGCGGTTCTGTTCGTCGAGATTTGACCCTGATCCATAAGGTCCATACGGAATTTCCGTGAGGGATCCCTCAATAGATTATTTTCATATGTGTCTATACATATATATTGAAAACGTAGGTGGTGTCCAAAGAATATGATTATTTAGCATTTTCCTTATAAAGTAGGGTGCAAAAATCATTTATAAAGAACAAAAAAGGGTAAATTACACTGACCTCCCCTGAGGTTTCTGACTTATACACTGACCACCCGTACTTTATCTAAAATAGCACTAACCTCCCCTGAGTTTTATATTTTAGTATCAAAAGCACCCTTCAACAGTACCGACAGCGCCGGAGACCCCCTTATGGTTCCCCAATGGTCAATCCGAGCCGTCCATTCATTCCAGAATCGAATTTCGAGTGGGTCTACGTGGGAATCACCTCAATTAGACAATTCTAAGTGCTCGATCCAAAATTTTTGATCGGAATGGGGTGGTTTTGGATCGAGCACTTAGGACCGTCCGATTGAGATGATTCCCACGCGGACCCACTCGGAATTCGATTCTAGAATGAATGGATGGCTCGGATCGACCGTTGGGGATCCACAAGGGGGTCCTGGCGCCGTCAGTACTGTTGAAGGGTGCTTTTGATACTAAAATATAAAACTCAGGGGAGGTCAGTGCTATTTCAGATAAAGTAGGGGTAGTCAGTGTATAAGTCAAAAACCTTAGGGGAGGTCAGTGTAATTTACCCCCAAAAAATTAAATTAGCAATGGGCCCGACCTTACTCAGCTCCCTGTATTCTCCACGTGTCCATCCCACTGATCCTCTTCATCACTTTGACAACGTTTATGTTCACCAAATTACCCCTCCATGTTTGCAATATTTCCCTCTTTCCCCCCACTGTGACACTTGTTAATGGCCGTTTGTCCCTGTTTGCATGAGAATCCAACCGAATACCCAAAACCCCATTCGTCGCTCTCTCTCTCATCTGCAAACTCTGTAGGTTTATTCTCCCAGGAAAATTAATTTACCCCATCTGGGTTTGTGGGTTTGGGTTCAATCTGGAAAATGAGGTGGGAGAGGTTGCAGATGCGGGAAATGGGTCCGATGTGTGGGCCCGGAAAGAGGTGGGGACATACCTGCAACGCCATCAGAGGGGGAAAGCTTCTCTACGTTTTCGGAGGGTATGGCAAAGATAACTCTCAGACCAACCAAGTTCACGTCTTCGACACCGGTGGGTATTTTTCCAGATATAGCTCTTGTTTTGTTTGTTTTATATTCTTAACTAGGCATTGTTTACATTATTGGTTAAAAAGGCTTCTTTTTTCTTTTTTTTTCCCTCTAGGGTTTTTCTAGTTTCATGTATGGAAGTTATTGTGATCACTTTCAATGGCTTAGATTTGGACTCAATCGTCCTTTTGTACAGTGATCAAGGATAGCAATTTAGGAGGTTAACTTAGCTTGAAGCGTGATTAGAATTTTAAAATGGACAACCCCTTATTGCAGATACTAAAGTACTAAACAATAGAGGGGCTATACAAGATTTAAGGGGGTACATCTGGAATCTTGGAGGGATAAAATTACAAATATGTATCCGTAAATAAGTGCAAAAAAACAAAAACGAAAACAAAATGGAAACTTGAGGGCGAATGGGGATATGTGACTGCTTATGGAATAAGAACTTCAAGGGGTTGTTTTTCAGTTGACTTATGCCCTGCTTATCCTCTGCGTTCTTAATGGAAAATGGGAATTCGCAGTCATGTAAGTTCATTTTTGTTGGTTGTTTTTACCATTTATGTTCAAGTATCTTATTAGTTTCATTTTTATTCATTTGTGAAGCAACACGAACTTGGAGTCAGCCTGTGATAAAAGGCACACCTCCAGCGCCAAGGGACAGTCACAGCTGTACCTCTGTTGGGGATAATTTGTTTGTGTTTGGGGGAACAGATGGAAGGAACCCTCTGAGGGATTTGCATATTTTAGACACCTGTGAGTTGCCTCATATGTTTTCTCTTTGGTATTTATTCAGTTCAAACCGTAGGTTTAAAGTATGCATGAATTGCTACGACAATGTTGTTTGACTAAAGTAGATTTCAGGAATTGATAAATGGGTCTTCTCCGCTTTTTGTGTAAGTTCTGGTGACATTCTGTTAGTATTGACACTCTGAATTTCAAGTGGAACTATCAGTTTGTTCCAGTTCCTATTTTCCTAGCGCCTTTGATAAGCACACATTCATTGAAGCACCAATCCAAGAATACACCGGCACGGGCATCTTCCTAGAAAAGAAAATATTACCTGCAGCACAAGAAACCATACTACAAGACCAACTGCTACCTAATAGTGACAGCTAAAAGCCTAAAACAACAACTAGAAGGAAAGAACGAACCTACAGACAATTGCACAACGGTTATCTGCAGACACACTGCAGAGCCGCAAAGAACCTAGCTACCTCCAATATGTTATATGTAGGATGCCACCAGGTATGCCCCAATTATCACACAGGTCCTTAATTCTTTGATTTTTTGCCCAACTTCTCCTAGAGCAGCAGAAGTACCTGATCCCATTAGCAATGCTATCAACGAACACCTCTGCTGTCATGGACTTATTCTGAGAAAGCCTTTGATTTCTTTCCCACCAGAGGTAGCACACAGAAGCAGCTAGAGAGCATCTCATTAAATTGCCACCAAGATTGTTCCCTCGCACATTTTGAGCTTATCAATCAGGATTAGACTCTAGCCTCATTGGGACCTCCTGCACTTTATTCTCACTCATCATGAGCAGCAAATAGACAGAGTTGCACCATTGCATAGGACACGAACAGAACGCACCACCTCAACCAGCAAGTCTATCCTTGGTGCTCAGTCTTTGGTGTCCAGCTAACCAGAAAATGGCCGTCCATCTAGGCACTACCTTGCCAACCTAAATCACCTTACACCAGTCTTTAACTGGATGTTTTGGTCTGAAAGCATTTCCCGGAAGATTGAGCTGTAAATTTTCCACTAGAATGAGGCAACCACCAAATTGAAACTTCCTTAGGCCATGTTCCACTAACTAGTTTTTTCCAAAAAACTGTTTTTTCCCAAAAACCGAGACAGGTCATCCTCTCACAATACATCACTTTTTTCCCAAAAACCGAGGCAGTTTTTAAACAAAAACACTTAGTGGAACACCCCCTTAGTAGGATCAGCCGGTAGATTAGCTGGGGTGTGACTTGTGAGCAATAACGTCTCGACTCTTTACTAGTTTTACTCCTGACCCTAGGCCATTTCCATTGCCCATGACCATGTTGGATAATTGAAGAAACCTTTTCCCTCAAAAATCTTCCCAAATTATTGACCATAGATTCACCAAATCTTTTATACAGAGGCCATAAAGGATGCCAGTTTTCTAGCCACAAAAATGTCGATTTTCCATTCCCAACTCTGTATTGTACGAGAGGCTGTCCATTTTCTCTGCTACTCAGCACCTTCCTCATTGTCCAAGATGCATCAAAAGGAATCTCCATGGCACAAATGCACTGGCCGGTAACGGTAATGATATAGGAGTGCACCCACTTGACCAACAAAGTTTCTGTCTTCATACACAGAGCCCACAAATGTCTCATAATTTTACTATTTTAATTTTTAGCTTTATACATTCCTTTTTTCTTCTAAAATCTTATTACTAGTTGTTCAGTGTTCTTCTGAATATCAGATTGATGGTTTAGACATTAGTTATTGGCGGTGAATCTTAACACATGTAGCCACTTTTGCTCTCTCTCTCTCTCTCTCTCTCTCTCTTGTCATTGTGTGGAAGTGATCTTGCAACCTTTGAACTGCCCACCACAATTTGTATCCTCATTTCAATTTATAGTGCCTAAATAATTAAAAAAGAAGAAGCTTTAGGCACTTGTTTCGCAGCTTAATGATACTTAAGAACTCTAAGGAATCCTATATGGTTGCTTTGGCTTGTTTCTTGTCCATTACTTGATGCATCACTTTGACCTATACTGGCAAATGGGTTGAATATAAATATAGCTTCAAATACATGGATCTCACCAAGTGTAAGAGGCGAAGGACCAGATGCGCGGGAGGGGCACAGTGCGGCACTCATTGGCAAAAGACTTTTCATTTTTGGTGGGTGCGGAAAATCTTCCAACAATTCTGATGAAGAGTTTTATGACGATCTCTACATTCTAAATACAGGTTAGTAGGTGGACTAGTCTTCATTTTGTTGAATAAGCAGATACAAAACCATTCACCACATATCACTGAAAGCCGACTATTCTTTTTTATTGCTGGCTGAGGCAAGGTTTCTCTTTCCAGTTGTTATGTAACTTTTATCTCAATATCTACAATATAAACCAGCGTGTGATTTTCCTTTCTGCTTGTGTATTGATTGATTTAAGCCTGGTGGTAGCTAAATCATAGGTTTTTCTTTCATATATTTTCAAGGGCTGTGGATTTCCATGAATCCTTGACATTTGGAGGCCAAAGTAGAAAGGAGAAAGTTACTTTCTGAATTCTTTTATTTATTTATTTCTTTCTGATATAAAGGAAGTCATTTTCATCTCCCTTTTGCAGAGACTTTTGTGTGGAATCACGCTACTACATCAGGCAGTCCACCAGCAAAGCGTGATAGCCATACTTGCTCATCTTGGAAAAACAAAATCATTATAATTGCTGGTGAAGATTCATATGATTATTACCTCTCTGATGTTCATATCCTTGATGCAGGTATTTGATTCTTCGTGAAATTGCTCATATTGATTCCCGAGATGGGATGGGTTATAACTTTCGTTGAGAAAGATTACCCATTGCTTGAGCCGGTACTAGTTGCATTTTGGCTCATAATAGCTATACTATCTCTGTTTTAACAGATACTCTTATGTGGAGCAAGCTAGAAACTTCAGGCCAACTCTTGCCACCTCGAGGTGGGCATACAACCGTGGCCTTGGGCAAGAACTTGTTCGTCTTTGGGGGCTTCACTGACGAGTCAAGCCTGTATGATGACATCTATATGCTTGATATTGGTATGTAATTATCTGGTTGGGAGACAGTAAATGGCATGAGGAGTTACTACAAGTGCACCTTGTTATCTGTGTACTTCTTTTCCAAAAATGTTCAAAAGGAATTGCCATTATGCACTCAGTTGAGCAATCCTGTTGAATGACAATTGTTAGCCTTTTGTTTTTGGTCTTGTTGGTGAGATGAGATCCATGAACTGTATGATGGTATATTGAGTTATCCGATTGTACAGATTGCAAGTCAATATCCAAGTTCTGATCCTTGGGTATATAACGTTTGAACCACCTATATTTCTTCTGGGTGAACAGTTAAAGAATGTAGAACTTTCAGTCTATTACTCATCGTACCTATGGTACCATTTAAAACTCATTGTATTCAATCCTGTTAAATCCTTGTGTAGATACTGGTGTGTGGACTAAGGTGGCAGCTACTGGTGAAGGGCCTTCTGCCCGATTTTCCATGGCTGGGGACAGTTTGGATCCCCAAAGGAGTGGCATTCTTGCATTTCTTGGTGGTTGCAATAAGAATCTCGAAGCATTGGACGACATGTACTACTTACACACAGGTTTTAGTTGTCAAATTTAAATTTGGTTGCTGCTTCTAAGAGTCAGTAGAAGTTAGAATTGTGTAATTCTGATCTATGGTTTTCATACTATGACATTGATGGTTAGGAATTACAACGGAAAATGATCGAGATGAACGACGACTAGAGAAGTTATCTTTGAGGAAGCAACTGAAGTTGAAGTGCCAAGAACAAAATATGTTTCCTCCTCCTGCATATGATAATGCCTTGGTCAGAATTGATACAAATGCTGATCTTTACCAACCTATTTCCGTGCCGACTATTGAACCAAGTAAGAACTAACATACTACATCTTAGAACGATTTCTCATCTGGCAACTATGGTATTTGCTCTACTGATAGAAAAATGTATGTAATCTCATTCCTTTCTATAATTTACTACATCTTTGAATGATTTCTCGCAAGAATGGCATTATACTCTACTGATAATTTTTTTTTTTTTGGATCTATCCCTTTTTTCATTTCCCTATATGTGCTAGAGAAGTTTGACCATTCAAGGTGACGAATGAAAAATGTGTTTGTCAAAAACGTTGAGAATAATCGAATTGGAAGTATAACACTTGTTTTTGTCTTTCTTTATTTCTGAACATGGTTTTTTTCTTTTGTTTTTATACTGCTAGTCACTTTGTATTCCATTTTTTTTCCCGTGGTCTATGAAGATAGTATTAGGCTGCAATAACAACTTGGTGAAGGCTCACTTTCTCTCTTTGTTTTGTGAGTAGATATTTTTGGCCAACCCGTGAACTTGGGGGTTAACTCCCGTTAATTTAATATCCTATCTTGGTTATGAGTTGTGTTCTACCATATCTTACCTTAATAGCTAATCATGCTGGTACAAGGAATAGGAACGGGAAAATGTGGTGCACCACATGCCTAAGTTTTCGTATGCTAAGGGTAGGCTTCTATGATAACTATATTGGAAATTACTCTTCCAAACAATTAACATCTAGTCAAACTAAGTACCATAATAAGTTGATTTTCAGAACAAACTATGGGGATCATTTTGGATGGCTGAATTTCCCGGTTCGGAATGGAATTGTACCATGGTTCCAAAAATGCACACCAAAACGTATTTCGCTAGAGTATTACCTTTCCTGGTCACATACTTGTACCCCAAAAGGACATGGGTGTTATAGCCTCTCGACATTAACTTTATGCCGTTTCTTTTTCTCCACTTGTGAGAAAGTATGTGATTTTAGCTCCACTTGCGCTCCACGTCCAGCTTATCAAATAGCATGTTCCTGGAAAATAAGAGTCCAACTTATCAAAGAAGGCCTATTTCTTCACTCTTCTCCTTTGTAAACGTGTTGCTGCTGAGAATCACTATAAGTCTAGAATATCAGATGTCTTGCATGTAACTCAGATTTCTTGACTTTTCTAGGGAATTTTGTTCTAGAATTAGAAGAGGTGAATTTGGTTTAGGGCTTGATGAAGACTAGCCTTATCTATTTCTTTCTTGCTCTTATTTCATTCTGTGTAGTGATAAGCTCAAGCAAGCTGAGGGCGAACTCAGCCGAAAAATGAATAAATGTCGAGCGAGGTTAAGGCAGTTGCCTCAGTTCGTCCCCAAGCCCAAATGTCATCCCACGCTGTCCAAGCTATGCGTGAACAGCCAACTATTCTACTCAGCTGGGCTTGTTTTATTGCTCTATATAGGTTCCCAAATTAAATAGTTGTTATGCGAAAAAGATGATTTGATCTGCCCAGAGCAATAAGAAAACAAAAACAATCACTCAAACAAGAGAAAACAAGATATGCATGGTTCGGCAGCATGCCTACATTCACTGGGGAAGTGAAGAATACATGCGGGATAAGGGTTATCAACTCTCACCAACCTCCTCTCTATTGTACCTTTCAGCTTCTGAATAGGTTCACGCCGAAATACATGACATATCCTGCAAAAAATTCATAATCCGAGCTCTCAAAATATGGGGCTCGAGACCTCTATCCCTTGATAGGCCGCCTTCAGTGACTGAGATCACCAATAAATACAAGACACCTCACAGTTTGTGTAGGATTCATGTAAAGTGGTTTCTGCAAGTATTTCCTGTGAGGCAGATCATAAATCTGAAGGAAATAATACGTAGGGAATGACTAAATAGTAGATTTCTTTCAGAATTAGGTCAAACTCCATTTGAAATTGTTGCCTTTTGATAATGAAAAATTGATTTCACATCCATGTGAAAATGAGAATAAATTTGCAAGAGAAATATAAAGAAATCAAATCAAAAGGTTTTTGGGTTCAATTGAATTTGGTTGCCAGACATTGTAAAAGTCAGTTATGCTGCTTTAATGCTTAAAAGAGTGCTAGCAATATTCATTAGCCAGCGTTGGATATAAGCAATATTAGGTTGAGGTTGATGACATTAGAAAATTTGGATTAATACAGTAGCATAAGCACGCAATGTAGCTGATATTTGGAAAATGAAGTGACTGCTATGAAAATAGGTCTCCACGAGGTTTGTCTGGTTTGAGCCTTTGTTTTTCCTTCAGGGTATACATGCAAACTTGCAGGTAGACTTTTGCTGAGATTTTGAGGGTGTACTCCTCCGGGGTTGGTTGTCTGTTCTAATATTTCTTGAGGCATCATATTACAATATTGATATTGTTAAGTTACCAATAGTCCCAAAAGCTTAAGCTGTTAGGAAATTGGCCCAACAATGTATATCAAGCTATCTAATGCCCTCCTTCGCCTGCAACCTCGTCTTGCACGTGGAGATGCAAATTTTCATAAATTGAGTGAAGCAAAATACTAAGGGGAGAAGTAGAATTCAAACAGGGAACAAATGCAAAGAAAGAGACTTAAACCCAAGATCTCTTGTAACCTGAGCTCTGATATCATGTTAAGTTACCAATAGTCCCAAAAGCTTAAGTTGTTAGGAAATGGGCCCTACAATGTATATCAAGATATCTAACAAAAACGGTTTTCACAATAAACAGGCTTTCGTTATTCTCACTGTGTAGCACTGTTCCAATTTGGTGCCTTAAGTGAAATATCTTTAGTTGTCAAATAAAATATGAAAGAAATGAAAAGGAATGAGGTAGTCGATGGGTAATCAGTAGTTTACTAGTTTATGTTCCAGATTTGTGCGAGGAGCTATCCCCAAAGCTCGTGATGGCAGAGTTCTGAGCTGTTTTAGTATCAATATCTGACATCAGTGTTTCTATCAGCTCCTTCTGTTTTTTATGTTACAACAATCTTGGTGAAGTTCCGATTTCCAAAGAATATCAGCTATGTATCCAATACGCACTGGTTTTCTGTTAATGAAGACATCTAATTGGCACTGGTTCAAATGCAGGTAAAGCTAACATATACATGAGGGAATACCAGCCTTATCAAGGGAAGAGGACATTTCAAGCCAAGGTTACGAAATGCTTCCCAGTTGGCTACACCATTGAAACCATCATTGATGGAAAGGTTCTTCGTGGAGTTTTATTTTCCAACAAATTAAGCTTCAACCAAGCTGATGATATTTCTAGAAGGTAATCAATTTCACACTATGTTTGAAAATTGAGAAATATCAGTTGCTAGAAATGCGTATTTGCTGAAAATTTTAAGTAACGCAGCTGGTATTGTTCTAAAATCAGGAGAAAGGGATCTGTGGAAATCAATAACGTTAAGCTGAATATTGATCAGAAATCTAACTCAGAAACTACAAAACCCGTCAGCCTGGACAAAACAGATGATAGCCAAGCGGGAGGTGTTAATGGAAAGAATGTGGAAGCTGCTGCTGCTGTTCCTCCGAATATGAAAAGTTCAGCGCCTTCTGATGCATCTCAGCCCCATGAGGTTGTTATCTTATTTGTTCTTTTTGTTTCTTTCTTTTTTCTTTTTATTTGGTAACTGAAATTTCATTCCACACAAACAGAACCTTACTGAAGATTCAACAGGGAGACCTAGCCCTGGAACAAAAAACCCAAAAGCCAAAAACTAGCAAGCCAACCTAACAAAATCAACAGGGGGACATAAACAAAGGCAACAAGCAACTTAAACAAGAACGGCAACCATAAAAACGCGACCCAACTAGACTCAAAACCAGGAAAATGGAAATACAACTTTTGTTAGTTGAAGAACACTGGAGTTTTCTTGTTTTTTTGGTCTTTTTTCCCTTGCAGCGTGCTATGCTTGCTAGATTTTCATGCGAGGAAGCATTTTGTTCTGGCTCCTTCGCCGTCGCTTTTGTAGCACATCTTGCTTTGATCTCTCTTACTAGCATTCAAGCAGCAAAGGGCCTCATCTTATGGTTCAGTTCCTCACAGGGCCAATGATCCTCGTCTTTGTCATTCCATCTGATCAACTATTTCACAAGTTGTGAGTAGCCACATTTTTGTGTGTAATAATAATTATCAGGTAGGCAGTGAGATTTGAACTCGATATCTCTAGCCTGCTCTGGTACCATATTATATTGTTAACGAAAAGCTCATTTAAAAGCTTAAGCTGTTAAAGAGAGGGATTTATATCCTTAACACATGCTATAAGTAGCCTCCGACCTTGCCCACTTTGGTGTTGGACTGCTAGTAGCTTCCAAAATCACACATGGTGTGTGACGCGTATAGAAAAAACTCTACTACAAGAAGTGATACCTAAACTTCTATGACCTTTATTTAAGGCTGAACTTTTGTAGTTTTGTAGCTAAAGCCTGGTAGCATAAATATGCTTTTCTGGTACGTGTCTGATACAAAATGGATGTTTAGGACTACAGTTCAGGGAGGAAAAAGAGGCACGTTGTTGTCCTTGGACTGTAAAAATATTAGTACTATGTTAAGGAACAAACACTCCTAGGGCTAGGTTTGCATTGTGCGTCCAAAGAAGCTTTCAATTGTTAAAGAAATTATGTAATTAGAAGCATTGAACGTCCTTCCACATATTTGTAGAAATCCTGACATTTTAGGGCTATGGCTCTCTAGTTGGAATTCCTATTTAAGGTTAATGCACAATAAACCTGGAATTCTTTTTTGCATCCAGCCAAGTTCTTTCAAAAGGAGCCAAAATACACAGACAATATCTGAAACTTACCAGACTATTGTCCAAACCATCTGATGTCATTAGGTTGGAACCATGCTCCAAATCCAGTCATTAAATAGCTTAATGGATGGGGCAGCGATGAGCTAATGAAAAAAGGCAAAGAACTCCAAACCAACAGCTTATATCAATATAAATAAAGAAAAATTACTGTTGTGGCCTAAATTTCATTGCCTCTCCCCCCCTTTCAACTTTTAGGAAGTGACACGAATGTCATTATACGTTCACAAGGAACCTTTTTTTAATTAGTGACTTTTAGGAAGTAACAAAATTTCTCGAAGTGATTGAGATAAATTAGCTAATTTTAACACGTGTTGAAATTTAAGTTTGATATTCATCCTGTTTATACTTTATTGTGAATTTTTTCCTAAGAAGTAAGAAATATCTGAAACCCCTTAGAAATGGTCTTGCATTTATATACGTAAATGTGTTAGTTTTCCATGTGCATTGTTGTTTAGTATTAGTTTCAGTGCATAACAAACTTAAATTTTGATGCTTATGTCGCAATTTCTACTTTTATATTTAGTGTTTGATGTTGTGATAGAAGATGATGGAGATAAATCTTGCTAATTTCAACCCATATGATGAGTTGGATATTTTTCTTGTTCGTATTTTGTTGTACAAACTTTTCTAAGAATTATGTTGTATGAAACCCATTAAAGATGTTCATGCCTTTATGAATGTCTACATATGATATTGATCTCTGTTGTGTACATCTGAGATTATATCGCTTCACTATTAGTCTCGTCAAACAAGCAAAGCTTTTATTCTATATATTGTCACAATTGTAATGAGGAAACAAATAGTTGGGGAAAGGGCAGAGGAAAAAGGAAATGTATTTCCATTGGACAGAAGGGTGAAAAATAAATGTTCACAACACGACACAGTTTAGGGTATTTTAAGAGTTCTACTATAGAAGTTTCAGCTTTCATTACACAGTATGTAATATGATTTTAGTGCAAGTTATTATTAGCATCACATTATGAATTGTATTACTTGGATAGTGTTTTCAACTTCCCTGCTTGTATATGTACCTTTTGGAGATGAGATAAATGCATCTATGCAACGCCAATGCTCTAGATGTTGAATGAAAGAAGCATGGTAATGTGCACATAAATCAAAATGATTCTTGGGTCTGCCTTCTCTAATGCCTTTTGGCTTTGATTTGAGGGCATGATTCCGCAACAAATGCGACAGTATAGGGGGACCATTGTTTCAGTGGTATTCTTTGAGCAGCCACTTTGTGCATTTATTGCTAAATGTTAGGTCTGTCTCCAATCCATCTGCTTCAGTGGTATTCTGGGAGCAGTCACTTTGTTCATTTATTGCCAAAGGTTAGGTCTGTCACCTATCCATCCCCCGCCCGTACCCCCAATTATTGGGAACTAAATGGATTATGTTATTGTTGTAGATGAGATAAATGCAGAAAAAGAGAGAAGATAATGAGAAAACAGAAGAACCTGAAGAGAGAATATAGAGCAGACATTGCAATAGCATACGATGAGTATGCGGCAAGTTTCTATAGCTTACTAAGAGGAGTTTCCACTTATATTAATACTCAACTTCTTCCCAGTAATGCATTTGCTCCGATGTTTTCAAAACTCAACCACCACACTGCTGTTATAACCCCATAAACATTCTTATGTCTTCATACTTTAGATTAAATTCTTTGATAAGTTGAAAAGGTGTCATTTTTGTTTTCATGTTCCACTTTTTAGCAGGTCCCTAGGAACTCGGAGGTGTCAGTGGAAGCTGATGCAACTGTAAGAGATAATGAGATGAAGGGCCCACTAAATGCCAGCACCGATGTCCGAAACGAGATTACGTCTCCGGCATCCAATGACTCTGTCGCTCTCTCGGCAAATCCAGGTAAAAGAAAAAAAGAAGCAACGTTAGTTTTGTATTTCGCACAGTTAGAATTGCTTATGGTAGATTTCATCAATTTACCCACTTGAACTGTCCAACTGGTGAGCTGCGTGCTGGAATTCGCAAAATATTTCCATTACTGAGTCAAGGAGTTATTTGGAAACTTGGGCTGTTGAACACTTTGGTCGTGATGTATTGTACTCTCATTGGTAAAACAGGTTTGCAGTGTGATAATCACTCTTGGAGCGAAATAGAAAATCAGAAGAACAAATGGAGAGATCTTTGTAACCTATATTATAGGGTTCTTTTACTACAAAAAAAGGAGAAGAAAAATTTGGAACTCGAAAAGGTTAATATACTCTTAGGTCTTTCTTAAAGACCTTCAGAACAAAGGTCGCGATGACATATTGAATTACATCGTTCCATGCTGTCTTCAGTCTCCCTTGTAATCTCTATCTCTCTGTGCGTGATTCAAAATTCATGTTTGTTCTTTGTGATGGCAGACAGCAAAGCATTGGCTGTTGAAGAGCACAGCTCCGTTGTTGGTCCAGCACTATCAGTTTGACGCACTCATGATAACATGGTTTTGAAGTGACTTTAGGCATCTTTTTAAGGAAAAGAAATCAGCCTTGTTTGTACATTTGTTTCTCCAAGGTGGTCATAGTTACAGTTTAAAGTTGATGACAGCATTTGTTCTTCCAAACTGGTGAGATTAGCCACCCGCTCATGATCAAGTTTCCGTACCTGCTCATGATCGAGTTTCCGTTCCTTAGGCACAGGTTTTAATCGACAACAGAATAGTTGTATGTAGAATCTGTGATAAATCAACTTTTTTCAGATTCCAATGTTGTGTACCCTAAGATACAGAAAGAAAAAACTGCTTCCTTGTAGTTGGTGCTAACTGTTATGAATGTCATACTGACTTCACTAACTGCTGTGAGTCTGCTTTATTATCTTTGCACCGAAGGATTCTCACATTTTATGTCATTTTAGTTGGTGAAGCAACTCAACACTACACTTGGTGTAGTTGGTTCCTTAGAATCCCCTTTTAAAGGATAGGTCCTGAGTTCGAGTCTAAGAGGTGCTCGACTCCGGATGTAACCACTAAGAACTAACTCATAACATCTTATCCTATGTCAGAAAGGAAAAAAAAAAATTAGTGAACCAAGCGGTGACTACGTATATGGGCCGCAAAACTAGCGCTATGTTTGGAACTTTGGGGAAGAGGAAGGATACTCACGAAATTGGGAGATAAATTTTGAGGCAAGGGTTATCTACTTTCTTTGGTTTGGCCAAAAAAGGATAAAGTACAAGGGAAAATTGGTTACTTTTGGTTCTTGCTTCTGATATCGAAAGAGGAAAGAAAATAGTAACAAATACTCCCTCCGTCCCAAATTTGTTGTCCATTTATGGACATGCGTGTTATTTTTTAATTGCTTATATATTTCAATTTATAATGTTTTTTTACAATTTTGAAAACTTTGTTTAATAGAACCCATCGAGAGCTATTAAACAAGATCCATATTGAACTTATATAACATTATATATTTGAAAATATAAATAATTTTTTGAGGTGCTGTGAATAGTGTAACTGGACAAGAAATTTGGAACGGAGGGAGTACTTAACAAAGGCGATGGGGACACAGACGAGGGGAAGTGAAACGGGTAACACTTTCCCTGTTTTTTTCAGATTTCCTCTTCTTCCAAAATTATAGGAACCATGCAGAAAAAAGAAGAAGAAAAACTATTTTCTATTTTCCCTTTATTTGCCTGCCCTTTCTTTCCGGTAGGATTGTTCACCATATATTTATTATTCTTTATCCGTTTTTTTAAATATATATTTTTTAATTGAAACCTAGTTATACAAGGAATAATTAGTCATAAATGCACAATATTTTCCCTATTTAAAGAAAAGGATAAAGAACTTTTGTAATCAAATATAATGATATATTGTGTAATTATAATTTAATAAAAGGATAAAACACATCCAATCTTCTTTATTGAATAAGTCTGTAGGCACATACCACCAAACACATACGAGCCACACCCGTTGACATGGTGGGCCAATTCAGCTACGGGCCCCACTTATTACACCACAATCTCTCTTTTGTGCTCTCTCTACTCAAAGAACAAAAAATAGATGCCTTTTCTCTCTCTACCCACCACTACCGACCACCACCACCACCATTCTCCCCGCCCTCCTCTCTCTTGATCTAAAGTAGAGAACCAAAACTAGATCATTTTCTCTCTTCCCACCACCACTGCTGCCAACGTCAACACCAAACTTCATGCCACCGAGCGGGTCCAATAATGAATAATTCATACTTCTTTGTAAAATTAAGAAGCCAATCCTACTCAGTTCAATTGACCTAAACTACGAACACTTGTCTGCCGCCGCTTTGGATTATTAATTAATGCATTGCCTCATCGGATAAATCCGTCACCCAGAAAAAATTTCTTTGATGTTTTTTGTTGGGTTGCAAAAAACAGGTTCTTTTTACCATTATTGCACCGTCTAAAAATATAAAAAGAGACACTTGGTGGATGAACAAATCTGTAATCATTGTTGCCACTAGTTTTACGAGTGACTAGTTGGTGATTTTTTTTCAATTTTTTGGTATGAAATTAGAATTTTTAAAATTAGTGAATGTCACTAGTTTCATGACGTGGGACGATGGTCGGCATAGGTGGGGTGGTGATTTTTTGAAATTTATTTTTGAAATTAAAATTTTTAAAAATTAGTTACATTTCACTAATTTTTTTGGTCACTGGAAATGGTCAGCTAGAGGTGGAATGGTAATTTTTTTGAACTTTATGTTCGAAATTAGATTTTTAAAAATTAGTGACACTTCACTATTTTTTTTTGGTTGCTGAAAGTGGTCAACCAGAGGTGGGGTGGTGATTTTTTTTGAATTTTAAAAAATTAGTGACACTTCATTAATTTTTTTGATTGCCGAAAGTGCTCGGTCAGTAGTGGGGTGGTGGTCAGCCGGGGTAGGGTGGTGATTTTTTTGAATTTCATGTTCGAAATTTGAATTTTTAAAAATTAGTTACACTTCGCTAATTTTTTTGGTTGCCGAAATTGGTCAGCCAGAGGTGGGGTGGTGATTTTTTTGAATTTTATGTTCAAAATTAGATTTTTAAAAATTAGTGACACTTCACTATTTTTTTTTGTCACTGAAAGTGGTCAACTAGAGGTGGGGTGGTGATTTTTTTTAATTTTATATTCAAAATTTGAATTTTTAAAAATTAGTGACACTTCACTTATTGTTTTGGCTGCGAAAGTGCTTGGCTAGTGGTGGGGTGGTATTTTTTTGAATTTTATGTTCAAAATTAGAATTTTTAAAAATTAGCGACACTTCAATAAATTTTTTTAGTCGCCGGAAGTGCTTGGCCAAAGATGGGGTGGTGGTTGGCCGGAGGTGAGGTAGCGATTTTTTTAAATTTTGTGTTCAAAATTTTAATTTATAAAAATTACTAACACTTCACTAATTTTTTTGGTCACCGAGAGTGCTTGGCCAAAGGTGGGGTGGTATTTTTTTGAATTTTATGTTCAAAATTTGAATTTTTAAAATTAGTTACACTTCATTAACTTTTTTGGTCGTCGAAAGTGGTCAGCTAGAGGTGGGGTGGTGGTCGGCCGAATGTGTGGTGATGATTTTTTTTATTTTTATGTTTGAAATTTGAATTTTAAAAATTAGTGACACTTCACTAAATTTTTTGGTCTCCGAAAGTGCTCGGCCAAAGGTGGGGTGGTGGTCGGCCTGTGGTGAGGTGGCGGTTTTTTTTGAATTTTATGTTCAAAATTTGAATTTTTAAAAAATAGTGACACTTCACTAAATTTTTTGGTTGCCGGAAGTGGTCAGACAGAGGTGGGGTGGTGGTCGGCCGAATGTAGGGTGGTGATTTTTTTGATATTTATGTTCAAAATTAGAATTTTTAAAAATTAGTGACACTTAACTAATTTTTTTTGTCTTTATATTCGATTGCAAAAGTTTCTGGTCCTTCATTTTAAAATGGAAAATATTTTTGTTTTTATGTTCGATTACAAAAGTTCCTTGTCCTTTCCTTTAAAAATGTCAAATGTTTTGAATTTTTTGCTAAGTGGCCCGTTATACAATTATAAGATTATAGTAATGAAAGCACAAATTGGAATTGGTTCGATTTTTCAACCCAACGAGAGAGAGAGAGAGAGAGAGAGAGAGAGAGAGAGAGAGAAGAGCCAACTCATAGATTTCAGAGGCTTAAATCAAACTTATTAAATGAGGCTCACCCTATATTTTGCATACAAAAATTGGCCATAGAGTCTTTATAAAAACTATTACAAAAGATTTACCATTACAAATTCAAACCTATAGTTATCCAAAAATATACAACCACTACAATATTTCAAAATCTATAATTTGAACATTTGTCGTCTTGCATTTTTAGCGGCAAACATACTATGAGTTCTCCAATGGATTTTATCAAATTTTTGATACAATCCATTGGAGAACTCACCCTAATTAAGTCTTCATAATCAAGCATCTTCACCATATCCTTTTCAATGGACAAAATAGCCAATCCATTTAATCTTTCTTGAGACATAGTTGACCGGAGATAATTTTTTTATATGGAGGGGTCGCACAAAAATTATATTGGGCCAAGTATATAAATGTAGGGTTCCTAACTAATTGGGGGCCCTAAAATATTGTTTTTTGGGGGGGACCTAAAGCCCAGGGTTCTTTGGATTTGTGGGTAAGCCGGCTCAGAGAGAGAGAGAGAGAGAGAGAGAGAGAGAGAGATTTGTTTCGTGTTGCAAGGTGATAAATTAGTTTTTATAGAGAGATGGGAATTGTTTTAAATGATTGTTGGGTTTTTTTAATGTCAGGATGAAAACATAATTTATTAATTTGAATGAGTTGGATACCTAACAGGGATAGAGGATGGGCTGTCTATTTAACTACCTAAAAAGAAGAAGATTGAAACCCCCTTTGGAGAGAGAAATGATAAGACAAGAAAGGGAAGCCCTTTTTCACAAAATCTCACCATTTTTATTTTTTTTTGTAAGAAGGGAAGGGGCCAATCAAAATTTTGATTTGGGTTCGTTTCCCTCCATTTCTCACCTAGTTATTCAAACCAAAGGAGTGATTTGGAGATAAACTCTAATTCTTTCTTTTCTTTACTTAATTAGTTGATGCCTAATTTGGTGGAGAGAGAGAATGTGTATTCAAACTTCACATTTTACACATTTGGACAAAACACGTATAGTCACATGACTCAAATGAAAACCATCAAAAGTCTTATAGGATAATATAGTGACCTGCAAATATAGTGAAATTACTTAAATTAACACTCCTCACAATCCATTCATACAACATGCCACCCAACATTCATAGAAGGGGCATTTTTTTTATCCAAACGGTTGAAAAAGTGGTAAGCCACTAATTCTCTTACTTTATTCCTAGAGTGAATAACAATTGATCTCAATTTCTCAAATTGGGTGCCATGGTGTTCCAATGGGGGAAAGTACGGGCTGCTCCTGTTTTCAGGAGGAGTGTACTGGGTGCTCTGCCAAAAAACTTAAAAAGCACCAATAAGCACATCCCATGTGGATCAGGAAACACGACCACATGTGCCGTCTCTCTCTCTCTCTCTCTCTCTCTCTCTCATACTTTAAAATAAAAAACCCCAAACCCTATGAAAGTGTCTACAGCTAAATTTTAGGGTACCTTATGAAAGTGTCTAAACCCTAAGGTACCCTATCAAAGTGCCTAAACCACTAAAACCCTATAATAGGAAAGTGCACCCTAAAACCTAAACCTTGGGGTACCCTATGAAAGTGTCTAAACCTAAACCCTAAGGCACCCTATGAAAGTGCCTAAATCCTAGGGTATCTTATGAAAGTGCTTAAACCAATAAAACCCTATAATAGGAAACTGCACCCTAAAACCTAAATTTGATACCCTAAGAGCCTAAACCCAAAAAAAAAAGTGACTGACCTTAATGGTAATTAAAAAGAATGATTGACCTTAATGATAATAAATATTTGTTTTCTGACCTTAATGGTAATTGTTTCCAAGAAGGATCTAGGAACACGATTGAATTGAACCCTAAAGAGGGTGCCTAAGTGAGAGATGCTAGTGTATAGTGGAGTATTAGTTTTAGGTCCCCTTTCTTTTTATGGACTTTTTTCGATTTTTTTTTTATTTTAAGACTTTTTCCCAGAGTTTTTTAAAAAGTTATAAAAGTCTCTGCTAACATAAAGAGCCCGAAAATGAATTATTGAATTAAACCCCAAAAAGGGTGCCAAGGTGAGAGATGGTAGTGTATATTCGTTCTAGGCCCGTTGCTCTTATGGACACTTTTTTGATTTATTTTTTATCTTTTATTTTACTTTTACAACTTTTTTCCAAAAAATCTAAAGGTCTCTATACGTAAAAAAACCCCCCCAAAACCTACCACTAAAAACACAAAGAAACAACGAGATCTCAATAGACTTGATGTTAGTCGTACACTTGATTTTGCCACAAGGAGGATGTGATAACCCGATTTTTCACAAATAAAGTTCATGTTTCATTATTTATTTTCTTAATAAGAATTTCATCGCTGCAATCATTTTTAAAAATAATTTTTGTAATTAAAGGTAAATTTTTGAAATTATTTCTGAGCACAAAGTCCTGATAGCGCGAGCAAATGAGATTGGCTCAACTCTGTCGGTGGGATATTTGCTTGGCCATTTTGGTGGCATTATTCTCTTAAGGCAAGAATGCAGTTGGGGAAGATGGGAAATAATGGGTTGTCTCCCATGTGCCTCTCTATCTCATCTCTTTATATTTTCCATTTGCTTTTCTATTCTTAGAGAAATTTACCTCTCATTCTACAATTCTCCTTTCTTCATCTAAAGTTCCCATGTAGACCACATCTAGCAATGTTCAACAGGTTCTATTAGTACTTTGATTGAGCAGATTCTATTGCGATGCACTATTTTGATTTTTGAGTACATTTTATTACAGTTCATGCTACAGAGGTGATTTACGAATATACATTGGTTGCATAGTTTATTTTAAAATGTTTTTTGAACTATGAATTGCAAATTGGATCAATAACATATGTTGAAAATAGATGTCTTGTACAGAAGCATCATAGTGTGTAATGAGCACGATTTAGAAATGAAATTTTTAAGATAAATGTGGGATCAATTGAAAAGGAAAAAAGTGAACAGACTATATTGTTCGTTTTGACAAAACATCTGGGCGTCGAGTTTTGGCGCCTAATGAGAGGATATATCCGGGTATCCTATGGACTTGATATTATTTCCCAAACGGTGCGGTCTCTCCCCCAAACAGTTGCCGGTGTCCGCCCATAAAAGATGTTAGAGGTTTGTCAGTTTACTGAATAACTGCATTAATGATTAAGTTACTGTTTGGCAATTTTGAGCCTGAATAACTGCATTATTGATTATTTTACAGTTGCAATGTCAAGTCTAAAAACTTGTTTTTAAAGTTATTTTTTGTTAAATTATTCCCATAATAATTATGGAACCTCTGTATATTGTAATGCTCACTGGAATGGTTTTATTTTTATGAACCCATCCCAAGAAACAAGGGGTAAAAGAAGGCTCTATGGATCTGGCGTGGTACTTATTAATGTTGTTGTTGCTGCTATTTTACGTAATTCATATTCTTTTTTTCTAATAAAATTGTGGTGCTCCTAAATTGTAGTTCTTTTTATGTAAGGACTCGTGTTTTCTAGAATTTTTTTTTTTGAAATAACATTGGGGAAGTGTATGAAATGTTATAAAGTGCTTATGGGGTCAATGTGAAATAAGCATGTACATTGGGGTGTCTTTATAACACATTAGGAACACAAGGGGTGAGTGTGCAATTAAGGGGCATATATAGAGAGGAGTACATCAGATTTTTACACACAAACACTACTCATCCTCTCCCAAAACATACGACTCTCTCTCTCTCTCTCTCTCTCTATCTCTCTCTCGAACACCTTTTTCAAATCTTCACCAAAATCCACCACTTTCACTCCCCAAACTCAAGATTCAACCTCATATCCTACTTCTGCGCGTGATTTGAGGCTTGGGACTTCGTGATTTTGCTTGGAGCAATCTCATTTCGGTTGGAGTTGGAAGCAAAGTCTAGGGTTTCTTTCCTTCTCATTTGGAGCTCAATCGTTAAGGTAGGGAACAATCTTCTACCTCTTCTAAGCGTATATTAGTTGAATGATTGCATCGTTGCTGTTCTTGTTCCCAAACTCCTTGCTAAACTTGTTATCACCATGGAAATTAGATTGGTTTTTGATTGAGTTTGGGTTTTACATGTTTAGTTGGTAAAGTCATGAATTAGTTGTTGATATATATCTCTTGTATGAGTAGTTGTTGTTTGGAACCTCAATTTTTGGCTTGGGTTGAAACCCCCTCCGTTTTGGAAAAATCTAAAATTTTTGCTCGAGATGGCCTTTGTATCGATACCCCCTTTCAGGTGTATCGATACCTAGCGGTCTATTGAGATTTTGGTGACATTGTATAGATACAACTTTCATGGGTATTGATACCCAGCTGTTTGTAAGGTAGATTTTTGACCCAACTCTGCGGGCACGCCTCGGCTTCGTCCGAGCTCTGATTGATGCAATTTTTGAACCGTTGGAAAGCTCTATGAGTCTAATTTCAAACCCAATTGGTCTCACATTCATAGCCTTTGTATTTTGAGAGAAATGTGTTTTTTCCTATCAAGGTGTCGGGTTTTCTCGAGGTCTACAACTCCATTTTCATGTTCCTTTACTCTGGGCCTTCATTGGTCTTTCCTAAACTTCTCAAATCGACTTCTAAGCTTTGGTAGCCTATCGAGGTATGAATGATTTTTTGTCATGATCTCTCACGTTCTTGGACGCATGTTAATTTTGCCACAACCGACACACTATGAGCTTTCAAACTAAATGAATTACGTGGATGTTTTTGGACACTTGATTGTTTAATAAACTTTTGAAAAGGATGATTTGCTTATTTTAGGGCCACCATCTGGTGCGTCCCTCACTATGGGTGTTCGGAGCCCACGAAATCTGGTAGGGGTCTTCGGAGCCCACGAAATTCGGCAGAGGGATTCATTTCCCTATTTAAATAAATGGTTATTTGTGAAAAGGTGAAAAATGAAATGTTTTATGAAAATGATTATGTTTTGAAAGGATTGAAATCACGACACGAAATGTAATGTTTATTAGGAAATCTATGGATAACTTGAGTTTGATTCGATCTTTGGGGCATCTATCGGACACTCTGTCATCAGGTTGATCTATTTTGGTCTGTTTTAGCTTATTCATTCATGTGTATCACATCTCCATGTGCATGTTTCATCCCCTATACCCTTAGCGTTGGTAGAAAAGTTTCTTACTGGGCTAGTGAGCTCAACCTATCATTTTCAAGTACTCGGCAAGGCACGTGATTGGAATGCTTGACGTGTGGACGCATATCATGAAGCTCATTTGACATGGAGTTATTTTATCCTCTGCATCGATAATATATTTTGGGAGATGATTTTGTAACTTTGATTCCTTCAATCTTTTGTCAAAACTTGATTTATGCAACAACTCGTAACTATTCATTACTTATGCATGGATACGGGTACCTCTTGTAGAAACTCAGTGTACTTTGACTTTGACCTTTCAACGGTGAAATTTATGACTTTTGACTTATCCTACGTGAATTTTATTTTTATTTGGTTTATTAAATTCGAGGACATGACATTTTATTTGGTGGTGTCAATAGTAATGGGCTGCAGGTTTTTAATGTAACGTTGATGGGCGAATATGTATTTTTGTAAATACAACAACAACAACAACAATAACAACAACAATAATAACATAACCCATTTAGTCCCCAATAATGGCTCTGAATATATTTTGTTTAATGCTTTCGTTTTTTCAATAATTAAACTCGATTATTTAGAAAAGTCCTGCAAAGGGCTTTTTTTTTTAAAGAGGCCTGGGGTGATTAAGTATCACTGGCCGGTCATGATTTACAACCTTCCGAATTGGGTCGTGACAGAGGAACAGTCTCCGAGCTTAATTTCAACATTTTGGTTCCAAGTAGCTTGGGCTCTGTTGGGTGTGCGTTGTGTTGGGAGACTAATGCTTTGACTAAATAAATCAAAATAATTTTTTTTTTGTTTTTATTCAAACAAATTTGTGTTTGTTAGTTTTGCATTAAGTTTTTGTGACTTATTAGTTCGTCTTGACAGAAGGAATCTAAAAATTATAATATTATGATCAAAATTTTAAAAGAGTTCACTAAAGACAAATAATCCAAATATTTGTGGTTTATTGGATTATTTTTGTCTTTATTCAAAAAAAATTAAGGCTTTGTTTAGAATCCAAGGAAACGAAAGGAAAATAAATAAATTTCCTCTTCCTTTGTTTTCGTTTAGAGAAAAAGGAGAAGAAAAAACTAGATTAAGTTATTTAACAAAAAATTCCCTCTTAACTTTCTTCGATGCAACAACAATAATAACATAACCCATTAAGTCCCAATAAATTAGGGGTATGGGCGGGGGATGGATATGAGACAAACCTAACCTTTGGCAATAAATGCATAGAGTGGCTGCTCCCAGAATACCACTGAAATGGACGAATTGAAGACAAACCAAACCTTCGGCAATGAAAGTACAAAGTGGCTGCTCACAAAATACCACTGAAACAGTGGTCCCCCTATACCGTTGCATTTGCTGTGAAATCATACCCTCAAATCAAAGCCAAAAGGTATTAGAGAGGGCAGACCCAAGAATCATTTTGATTTATGTAAAAATTACCATGCTTCTTTCATTCAGCATCTAGAGCATTGACGTTCCTCTTTCTTCAATCTTTCCTTATTTTTTCCTCTCTTTTATTTTATTTTTCTTCTTTTCCCCTAACTACAAGTTTGGTTAATAATTTTATACTCATAATTTTTACTTTTTAGATTCCTTTCGTCGAGATAAACCAATAAACTACAAAAAATCGTCGCAAAACTAACAAATGCCAAAAAAATAAAACACTTGGTTTATTTAGCCAAAGCAAAATATTGATACTGCAGCTACAATTACTCAACGTGTGCTTGTGGCAAGATACTGTAGGGAAAAAGGGTGAGCGAGGTTGTTGCATGATGTTTTTATGAGTTTTGTCTCTCTATTAATACCTAAAAACTACAGATAGCTAGGCTTTGGGATGCTTTAAGAGCAACATGTTGGGATAAAATGCGGAAGCATCCAAGCACCAAGATTCAAATACAACCACAACGCAATAAATGGAAACATGATGAAAAATAAAATGGAGAGAGACACACAAGATTTACATGGTTCAGGAACAACGCGCTTACTCCACAGAGAGAACCCCGTTCTTCCACTATGAGTAAAATGGTACAAGTACACTTGAGTATGGATATCCCACACCCAATCCCTTATACCCCAATCATACAATAACTCACTCTCACCAAGTATAAAAACTTGACCCTTGCACACAAACTATTTTCTTCTCTCTATATCTACCGAAAAAAGATCTTTCTCGTGCTATTATATAAGCACCCACCAACCCATGCATTAAAAACTTAATACATGTTCCAACAAGATGTTAGGAAAGGCACACACATGGCAATATAGAAGATGAAACAACTAACCTAGCTATCACTTTGGTAAATCCCGGAGAGTATTAAACCTATGCACGATAATTTAAATCCATTGGTATTGGAACCAATCCCAACAATCTCCACCTTGGTGAGAATTCCAAGTGCACGACCGCACTCCACCAAGCTTGATGCAATGACTACACCACCCGAATAAAAAAACTTCTTGATTCGAACCACACAGCCAAAACATGGGTGTAGGCGTCTCGTGCCAATAATCATCAATTGATACGCGAGAAAGACCTCGACCCATCCTCTCCACCAACAAGCTTTGCACCCTCACATCTATTGGCAACTTGGAAACATGACTTTGTCTTTGCCGCAAAAGATTCACACCTTGGATACCTACTTCTTGTGCACACTGTTTCCAAACCATTGTCGAGTAAACGATTTTGTCAATCAACCGATACAACCCTTTGCATTTCTCTCCTTTCATTAAGAGCTTACAGTCGCGTGTGATTTTCATGGCTCGACCTCCAGCAAAATACTTGCATCCATTGGAGTCCATCTGGCTAAGTGAAGTTAGATTCCTTTGTAACTTCGGGATATAAGCCACACTACCCAAAGTATGAACCACTCCATCAAAAAAATTTATCTTTACATTCCCAAAGCCTCAAATTTCACATGGAGTCCCATTGCCAAAAAACAATGGCCCTCCATTTTTTGCTTGGAGTGTATCAAAAAATTCTTTCTTGGAGCAAACATGCATAGTGCAACCGGAATTTAAAATCCATTCAAGAAGAAGTGTTAATACATTTAGAGACTGTGAGGAGACCTCCATCATCTACTACCACCAAGGAATTGGAATTCAAAGCGTCATCGCATTTCTTCCCTTTGTTCTTGCGCAAAGGACAATCACGCTTCACATAACCAAATTCTTTGCAACTGTAGCATTGTACACCCTATCCTCTGGAACTAGAACTGGACCCGTTGCTCTCTCCAGATCTACCATTAGATTTCTTTCCTTGATTCCCACTTTGAACCACAAGAGTTGAACCTTATCCATCATCAAAACTTGATTTTTTTCTGGGTACAATGAGAAACCAAAGCTAACTGCACCTGCTCCATATTCACCGAATCTTTTCCATACAAAAGAGTTGTCACCAAAGTATTGTACGAATTCGGAAGAGATTGCATCAATTTTTCGCAGTTGATCCAAATAACCATTGAACACGTTCATATGCTCCATGAGGTTCCCGCCTTCCTCCATCTTCAACTTGTACAACTCCCACTTTAGATTTAACTTGTTGGTCAAGCTCTTTGCAAGATAGAGCTTTCCCAACTTCTCCCACAAGGTCGATGCCGAATCCTTATCCACGACATTGTTGATAATATTACTAGTAATACAAAGTCAAATTGTGCTCACACACTCCAACTACTTCCATTCATCCTCTTTCATCGTCTCCAATTTCTTATCCTTTCCCTTCAACACCTTAGCCAACCCCTTTTGAACAAGGATATCATTAACACTCCGTTGCCATATAGTAAAATTGTCACTTCCATTAAATTGCTCCAAAGAAAATTAAGAGTTGATCGTCGCCTTCATTGTGGATGTAACGAAAATCTGAATGTCTAACACCGGTCAAGAAACCAAGTCGACTCTGATACCACTTGTTGGGATAAAATGCAAAAGCATCCAAGCATCAAGATTCAAACACATCCACAACACAATAAATGGAAACACGATGAAAAATAAAATGGAGAGACACACACAAGATTTACGTGATTTGGCAACAATGTGCCTACTCCACGGAGAGGATCCCCTTCTTCAACTATGAGTAAAATTGTACAAGTACACTTGAGTATGAATATTCCACACCCAATCCCTTATACCTCATACAATAACTCACTCTCACCAAGTATAGAAATTTGACCCTTGCACACAAACTGTTTTCTTCTCTCTGTATCTCAACCGAAAAAAATATCTTCCTCGTGCTATTATATAAGCACCCAATAACCCATGCATTAAAAACTTAATACATGTTCCAACAAGAAGTTGGAAAGCCACTGGAAAGGCACACACACGACAATATATAAGATGAAACAGCGAACCCAGCTATCACTTTGGTAATCCCGGAGAGTAATAATCTGTGCAAGATAATTTAAAGCCATTGGAATTGGAACCAATCCCAGCACAAGAACAACAGCTTGAGTAAATTTTGAGAGAAAAAAAACTGATGCAAAGTGTATATAGTTACTTCATTTCTATCAATACTCCAACAATACTACCAATTTTACATTTTTTTTTCTATTTGAATACTATTATAATAGGGATGTGAGAGAGAAAGTGGGGCTGGTGGTAAAGAGGAGAGAGAGAACAAGTGTAGTGGGTAAAAGTATAAAAAAGGGATAGTTATGAATAGTGCCACGCTTTTTATGGCTATGCACCGTTGGAAATTTAGGCTTTCAATAGAATAGCTTGGTGTTTAGAGAAGTTGCTACACCATATTTTTTCAGTTTTAATTAGTATTTTACTTAGATTTGTAATTTACAGAGACTACTGCTTCTGCTCTAAGGGCCGGTTTGTGTCTAGGAGTGAGCATGCCTTATATGAAAAAATAAAATAAAATAATATAATTGAGCTAAAAATAAATATTTTTATGAGTAGTTTTATCCCATATACACTAGTTTGATGGACTGTTAAGTTAAAAAAATAAAATTTAATTAAAAGTAGGACTTTTTAACAGGATATAACAATAGAAACCTGACACAATCCGAAACGTGGCACGCAAATTTACCGAGTAAAAAAATATTGTAAAAATTTATAAATAAGATTCTCTTACATAACTTGAAAACCACACGAAATTACTTTACAGTCCCCCGTGTGTATGCTTGAGCCTGCTGGAGCCTCTACACGACTGTTGCCCCACAAGGGATTTCGTTTTTCGGCGTTGCTTTCATGAAGTACAGTAATTGCAACTTCTCTTTATTCTTCAGCTGTTGCTCGAACTCCAGAATTTGAGAGAGCAGACTCTAAAGTACAACTGAAATCATATGTTAGGGTTCAAGCAGCGCACACTTTCTCATCAAATCATACTCCAAAATCATCATGTAAAGTTCCCGCAATTTCGTGTATCGACATCTAGGGTTCATGGTAAGCCACACCACTACATAAGGCTATGCATATTTACATCTCTACAGTACATACCCTTTGTGGTTGTGCCTCTGAGATTTGGTAGATGCCGTACTTTGTTTTGTGCAACCATTTCTTTACTTGTTGGATGGAGAAGAGATTGCATTGCATGGTAAAGTCCTATGAGGACAAAATGGAAATTTTTAGTTGCGAAGATTTTCTTCCAGTGATTACTAACGTTTAAGATTAAATCCAGGAGTTGGCCAGGACTTAGGGTTTGCTCCCTCCTATGTCTTTGGTTCGGGGGCTCCCAGGTGCTATCAACTCTTGTGGAGTCAGAGCATATGAGCCTTTGCCCAGGTTTAATGGGGCCCGCTCGTGGATGGTGCACACCTGTCTCCCAACGATTAGTAGAGTTGTGCATAGTTAGATACCTTGATATATACTGGTTCCTAGGTCATGTGTAACTTAACATAGGTCATGTGTTCGAACCTCATAGCTTTCCTACCTAAGAATTAAATGCTTGCACGTGTTTATGTAGTGCACACTGTCTCATCAAATATATTAGGGTTTATGTAGTGCATTCTTTAATCCAAGGAACTTGAAGGGGCCAATCTTATAGAACTTTTTTGAATCAACCTAAAAACTAAGCACAATTAAAGAAAATATTTGGAGTTGTCCTAGGTGCTATCAACTTTTATGGCATCGGTCAGGCTTTGCTCTGGTTGATGGAGCCTGCTAGTGGACGGTGGACTTGTCTCCTAATCATTGTCGAGGTGCACATAAGTTGGCTTGGACACCCCATGTTAAAAGCTATTCTTCAAGCTTTGTTTGTACTTTTTAATTCTGTTACCGCCATTAAAATATGTGACAAGAATTTGAATTTAAAGTTTTTTCTTGTTCTAGTCGTGATCGTGCAGGGGTGGAGGGGGGCCTGGGCCCTGTACAGTTCACAATTTTCCAGATAAATATACTAAATTTTCAATTGATGCCCCCAATTTTCTGCCACTCTCTTCCTCTCTCACTCACAGTATAACTGCAATAGAGAAAAAAAAAAAACTCTAATAGGAGTATATATTTAGTAAATTATTAACATTGGTTGTGTGAAAGTTGGAAAAGTAATTTAAAAAAGTTGGTTGATTTTTCTTTTGGTATGCAAATCTATGTTTTTTACTTATGGTTGAGAGGTTTGTAACTAATTTATAAGTACTTGTGGTTTGGCTCCCCGTATGGGAATCCTGCGTCAGCCACTATATTCGTGTATCTGTATGTTTGGAGTTGTGTATTTGCTAACCAAGTGCTTTCATTTCTGTGTTCACGAGTCTTTTGTAAATAAACTGTTAATTATGTGTGGAAGAAGATCTCGTGCTGCTAACTATTCTGGGCTACAGACAACTCATATGCTTGGTCTCAGCATTATGTTAATGTATGGTGTTCGTTCTTTTGATGTTACACAATGTCCACTTGTTGAGACATATATGTAGATGGATATTAAAGTCCTGCTCCCATTTATTAGTCTAAGATGAAAGCTAATGGTTTCTACTATATGTTTCAGACAGGCTCCTTGGATGTTTGACTCATGTTGTTGTGCTACAAAGGTTTTATGACAGAAATTAGCAGAGTTTGAGTGATTGTCAGTTCAGTTTGGCTGTATGACATGTATGGTCAGGGTAATTATGCTCAGTTTGGGCAGGGTTCCCTGCGGCCCATGCCTGATTTCCAACAGTGCCCTATTGCTTCCCCACATCCTCATTTTCAACATGGCCCTCTAGCCTCTCAATATCCTACAATACAACAAGGTCCTCCATCTATTCCACCTCATTTCACTCATGCCCCACCTCCACCTGTCCAGCAAGGTCCGCCTGTTCAAGTCGCAACGATTGGAATGTTGAATGCAGGTCAATCTTTCCTGCCGCCAACCCAACCCCCACCCCCACCCCCACCCCAACAGGTCCATGGGAGCACCTCTATGGCACATCCATATCCAGTTAATCAACAGAACTCCCATTGGACCCATAATAGACGTCATACTCTACCAACTGTCCCTCCTCTTGGTCCACCTCCCTCGGGTCCAAATTGGCCAGAAATGTTTCAACGCTCATTGCCTCCTGGAGCATTACCCACACTACCTTCAGAAGGACAAGCTCCATTTAAAGGCCCAGTTTATCCACCACAGCTGGGTGGCATGCAGGTTAGTCAGCAAATCCTACCGCCACCACCATCTCTGCCACCCATTTCTAGTTTCTTCCCTCCTGCTCCATCTGGATCTTGTGAATATCCATCACTGCAGGATCTGGATGTGCCAGCTGCAGGTCCCATGCCACCCCCAGTTCCACCTTCTTCTCCTCCACCACTTCCTAGCTCTCCCCTTCCTACTTTTGGAACCGTGTCTTCTGCTCCGCTCCTTACTGTGGCTCACTTGTCCCATAATTCCAAGTCAGGTCCAATGGACCATCAGCCTGCCTTGGAAGTGATGCATTCTGATTCTAAAGTTGCGGTGTCATCCCAAATAAGAGAAGATGCGCCTGTGCTAGACAACTATGAAGTGCCTTGTATGACAAGCTGTGAGGTGGGTTCACCTATGGAAGAGGATTTATCATCTGTGGAATGTTCAAAATTGGATCTACCTGCACCTCCACGCAAGCCAGCTGAACAGAAGGTTGTGCAAAATATTGAAGTTTTATGCCATCTTATTGCAAAGAATGGTCCAGATTTCGAAGATATGGCTCGTCAGAAAGAGTATGGGAATCCAGAGTTCAATTTCTTGTTTGGCGGTAACCCAGGAAGTGAAGCTGCAGTTGCGCATGAATATTTTGAATGGGTGAAAAAGAAATGTAAATTGCTGGAGAAACATAATAATTCAATTTGGAGGCATTCAGGGATCGACACTTCAACACAAACCAGTTATTTGGCTGGTACAGGTGTATCCCATTCACCTCCTGATTCTGATATGGACATTGAAGGTTAGTGCAGCTGGTGTTTATGGATTGCATTTCATTTCTCTCTTTTGTAGACTTGAAAAAATTGTATGATCTAAAGTGTTGGTGTGCCATGCTTTGATAATTTTCTTGAAACAAGGTCCGACTTTTTCCCTAATCGAATACATACCGAATTAGGATACATGTATAAACCGTAGGATACGCAATCGTGTTGTAGGATTTCTATACAGAAATGATACATATTGGGATATGTATCATTTTCCGGAGGAGATGAACCGAAACGAATCGTAGGATACGTATCCTGTATTGTAGGTTTTTAACAACTATGGTTCTGTTAGGCTCTTTATATTTGAAAATTTGCATCTCCTCTTGCAAGACAGGGTTGCAATTGAGGGAGGGTGTTAGATAGCTTAATATACATTGTTGGGCCCATTTCCTAAGCTTAAGCTTTTGGGATTACTGGTAACTTAACATGGTATCAGAGCTAGGTGTGCGGAGGCTTTTGGACAAGACTCTTTTGCAGTGTTCTAAAAGAAGGCTGAGTACTCGCCACCTAGGCGTTAGAAGGACCCTCGCCGACTAGCCTGACTAGACGAACTATCCTGACTATCCTGATTAATGGCCCGACTAGGTGCCGAGTACTTGGCCCTGGAAGCTAGAAGGTGTCCGACTGCCTTGGGAATGCCTAGCGAGTTTTAGAACCTTGCTCTCTTGATTGATTGCCCCATTGTTTCATTGTTTGTTGTGATCCTAGTTTTGGAGGCTAATACACTAGTTTTGGAGGGTATAATTAACATAGAGAGGTCAGGGCCAGGGTCGTATGTGCGAGGGAATGTCAGAGGTTGTCTCACATTAGTTAATTATACCCTCCAAAACTATTATATTAGCTTGGGTAGCCTCTCCACTCATCGCCAATTGTTTTGAGTTGGATGCTTTAACACTTTATATGCACGGTCACAGTCATCCTGGGATGCGTTACCGAAAAATTGGCCTACTGGAAAAAGGGGTGAAAACTTTATAGGAGATCAACTAAGTATTGGTTTCATGAAAAATTAATGACATTGCAAACTATTGTAAATTCTCACTTTCTAAATAATTCTAGTGGATGGGCATTGTAAAACACTTCTTACATCTGCACCATTTCTGACAAAGCTTTGGTTGTTCCAATCTCGTTGTGAGATGCTTTTATTGTCAAACCTTCTTGTGTTGCAACTGCACAACATACAACACAATATTAGCTTAGTAAACTCATTACCTAATTACATGCTTTTATTTCATTTCGTCTCCAATAAAATATTGTCCATTACAAGGATCCTATCTAGACCTTGTACTTCAATACATAGTGTGCTGTATACTTGTATGTGTGGTTGCTGCAGTACAGGAAGATTTCACAATAGCAGCATCTCACGGTTGGATCAAAGCTTTGTTAGAAAATGGTCCTGATTGTATAAAACATATCACAATTGTCCCTATTCGATTATTATTCATGAGGAGATTTTTTTTCCTTGACTAGTTTACTGTTATTTTGTCATAGAACACATCCGTACTTATCTCGTCTAATTTTTATGTAGCTTAGTGTTCTGACGATATGTTTACATCCCTCTTGGTTTCGATCTTCTCTGGTGCATTTGAATGCACTCAACTATTGATTCAGGTATCAAATCTCTACGCACTTGTGAAAAAGATGTCGCTTGAGAGAGGCAAACAGAGGTACTCGAAGGGGGTCCTAAAGGAATCAAAGGATTACTAGGTTTCTAGTTTTTTAGTGTTATGAACATGAATTGATGAAATTTGTTTGGATATCGAGCGCATGATAGGATATTGGGAGATAAGAAAAGTGTGGCAAAGAAAAAGAAGAGATCTATTTCAACTTTGTGGCATGGTCAGACTCGGTGAATTATGACACTAAGGACCCTAGAAAGAACAAGGGAAACTTATTTTGTGGTGTTAAGAGCTTGGGAGAAAATTTGTTCAGCATCCTTTTAAAAACCTTACTCTCATTGAATCAGCTTATTTACCTTTTTGGTCCCCAAAGTATTAGCGAGTGACCAAATTGGTCCCCAATCGAAACATTTGTCCACTTTCATCCCCAACTTTCAAAATGTGTGTCGATTTGGTCACCACCTCTAACTCTGTTTCTTTTATCCGTTAAAACGAAGGGTGGTTTTGGTATTTCACCCTATCACTGCACCTTCTCCTATTGTGCAACGCCAATGCTCTAGATGTTGAATGAAAGAAGCTTGGTAATGTGCACATAAATCAAAATGATTCTTGGGTCTACACTCTCTGATGCCTTTTGGCTTTGATTTGAGGGCATGATTCCGCAGCAAACTCGACGGTATAGGGGGACCACTGTTTCAGTGGTATTTTGTGAGCAACCACTTTGTGCATTTATTGCCAAAGGTTAGGTCTGTCTCAAATCCATCTGTTTCAGTGGTATTTTGGGAGTAGCCACTTTGTGCATTTATTGCCAAAGGTTAGGTCTGTCTCAAATCCATCTGTTTCAGTGGTATTCTGGGAGTAGCCACTTTGTGCATTTATTGCCAAAGGTTAGGTCTGTCTCCTATCCATCTCCCGCCCATACCTCCAATTATTGGGGACTAAATGGGTTATGTTATTGTTGTTGTGTTGCACTGCACCTTCTCTCCACCTTAGTCCTTCAAATCTTCTTCAACAAAATACAAAATCTCTCTCTCTCTCTCTCTCTCTCTCTCTCTCTCTCTCTCCAAATGGGTTTCGTGAATCGGCCAATGTCTGGTTGGGGTATGAACACGATTTTACTATCCCCAAATGAAATTCATGGAGTCAAACAATGGGTTCGACACAGCTAGAACCAACTAGCTCCTCTTCAGCATATTCAGTAAGAAGATTCAGAACCCACCCATGCGGCCATGCCCCATTCATGGGCTCCATCTCCACTGAATCTGGGAAAAATTACCGAAAACCGCCAAAGACCACCACACCAAGGTCAATGACTGAAGTCAGAAGTAGAGACCAAAGTTGGCTCCGCCATTATCTCTGCCATTGGCAAGAGAATGATTCAGGCCAACTTTTCCTCCATCAGTGTCTCGCTTCAGAGCGTCAACGCCACCATTTCCGTTCCGCTGTCCTAGTCTGCCCTGGTTTTCATCCATGTTGGTGCTGAACAAACCGAGAGCTGTCCTCCATTGAACGTGATCAACCAGATTGGGCCCAAAAAATTTCCGATCGTAAAGCAAGTAACTGGCTTTGTGTGGATTTTTTCCCCCCCTCGATTGATAGCCCACATTGGAAGGATTACGTGGTGGATTTCAGAGAGAATATTTTCGCCATTTTTACCACTCCAGTCACAAAATTAGGAATTTTGGCTTCATAACAAGATGTGGTCTGTACGACAGAAGGAAGGTGAGAAGGATGGGGTAGAGTGCAAGGTGATTGCCATTTTGTTCTTGTTGGAGGTTTTGGGGGTTAGGGATTCAAAACTCCAATTACACAGAGAGAGAGAGAGAGAGAGAGAGAGAGAGAGAGAGAGAGAGAGAGAGAGAGAGAGAGAGAGAGAGAGAGAGAGAGAGAGAGAGAGGGGTTTACGTATTGAGCTGGTGGGTGGGGTGAAATACCAAAGCCACCCTCTGTTTTAACGGATAAAAGAGACAATGTTAGGGGTGGAGACCAAATTGACACACATTTATGAATGTTTAGATTGGGATCAAATTGGCCACTTGCTAATACTTTGGGGACCAAATGGTAAATAAGCTCATTGAATCTGTGGAATGTTGTGAAAGCTACTTTGAAAAAGTGGGAATGATAATTGAGGTAATATTTAAAGGTGGTGAGATATGGAGCCGAAGATGGCAGTGTCCTGATAAAAAGTGGAGACATACAGTGGTGTTCCAATTTTGCAGGATTGAGGAAGGTTTTTTGAAAAGAGGTTGATGATTGGTATTTGTCTGTCTCTTCGCTCTTGAGGATGTGGTGATTGGTTTTCATGGTTACCCTCCAGGATAAAAGGTTCAAATGATGATGTTGATAGAAGGGTTGTGTGGGAGGATTGTCTAGTCTGGAAGTATCAGCGGATTTTCCATGGCATATCGGAGTTGACTTTGATTTTGTGATTTGTAAATTTGAAAAGTTGGGTAGTCGATGTTGAATAGGGCAATTAGAGTGCTCTCGGGCTTCTTAGAACAAGAAGGTTTGTCATATTCCCCTTAGGGGATAGATTTACTTGGTTTAGTTACAACCAGGCACCAGCAGCAGGAAAGGACGAAACAGAGTTTTTCTTGCCGAGGAGGGCTTGTTCATTTATGTCTACAATAGGCTGGTTTCTGATACTTTCTAAATGTGATCAACCTATGCAATGGAAAAGGGTTGATACTTTGTTATTTACTACTCTCTAGATTGGTGTGGACATTTTTCGAAAATGCAATATACAGGACAGGTGTGTGGAACATATTGCCAAATCTCAATCCATTTCACATAAGAAAGGAAACTCAAATGCTAGATAAAATTTTAAGATAGGATAGATAAACCTGTATCTGAGGGGTTCCTAAAAGCCACTAAATAGATATTATGGTGCTTTAACAAATTGAAAAAACTTATGTTATTTGGCCTATGTTTAGGCTTGAGAGGCTTTTCCTTTCTAGTTTGTATAGTTGGGAGTCGAGGGAGTGCAATGCAGCCCTTGACCATTTTCTTGATAGTTGATATGATAGATATTTTTGGAGTTCAATTTGGAGTATAGTGGAGTGTAGGGGTTTTTCATTAGATTGGGTTTTAGGCTTCTTGATGTATAGGGCCTTTTTGTCCTCGCCTGCTTTTGTACATGAGTGGCATCCCCTTGATGCATTTCCTAAAATCTATTGATTATCCAAAAAAGAAACTTCTGTCATTTTAAATGGGTTCAATGGTTACACAGTTCGACACCTTTTTGATTTCACTTATTAGATTTATATAGTCAGTAAAGGTGAAGGTGCAATTTCCGTTTGTGTAGTTGCTACACAATGGTGCAAAAGCACACATGAGCCTTGTTTTGTGTACTTAAGCTTAATAGTTGTCTGTGGATGCAAATTATGTTTTTGTAATCTTTTATTGTACTACTCTGAAGTAGTTATTTTATGTTTGAGCTTTTTTCCAAAGAGATTTATCCGTTTTCCCATTCAAAGAAATCTAGTTTTTTGCCCTTTTCTTTTCCTTTGATAGAATGTTTTGTACAAAGACTTCTATATCTTGTGTACTTGGCCAGTGAAATTTCTATTATCTTTGGCTGACCCTGAAAAGTGGTTCTTGGGTGTCAAATCCCCCTTCATGTATCTTTGGTTTTGAGTAACGGTGATAATGTTGCTTTTAATGAATTTTCAATTAAAGTTCTTGTAGGAGAGTAGCAAACAAAATGAACCAGTTGTTGACATGTAAGTGCTTGGATGAGTTATTTTATCTATTTGAAAGCGTATTGAATAGCCTTTCTTTTTTCGGGTGTGTATATGTGCATCTTTAGACGATATCCCGCTTGATGAAGAGCAGCAAATTTGTACCTCATTGGAAAGTCTAAACCATGTGACTATGTTGGTACCTAAACAGCTTGATATTGGAGAGCAATTACGTGCACCGGTGAATGCTAATGAAAATAGTCTTGTGGGGGATGATGTATCTGCCCCTTCAAGAATGGCTGGGCAAGAAGAAGGTAGCTAACTGATTACTTTTTTCTTGATTTTCTTTTTCTTTTTTCCTCTCATGGTACATGTTAAACCTGTCCCACATGGGTTAATTTTGACTTCCAAAACTAGTATATGAGCTTGAGCGGCCTCTCCACTCATTGCTAATTAGTTTTGAATTGGATGCTTTAACAAGGTATCAGGGCTAGACTTTGGGAGGTTTTTGGACAAGACTCTCTTGATTGTTTGCCCCATTTTTTGTACCATAAGCGCACCTTGTTTCGCTGTGATACCTATGTTATGGATCCATGGTTTACCTCTCCACATGCGAGTTAGGGTCACAAGTGGTTAATTTTAACATCCAAAACTAGTATATGAGCCTGGGCGGCCTCTCCACTCATTGCCAATTGGTTGAGTTTGATGTTTTAACAATGCATACAAATCTCCTGATCCTTATTTAACAAGTAATATATCCAATTACGGTAACTTAGGAGCCAAGAACACTATATGTTTTTGCTCTTCTTGTGAGTGTGCTATCCTTACAGATCATAGTTTGTTTGCTGTAACTTTCCTATTTTTGGACATATAGATAGAAATAGTTTATTTTTTTTGTCATGCTGAGTAGAAATGATTTATTTCAAGAGTCAAGGTTGTTTGTCGTCGACTGTGTTAATTTTTACAGAATTCTGCACACATACGCACATCCATATTAATATTCTGCGCTAAAAAGAACCCGGAGGTACGGGTGGTCGACACACAGTGGCGTAGCCAGGAAATGATGTTAGTTGGGGCACCACTTATACATGTTACATTGTTTCGAGGAACAAAATTTTCTCTTTTTCAGAAAATTTTCTCATATAATTGGATAATCATACAATTTCAAAAAGGAAATTATTTAACTACCCCCAGTTACTTTAGTTACACTTTTATCCTGTATAAACTAGCTTCAAAGTTTTTTTGATAAAAGTAACATGAATGTTCTGAAAAACTCTATCAGCTTTCAGAATTATTAACAATCTAATTGATTAAATTTTCTGTTAGGTGATCAAGACTTAGGCTTATCAAAAAGATCATCTCCTTTTCAGGGAGGGTTATTGCTTGTTTTAGTTTATAATTGGGATTCTAGATTCATCTTCACTTTTTTTTGCCAGATGATTGGATATTTGTATGTTAGTATTATTACGAGGGTCAACCTCCTATCCATAGGAGTCTAACCCTAGACCTCACGTTCCAGAGGAGAGCTACACAACCATTGGGCCAAATCCCAATGTCAATTCATCTTAGATTGGGGAGAAGAAATTAATAAAGAAGGACAAGTGGAAATGGGTTAGCTTGTCATGCATTTGACGGTGACACAACAATTGTGAACATGTATTTGAAGGCTGAACTTTTTTCTGATAAGGAGGCGGCTAAACAGAGTGCATGGGTTGCGTTGCGAATTTGAGATCAATACATATAGTATTTACTTACAAATCAAACTAAAAGCAAAAAATGGAAAAGAAAGGACAACCTGAAATTCCAGTGGGATCCGGGGCCCCACTGGTCCTAAGTTGCATCCGCCACTGCCAAGACATCGACCCTGGCCCCTAGTCAAGGCATCGACCCACACTTGCCTTCTCAGGACACTTCATAGACTTGAAGAGGGCTCATTGATTTTTCAAAATTTTGCTAGGGAGTAGGGGCTAAAATACAATAGAAAACAGTTTCAGCTTTAACAAGAAAAGAGAGAGTCAATCAAAACGTTTGCTGTCCGTTTCAATTTGTACACTGTAGATAGTTCTAGAAGGGAGTTGTGCCCAATCATATACCTAAAGGATACCTATACTCATTAGATAATTGTGGACAGATGTCTGATCCTTCCCAAATGCGTCCATGGTTGAAAGTTTATTATATTTATGAAATACATTTTGGATACTCTAAGTCACGTGTCCAAACTTTCATGACACTTCGGTGGTGCGCACTTCTGCATACTATTAGAGTCAAATTGTTCAGAGTAAATCCAAAGACAGTTTTCATAATAATTGAAGGAAAATGTAACCACAGCATTTAGGCCAGTTGATAATGCGTTCAAGCTGTATTGATGCCTGAGAAAAGTGCTTTTAGGTCCGTGAAAGTGGATTGATATCCGTGTTGTTTTTAAAAATTCTAACTTACTTGACAACATACATATTATCCACCACTTAGTGAACTGTACTTAGCAAGACCTATAATTAAATTACTTTTTAGAGAAGAAGGAAACATTTTGATGACAGTAACATCGCCATTTTTTGCACAGTTTTCGGGGTTGATGTCTTCATTGTGGCCTGTGTGAGTTTCAATAAAGTAGTAATTTTCAACAGTTTAATAGGCAACTATACTTGTATACGACTTTCGCTTATGAGACGAAAGTGCAAAGAGGAAAGCACAGTTTGGACTGTTCTAGTTTTTTTATTTGTGTGACAAACTAAAGGAGAGAAAAACTGATAATATATTACTGATAATCAGAATTTAAAATAATGAAACTATTACATGTTTAAATAGAGAAAAGCTACGCCTAAAAAAAGAAAAGATTACGAGATTCAATAACGATATGATCCCGATTTGATAATGATATGATCCTGATTTGACCCGATTTGATCACTATACGATTCTGATATGATCTCGATAAACTGCCTAAAATTGAGGATTGCAATAGGATACTTTTGCAACCCCGCTCAAACTCATGATATGAGCCCGGAGAGCATCATGAGTTTGCCAAGGAGATAAGCCAACTGCAATCAAGTGCGTCCATTAATGCTGAAAATGCCAAACACCGACCAAAAGCTAAACCGATGCAAACAAAGGAAGAATGGAAACAGAGACCAGAACAAATGTAAATAGGAGGAAGAACTGATGCCAAACAGATTTCGGCTACAGATGGGACAAATAACCGATGCTGAACAGATTTTGGTTGCAGATAGGAGGAAGAACAGATGCCGAACAAATTTTGGGGGAAAAGAGGAGAGATGCAGATTTCTGACGTAGGATTAGGCTGCCCGCTGGAGAATGGATTCCGACAGGCCTAGTACTTAGGCTTTGATACCATGTGACAAACTTAAGGAGAGAAAAACTGGTATATTACTAATAATCAGAATACAAAGTAATGAAACTATTACATGTTTAAATAGGAAAAGCTATGCCTAAAAAAGGAAAAGATTACGAGATTTGATCACGATACAATCCCGATTTGATCACGATAAGATCCTGATTTGAACCTGATTTCATCACGATACAATTCCGATTTGATTCTGATACGATCTCGATAAACTGCCTAAAATGGAGGATTGCAATAGGATACTTTCACAATATGAACACTTGATAGTTGATAGTGAATTGAAATATTCGTAGGATCTACTGAAAGCTAGAAAGCAAGGCTCCCAACTGATACCTACTTTCATAAGTATTTCGCATTAAAAATTATAGTGGGTTCTGACCACTCTTGAGATGGTAATACGGAAATATTTCGTAACAAAACACTACTTGTAGCTGTATCCAATTTTCCCATACTGTAATCCGTCGAGATTGTTGTGTATTTCTTTTGTTTCTTTTTCCCTTTGTGGATCTAAGTCTAATTATAAACTAGCTTAGTTGTGAATCTCTTTCCCTAGCACATTTCTTGATCCAAAATGTTTATGCAACTTTTTAAACTTGTCTTCTTCAATATGCATCTTGTTGGAATTACCAGAGAGCCTCTTGTAGTTGCTGAGTTTGACGCGTCATCCTTTTCCTGTGCATTTACAGGTTCCGAACTCTTTTCTGATCATGATCACTTTATCGATGGAAGGGCACTTGCCAAAGTTGACAGCCCAGTCACAAACTCATATGGAGCTTCTGAGTGCCCCTCAAAAAGCAATGATGAAGAAGCTTCTGGTTCTCCCCTAGAAGATCCAAGTCAACAATATAAGTTGGTGGCTGCAGTGGGCATTGATTCTGGGAAGCTTCCTGGTGAACTCATCGAAGGTGCTAGCCCTTTTAGACTTGTACGGGGCAATGCTTCTGACGACAGTTTGGAAGTTGATGACAAGCCTCGTTTAGAAGAGCCAAGTCCTTTAAAAGCCTCACCATCGACTGCAGCAGATGTTTCCAGTTTGCATGGAGTTATTGGATCTGATTTACAGACAAGGTCTGATGTGGCATATGGAATGTTGGAGTCTAACGCGGCATGTTCCCAGAGGATGCCATTAAATGCTGTGGAATTCTGCCCAGAATCACAAAGGACAACAATGGAAATTAGTATAACATCCTCTGGAACCGTTATGACTGAAGAAATATTTCGAAATAACAGAGGAAATGAAGGAAATATTGACAATGCTGGTCCTCTTAATGCTTTGCAACAGAGTGTTGTCTTGGATGGTGTTCATGATTCCACTCCTGAAAGAGGCAAGTCTCAATCGCGGAAGGAAGATGCCAAATCCGCATCTACTCTCCGAAAAGTTGATGAGTTGGGGAGATTAGTCAGAGAAGGTGCAAGTGAGAGTGACTCTGATGAATCGCATGATGCTGGGAGACGTGGTAGGAGACGGAGAAGTTGGAACAGAAGCCCATCTTGTCACAGTAGGAGGAGGAGTCCTTGGAGAAGAAGGGAGAAACGAAGCTGGTCTCGCAGGTCTGCAATGTATTTATGCCCTAGACTGGAGATCGAGGCTCCATTCAGTGGTCATGAAATACGTGCAAAAAAGTTATTCCTGAGAAAACTTTAGTGATTTGAAGGAAAATGAAATAATTTTTTTGCATGTGGTCAAACGAAAAAGAATTTTATAAGAAAGTTAAGATGTAGTTTAATTTTGTTGGGAACTAGTTTACAAATCAGACTCCTACAAAGTCTTATACATTTTGCAGGCTAGGTTTTGAGGGACAACTAATACTAATGGTAATGTCAAGGAAATGGGTCCCACAACTTTCTTGCTATCCAAACAAAAAACTAAATGCATGAGAATTTGATATCCCTAGATTTTCCTTTCCGTTTCCTGGAACCAAACGGGCCTAATAGACTTCTCTTATTTCTTAATGGTTCGTTTTAGGTGCTTCAGACAATTAACTCCTAGCTTTGCTCTTTTGTTGATTTCCTGTAGTGACTCATGGCAATCTGTTAATTTACCTTTTTATTGTTCAGCTTATCTCCCCAGAAACGGAGGAGCAGGAGCAGGTCTCCCACTTACAAGCGCAGGGGAGAATATGGTGGTGAAACAATGAGGGACAAGGGTCAGCTCCCAATGTGCTTTGACTTCCTTCGAGGCAGGTGCCACCGTGGAGCAACTTGTCGGTATATGCACCATGACTCTGACAAGAGTAATGGTTCAAGACGTAACAGGAGTAAGCAACAATATGCGGAGATTCCACATGTTTCAAGGGCTTCTGGTTTCCATGAAAAGAGTAAGAAAGTCCTTTCCGAAAGACCAGTTCATGAGAAGAAGTTGTATCGGCATGAGGATGGGGATAGGGAGAAAGAATTAGCCTCTATGCAGGATGCTGTGCCATCTGTAATTCACGATCAAGATGATAAATCCTTGCTTGTGAAGTTGGCTAAATCTGAGATGTCTCGAGAAGTAACTGCCATCATGAACGAAACTCGCAAAAAAGAAGAGAAATTGGAATCCATCACCGGCCTTCCTAAAAATTGTCTTGGAGAGCTAACTGCAATTGAGCAGGAAATGCAGGATATTAGAGAACAGAATTTGGAATTTAGCACTGGCCTTAATGATGTGGAAAATAATCTAAAACAAGTGGAGACGTCTCATGGCATAGCTTCTTTAGTTGAAAATTTTGTGATTCCGAATTCCCGAGCTCAGGTAGTCAAGACTTCTCACAGCTCTTCTGGGTCTCATTCTTTGCAAGTTCAGTCATCAACCTCCTTCCACCATGGATTTCCAGTCAGTGGGCTGGAGATAAATCAGATCCCTCCAGTTCAATCTTTTCCCGGTACGAGTTCCATCACCCATTCAGTTTCATCTGGATCTATGCCTCCAATTGAGGATACTATTCCAGCCGTTATTACTGCTGTAAATATTCCAGATTATCATTTGGAGTTAGCAACTTCCCGTGCCTTGCTTTCACAAGGTACGAGTATCCCCACTCCTACTCCACATCTGCCACGGGAACATGGCTTGATGCAACCTGCTTCAAAATTTCCTCCCCTATATTCTCATTCTGTAGCGCTGCCAGATTCCTCTTGGTCCCTCCAACCGCCGCCGCCGCCGTTGCCTCCACCACCGCCATTTGTTAACAATACAAATCCAAATGCAATACAAGGTTTTCCTTCGTTACAATTTCAACATGCTCAGCCGCCTTCAAGAAGTGACTTTAATTCACAGATGTTTGTAAGACCTTACTCGCTAGGTGCAGGTTTTGTTGGTGAAGGCCACTTTTCTCAGCTACCTGTGCAGGGTCTAAACCCTCCAAATTTGTATGGTCAGGGCAGCATATCCTTGCAACTCGCGCCTCCTCTGAGAATGCAGTCTTTCCCTGGTGACAACCTGCCTTCAGGTGGGTTTTTTACTTCATCTTCTCAGAATCATCCCTGCTCTCAGCAGCTACAGCCACTCCATGGTTTGTGGCAGTCTTCCACCAACAGTCTGACAGTAAATCGTGGTGACCATGAAAATGTTATTCCTACCATGTCTAGATTTGCATCAGGCCTTGACAAGAATCAGCCATCTCATCCGTCAGATTCTGGAGGGTCAGGAATTTCAAACTACTGCAATCCTTATGCTTCCACTTTTGTCCAGCCACTAAGCTCTAAATTCTGCTCCAATGTTATTAAGCAAGAAAAGGACGAGGTCCACAGTAATCAACTTGGCTCTAAATTTATCTCAAATGTTATTAAGCATGAAAACAACGTGCTCCACAATAATCAACATGGGGTTGGAAGTATTGTCTCAGAACTTGTGACTTCCTCACCAAAACCTGAGCCTGATGGTTTACTGAGTTTATGCAGTGACCAGTATGATCCACTATTTGACAGCATTGATCCATCGGCAAACTCTTTCATGAAAGTTGAACATTGTTTGAAGCATGAACCCATCGATGACACTATAATTTTGAGGCTCAACAGCTCCCATAAGCCATCAGATGCGGAAGCAAGCAGGCAGAAAGATAGAGTTTTGGCTGAAACTTTATCCATAAAAAGTGAAAATGATGAAAATTGTGAGACAGCAGATGCAGAAGTGGGTGATGTGGAGAATGCAAGTGGAAGCAATGCGCTTGATGCACCAAATACATCGGCAGGAGAGGTCGAGATTAATCAGGTTAAGACGCCTGGGAAGATAAAGAAGAGCAAAGATTCAGCATCAATGAAACTTTTCAAAGTTGCCCTTGCAAATTTTGTGAAGGAGGTGCTAAAGCCATCATGGCGACAGGGTAATATGAGCAAGGAGGCATTTAAGACAATTGTCAAGAAGACGGTTGACAAGGTGTCTGGTGCAATGAACAACCACCAAATACCGAAGTCTCAGGCAAAGATAAATCAATATATTGACTCTTCACAGCGGAAACTGACTAAACTAGTGATGGTAAATTTCGCTCTAACTTGTCATTTAATTCTTTCTATTTATAAGAACTTGAAGTTGTCAAGAGAGTCCAATTGCAAGAGACAAACTTATTACTGTGTACCTCATGCCTTTCCTGAGCATGATTTTATGGTTATTCTCAGAGTAAGGAAAACTTTTTTTGCTAAGAAAGACAAAGAATACTAAAGTGCTAAAGTTTTATTACTAGTGACCTTGATTAGCAGAGGTGGGCATATGTAATTTACATTCATAGCATGGAACTATGTACTGAGCCCTCATAATAACCAAAGCTAAATGATCCTACCTGGATACTAGGTTTTTTTTTATTTTTTATTTTTATTTTTTAAATTTACTAACTTCTTCACTTTTTTTTTTTTCTTTCTTTCCCCTCAATGCTCCAAAACTGTATATTCAGTTTTGCTTTGTAGCATATTTTATGGTACAACGTGCGAAGGTTTCCCACAAGGTGTTTATGGGGCTTTTATTTCTTGCTTGAATGCAACCTTGATTATTAAAATACTTGTGCGAAAAATAATTGTTGGATACACATCAAAAGATATTGGTTTCTAGTAGCTGGGATATTCTGTTTGTAAGTTCGTACATGGAGAACTTCTGCATTTTGTTTCCCTACGTTTGTTCGGTATAAGGCCGGACTATAACTCAAGAATAGAAAGCTCTTATTAAGCATCAGATTTTCGTAAGAGATTCATGAAACTGTAAATCCACTCATATCAAGTGTAAAATCTGTGGATGATAGTTGAATAGAGTCATACATAAGAATAAATACTATCTATATGAATATGCATGTATATGTATACTGCAACATCTCATGGCATAATTTTTCAGGGCTATGTTCAGAAGTATGTTGAAGTGTAGAAAGTTGGATATGGTGCCTGTGATGGATGAAAATTTTGAGTTGACCGGTAAGTCTCTCTTTTCATATCGTTGTACATGCAGCCATGCTCATTAGTTGCATATTTCTATCTGTTTGCAAAGTTATTGTTTGATGCACAGTGCTAGATAACAAGTTATTGTAGGGAAGCATAGGATTTCTCATTTACGTGTGACATTTAAAGTTTTCCAGATCGATTCTTACTTCAGGGTGGAATCTAGGTAGGTAGTCTGCTTTTGGTTTTGTGAATCTTTTGAGATTTTTTTGAGCCTTGAATTTAACCTGAATAGAAACAAGATTGTGGGTGTTAAACTGTTGTCTGGATAGATTACACAGTTGAAACAAAATTTTAGGGTGTTCCATCGAGCATCTTTGACTCAAGTACTTGGGCATACCCTAGGGGTATAGTCTTAAAGCAATTGTTTTTGAGCTCTACTTTTTGGGAAAATTATTAAAAGGCTTAAAGGTAGGAAACAAGATTTGTCTATGGGACGTGCCTAAACCTTTTTGAAATTCATTTTGTAGAGTAGACAAATATATTGTGGTAATTTTGATAGTGATAATGCTTGGTTTTCGCAGGATAAGTTTCAGGATATTGACCTTGTATGGGTTAATGTTTTGTTTTTCATTCTGTTGGGCTTTGGATTCTACCAATTTAGGGGGTTTCTTCTTTATTTCTAGGAATTGGAGCATGGTGTATCGTTTGGAAATTCATGCTTTGCTAAGTTCGGCCTACTTTCATTTTCAAATCCTTGGCTGACTTCTTGTCTATCTTTTCCGTTTCTTGTACATGTGTGTGTGGGTGTGTGTTTGTTGCTGATCCAAAAGGAAAAAAAATGTTAAGTTACCAACTCTCCCCAAAGCTTAAGTTGTGAGGAATGGGGCTAACAATGTATATCAAGCTATCTTACAAAAAAATAAAAAAAATAAAAAATAGAGAACTGAAAATATAACAAAGCTGGCCCCTTTCAAGGCATAGACTTTCTCGGCCTTAGCAAAGGCTGAGGCACAAATGAAGATACTTCTTTATGCATTTGTAGTTGTCGAGTTTTTTCTTTTGGTTTCCAAATCTTACAAATTTGTCCTGGTTAGTTTTTGAAGCAGTGATAGTTCAAGTTTTGTCTGACCTCATTTTAAAGCTTGAAGACCCTTTTTGACTTGGTGTGATTGATAGACATCAAAAACTGTGTTGGTGTCTGGTGACTCGGGGTTTTTCTTTAAAAGAAAACCAACTTCTTGCGTGTTCCCCAGTTTACTTTTACGTAATCCTGTTTCAATGATGCTGTTCTATCTCATTGGGTTTTTGGTTTTGTTTCTTCTCATTCTTTGTTTCTTCTCTCAGCATGTTCGTCTCTCTCTCTCTCTCTCTCTCTCTCTCTCTCTCTCTCTCTCTCTCTCTCTCTCTCTCTCTCTCTCCTTGGAGATTTTGTGTCATGATCACAAATTTTCATTGTGTGTGCATGAAGCACGAGTTGGTGCGGGAGAGCAAGAGCTTGTAGATGATTTTGAGGTTAAGAGCATCTGTAGAGCGCAAATATCCCTTAATGAGTAAAACCATCTGTACTATAATGGATTTTAGTAGAGAATTGTATCAATTGCAAGCTAATATTTGTGTAACTAAAGCGGACATCATGTAAAATGAAGTGGGTAAGTAAACTTGAGTTAATTGTTTACTACTAGTATCTGATGGTTGCTACAAATTATCTCCTGATTGATATCTCTCTCTTTTTAGAATTGGGATTCATGTGTTCAAGGGATTCTATCCCAATTGGGAACACAATTTACTCCATGGGAGCGAATTCTTATAAAATGCTTACTTTGGAGTGTGGGAAAGAGGTTTTGAGGTGGATTTGTCTCCCTAATAGGAAGATCCTGCTACTAGGATTATAACATGTATGTTCTTATAAGATCCTTGCTTTGGGGCGCAGGAGCATTTCCAGGTGGGTTCATCACGGTAGTAGGAGGATCCTACAACTAAGACTATGATATTAAATGTATATGTTTCGTCATTTACACTGTTATAGTGAAGTTTATGTGGATAGGTTATTGACTAATTTCATCTATTGACGTAAATTGGAAATGTTGAAATTTAAATTACAGAACCGCAAGTGATAACGTCTCAAAACCTTAGGGTTGTGCCATACGATGGAATGCCTCATCTTGTTCTCTTCCTTTCCAAAAATATTGTTGTGTGCAAATGCATAGATATAGTTTCCTCCTCTTATTCCCTACTTTCCTAAAATATTGTTGTGCATTTTGATGTTAATTACTGTTTCCAGAGCTTTACACGGTTTTTTTTTCCTGGCAGACTGTCAAAAGGGCAGTTGTTTTGAGAGGAAATGTGAGCATCCTCTTTTTGTACAAAGCTAGTGGGTGGTTATACTTGCTCAATTACATGGCTCATTGGAAGATCCAACTTAATGTCTGGTGATTAGATTTGAACCTCAGCAATGTTCTGTGGAAGCTCCAACTTGTATGTGGTGCCTTTTGATTTCTATCTAGTTATGTACGTTTGAAGTAGAGTTCTGTCATTTTGTTTTGGTAAATGTTTGTAGAATCTTAGATCACTTCAGGTCAGGATTATACATATTAAATGCATAGAGAGGTAGAAAATCTTGATTACAAAGTGGATAGCTTTTTGAATACTCACAGAGTTAATCAGTTTAGTAGCATTTTCCATCGCAATAACCTCCTGTTTCGTTGCTGTTTACACAATTGGTTTTGTAGCTTACTTTTCCAAAACTAGTTTGATGGGCAGTTTTTAAAACTAGTGAACTGGGAATTTCCAGAAAAGAACCCATTTTTTAGAGTGTCTCAGAATATGTTCAGTGTTCTCGTTTTAACTTTTTACTTCTGATTCAGCTTTAATCTTCCGATTCCCCCAGCTGTATAGATTATTAATTTTGTTGGACACTGCTATTGAGCATACATATCGATATAAATGATAAGGAAATATATGGTAAAGATGTTGGCAGCCATTTCATGTTTTTTCTTCTTTTCAAAAAACTTTATCTCCGCACTTACTCTTATGAATTTTGTTGTAGTTACGTTCTTGTGAAACATATGTTCAGATCAAGGAGCCCTTTAGAGAGTGCATTGGTTATGCTTTCTGTGTTGGAAATTTCTTATGTATTAGCGCCCACATGTTTATGGAAACACTTGTATAACAAAGGTACAATGATTAAACATTAAGAGTAGTGTGCTATCTATGGTTTTACAAGTTCTGTAAGTGTTATTTTAAACCCATTGGTGTAAGTTTGTTTTGGGTTTTCCTCGAGTTCAAATTACACGCTATTAGTATAAGTTTGTAAGTTGAACTGGTGTGGTATTGTAAATTTAAGCCCTGTCCCTCACGGTGGAGATTTTGAAATTCCAAGTTTCAGGTCTCAAACATCAGAAAATTTGCTGCAAATTGGGCATCTGTTGCTTTTAAACAATAACCTTGGTTTAAGCATTATCTGGTTGTATCAGGGCACCTGTGTGAGTATGTGAGCTGAACTGATTAACTTTTTCTTCCCTTTGTGTATGGTTAAATCATCTGTTCTTTGGTGAGCCCTGATTTCTTCTCTCTTCGTATTTTTTTATCCCATATTGTTTTATACTTGCACTTCTTTTATTTACTTGTGTGAAGTTACAACGTTCTCTTTTTCTTGTTTAATTTTTGGAGTTGGATACTCTCTGATCTCTTTCTTAAAGGGATTGGATGGTCCTGCCACGATTTGTGGGCCCTGCCAGGCTTAATTCGATGATTGAAATTGTTACTTTTTAGACCTTGTTACCATCAGTCACATTTTAATCATATTGATCGGCTATTGTTTGATATGATCTCCAATTAAGTATATCATGAAGATTGGATCGGAACTCATTTTTTCTACTGTGATCAACATGATGTTTTTTTTTTATTTTATATTATTGATAACTGGGTGGTCCGGGCTAGCTTATGCGCATCTCGACTAATCCCAAGGTCTATGTACGCTCCGCGACACACATAGACCGGGCAAAACCAATATTCCATGAGAACCATGAGGTGGTCTCAAGAAGTTAAGAGGAGTTGAACTCATGACCTCCTCTTCCTTGGGAGGAGTCTTTACCAACTCATCTACCCCTTGGGGTGAACTATTTTCTTAGGAGTCTTTATAATCAATATGATGTTGACATAACTAATGTTCTCGACAATAACTAAAACATTAAACAGCTCTGATCATTGGACGTGGTTGAGGAGGACAAAAAAAAAAAACAAAAGTGTTTAGACAGCATGGATGGAGTCGTACAAAACCCCGACCCATAGGAAGAGAAATCAGCAACGGAAACAATTCATGTTCATCACCAAAAAAGAAATTAAATCTCCCCCTCAATTGCCACAAACCCAAAACCATTTTTCAAACTCCTTTTCACTTCCCTGGTTAGAGAAAAAGCTGAAAATTCAAAAGTTCAGTAAGAATAAATCAACGAAGCTGAGCAAACGAAAAAGATGAAATGCTTGCCATCTAAATTTGATGTTACATTTAGACAAAAGTAAAAATCCTAACCATTTTATACATTGATCTTTATGTGTAAAACCCCAGCAAAGAAAAATCATACCACCTTAATCAACCCCCCATCAAACACTGGTGACTTCTTCTTGAATTGGTGTCCTTTGACTTACCAGGTCCGAACAGATTGCTAATGTTCTGATCTTAGGCTCCAAGACTTCTTCGATGGGGCGATAATATTTTGAACATCCATGCTTCGTTTAGAAGTTTAAAAACCCACCGTCCAACATTTGTTCGGAACTTAGACACTGAACATTTGAGCTGTGTTTCAGAAAATAAAATTAGTACTTGGGCAAAATGCACTTTATCTACCTATGGTTTGCCTAAGTTGCAGATGACCTCCCTCACGTTCAAAAATGACAACTTCGCCTTCTCGTGGTTTTGGACTACAGAGCTACTTTCCTTCCGAATTGACGGGAGGTGTAGTGCTTCGGTCCAGTATCTTCTAGCGGTTATGGCTTGAAATAATTGTGTTCTACATTGGAGTTAGTGATGGTGAGGCAAAAGGGTTAGGATTGCTAAGGCGAATGGTTTCGACCATAAAATAAGGGAGATTTACGAATGTGGAGGAGTAATAATTGGATTTAGGGCAAAAGACAAATAAAGTAAGAAGTGTGGTTCTTTATAATGGTGGTGGTTGGTGGAAGAGAGAAGGTATTTGGCTGGTTGAGGTGGTTGAAATTGGAAGAAGGTGGAGGCAGCGGTGAGAGTGGAGAAGAAGAGGGTGCATGGGGAGAGAAAGGGAAAGTTGGTGGTACTGAGGCATTAAGGAATGGTGGGGATTATTTAACTGTAAAATTTCTACATATGAGGAAGAATTTTGCTTTAGGTCCCCATTTCATTGCGTACAATAGTTAGGTAAAAAATCAAATCAATCGGATATTACTAATATCTTAGCGGAGCTTCAAATGGAAACAAAACGTGCTAGCAACATTGGATTACAACTTTTTTTTAAAACCAGAAACATAAAATTCCATTACTAGAAAACTAAGAAATACAAAGACGGCTTCGCGCAAGATTGTGAGTTGCCCTCACATCTTGCTGAGCGGCCTTAGTTACAGATATATAGTCAAACGAAGCAACCACATCCAAAATATCTAAAACAATGCTCCTAACACACATATTAACATTAGAAATACAATGAAGCGCAGAAACAACTTCAAGGCTATCTGTAAGAATTTGAATGCTCCATAAGCCGTTATGTTTAGCCCACCTCAAAGCCTGCAGAATAGCTATAGCTTCCACTCCAGTAGAAGAAAGTGTCTGAACTCGAGTAAAACCGTTGGTTGACCATCGAAGAACAGCCCCAATCACACACCAAGCTAAGACACCGTTCAGCGACACTTTATGCCATGCACCGACCACCACCATTTTTATGACTTGAGCGTCCTCTACCTGCAAACCATAAGAATATCCCAAAGTCTGGTCCATGCCCACTCTCCCCACGCCTGCATCTCCTGCTTCTGTCCCTCTCGTCTTCAATAACATAGACAAATTATGTTCAATATTAGCAAGATAATTATGGAACAAAGGAACAGCCAATTCAAAGTGTGCACGAGTACGAGCGCACCATATTTCCCACAAAATGCACACAAATTCAAAGTGTGCACGATTATGAGTGTACCATATTTCCCATAAAATGCACACAAATTCACACAAAATTCTATTGCTGGCCCCACAAACTACTCTATAAACCACTCCTTAAAACATGACACTCCTAAATTAGTAATTCCAAGCTGCGAATAACTCCATAATTTCTTAGCAAATGGACATTGACAAAACAAGTGGTCAACCTTCTCTACCACAGAGAACACATGAAACATCCCCAGTAATACCCCTCCTCTGAAGCACTTCCTTAAGGCCCAAGATACCATGAATAACCTTCCAAAGAAAGAGACTATACTTAGCCAGTAAATTAGTTGTCCACAGCTTTTTCCATAGAGTAGAAGGAAAATCACCTGCCCCGCCTGGATACTTCTTGTATAGTGCAAGAAAATAAGTTGACTTGACCGAAAAAACACCATTTCTTGTACCCCTCCAGTACCTACGATCTACTTTGCCTCTACTAGGAATGTACATAGCTTTAACCCTTGAGCCACATCTTCAGGAAACAAGGCCTCAACTAACGGCTCATGCCAAGAGCAAGTTCTCCGATCAATTAAGGAGCCAACACGCATGTCAGAAAGGGAATTCATGATATCCGGACCCACAAAAGGGTTATCTATTCCGAAAATCCATTCGTCACCAAAAACTTTGATGTCTAGACCATTACCCAACTCCCACTTAAGACCTTTAAGCAATAAGTCTATACCCCACAAAATACTTTGCCAACCCCATGAGCAGCCCGAAATCGGTTCAACCAACAAAAACTCCTTATTATAACAATACTTATCCAAGAGGACTTGGGCAAGCAAGCTATTTCTATCCTCAAAAAGCCTCCATGCCGTCTTGGCCAACAAAGCTTGGTTGAAACAATCAAAATCACGCAAACCCAAACCCCTTTCGCTCATAGGCTTGCATAAATTGGTCCATTTCATCCACGCCATTCTCCCGCCATCTCCCTTCCCCAAAGGAATATGATAATAATACTACGAATCTTATCTACAACGTGACGAGGAGCGCGAAATACCGAAAAAAGATAGATGGGAATAGTGGATAAAGTATGCTTAACCAATGTAACTCTCCCAGGAAATGCAAGAGAGTTCTTCTTCCAATTAACTAATTTACAATGTATTCTATCCCGAACTCTCCTAAACAGGTCACCTTTCCATCTATTTAAGTCTAAATCCACCCTCAAGTAAATCCCCAGTTTATCCACAATTTTAATCCCCAACGTATCCACAACAAATTTTCTCGTATCACCTCCACCATTCGGACTAACCACAACTTCTGATTTAACAAAATTAACTTTTTGAACCACTTTTCTACAGTATTCATCAAGGAGACTCCTAAAAAAAAACTAACACGGGAGGCTTCAAACTCCATAAAAAAGAAGCTATCATCAGCAAAAATAGATGCGACACCCTTGGCAACCTCCTACTCACTGCTATTCCTCTACACACCCGATTAGAGTACAGAGCAACCAAGGAGGATGAGAGCACTTGACTAACAAGGGTAAAAGAGAAGGAGACAAAGGGTCCCCTTGCCTTAAACCACAGGATGGCTTAAAAGTCTCCGATCTACTCCCATTAACCAACATTGTAAATGAAACCGTAGAAATGCATTGAAAAATCAAATCCACCCATTTAAGACTAAACCCCATTTTCCTCATTACTTCCTCAAGAAAAGACCAGCTAATTCTATCATATGCTTTGTTCATCTCTAACTTGATAGCAAGCAGCTCCTTCTTGCCCAACTTTTTATGTCGAATGAACTCCAAAAATTCATGAGCCAAAAAAATATTATCAGAAATATGCCTCCCCGACACAAGCATTCTGCGATTCAGAAATCAAATCTCCCAAAACCCCCTCAGCTGGTTTACTAACACACGGGCAATGATTTTATACATAACATTGTACAAAACTAATTGGTCTAAAATCACTAACTGATAGTTGTTAGGTGTCTTGGGAATAAGAGTAATAAATGTATGATTAATTTCTCTCAACATAATTCCCGAGTGCAAAAAGGACAACACAACCTTGGTAACCTCGCCTCCAACAATGTCCCAATTCTTATGATAGAAAGCTGCTATAAACCCATCCAGCCTTGGGGCTTTAGAACCACCCATTTGAAAAACTGCTTTCTCAACTTTAGAAGCCAAAAAAGGTCTATCTAGATCTGCTCTCTGATCATTAGAAAGATGGACACTAATGGAGGAGAGAAGATCAAAATTCACCTCATTTACGTCCCCATTAACTCCATTCACTTGACTTAAATGTTACTTGGTATCTCGATGACTTGATTTTTCATTTCACTATTGTATTCAACGAGCTCTACAATGGGAACGAACCCAATGACCAAAATGAATCCAAAATGGAGTTGGAATCGTCAAAACCGTATAGGTGCAATCCTCCAACCAAACGGCAGAGAAGTTGTCTCATTTTCTCTTTTTATTAATCTCATCAAGATTTTCATTCATTCGCCGGATTCTCGTTGATGCTTCAAAATTCTATTTTTAGAGCATATATCTCCACCCCTTATCCAGATTTTTACCCAAATTTACGTAAAAACTTGATTTGATATAGAGCACTACAATAGACAAAAGCAAATCTAGGCATAAATTTGAGTAAAAGCCTCATTAATGGCATTATTGTAAATTTGAGTGGGAGAATGGCTGGTGGAGGTGGTTGAAATTGGAAGAAGGTGGTGGTGGCGGTAGCGGTGGGGGAGGAGAAGAAGAAGACGGGGCATGGGAAGAGAAAGGGAAAGTGGGTGGTACTGAGGCATCAAGGAATGATGAGGATTATTTAACTCTTAAATTTCTACATGTTGGAAGAATTTTTCTTTAGGTCCCCATTTCATTGCGTACAACAGTCAGGTAAAAACTTAAATTAATTGAATATTACTAATATCTTAGTGGAGCTTCAAATGGAAACAAAAAGTGCTAGCAACATTGGATTGCCACGTGGTTAGGCGAAAAGTTAGCAGGTTAGCTGAGACGGGTTGTTACAGGTGGTATCAAAACACAAACCTAGTCTACATGGTGGGGGCCACCTCTAGAATCTTCATGAGCCACCTCTTGAATCCCGAAGTTTGGAACAAAGTACTATGCAAAACTAAGCGTCACACCATCGAGGGAAGGTTGTTGGGCCAATGCAATGGGGATGTTGCATCACAAGGTAGGGAGATTTGTAAGACTCCCATTTCAATTAATCCCACATCGCTGGGATATGTGAAAAGGAAATAGTTTATACTCCTCCTGTCCCAAATTGCCTGTCCTTTTTGGGTTCCCATGCATCTTGCATGCAAAATCTAATGTATTAGCATTCATTTTTTTTCAAAATTTTTTATATCAATTTAAAGATCTCATTGCGTAGGAAAAAATGGTGCAAATTTTGTTTTAAAAATAATTCTCATAAACACATCATTTTTTGCATGCAAAATGCACGTTTTGCCTCTTTTATTTTCAAGCTGAATTATCCAAAAAAAAAAAAAAAGGGACAAAGGGAGTAAACAATTTCAATTAGCTATTGTATAACTTAATGTTAACTTTTTGAGCCATGTGGTTATGCAAAAAGTTAGCAAATTAGCCGAGGCGGGTCGTTACATTCTTTCTATGTGTTGTTTCCTCATTAAATATACCAGGAATATGAACATTTGGATAAGTGGATACCAATGTGGAAAATAAAGGACTTAATTTGTAGATAAAAGGATAAAATAGAAAGAAATTAGATAGTTTAGTAGATAAAAGTTAAATTTAGCCATACGAAATCCAATCCCTACTTATCTTCCAGTCCATGACATCATCATGAGTTATTTTTTGGTCCTATTATTGCATGAAAGCCCCATTATAACCTTATAAATTAATTATCTCTCTCTCTCTCTCTCTCTCTCTCTCTCTCTCTGAAGCTTGACAAGAAGAGAATAGAGGAAAGCCACTAAAAATCCTCTCTCTCGTTTCCATGGAAACCCTAGCTGTTGTCATCGCATTAGAGCTGCCATAGCTGCCGCTGCCCTATTTTGACACCTTTGTGTTGTGTTTTGCTCTGCGGCCCTATTGTCTCGCCGTCATTCTTTGTCTCATTTTGTGGTCATCGTTGACGTCCAATCTTCTCTACTACCGTCGCCCTCGTTTTGGCGCCTTCCATTTTTCGTCTTTTACTTTAGGGGGAGAAGTTGTAGTGGGATTTGAGGTGGTTTCTAGTGAAAATGATGTGGTTAAGACTCAGGGGAGGTTAGGCGGATTAGAAGAATATGTGGTAAATTAAGGCTGCCATTACTTTAAAGAAAATACAAGAGTTGTATATTTTGACAAATTTTATCATATTTGATTATGGCATATTCAATTATCAAGTAAATTTAATCATAATTTCTATATTTAACATTTTATGGTAAATTTATTGTAATAGACATTTATTAGCTCATATAATAAAATTATTAGCATATTTTTTGTTGCACATTTATTGTAAATTTATCGTGTAAGCTATCCAATTTTATCATATAGTACAAGCTACCAATTTTCTTAACAATAATTTACCACATGCAATAATTTAACATATTCCATAAATGTATCATATTTGACAATTGGTAGGCAAAATGTAATGAATGTAGCATAATAAATGAAGCGTAATAAATGAACGTTAGTTTAGAGATTATTTGAAAATGAGGGATTAAAGCTTAATGTTTTAAATCAACCACAAGAAGAAGGACTTAAATAAGATTAGGGTTTAGGATCAATATTTAAATTCCTTTTCTTAATCTTTCTTTAGTTGCCGTTTGTCAGGGTCGAAAATCTAGGGTTTTGGATGCACCTGACCCCCGTATCACCGTCTATTGACGAACAAACAAACTCGTATCCACGGCCTTCGACTGCATATCCAAATCCGTTTTCCTTGATTCCATCACGATTCGTGTGGGTCTCTCTCTCTCTCTCATCCGCCAGTTTCTCTCTCTAGCACCGCCTCTGTATCACCAGCAATGGTCGCCAGCAGGTTCTACCACGAGCGCTGATTCAGATTCACTCCTTACTCTATTTCTCCTTCTCTCAGATCTGAATTACTTTTCGGTAAATTTCTCGAATCTAATTGTAATGTTAATTCTGTTTTGGAATTGTTGAGGAAATACGTTTATGGATATATTTTCTTTGATTGGTACGAGTACTTGGTGGTATGTATGGAGTTTGGGGTCGGTGTAGTGCCCTAAATGATCAAAATACTAGTTCATTTTTGTTGTGGTATTGAGTAAATTATTTGTGCAAATTGATTGGATAGCATTTGTCATATTACCTTTATTTAACTAATTTTATAGCTGCGAGTTTCCACAACGAACTTACTTTTTCTCATGATGTTCTCTATTGATCGTAGAAAATGAGCGGTTCATATTAATAATTTAGTATGAAATACAGAATGTAGAATGTATGGGCTATGTTTATGTATGTAGAATGTAGGTGGCTCACAATTCGGGGCAATATAAGGGCTCAGTGACTCCAAATACACGTGGAGGGTTTAAAACCAGCAATCTTTTTGTTGCATTTTCTGGCATATTTGTTAGGTTGTGTCATTTCTGGAGTTCGTTTTATTGGCTTAGAATTCGGTGATTCGAATTTTGTCAGGCAAATGTCACTGCAACTAATTTTGATGATGTAGGGACGAGAAGTTTGCAAAAATTACAAGAAGCCACTTGGACATTGAGAGCTTAACATGTTTGTTGAAAGAGTGGATGCAAACTCTGTTTCTGAGGTCGCACAGGAGCAGAATGTCTTCGGAAAGTTCTTGAATGATAATTCAACTGAGAAACATGCTGACCATGCTCAGGTTGATATCAACTCTTTAGATTTGAGCAGTATTAATGACTGTCAGAAGAAGAAGAAGAAGAAACGGGCTAGAAAAAAGAGAAAGCTAAGCAGTTTAGGATCAACTGAGGAGGGTGCTTTGTCATCAGCACTGGTTGTACATGACAGTTCAGTGATAGATATTTCTTCAAGTATTTTGGTTAAGGCAGGAGATGGCTCTTCAGGTCTAGCTGCAGGAGAAATCTCACAAGAAAAAGCTTCTGGTGAATGCCCTAATGGCAAACCTTTGTGTGGAAAAAAGAAGAAGAAATCTAAAAGGAAGAAAAAGAGAAAGTTAACTGCTGGCCCATTAACTAGTTTAGGATCAACAGAGGAGGGTGCTTCTCCAACAGTCCTGGTTGTACCTGACAGTTCAGTGGGGGAAGTATCTTTGAATCAATTGGACGAAGCGCTTACAACTTGCGACTCTGTTAAACTGATGGAGGCAGTGGTAGTAGGAAATGGAACTTCAGTACTGGCTGGTGGTAAAATCTCACAAGAAAAAGCTTCTGGTGAATGCCCCAATGGCGAACCTTTGTGTGGAAAAAAGAAGAAGAAATCTAGAAGGAAGGAAAAGAGAAAGTTAACTGCTGGCCCATTAACTAGTTTAGGATCAACAGAGGAGGGTGTTTCTCCAACAGTCCTGGTTGTACCTGACAGTTCAGTGGGGGAAGTATCTTTGAATCAATTGGACGAAGCGCTTACAACTTGCGACTCTGTTAAACTGATGGAGGCAGTGGTAGTAGGAAATGGAACTTCAGTACTGGCTGGTGGTAAAATCTCTCAAGAAATATCTTCCGGTGAATGTCCAAAGGGAGAATCTGAATTTTTGGAGAAGGAGGAGATACCTAAGATGGTTAACTTGGAAGAGAATAATCCAGTACATGGTAGAATCCGTCGGAGAAAAAAGAGAAAGTCATCTGTTTGCTGCAGAAGCAGTTTAGAATCAAGCAAGGATGGTAGTGTACAAGAAAGTTCAGCAGGATATACTTGTCTGAATCATTTGGATGAAGCACCTGAACCTCGCTACTCAGGGAAAATGATGGATGAAGTGGTAGTAGGACTTGGAATTTCAAAAGTAAAAGCTTCCGGTGAATGTCTAGATGGTGAACCTGCATCTGGGAATGAGAGAAAGAAATTTAAGATGGAGAACTTGGAAGAGATTAATACTGGAAACAGTGGTGTGATGGATGTCTCTTTGGTAGATATCCCACAAACAGATGTTGAACAGTGTAAACATGATAAGCTAGATGTGATCCGAAATACAGTGCTATCCGAGGAGAACAAAGCAGCTGCTGATGCACTTGGCAGTGTTCCTTGCATCGACAAAATAGAAGTTGACAATTTGGATATACGACCCATGTTAAACGATGCAATACCTTCATCTTCAAATTTGGTTGGGATAATTGATGGTGTTAGCCTAGAGAGCCCCCAATGGTCACAAGGAGGAGCCCCACTAGAAAAGTCGAGGAAAAAACTTCTTGTCCTTGATGTGAATGGACTACTTGCTGATATTGTTCCAACCGTGACTGGAAGATATAAACCACATAAAGTACTAGCACGGAAAGCAGGTGAGAGTTGACTCTAGGAAATCAATTTTTTTTATTTTTGGTGTGTTACCTTCATTTTGGGCTAATTTGATTGTTGTTTTCCTTACAGTTTTTAAGAGGCCATTCTGTGACGATTTTCTACAGTTTTGCTTTGATAGATTTCACGTGGGTGTTTGGTCCTCAAGAACCAGGTAATCTTTATACCTCAGGCTTAAGAGATTTGCTTTTGTCATCTATTTGAACTGCCATTTTGTTATCTGTTATTTAAATATTTATTCTCTTGAAGTATATGGACTTTTTAGTTATCTGTTTTGTTTTATTTCATCGTCATATGCCTAAACTTTGCTGTCCGTTTGCTTCAGGAAAAATGTGAATTCAGTTCTTGATTTTCTCATGGGAAGTTCCAAGTCCAATTTGCTTTTTTGCTGGGTAAGCCATTCTGGCTTTCTGTTCTTATTATAGGTAGAATTGATATGGTTTCTGGCATTTCTGCATATTTGTTCAACACTTCGACTGTATGTTGTGTATTTTCTGCAAAGAATTTCCAGGTACCTGTAGTTTGTACATCAGTTCTGGTTTCTACCTTGTCTTTTTTTTTTTTGATCAGCGGTTTCTATTGTGTCTGTAATATTTGAACTTGGCAATAGTGAATGTCTTTTGTACTACATTTGCATTTTAATTTTTCCACACCATAATTGGATTTTACTTTTGATAGTGTTTCGGCCATATTTGAAGGTTGAGTAGCTATGATCCTCCTGACATTTCAGTCTCTTTGTCTGTCTCATGATTATTTTTTGTTCGATGAGATTGCAAAATAGTTTTTTCAAGATAAATCAAGTGACTATATTGATGAGTAGAATTTGGATAGAATATATTTGTATGCAACCAAGTAATTCCATTGTCTTTGTTTAATCCTCTTGTTACCTCTTGAGCTTCCTGGTTAAGTTGTTAAATGTCTGACTCATTTTTGGTGAAACCAGATTTTTGGTAAATTCTCGGGTACATTTTAGAATTGCGTTCTGATCTTATAATATGTAACCAATGTGCCTGACTCAAAATGTTTTCTTTTGTCCGACACATGTCCAAATGCATCCACGTCACAGATTTGTTGGGCATGGAGGGGCTATGCTAGCTTGTGACGGCCTCTCTCATCATCATATCTGTTTATTGAGTTGCTTACAGCTTTTTCATTCCACATTGTTGTATTTCTGATAAGAATGTGATTGGTTTTGCTATCATGGTTAATAACTAACAAGATTTGCCAAGGAGGGTCAATTCTCCCGCTTCTTGAAATCCCTATGGCTCATTAGATAGTAAAATTTCTCACATTAGAAGCAAATGATTGGGGATGTGCACATGGGTTTGAGGTGAAGTTTCAGTTGATGGATGTGGTGGAGATGCAACTAACTTCGTGAACTGTATGTATCGGTAGGACTTTAGTACTTGCTTCAACCCTGGGTTTGAGCAGCCTGCTCCAATGACAATCGACTGTTAGTTCTTTGAGGATGAGAGCTATAATTGTTCACATTTCACGTTAATGAAGACACCCAGCCAATGTTGATATTCTTTGGTCTGAGTCAATTTTTGGACAATGGCTAGCTTGGCGTCAAAGATTTTCTTCGTTTCCCACTCCATCTTTGTGGTAGGAGATTTAGTTGAAAACACCCCGCCAATTCCATATTATAGGATTGGATTCAAATTTTGGACATTCTGTCTGCTGCTAAACAGAAGTTGCCGTATTTGGACAAATTTTTGTGTTGTGTAATGTTTGCCGCATTGATGACTTGAGTTTGGTTATGCTTATTATTATAGAAACATGCTAACTGTGGCTTAGTGGGCAGTGTTTAAGGTTCAAAAGGTGCACTGGAAGTCTGGAATATGTGAAGTATATTGAAATAGGTAAACGTGTATGGAGAATGTGAGAAGCATGTGTTTTTTTTAGACTCCTTCAATCATATTTCATCTTGCTGTGGGATAACGTATGAGTAGTTGTTTGAAGAGAGAAGAACCATAATCAGTCTAGATATGCAAGAGTTCAGATTTCTTGCATCATCAGACCTTGTGTTGCATATGGAGAGAAGCCAAGGATTATAAAGGGTTAAAGAGCCCGCCGAAGGGGCCGGCGCCATACCCTTGATGGACCAATTGGCCCCACACCTGGGCTGACCAAGTCATATTGGGGTCATCCCGGGGTTGGACCACCGAGAGTTGATTATGGGTAACACATCGGAGGAATCTATCGCCTTGGCAAGGAGCTTGCCCAGGTATAGAAAATATTGATTACTTCCGAAGCGACAGCTTCGACATTTGCTTCGGTAGTCGCAATGGCTCTTAGTAGATTCACCAAGTCTTGTCTCACCCGGGGGAAGGCAACCAATACGCTAGATACGGCACGGGCGTTCCCACTAAGCCAATGGGCGTCAGTGGTGCCCCGTATGGCGCCGAACTGGTGGGTTCAAGGCGTCATGGTTCCCACCGAGCCATTGGGCATCGGAAGCTTTTAGCCGAAGGGGGCTTTGACTGATGTGATGTAGGGCGGCGTTTGGACAAAACACACGTGGTGCCTGTAGGACTATGTGACGGGCCGGGGAGTATTCCCATGTTGGTTGACTTATCGGGCGTGTCAAGATGTGATGTCAGCCAAAGCGGCGGGGCTGCCTGAGGCACTCATGACTATCTCGCGTGCTGTGTCATGTAAGGACGGTGCATGTGAGGCACACGGGCATGAGTGAGGTACACAGATGATTTAGTGAGCATGTCTCCCCTGGGGATCCTCTCTCGAAAAACTCTCCCCCCTCACTCTCTCTCTCTCTCTCTAGTTTTCCAATTAACTTCAGCCGTTCCGGTCACTTACTAGACTGTCAAAGTGCCTTTCCAGACCACCACCGTCCGAACTGGGCGCTAACGTGGGTGCTCAGTGTGCAAGTCATCTTCTCAAGCGAACGTTCCAAGGCTCAGGTGAGGTTCAACCGCTCCAACACTTCATCCCACTCTAGAAGGTCCAAAGGGTCTATCCCGGAGAAGCAGAGAAGCACACCCCACAATTTATATGGGGATGTGCCCTTGTAGTTTTTTTTTTGTGTTATCATATTCATCTACCGAGTCCTATGCACTCAACTTTACTGTAATGATACTATCAGTTTGTTGTTTGTCGTGACACCCAAAGCTATCGAATGTGAATCTGTTGTGCTGAATCAATTCATTAGCGACTTTATACTGGTTGGAGATGACGGTTTGAGAACACAAGGATTACTTTTGTGCAGGATCAGTCCCACTGTACAAAAACAGGTTACAACACTGTTGAGGACAGAGAAAAGCCCCTGCTTTTAAAGGAACTTAAATATTTATGGGAAAAGAATGAGCCCGATGTTCCATGGGCAAGCGGAGTGTATAATGAGTCAAACACACTTTTATTGGATGATTCTCCCTACAAGGCCTTACGCAACCCTGTAAGTTACTCCGTATTTCTTCTTTCTTCTTCTTCTTCTTCTTCTTCTTCTAGAGCAATATTAACTCTTATCTGACCTATACTGTTCTTTTCCATTTCTGTTTTTTCTTCATTTATTCAGCCAAACACTGCAGTCTTCCCGCATTCTTACTGTTACAAGGATTGCAGAGATAATGCTTTAGGTGAGTCTGCTCAATTGAAGTTTGAGTTTCCCTTTTTGGGAGCTGGAAGGTACATTGCAGATGGTCGTCACATATTAACCTGCTTTAAAGATAAAAATGACTTTATGAGGAGTGAGTGTGGGTCTGGATTTAATATTCGTGAATGTTACTAGCTATCTTTGCATCTACATACGTTCAATAAATTTGATCGGGTTTTTACTGTTTTGGCTGGTCTCAATGTTTATGCATCTTGTAAAGCCTAATCCTAGTGTTTTGTTGACGGTTGGAATGAGAGTTGCTCTCTTTTATTATTTATTCTCTGGTGTTTTGGTGGCCTTCTAAACGTGTATTTGCAGTGATTTATCTCAATGATTTGGATAAGCTGGTCCATTGCAAAATACACGGGGTGTGTATTTCATACCCAAATGGCCAGATCTTGTTGTTTTTGGTAGGTCTTGGTAGTCCCCCATTTATTTTTATCCTTGCGGCCAGTTGATAATATTATCCCATATACTTGTCACTGTTCATGTAGAAGTTCAGTAAGCCCAGCCTTTATTGCTGGAAAGACATTGAATCTTGAACTCTTTATTTGACAACAGGACCTGGCGGTGATCTACGGGTTTATTTGGAAGGACTAGTTTTAGCCGACAATGTTCAAAAGTACGTCGAGCAGAATCCATTTGGTCAACGGCCTATCACAAATATGAATTTATCTTGGAGCTTCTACCTTAAGATTATAGGCAACTCCTCTTCTGAAGAGGGAGAAGATGCTACTAATGATCCTTCGGCTTGTCAACAACTGGAAGAAGATGCTACTAATGATTCTTTGGCTTGTCAACGACCGGAAAAAGACGCTACTAATTATATTTCAGCTTGTCAACAAGGATCTTGATTCATGATTGTTAATAACTTGACTGAATGAGGAACCCAACATTGTTCTTGGCTTTTACACACAAACAAAGAGGTACTCTGTACTTGAGGGTTAGACATTTCGTTGGTTATCTTAGTATCCAATACGGTTCATTTTTGTTAGCAACTAGAGGTATTCTTTTTGTACCATTTTTTGTTCTAGTGTGCACTGTATCCATTTTAGACAATTTTACAACTCTTAGGGTAGGTCTTTGACATAGATTCTTCCTTGTTGGGTCTGTACTACATCAAAGCAAGATAGCTGTCCTGTTGCAATTACCTTATTTTTGGGAAATAATTCAACCTTTTGAGACATTTTTGTGCTGTGCGCTTGTGGTTGTGTAACCTTTTTATTGAATATCGTGCTTGTGGAGGTTTATAGATTATCTGTAATTCTGTATAATTGTTTTTTGTATTGCTATAGTCATTGCGGATGTTAAGACCATTATATGCAGATATATGTAGAGTTACTGATTGTCAAAAGTTGTCGATGTCATTGAAAACTCTGTCCTTGGGTTAGAGTTCAAGGGAAAGAGAAAATTGAGCTTCTGGCATTCCGGACCACATAATGCATCCCCTTTTTGTGATTGACTCCAGTTATGAAGTTATGTCTACTGGCTTGATTGATTGAATGAGATCAAACCTAAAGAGCTCAGTAATATTCCTAGTCGGTTTCTTTGTGTTAAACCTTGTCGGAGAGGAATAAGGAAAGGGCAAGTTGCGTTGCACATCGGTTGGACTCAAAAGGTGTCATATCTGATAAAAGACCGTTTCAGGACCAACCGAAAAATCCTTGGTTTGAACTTTGAAGTAAATAAAAAAAAAAAGAAACCGTCTTTGCTGGCTCAATGTGTGCAGGTTGGACCTCTGATACAGCTTGGTTTGACGTTGTGCTGTTCTGAAGAATTGGCGAGGCTGTTGGGCTAGCTCCCACACCGGGAGTTTGGGTTGGTGTGTGTATAAAGAATCTATTTCTCGTCTCCCTAGTTAGCAATTGCTTAGGCGAGTACATGAGTGGAATTACCCTGTTGTTCTCAAACTTTATAGTCGATTTGTCCTAAGTTGAGATAGACCTTTGATGTTACCAGTCCACTATTCGATCAGAATCCCAACATATTGCCTGGGCTTTATGTTTTCTCCCACTTGAGGAAATCTAAAGTCATTGCATGATCACAAGCCAAGCTGCAATTATGGTGGCCAGTGTACTTGCTCTCGTCCCCCTTGAGAACCAAAACTAGATCCCCTGTTCTTCTGTAGCAGGCGGTCTTCGGGTCGTTGAATCACATACAAATTTTTAAAAAACAAAACTTAAACGTTAAGAACTAGGCTTTATTGTCACACTCCTCTTCACTATCTCAAGGTAGGTAGTTAGCCATGGATATGGACTTCCTAGCAACTCTTGTGACCAAATCTAGATCTTATGTGCTTTTCCTTGTATTCATCATTCTAATATTAGAAAGATACCCACCACATTTTTGCATTGCATGTGGCTAACCCAACTTCACTATTAACATCCCTTTTCCCTTCAAGCCTCCTTGATTTTCTTAAGAAAACTGCAAGGGTGGTTGGATTTTAAGATATTTTCCATGCTGAGATTAGTTTCTAGTTCTTCCAATTTAATACGAATTTATAGGAATTAGTTGGAATGGATTTAAGATATGGCATGACTTGGGTCCACAATAACTCATATGAGCCACCATTGTTTATCAAGATTTATGGTTTATCTAGTTGTGGGCCCTATTGACAGGTCAAAACATACCATTAACCATTAACTATTCTTCAAGGAATATCAACTTCTTAGATAATGCTATAGAAGCAAAAATAAAGAATATTGTGACAATTACTCTCTCTTTTTATACATACATGGTCTCCGGCTCACTAGACTGACAAATTTTAGAGATTAATCTCATTGTTTTTTAGTAGGAGGCTGGAGGACCAGCGAAAATTAAGGTAAAAGCTGTATGTAGCACACAAGTAGGAGACAACACCAAACATCCTGCTTGCCCCAAACCAAAGGCTTTTTGGGTGTCGTAGGAAGTCGAGACAATTTATATTAGGAATCAAAAAAGCAAGGATGGAGTCAAAGGGACAAGTGTTGGTAATTAACTGCCACCACAACGATTTAGAAAAATACTACGATTATGTTAGAAATACTTACCCTCGGATTATATAACGCCCACCACCACTAAATATTTTCATGATTTATTTTGTTGCATCTAACTCTAGTGCTTCGACATTTTCCTTATAAAAAGCCCGAAACCAAATTTAGTAGCTCAAATGAATTATCACAAACTTGGGGTACTCTAAACTTTCTTTAAAAAAAACCTAAATTACATACTTACATCAAGCTCTTTTTTTAGTAGAACAAAACCTATTGACATGAGATGACGAAAATCGAGGAAACGTAACAGACAATGAAGATACAATTGATCAGTAACTCATTCTGACCACAAATTTAGATTATCTAAATAATTATACATCGAAGATATTTGCATGTTTCTTGAGAACTATTTTCCTTTTGATTTCGCACTGGAAGATAAACTACCATATGAAGTTTTGAGTTTGATTACCATTTCCCAATTGTGTCAAGTGTTGAAGGAAACATGAAATTCTACAATTTATCTTCTGAGATTAGTTCATCTCGTATTGACCTTGTCCATGTCAACATCTATGACGCATCGTGCTTTTTCAACTTTGGAAGTTGTGAAGACTTGCGCAATAGAATGGAAGATGAAAATTTTGCCAATTTTTTTTTTTATATTTATAATAGTATACATTGAGAAATATATTGGTAGAGGTTTTGATGTCATTTCCATTGCTCATGCTTTTAACAACATGAAAGAGAGACGCGAACACAATTCAATATGCATTATTTTAGTCGACAGATAGACTTTAATTACTATAGTATTTTTTTACTCTATGTGGATACGAAAACTTCGTTTACTATATAATTTTAGTATGCTACTTTGATTCTTTTAAAAATCGGAAGTGTATTCCATCTTTCCATGTTATTTTAACAAGTATATATATAATCGCCACCACAAGCCACAAGGTAAGTTCTAGCTCCGTCCCTAACAAAAGCCAATTCCTATCATTTTATTTTATCATATATACGTTGGAAGAATCTAATCCCCACCCAACACGTCAACAAACGTCTCAACTTCCTCTTCATAAGAGTTCATGAATTTACAACTTACTGCGTCTAAATTACCAAATCGATTTTTTGCTATACAACCGTTTGGCTAGTAACTACCTCGATTCTATTCCTATGGTTCACCATCGCTAAATTACCAAATCGATTTTTTGGCTTTTGAACGAATGACAACGATAACTACTATTCCTATAGGAGTGATTTTGAGATGAATTTTCAACGTACTTGAAGAGCCTGATGATATGGGTTTAACCCTAACCACCTGATTAGAGCCAGCCCTGAGCTGAAGTGAGCGTTGAGGCTGATTTAGGCCTCCCAAAAAACTATGAATTTCAAGGGCCTCATATTTTAGTACCCTACGTATCTTTTGGAACATAAAAATAATACTTCATATTTAGATGACGCTTTAAAAATCTTGTAAGGTTCGGGTTTTTATTTTTACTTAGGATTAGTGATATTTAAGTGACGAGTTTGAAATCTTGGAATGTTTGGTTATTGTTTTCGGATGATTTCTTATTGATGAATAGTATTATTTGATTTTGGAAGTGTAATTTACTTGCTTATATTTTGTTCATTGAGATTTTGAAAAAAGCCTCATTTCGATTTTTGCTTTGAGCCTTTAAAAAGTCAAGGCCGACCCTGCACTTGATAAATGATTAGCAGGGTAGGTGCATGCATGATTTTATAGTTACAATCAACTTGCATGTGCCATAGATGTGCTTAGGTTTGCGTTGGATTTAGTTACTCGAATGTGTATATCCGTCGATTAGGTCTTTAGCTAGCTACCTAATTTTTTTGTTTTTTTATTTTGAGAATATAGCATGCTACTTAATATATTAATTCGGGAGTTGGATTAGTTAGCATCGATGTTGAGTAATCAACATACTAACATAAGTGTAATACTACAAAAATATGTATTAACCAGAGTCCCCAGCAGAGTTGCCAGCTTGTGAACACCTTGCAGAGTGGCCCATGAAAACGGTTGTGGTTTGGAAAATGGTTTGAACAATTGGATGGAGTCGCCACTCGGGTTTGAGGACCGTACCTGAGAAACTAGTTACAAAATGACTCTTTTACTGTTTGGAATAGAAAATATTTCACTGGTCTTTTAAAACAAGATTTCTTGGGTCTAGGAGCTAGGTTACGTGAGGGGAAGGAGTTTAAAGCACCCCTCACGCCTGGTGTGACCACCGGTCTCTACTCAATGTTCAAGAGATTTCAAAAACATTGTTTAAACAGACTATAAATACAAATTCACGAGAGAACACATAAATACATCAAGAAGATCAACGAAATTCATGTGGATGCTTGTGCAAAATGTTATGTGTGAATGATGTAAGACACTGAAACTGAATTGAATCACTCTCAAACTGTTCAATGATGCCTCAGAAATTGATCACCAACATCATACTTGACGCACTTGGATGGTAATTTGGGCATCTAGATTAGATAAATCCAGGCGTCTGGATTTAATGTAGGCGCCCGGAATGGGTGAATCCAGGCGCTTGGAAGGCTCACCAGACAAAAACTTCAAAATCTCATTTGCCTCAGTAAACACCAAGTGTAATGTTCATAACTTATACATACATGACCAAAGTGATGTTTTATAGTTTATCATGCAAAATAGACTTCAAAACAACCTTACAATATGATGTGGTTAGAAACTTATGATTCTAACATACTTTGATAGAATAGAAGAAAATACCACTTTGATCTAAGACATGCCTCAAAGATTATCATGCATGAGAGGGACTTGGAAGTCTACTAATGACTATGAAGAGGGAAAGAAAGAAAATAAAATGTGTCTAAACCATGAGATGACTTAATAAATCATATGATGTGTTCACATACTCACAATACACTTTCTTTATTTGATAGTGACACCTCTAATGCCATTTGTAACTAATAAGGAATGCCACATGATCCTAAATTTAAACATAAAACCCCATTTTGATCTTGTTCTTGCCCTCAAAGTGTCATCTATCATACCTTAAGATGATGTACTAGATCATGTAATTATGAATGCAAAAGACCCACTAATGCTTTGAATAACCAAAAGAAAGTAAATAAAGAAAAAAAAACACAGCTAGGAGAACGGAATCCAGGCGCCTGCATTAAGATTGTCCAGCGCTTGGATGGCATGTAGGCGCCTGCATTAAAGGAATCCAGGCACCTGGATTTGCTACTGATGCTCAAGTTGATTTTCTTTTCTTATGAATTTTGAACCCTTCCTAAGTTCTCCACTAGTATAAAAGACTAGTAAGGTCTTGGTTGAGTTCCCTTCAGGGTCTATTTGAACACTTTGGTAGAAAAATCTACCTTTTAGGCTTGATCAAAAGACTTGAAATAGGTTTTGAATGAGCTTTTATGGATTTATAACTACTGAACTCAAAGTTGCAGAGCTTTTTATGGATAGTTTGAGGATGCTTTTAGTGGGATTTGGTTAAGACAGATGAGAATATCATGGATCGATGTGGTGTGAAAATGGATTTTATGATGGAGGATGAATGAGTATGAGAGATGGATTGGAGAAAATGGAATTTCTGGAATAATTTTTACAGCATAATAGTAAGGATGGGAGTTGGATTCATTAGCCCCTAAATGGAGGAAAAAAGTAGTTTTTATAGGAAAAATAAGTTTCAAGATGGGTCTCTTGAACCCTTAGGAGGGTGTAGAGGTCAATTAGGGGTCAAGGTACAGGGGTAATCATCTCCCCCACCCCTCCTTCTAATTGATTATGCAATAAATCCTCTCAAGATATCGTTTCTACCCATTATCAACTTAAAGCACACTCAACTTGGGCTGTACTCCAGGCGCTTGGATTTAGCTAATCCAGGTGCTTATGCTTTAAGATTTTGGGCTGGTCTGAGGCTCCAAGGGATGTTTTGGTAGGGTCTTCAAGTCCTTAATCAAACCTTGCATGCTCTCATTAGGCATTTTCATCCTTGGGGAAGTCTTGGAATTCCAATGGTCTGGATTGGGGTGTCTACAACAATGCAATGAGATTATGCAAAAACTTGATCAGCAGTGCTTAAAAGTACAGTACAAGTTCATATGCATCCTCAAAGACGAGCACATCACCACACCCGGACTGATTTCTGGACACCCACACTAAGCAAGTTTGGGCACTTGGGGTCAATTCAAGTGTCCACAGTGAGCAAGTCCAGGCACCTGGACTCAGTGTAGGCACCCACAGTGAGCAAGTCCAGCACTTGGACTTAGTGTAGGCACCCACAATGAGAAAGTCTAGGCACATGGAGCGTGTTATGATGGAACTTTTCCTCAATCCGGGTGTTCATTCAAACAACAAATTTGGCTTTTTTAGGCTTTCTGTCATACATGGGATGATGTTTTATAACCTCTTGACTCTGATGAGACCCTACTGATGCAATGATTCAAGCTTAAAAGGATGGTTTTTGGTATGCTTTAGAATGGAGAGTAAAGGGGTAGAAGATGAATCACATTAAGAAATCAATCCCCTCTGTGCACATGCTTTAGACAGTATGCTCATGACCTTAAAGAAGATAAAGTGAATTAAACTCAAGAATGAACCCTTTTATAAACCTGATTAATAAGCATGCGTAACATTATAATCATTCTCCAAATTATTGAAATGCTATGAAGCACACACTCAATCAGAGACACATCACATGCAATGAATGTATAACTCTTGGATCTCCACTAAACCCATTGTTGAAGTTTCACACACTTTTTAACTTGATCTAAATGAATGGTTGCAATTAGAACCATGGTTTTAAATCCAAACTTTGTACAAATGATCTAACTATGCAAGATCGAATGCATGAAAAACAAAAAGTATGAGGATGAACGTGGAGTCTGATGAGCCCAAAATATAGACATTTAGAAATCCCTAAATTGTATATTGTTAGTCCCTTATCGTGCTTAAATAGATATTATTGTTATCTTTTTTATTATTTACATTAAATTATTAATTCGCAGGAAAAAATGGTAACAACTTATATTCGGTTGGCGGAATCGAGAAGTTACTTGATGCCAAGGCAAAACTAGTGATCAAATGGAAATTTATTTACTTCAAATAAGTAGTTGTATCAAGGCCAATATATAGTTACCAAAATGAAGGCAGACGGCTCGCACGAGGGTCGGACAATGTGAATGCTGATTGGGTATCACTTTAAGCGAGGAATTCGGTATTGATACAATTCTAAAAGGCAACAAAGTTCAATGGGACAGCTATGGTATATAATATCTAAAATAAGAAGACCTTGAGATGGAAACTAAAACTTTTCCTTCCATTTGATTATTTCGGCAGTTTGCTATATAAGTAGTCTCAAGGGAGTTCGACAGGGAGAGGAATCACGGGTAAAAACAAAGGAGCAGCAGTAGCATCTCGGGTTGGCTGGAGAAGTAGACAACAGCTTTGGGCATTAATTCTTTTACCCTTTGTAAGCTCTTGAATTATTCTACAATGGAGTTTTATTATTTTATGAATTCGTTTCCATACTCCATGAGCGGCTAGTCATTTAAACTAGGGTGGAGGATGAAACCCCATGTCCAGTAGTGGTTAAATACAAACTCTTGGTTAATTTTTCTTAATACATAATTTAATTGAATAAATGTTCTTACCTCCTTTTAATTTAATTTAGTGGTTTTGGATATGGATTCAATCATGTTTTTTCCATGTTTTGAAACTATTGATTAATTATTTTGCCTGGTTACGGAATTTTGGTTTCAAGTGTTGGATATCCGTTGTGATTTATTTGTTAACGGATACATCAGATTTTTCATGTCTTGAACTTTGAGGCGAGGAAGAATGTACGTTAGATTTTTCTTTAAAACGAGCTTAACGAAGGAATTTTCCACAGTAAGAGAGTTTAGCCACCAAATTACTGTGAAAAAAGTAGAAAAATAAATCACGAGTTTGTTAAAAATCACTATGAATACATGGGCGTGGGTTCTGAAGCTCTAGTTATCTTATCCAACCGGTAATCTTCACTTTCTTTTCTGTTAAAGTTTAATTATTTTTCTTTTGTCATTCTTAGTTTAATTTCTAATTTAGAAATCAACTCACAACTTTTTGGAACTAGGTTAGGGTTCAATCGGTTTAAATTTATTTAGTTTCCTATAAAAAAAAACACAAGTCCCTGTGGGTTCGACCTCGCTCTTGCAAAACTATACTTCGGTACGATTCGTGCGCTTGCGAGTATTTTAAAATTTCACAACAGAGTCCAAGCGCCCACACTTGGAGAGTATGGGCGCCAACACTTAATATGGGTGCCAAAAAGGTTTGCCCCTTTTGTTGAATTTTTTAACTTTCCCAAGCCCAAACTGGTATTGAAGACCAGAAAGGGGTGGGTGGTGTCCCCTCAGGGCACTTAAACATTGTTTTGGTAGAAAATCTACCTTCAGAGCTTGATTAATGAACTTTGGAGAGTAATTTGAGTGATTTTTGATGGTTTAGGGGGCTGGGATTTAGCTTCTGAAGCTGTTATGGACAGATTGGGTACACTTTGGTGAAAGTTTGATCAATGGAGATGAAAATGAGTGGAATCCAGGTGGTAAGGAAGTGGGTTTTGGGATTAAGGAAGGGTGAAGCAGAGGGGAACTGGATGTAGGTGATGTATCTAGAGAAATTCCAGCAGAGTAACAGTAGGGGAGAGGAGGAGAATTGATCCTCTCTTGTAAAGGAGAAGAGGGAGTGTATTTATAGGCAAAAGAAGGTTCAAAAGGGCCATTAGGTGTTGGGTATAGGGTGTTACCAGGCCACTCTATCTTCTTTTGGAGTGAGTCTAGGAGCCTGAAGTTGGAAGTCTAGGCGCCTGAACTGAGTCCGAGCGCCTGGACTATGAAGTGTGGGTGTCCATACTTAGTCCGAGCACCTGGACTATGAAGTGTGGGTGTCCATACTTAGTCCGAGCGCCTGGACTATGAAGTGTGGGCACCCATACTGAGTCCGAGCGCCTGGACTTGGAGACTGCACAATATATCAAACTTCGCGAGGCTACTCTGAGTGCTAACGAACTCCGTTTTACACATGGTTTGAAGCATTGAAAAATTAATCAAGTCTACTTTCTAACCCAAGTAGTTTGAACCCAAGATGATTTGTACATCAAAATCCATGACCATTTTACCCTCAAGAGGTTGGGTAAACTAGTCATTTTAGTAAAACGCGCACATCTCCCTCATCTCAAAATGGATTGGGGCATATTATATATCAATAAAAAGGGTTTTGAATGTACTAGAAGGTGGTGCAAGTTTGAGTTTATTTTGAAAAAATTTTGTAGGAGTTTTGTGGGTCCTCCAGTACTCAATCAAGATTCGCGTGCTCTTATTGACATTTTCATTCTTGGGAATGCTTGATAAGTTTCACAAGTCAAAATTGAGATGTCTACAATACCAACGTTCTCAACAAACTCGATTCAGAACAAGAGAACTAGATCATGGGCAAGAGAGTAAACACACTCTTATCAGAGTTGACTGCTGAATAAGTTCCTTTTGAAGATTAGAACAAAATTCAGACAATAACCAATTTCTAAAGTATTTAGCACACTCCAAACTAGATACAAAAAATCACTATATATCGGTTTTGATTACACCTACAAATCTCTTAGATGTGGCATAATCTCCAAGGCTGAATAGACATATATCAGCAATGCCAAATACAAGTGACACTCAGCTGAGTCTGCAAAGGATCTATCTCCACCAAATTCCCGTGCGAAAATAAATTCTAGAGGGACAGATCCAAAACCAATGCAGAATAGAGCTCTTGAAACATAATACTTAAATATGGGTCGTTGGATGCAGACAAACAGAAGAGCCAGGCTTCTAAAGCTCCAAGCAAATTTTCAGAAATGAGTTCAAACTGAGTAACTCTTTGCATCAACCATCAAGAAATTCCCAGGAAAATGGTGGGGTCACACTGGTCCCACTTAAACCATTTTCCTTCAATGCGTACGTTGTTTTGACAGAATTTTCAATGTAAGTTACCAAATTCAAAACAAGTTCCAATAGCAAACAGCCGCCAATAGCAATGACGAGATCAATAACAAGTCTGGTCCACACCGAACATAAACAACTCCATCATGAATACAAACGGACTCCACCTATCTCTAAGTCCTGTAGATGTGGTCAATATGCACAAGAACACCTTGCGCTTTGACTAGAAACGCTAGATTGATAGGTAAATCCCAAAATACCACTCCACTAAAGTGGCGAGGAGATGATGAACACTAATAGCTAGGAACAAAATATCCGTCGTAAAAAACCGTGAAAAAACAGTTTAACTAGGCTATCAAACAAACAATCCATGGCTTAGCAACCATGGTCGCAAAACCAGAAACAACAAACAGAACCATCGCTTTACACTCAAGGAGTCAAGGAGGTTAGACCGATGTCATGTTCACACCAAGACGTTCTTGCTCACATCAAGACTCTTAAAAACATGCCTCCAATGAGCTTTACAAAGGCCAAAAAAGGGTTCCACTCCAAAACCGCTGCTAACAAGGGATACATCATTCTTAGAAACGAGAGAGTCAACCAATAGAGCATCCCAAACAATTCCTCCATGCCGCCATAAATGGTCGTTTCAAGGCTCCAAAAAGAACACTAGAAAACTAACGGGTCGGGATTGCAAAACAGACATCATGGTCGGGATTGCAAATGCATTTTTAGAACACAAAATAGACTGGACAGCATCTTCGGAATCGAATATTGGAAAATGGAACAAGTTTCTGGAAGATTCCTAACACCAAGAAATATTCCTCCTAACTATGCATGCTGACTGTGCACATTGAGTCAACCTTTGATGTTGACATGGCACTCCAAACGAGTCCATGCGTGGCAGATGACCTGGCAAGTGACTGGGCTAATGATTGAGTGCCAACGTGGCGCTAACTGAATGATGATGTGGTGCCAACTAGGCGCTGACTGGACACTGACTAGGCAATGCAATCATGCAGACATCACCATCATCTTCCTCCAAAAGCTTGGGTGAAATAACCAGTGGAGCGTCAGATCCATTTTATGTTGTGACCGAAATAACGCAAACATTGACCAAAAGGTGAGGATCACCCCGAAGTCGAACAGAGGCATATTATACGTTCTCTTGGAATAGTCGAGACGAACAAGATGGACAAATCAGATTGTCTTTTCGAGCTGTTTCAAAATAATGCAGATTCGGATAGAGAAAAGAAACAAAACCGGTGCTTTGTTTTCTTTGTTTCAATAAGAGCCTCAATCTCTTCTGTGTGCGGTAAACTGAAGGGTTTTATCAATCGATAAAGCCCCAAAGTTTAACTGTTAACCGGACGGGCTAGGCTATTGATAGGGCTATCAACGGTCCGATTGGTGCGGATTGGTATGAATCTGAGGACCGATTCCAAAGTCTACAGTCCAATGTAAGGTAATCCGTGTCCGAACCAAAAGTCTATAGTTCGGTTCCGAAACAATAAAAAAACTCATGGTTTGGTTCACGATTTATCTACGGATTATTGCATTTCACAAAATAAAATAAAAAAACAAATTCTACATTCGAACACAATAATAGATTTTCAGATTCCAACACAATAGCAAAAACTTTTGTGGCTACAATTCATTAATTAGTAACTTATGGAATCTATTCATCAACACTTTTGCAGCTAAAAGCTAAAGCCCATTGATCAGCAACTCTTCGAACCAGTTTTAACAATCTTCCACATTCACAATGTAATTTCAAATAACACCACCTAAAATACTTCAAAATGATTCAAAAAGATTCACATTCAAGAGAATAGCACTACTAGTAGCTTTTCAAGTGACACTAGTAGTGCAAGCAGTGGCAAAAAGATGCATTTTAATATATATATATATATATATATATATATATATATATATATATATATATATATATATATATGCACCGGTGATCCAGTCCGGGATCCCGGATTTCCCGGACTGGAGCCTTTTTCGGTGTTTTGATGCTTTTAAACATTGTTTTTGAAAAATCTGAGCCGTCCAATGTGTTCAAAAGGTGTTTTCCAAGGTCCACGCGGGAAATCTTCAAAAAAAAATACCGGGAAGGGCTTGATCCAAGTAGTTTTTCGCAAAAACTGTAAATATAAAGTTTTTGCGAAAACTGCTTGGATCAAGCCCTTCCCGGTATTTTTTTTGAAGATTTCTTGTGTGGACCCTTGAAAACACCTTTTGAACACATTGGACGGCTCGGATCATCAAAAAAATATCGGGAAGTTGGAGTCCTGGATCCGGGACTCCCAGACTAGATCGGGACTCTCTCTCTCTCTCTCTCTCTCTCTCTCTCTCTCTCTATATATATATATATATATATATATATATATATATATATATGATAATGATCTACTAAGGACTCCCTTAGGATAATAGTTTGCGGACCTCACCCTTCCGGATCGAATTTTGACGATCCGAACCGCTCAATGTTTTTTAAAATGCATTTTAAGGGTGCATGAGGAAAATCTTCAAAAAAAAATACCCGGAAGGACTTGATCGGATTAGTTTTTGTTAAAAACGCTACATGGACTTTGGAAAATGCATTTTAAAAACATTGAGCGGTTCGGATCGTCAAAATTTGATCCGGAAAGTCGAAAAATGGCCAAGTCCGCACGGAATTTTTGTTTAAGGGAGTCCTCAATAGATCGTGATCCACATATATATATATATATATATATATATATATATATATATATATATTAATTACAAAGTTTTCACAGTCCGTTTTGGTTTATCCACAATTGTTTTATGAAAATCCATGAACTGAACCGCGAAGCATGACTTTCTAATATTTCAATCCCTTCCCTATCCGGACCATTAATCCACGGACCCAATTCAAAACCTACGGTCCAATTCGGTTCGGCCCAGATTCACGGTTCGCGGTTTTTTTTTCACAGCCCGACCTATTGAGGTAGTGTCTGTTACTTTGTGGAGAGGGAACGAGTTATGAAGGGGAGATTAAATGACCCATTGCCAAAAAGGTTGAACTCCGGTTATTGTCTTCTGCGGGTTGTTGTTATGCTTTCTGATCTTGGTCTAAAATAGAGCTTTACATTTGATTTTTCATGATTTCTCTGATCTGGTTATATGTAGCTACTCACAGGCCAAAAAAATAGACAAGAAGATACTACAGTTGAAGACTTGATGATGGTATTGACTAAAATGGTTTTGTTGGGCATTATTGTTGTGTACAAGAAATCAGGGTTTTTGCGTGAAAACATAATTCCTTGCCGAATCCATAATTTTCCTCGCAAAAGGAAATATCATTCATCGCTAGTTCCTCGCACATAGGCAGTCTCCAATTCTTTTTTCGCTGAATTTTTGTTTCCTCGCAAGAAGCCATGTTTTTGCAAGGAATTTTGTTTGTCGATATTAGGAGCACCATTTACCGAGGAAATTATTTGAACAGTAATGGAAGACAAATTTCTCACTAAAGTGTGCCATTACTCACCAAAAATATGTTATTGGCAACAAAGTATTTCCTAGCAAAAAGATTAGGTCTTTTAGCAAGGAAATATATAGCTTGCCGGAAGAATATCTTTTTGCGGGGAAATCTTTTCATTGCAAAAAGGATAGATCCTTTGGAGAGGAAAGTTATAGCTCATAAGAAGAATATCTTTTGGGGAGGAATTTTTGATATCCTCTGCATAACGGATAGAACTTTTGGCTAGGAAATTTATAACACGGAAGAAGAATATATATCTTTTAGCGAGGAAACTTATAGCTCGCAATAAGGACAAATATTTTAACGAGGAAATCTATATGATAGGCGCATAATTGTTCACATTAGCGCCCCTTAATTTATCCTTGGTAAGTCTGTTTATATTGTTACTTGGGGTTAAATGCTATAATTTTGAATTGTAGGTATTTTGGAGGATTATCACTCTAATGGAGTTATTTCAGCCATTGAATTCAATGGATGCAACAAAGAATGGAATTATTTCCCATGAGACCTACCTTTACTCCTTCTTTACTCTGCACTTGGCTAGAATTGGAGTGGGCCCAAGATGCAATTTGGATCAATTAGAAATTCTAGTCTTTCTACAGGGAGTGTTCGGTGCTAATACAAAAGGGTCAGAACCTCATGTGCACGAGCCCACAACATCTACGGTTCTAATCCTTGAAACCTAGGCCCACATGTGACCGCTTATAAAAGGGATAAATAGGGGACACAGCACGGAGGCTACGGAAGAGAGGCAGAAACGAAGAACTGCTGCCGCAGTTTGGCAGTCGTGATGTCTGGCTAAACCACCCGTTTAGGGGAAAGATGAAGCCCCGCTCCAAGTAACTTTATTTATGTGTAGGGTTTGGTTTTATTTATTCGGATCAATTGCATAGCTAGAACTCTTTCGTTTTCAATTGTACGGAAGGATTTTACTATGCAATTGTTTTCAATGTTGTGCTTGGAGTTCTGAGATACGCTACGCTCGTGGGACGGATCGTGCCGTTGGGCGGGGTGACACTGTGCCAGTGAGACGGTCCGTGCCGTGTGATGGTTTATGCCTTTTAACAATCACAAATATTTTCTTGACAATTGTGATTCGAATAATAGCCCTAACCTATGCATAGTTTTGTTACGTGGTCGGTGTGGATTCCAAACCCTAGACTTTTTCTCTCACCGTCTTCATCTTGTTTAGTTTATTTCTTTAGTTAATTAGCTTTTCAAAATCAAATCTCAATCAATTGTTTTCTTAGAATTAATTTAGAGATTAATCAAAACCATTGTAACTTAGCCAATCTGTCCCTGCGGATCGACACTCGGACTTAACCACTGCTCTTCTGAATATAGGTTAATTCCTTGTTTTTATAAATATATTCTTGGTGTAAAAAAGACCTACCACTATATTTCGATGAAATTCTTTTAGCTACAAACTAAATCCTCACAAAAGACCTGCTGCTAATTGCTTAATTTCCTTTATGATGATCATGATTTCCTAGAGAAACAACAATCTAATAGATAATTGAAACATAATTCACCAAACTCAAAGCCAATAGTAGAACATTTAAAACCATTTCACATGTCAAAACATGTTATCCCAACTTAATTGTCTTAACAACCAAAAACCACAATCCCAAGAATATAATATCAAGTATGAAAGACAAACCGCAATTCAGGGACTACAATATCTACTATTATGTAGCAAAAACTACAGGCAACCTTTTTACATGAATCTTCCATCTAGAAGTACCACAAAACAAAAGGCAAAATTCAGCTTTGTCCTCCAAAACATCATTCATCTACTACCTCCTACTGCATTGTGTCTCCATTCACCAAATGGCCACCATTGATTGTTGAGCAATTTGCATATATCACTTATCTAACAGAGTAAGTGTTAGTGTTATTGGAATTTTCTGGATTTTGACAAACCATTGGTGTATGTGCTTCTATCTTTTTCCATTTGGGTTTGGGAGGTAGCTTAGTTGATTGAGTTTAGATGCTCCACCTGGTGGTTGAAAGATTGGAGAAATGGAGTTGCGCGTTCCTTGGCTCGTATTCGATTCATGATAGGTATAATGTTGCATTATCATGTTCTTCATATAGTTTAGGAATTTCATCATTTTTATGTTGCATGATTTTGCATTTTAGCCTTATAATGTGAGCATCAAGATTTTTTCTACGGCATGTGCATATTTTAAAAGAGAATTTGAGCGCAGTGCTCGTTGAGCGCTACTTGTGCTAATCTAGCACTTCAGTTTGCTTCATTCAAAATAGTTTCAGAGCTTGATGAGTACTTGTTGCAGCACCTGTAGTGCTTACTGGTGCCACGCATTTTAAAGTCATGCATGATGTCACCCTTTTATTTCCCAACGCTCGTTAGCTATTCGGCTGGTGCTTACTAGCGCAACACCTATTTTCTTGAGTATGTGGCATTTCCTCATTGGCTCTCTTTAGGGCTCTGACCTTGGCACTATATAAACTAATTTTTTTCACTCTTCTAGGTCAGATTTTGAGGGCATTAGCCCACCGTAGAGAGAGAAAAACTTCTCCTTCATTTGTTCATGGGTTTCTGTGCTTTAAGGGTGATTTCTATTTTGATTTGATCATTTTTTATTCATTCTAGTGCTATATTCTAATATCTATGTATATGATCTAGTTTGATTCTTCTCAAATCTTCATTGCATCATCAAGAAACAATCTTTTCTTAGATTCAAGTGCTTAAGTGTCTAATTTAAACTTAGTGTTTGATCATCTTTTGTGTCAATCTAGTGCAATACTTTTGTTCACCATGTATTTGCTCTTGATTGATTTTCTTCATTCAAAAACCCTCATTAAAAATCATGTATTTTATCTTTTATGGGTTCTTGATGCATTATATGACTTAAACCTTGTGTTTGAACATTTATTTTGTCAATCTAGATTAATCTTTTAATTCTCCATGGATTACATCTTGTTTTTTATTATTTTTCACAAAAATCTTCATTCATCATCATGTCATTCATATCATGGTTGATTGCCTTGGTTCCCATGGGAGACGGTTGGACCGGTGCCAAGTTGACTTGGAGATCAAGATGGGTGTGCTTGTGGAGTCCACGGGATCAAAGAGGGGTACGAGGTACTACATCAAGAATTGAAGGTAGGTGTCATAAGGGGCTTGTTGGGTAATTCCTAGTCTTGTTAATTCTTTTAAACCTTTTGATTTATAGAATGCATAACGTAGGATTAGGCGTGGTTTTATTTAGTCCCTAAGCAGTTTCCATGTATATCTTGCGTCTTGTCTCTTTACTTTAATTGTTTTATATTTCTCAGATTTGGTTGTGGCAATTCTTATAGACCATGTGGATGATTATGATATCTCATAATTAGACTTTATAGTTCCTTCAATTTCTAGTCTTTTGGCTATTGTGTTGAATTGTTTGATTAGTCATGGAAAATTGCTAACTTGTTCAAAATTGACATTAGACTTAATTTTTAAATTATCGTCCTATTCACCCCACCTCCAGGACTCTTTAGTGCATAATATTGTTTTCATTAAGGAGCTTTACAAATTCTTGTTATGATTCAATAGATAATCACTATTAAACATGAAAAATCACAACTAGCTTAGCACAACGAATGCGGCTCAACCAAGCCCACAAAAAAATCTAGTAGCAATAGAGTCTTAACTTGGATAACAAGTACGCATACATATATATATATATATATATATATATATATATATATATATATATATATATATATATCATGGACACAATATGCTAGATAAATAAGTGTACTATTGTGCCCAGATTTACGTGCATCGGTGAACATAAAATTTGGGGCACTTATATAATCATTCTTGTACTCACTTGAAATTAGAAAATCATCTTGAGCCTTTTTAGGAGTTATGTTTCCATCTTGAAATTCAAATAACACAATTTTTTGACAATCCAAACATTTTTTTGGCGATCCGATCAGTCCAATGTGTTCAAAAGGTGTTTTCAAAGGTCCTCGAGGAAAATCTTCAAAAAAAAAAAAAACCGGGAAGGGCTTGATCCAAGCAGTTTTTGCAAAAAATATATATTTACATTTTTAGCGAAAACTGATTGGAGCAAGCCCTTTCCGGTATTTTTTTTCAAGATTTCACGCGTGGACCCTTGAAAATACCTTCTAAACACATTGGACGGATTGGATTTTCCAAAAATAATTTGCAACACAAAAAAAACCCATTTTTTTTCTTATTTCCGGGAGTGTGGATAAGAAGATTTCCGATATATATATATATATATATATATATATATATACACACACACACACACACACACATATATATATATAGACTAGGAGATTAAAGACTAAAATGAATGTTTTCATCCAAAATTTATTATGTTCATCCAAAATTAATTATGTTTCCATCCAAAAATTCTTGGCCTACATGGTAAAGATTTTTTCGATGAAAACATTAGTAATTTTGGATGAAATTCATCCAAAACTAATTATGTCGCCATCCAAAATTTCTTCGCCTATAGGGTAAAGATTTTTGGGATGGAACATAAATTATTTTTGCCGTTGTTCTTGATATTTTCATCCAAAAATCCTTGATCCAGCAATCATGGTTAAAATTTTTTAGGGTGTCGCATGCGCGGACCAAATTCATCAAGGCAAGTGATAATGGTTAAAATCAAACTAGCAATCATGTCAATGGTTTTTGACATATTTTTACCATGATTTAAGATGTTAATTCAATAATTATTACCATGTTTATAGGTACAAGGAGAGTGTACATACTCCTTATCTATATAGGCCCGCACAACGGCTATTTTGATCTTTTTACCATGATTTTTTATCCTTTTTTTTAACTATGAAATGTCGATTATGTGGTTGATATGTTTTACCATGATTATTTAAATTATGGTAAAAATCAAATAAAAAAATAAAAAAATGTGGTAAAATCGAGTACTTGTGGTAAAAATTAAAATGATTGAGATAATGTGCCAGTAATATGGTTAAAAGTGATTCCAACTACAATTATGATAAGATATCATCCCTCTTTTAAATTTTTACAATTTTGAATTCCTTGATATTAGAAAAGCAAGCTTGTTCGAAGAAAGTCATAAAAAATAGAATATAGAAAGAGAGAAATGCTCTATACAGTCTTAGAAGTATAACTCATAGCAAGACTAAGTCAAAGCAGGAAATCCGTACTTATCTACTAGATTAGAAAAAAAGTTAGAAAGGAGAATAATTCATTAATTCAAAAAAATCTTAATTTTAGGATGTGTGGATCAATCAAAAGTAACTAACTTTGAATTCAAAAATTACTTCCATTTTATATATTTTCATCATCTATTATATATATAGGACCCCCTTCTAATAAGGGACCCTTATTTAACTTTCCATGCGGACCTAGGGGCATTTTCGACTTCCGGACCAAATTTTGACGATCCGATCTGCTCAATGTTTTTAAAATGTGTTTTTAAGGGCCTACGCAAAGAATCTCCAAAAAAAAATACCTGGAAGGGTTTGATCCGAGCAGTTTTCGATAAAAACTATACATATACAGTTTTTATTGGGAGATTCTTCTCGTAGGCCCTTGAAAACACATTTTAAAAATATTGAGCGGATCGGATCATCAAAATTTGGTCCGGAAAGTCAAAAAAGGGCAGGTCCACATGATATTTTTAAATAAGGGTCCTTTATTAGAAGTTATATATATATATGGGTAAACTTATAATCCGGACTTTTAATTTCCGGACTTTTTATACAAAATTTCTTTTGACGATCCGATCCATCCAATGTTTTCAGAAGGTGTTTTCAATGGTCCTCGCGGAAAATCTTCAAAAAAAAAACTTACAGGGAAGGGCTTGATCCAGCGGTTTTGCAAAAATATATAAATACGTTTTTTGGTAAAACCGCTTGGATCAAGCCCCTCCCTGTGATTTTTTTTTGAAGATTTCTTGCGACTACCCTAGAAAACACCTTCTGAACACATTGGATGGATCGGATTTTCCAAAAAAAAATTTGCCACACAAAAAAACCCCCATTTTTTCCTTAAATCCGGGAGTGTGGACTAGAAAATCCACCTATATAAGAAGATGTTCTATTAAGGACTTTCTCACGGATCTCCTCCATGAAGACCACCCCTTTTTTGATTTTTCAAACCAAATTTCGACGATCCGAACCTCTCAATTTGTTTAAAACATGTTTTCCATGGCCAACACGAGGAATCACAAAAAAAATACCCGAAAGGGCTTGATCCGAGCAGTTTTTCATAATAACCGTACATATATAGTTTATCGAAAAAAGCTCGAATGAAGCCCTTCTGGGTATTTTTTTTGGACGAATCCTCTCTGTAACCCTTAAAAACAAGTTTTAAACACATTGAGCGGTTCGGATCGTCGAGATTCGACCCCGATACATGAGGTCCACAAATTGAGAGTTTGAGGGAATCCTTAGTAGAACGAGATTGATTATGTGTGTGTGTGTGTGTGTGTGTGTGTGTGTGTGTGTATAAAGGGTAATAATGGTAAATCACATTACAAGAGGATGAAAGAATAATTTCGTAAATACTGAGGGATGAAAATCTAACTAATACCCAAAAAGTGGATGGATATTTAATTACCTCTAAAATTTGCATGAACTAGTTTAAAATAGAAGGGCATTTCATAATCTATCTCTCTCTCTCTCTCTCTCTCTCTCTCTCTCTCTCTCTCTTTATTTTTTCCTATTGAGTCTGTCTATGAGAAACTCCTAACAACTTTAAGTTAGCAACCTAGCATAAGAAGTCCCGGACCCCACCTTCTACCAAAAAAGGCAAGGCAGTGGAAATCAAGAAATCAATTGGTAAAGGTGGCTTTTACAAAAGACAACTACCAAAAGGGAATGCAATGGGTAGTTTGGACCCCAAAACAACAGTAGCAAAAAATTGAGAAGAATTTGGGTACAGGGAGGGTATCACGGACCCTCTTGGTGCATCCGGGCCGTCTAGTATTGCAACCGATGGTCCAGATTAAAAGTGTCAATCGAATTTTTTAAAAAAAAACAAAAACAAAACAAAAAGTGCATTTCAATCCGGAACGTCGGATGAATTTTTGGATGGCCTAGATGCACCACAAGGGTACTGCATCACCCATACCCTATTTGCACGAAAGTTTTTCTCCAAAAAAAATCAGCCTTGTTAATGTCCCAAGATCAGGTGAATTTTGCTAATTTCAAGACAACATCAGGTGTGTTGGAATTGTGCCTTGAATTTTCCTTCTCTGGAGAATTCCAATTGTGTTTTGGATTTCCTATTGTGTTTAGGATTTAATATTGCATTTAGGATTTTCAATTGTGTTTAGGATTTCCTATTGTGTTTAGGATTTCCTATTGATTGTGCTTCTTATAAATAGAGGCTTTTAGGGATCCTTTGATGATCTCTCATATTGTGGCCTCTCTAGAGTTACGGATTATAGCCGGCTTATTGTATCTCTTCTTCACCATTGTTAGTGAACTCTCTCTCTCCTCGCCCGTGGACGTACCTCAATCTTCGGGGAACCACGTATATCTTTATGTCGTGTGATTGCTTGTTGTTTTGTTTGTTTTCTCCCAACTTAGTCGCATTCATAGTGTTTGTTTCAACAAACTGGTATCAGAGCTCTTGGTTGAAAAACTAGGGTTTCGTTTCTGCTTGTGGCTATGGCGGCGAAGTTTGAGATTGCGATGTTTGATGGGCAGAGCAGTAGCTTCAGTCTTTGGAGGGTTAAGATGAAGGCTTTTCTAGTTCAACAGGGATTACACAAGACTTTGTTGGGGGCGAGGAAAAATCCAAAGATTTTCGGAAAATTGGGAAGACATGGATGCTAAAGCTCGACGAGTTCGATTCCGATTAAGTCTAGCGGGACGATGTTCTTCATGCGAGGTGGAAGAAGAAGTCTCACCCGCAGTATTTGGCTGAAATTGGAGAGCATCTATATGACGAAAGTCGCTAATGAAACAGTTATATCCAAAACAACGTTTGTATACTTTTCGTATGCGTGAAGGTACACCTGTTAAGGATCATTTAGATGAGTTCAATTGTATTTTGATGGACCTAAAAAATATTGATTGTAAAATCGAGGAGGAGGACCAAGCCCTAATTTTGTTATGTTCTTTACCGACCTCGTATGAACATTTTGTTACAATCTTATTGTATGGGCAAGACACCATATCCATGGAGGATGTTAAGGCTAGTCTTCATTCAAAAGAGTTGAGGAAAAAGGTGTGAGGAGAGGTTGATGATCATGCGGAAGAATTGTTTGTTAGGGGTAGAACGACAGAAAAGGGTGGTACGAGTAATAGGGAAAGATCCAAATCAGCAGTTAAAAATAAGAAAAAAGGAAAGTGCAATTATTGCAAGAAACCCAGGGATTTGGGTTAGACCGTTTTGAAACTTAAGGAGAAGGAAAATGAGGACTAGCAAGGGGGTAAAAATATTGCCAGGGTTGCCGAAAGTTCTGATGAGTTCGATACTGTATTAGTAGTTACTGTGGGAGATTCTCGCGGTGATACTGAGTGGATTTTGGATTCTGGATGTTCATATCACATGTGTCCGCACAAGGAGTGGTTCACCACTTATGAGGCGGTCAATGGCGGCACAGTTTGGATGGGTAACAACATAGCTTGAAAAACTGTTGGTTTGGGAACGATCCAACTCAAGATGCACGATGGTATTGTGAGGACTTTGACGGATGTGTGGCATGTTCTGGAATTGAAGAGAAACCTTATCTCTTTGGGTGCTCTAGATTCCATTGGTTGCGCTTTCACTGGTGAAGGTGGAGTTTTGAAGGTCTCGAGGGGTGCATTGGTGCTGATGAAGGGTCAAAAGTGCAATAATTTCTATTCACTCATGGGCAGTACAGTTACGGGTTCTGCAGCAACGGTCGCTTCTTCAAAGGTTTCGGGTTCGGATTTGACTCAGTTGTGGCATATGTGCCTTGGGCATATGAGCGAGAGAGGGATGACAATTTTGAGTAATCAGCGTCTACTTTGTGGGCGTAAAAACCGAGAAGTTTGGATTTTTGGCGAGCATTGTGTTTCACGACAAGCAAAGGCGGGGTGAAATTCAAGATACTGTTGTTTATCGCACCAAAGGCACGGTAGATTATTTTCACTCGGATCTTTGGGGTCCCGTTGAGGTAACTTCTTTAGGTGGTTTTCGATATTTTATGAGTATTATCGATGATTTCTCTCGTAAGGTTTGGGTATATATGCTAAAACATAAAAGTGATGCTCTAAGTACATTCAAACAGTTTAAAATTTTAATAGAAAATCAAACGGGTAAGAAAATAAAAAAGTTGAGAACTGACAATGGTATGGAGTTTTGTCTTGGCGAATTTGATAAGTTTTGCAGTGATGAGGGCATTGTGCGGCATCACACAGTGAGAAAAACCCCTTAGCAGAACGGTGTGGCTGAACGAATGAACAAGACTCTTTTGGAGAAGGCAAGATGTTTGTTGTCCAATGCCGGTTTGGGCAAGAAATTTTGGGCTGAAGCTGTTTCCACAGTTTGCTATTTGGTGAACAGGTCTCCGTCAACTGCTATTGAGTGTAAGACTCCGTTTGAGGTATGGTCGGGTCATAAAGCTGATTATTCCATGTTGCGTGTGTTTGGGTGTCCAGCTTATGCTCATGCCAATGAGGGTAAGTTGGAGCCACGTGCCAAGAAGTGTATTTTTTTGGGTTATCAGGCAGGTGTGAAAGGGTATCGTTTATGGTGTCCGGAATCCTCTAAGTTTTTGATCAGTAGAGATGTTACTTTTGATAAAAACTTTATGGTTAAGGGGTCTAAGCAGGTTGAAGGTGCAATTGAGGAACCGAGGGTTCCAAAGCAGGTGGAGTTTGTGACTAAATCTTCTGACTCAAGGAAAAATGTGATTAATCAGCCAATTGAAGAGGAGTTCAATAGTTCAGACACAGAGGATGATATACCAGCAGAGCAACCACATACTATTGCTAAAGATAGGCCAAGGAGGGAGATTCGGCCTCCGAAGCGGTGTCGACTTATTGCAGGATGGTGGCCTATGCTTTATCGATTCAAAAAACAATTGGAGTATGATGAGCCTTCTACCTATGCGGAAGCTGTTTCGAGCAATGAGAATGCATAGTGGTGTGTTGCTATGAATGAAGTGATTGAGTCTCTTAAAAAAAAACCAGACTTGGGAGTTAGTGGAACCATTGAAAAATAGGAGGATTGTTGGGTGCAAGTGGGTCTTCAAGCGCAAACCAGGTATTCCAGGGGTTGAAGAGGCACGGTTCAAAGCTTGGCTAGTGGCGAAAGGATTCAGTCAAAAGGAAGGTGTTGACTACAATGAGGTATTTTCACCAGTTGTAAAGCACAGTTCCATTCGCACTTTACTTGCTATTGTTGCATGTTATGACCTTGAGTTAGAACAACTTGATGTCAAAACGGCATTTTTGCATGGGGAGCTTGAGGAACATATTTATATGCGTCAACCAGAGGGATTTGTTGTTTCTGGTAAGGAAGATCATGTATGCCTGCTTCATAAGTCTTTATATGGCTTAAAACAGTCTCCTAGGCAGTGGTATAAGCGGTTTGATACATTCATGATAAGCCAATCATATTCTAGAAGTGAGTATGATAGTTGTGTGTATCTTCGAAAGCTCCAAGATGGTTCTTTTATTTATTTACTGTTGTATGTTGATGATATGCTAATTGCTGCCAAGAGTGTATCGTAAATCAAAGCGAGTTGAAAAATGTGTTGAGTGGTGAATTCGAGATGAAGGATTTGGGTGCAACAAAACGGATTTTAGGTATGGAGATTAGCAGAAATCAAGTAGATGGCAAGTTGTTCTTGAATCAGAAGTCATATGTTCTCAAAGTGCTTGAGCGATTTGCCATGCAGAACTCAAAGCCAGTTAGTACCCCTTTTGCAGCACACTTTCGACTTTCAGCAGAATTGTCACCACAATCAGAGGATGAGGAGAAGTATATGTCTCAAGTTCCATATTCGAGCGCAGTTGGGAGCCTTATGTACGCCATGGTATGTACTCGTCTTGATATTTCACATGCAGTTAGTGTCGTAAGTCGTTATATGGGGCGTCCGGGAAAGGCACATTGGGAGGCTGTGAAGTGGATACTTCGGTATTTGAGAGGGACTGCAGATGTGGGTCTTTTGTATGGGGTTTCTAATCCGGATAATCAAGTTGTGGGTTATGTTGATTCGGATTTTGCCGATGACCATGATAAGAGGAGGTCTCTGACAGGTTATGTGTTCACTCTATCCAGAAGTGCCATTAGTTGGAAAGCAACTTTGCTGCGGGGCTCTGACCGCCTACAAATGAAGCGGAGTATATGGCCATTGCCGAAGCTGTAAAGGAGGCATTGTGGATGAGGGGAATTCTTTGCGAGCTTGGTATTGCACAAGGGGTTACTTCAGTGTTTTGTGACTCTCAGAGTGCTATACATCTGACTAAAAATCTGATGTATCATGAGCGGACCAAGCATATTGATGTCAGGTATCACTTCGTTCGAGAGATCATCTCACAGAAGCAAGTTGAGGTGAAGAAAGTGGGAACGGCGGATAACCCAGCGGACATGTTGACTAAACCGGTTTCGGTTGCCAAGTTCAATCATTGCTTGGGCTTGGTTGGCATTTGTAGTTGATCGCCCCTTGGGGGCATTGTGGCGAGGTAGAGGAAGAAGAGGGTTGCTATAATTAGTGATTTGGGTTAAGTGAAATTCAAGTCAAGGTGGAGAATTGTTGGAATTGTGCCTTGAATTTTCCTTCTCTGGAGAATTCCAATTGTGTTTTGGATTTCCTATTGTGTTTAGGATTTCCTATTGATTGTGCTTCTTATAAATAGAGGCTTTTAGGGATCCTTTGATGATCTCTCATATTGTGGCCTCTCCAGAGTTACGGATTATAGCCGGCTCATTGTATCTGTAAGGACCCGTATTTTTACATAATTTTTTTCCGGAATAATGTTGGGTAAATGTGAGAAATTGAATTTTGACTAAGATGGGTCAATGTGATAGTGGTAGAATGCACTTGGGTGTGTTTAATATGCATTTGAAAGTTTAGGGGTGAAAGTGTTAAGGGGTGAGAGTATATTAGACTTTTTGTGCTTTCATTTTACACAAAAAGTCAATCCCTCCTCTCTTCTCTAGCCATACTCCTCTCTCTCTCTCTCTCTCTCATTTCCTCCATTTTTGCTTGCTCAAAGCTCAAAAATCCACCAAAACCTCAAGTCCCCTTCATAAACCCCACCAAAAATCATCTCCTCTACGTGTTTTGAGGCTTGTATTGCACTCATTTCGCACCAAAGGCTCACATTTCGGGTTGGAGCTCATTGGAGGCTAGGGCTTTCATTTCCTCACTCATTTGAAGCTAAAATCTTGAGGTAGGAAGACAAATTCTACTCCCTCTAGTTGTATCTATGTGATGTATGTCATATATCTTGTTCTTGTTGCTCAAATTCATCAAATTCATCATTTGCTCTCAAATGGGTTTGTTTGAGCTTGATTTTGTGATCTATGATTTGAGTACTTGTTTGATGCAATTGATTGTTGATTCACATTCCCTTGATGTCTATTAGTTGCTCCACATATCCACTTTTGGCCTAAAACTTCATATATGCTGTTGGGTTGAAGTTTCACGTCTTGTGAGAAACCTGCAGAAATTCTGGGTTTCCCCAACCGGTCGTGCAAAAACTTCCAACCGGTTGGGCAGTTCTAAAGTGTTCACATGAATCTGTCTTTGCCCAACCAGTTGGGCAAAAACCACCAACCGGTTGGGAACTTCTAAAATTTTTACACGAATCTGTCTCTGCCCAACCAGTTGGGCTTTTCTTAAAACTTGTATTCGTCTCTGTTTTAGTCCAACCAGTTGGGCAAAAACCTCCAACCGGTTGGGAAACGCTAAAATATCATATTTTCATCTTTGATCCTTCCCTTGAATATTGGACACATCGTACATCCCTCCAACCATATTTTGGCATCGTTTGGATAATGTAAAAAGTTGATTTGACTTTTCAATGCAAATAATAAATTTTGGGACAAATTGTAAAGTTTTGAGATGAGTTTTAAATCGAAAATATTTTATGGATAAATGTGAACTCTAGGGATCACCCGTTTGGTGTCCCTGGCCATGGGTGCACGGAGCCCGCGAAATCCGGCAGGGGTGTACGGAGCCCATGAAATCCGGCAGGGGTGCACGGAGCCCATGAAATCCGGCAGAGGGATACTTCCCTATTAAATTGATGAATGTTTTTCTTATAAAATGTTAGAAATGACACGCATTTGAGTTCAATTTGGAATATTTGGCGAAAATTGAAATTTTGTGTACGGGTATAAAGACTTGGCAATTATGTGGACTTTGATTGTATACTTAAACTTAGTTTAGAACATTTGGACACATTCTAGACACATGAACACATTTCGAGTACTTAGTGGTTGAGTTACAGCCTTCCGTTCATCCTAATCTTGTACCTTGGCCGTGTCCATCATATTATACACATTCATTATGCATGCATCATGTTTATACACCTAGCGTTGGTAGAGTAGTTTTCCTACTGGGCTAGTGAGCTCAACCTATCAATTTTCAGGTACACGGCATGGAGCATGAAGTTGGATGCTTGTGGAGTGACATCTACATGGAGCATAAACATGCATGAAGTTATTTTTCCATCTTGTACTATACTTTGATAGATGGTTTTGTAACTTCAATTTATTAACCTTTTGACTAATTAGTTATTGTAATAACTTTTAAATCTTGTACTTATGCATTCAGGCTATGGACGCTAGTGGATAGAACTTGTTTATTCGAAATGGTGAGATTGGATTTTGTTGATTTTGACTATTCTAAGGGGAAATCGTGAGACTTTGACTTGTTCCACGTGGATTTTATTTACTTTTGGATTATTAAATTTGAGGGCATGACAGTATCTCTTCTTCACCATTGTTAGTGAACTCTCTCTCTCCTCGCCCGTGGACGTACCTCAATCTTCGGGGAACCACGTATATCTTTGTGTCGTGTGATTGCTTGTTGTTTTGTTTGTTTTCTCCCAACTTAGTCGCATTCATAGCGTTTGTTTCAACAAGGTGCATTTTCGTGAGCTTCTCGCATATTTGAGCTCCATCCCTGAACAAAATTCCAGGAACGAAACACTACAAAATGAAACTAAAACTGATACAACTTGAGTCCCATATGATGCTCTTCAAAAGACACACCACAAAATTTTAAATACGTATCCATCTCCGAGTCCAAGTTAAAAAACCCTATATCTAAAAACAAAACTTTCATTGAAAGAAGTGAAAAAGAACACAACAAACGTACTAAAAAACTACTCTTACTGATAGACATAGCAATGCGACTGAACAAAACAACAAAATGTATGGAACTTCAAAAACATTAACAATTGAACAACACCTTTCAACACTCAGCATTTAACAATCCTTAACCACTGAGCACACGGTGACGTGCAAAGGACGTCAGACTAAACTAGTACTATATGTATATACCAACCATATATCAGATGGCTTCACAAATGGTTAGTTACGCTATTTTAGTTTATTTGATAGGTTAGTTCGTTGCGCCACCATATGATTCTTTCATCCAGAATAACATGTGGTACGCTAATAAAAGAACCAAGATATTACTCTAGTTCAAGCTTATGCTCAATTTGTTCGAGATTGATTTGTAATTACCAAAACAATTGAGCTTCAAAAAGTTTTTCTTTTATTGGAGAAGAATTGTAGGTGTCCCGAGTTAGATTGTGTGATTTGGAATGGGAAATGCTACACAAAAATCAAGAGACCACCAAGGGCTAAAAAAATTTAATCACTAGTTTTTGCACTTTGCCCCCGTAACCCCTTTTTTCCACCTCACTTTGCCGGGTGTAGTGGAGACTGGAGAGCACACTCAATAATAGTTTTTCTAAAGTTGTGATGTAGTGGTCCCTAACAAATTTATTAATTGCTCCTAGTACAGCCATGCTCCAAGGATTTCTCCATCACACTGTTCCGTACACCCCACACCAAAGGATGCGACTCCCATACGAAGGCACTTAGAGCACCATGTGGCATTGCTCTAGAAGAACACGGTCCCCACCCTAAATTAAGGGAAGGCACTTGAGAAAGTTAATGCTCTACATATTTCCACATCCTGATGCTAAATTAAGTTAAGGATTTCAAAAAACAAACAATTCTCACATGGGTGAACTGTTGTTACCCTTGGACAATAGCTACAAAGTCTATCTGCACATCTTTCTTTTTCTCCACCTGCACATCTTTCTTTTTCTTCCAACGGAAACAAGTCCAAAAGTAAACAAAACTACTCGTATCTCTCTAACCAAACTACCTCCATAACCAAACAAACGTAAGAGAGAGATAGCTGCTTCCTAATCTTCATCCATGGATTGAAGAAGCTAATACGTCCGAATTCCAGAATCGAATCTTCGATTTTGCAATGAAGTCCATGATGGCTTGGAGTATTCCGGAGAAAACTGACGTGATAGTAAAGAACTCTGCAGAGACCTTCCTTCAGGTTCCTCAAGGAACTTGTGTGATTCAATGTAACTTTGTAAACTGGTGATGACTATAGTGAGCTTTGCATCTTGTCCCACTTCTTTTAGTGCAACTAAGAAGTCCTGGTAAATGATTTCCAATAAGCTAATGAAATCATCTCTGTATCGTTCATAGAGAGCAAACCCTGCCATCTGGTAGCCCAAGAAGTTATTTTCAAGAAACATACGAATTCTAGATCTGTTTATAAGTAAATATGTCAAACCTACTCACATCAAGGAATGCCTGCAATGCAACTGCAGTATATAAATTAGCCGGGAGAGCCTTCAAGAAACTTCCAAGCCACGCCCAACCGTCTTCCAGACCATGTTTGTTTTCAACACCTTCCACCTTAGTCTGTAAGGAAAAAAAAAAAAACCAGAGTGTTAGCGCCAAAAGGTGAGACTAATGGCCTGTTTAGTTTGCATTTTTGCTTATAAGGGCCCATCAGCCATTCACTTAATGCTAAAACGAAGGGCCCCTTTTGTTCCTCTAATTAATGCTCATCACAAATGAGCTTGTTTGGTGGGGTCAGAGTTGCTCATCAGCTTATAAAAAAAAATGACAATATGTTCTCTTCCAAATAAGCCATATAGTTTTGCTAATTGTTTATTTATAAGAAATACACAAATAACCAAGGTGAACCAAATGTGTCACAAAATCAATATAGATGTACTGGTAGAATAACCACAAGCAAAACTAGCATACGTGCGTTTCAACAAATGTATAGTGAGGCTAGGTAATGGAATCCAGAAGAGGGGCAAACCTGAACAAGAGCTCCATAAAGTCTCATATATGAGTGCACCCGTGAAACATAACTCTCTTCACTTTCAATCTCTCCTTTTTCTTCTCTGTAACCAATGGCTTTATGATAGGCTTCTTTTGTACCGAATACTGACTGAAGTAGCAAGAACAGTGTTAAGATCCAAATGAAAACAACAGTAATGAAGAAAGTACAGGAGTTAGCCAAACTTTCTGAACTAATATCTATAGCATCCCATTGACAACTTCCCAGATAGAATTTGTAGCAGAGTCTTGGAGAAGATTTTTACCAAATGGTGTCATCACTGAAATATGAAAAAACCATATACAATATAAAGGAAGAAATTACGAAGCAAATGGAAGTTGAAAACCTGAGGTTGAATACCTTGGAGTATGTAATATGCTTTGGGACCGTGTAGATGCAAGCTCTATTCAACTGGCAAAGGACAAGATCCAAAGCCAACGGAACCTAGTTCATAACATATGTTGCAAAAATTTCAAGAATCAGATCTCATATACACAGTCAAAATAAGTAGACGCAGAATGATTTTCCTAAAAAAACACACACACACAAAAGTCAACTTCTGTGTATGGGATATCAGGTTCCAGTTTGAATTCATCCCCCATACTTAACATCCATTAAACAAGTATTGCAGCATTGCAAGATGAGTCAAATTGGTTCAAAAAAAGATGATGAGCCAAATTGGTTCAAGTGCTCAAGACAGCCTCCGATCCTACCAATCCAGCATACATTAGTCTCATCTTGCATCTCTAGACTGAACTTGCCAAAACATACGAATGAAATCATCAAAAGCTTAGAAGTACAAATTCTCGGGGCTTGGATTGTTTATTTGCTTCACATTGTAATGCCTCTCAGAAATTAATTACAAGTACGTGTAAGAGTCGTGAAAAATCACAAGTGGTACATTTACTACCTTTGAAGATACAAAAACAATGACCAGAGCACGGGCAAATACAGAGTTGTGATGGACAAGACACTGCTGCTCTACAATCTGAAACAATGAAATAGCATATATGTCAGTACATCATGTTGTTTATCAAAATTTCTTTGGTTACCAGCCGCAACATAGTGCGAGAACAAATAGCACATAGCACAAAAGATGCAACAACAGTCTATAGCTTTGCCTCCGAAGCAAACACGGCAACATGAGCACGTACACGCAAAAAAGATATTAGTGGAGTATTTTCTTATTTCATTTTTTTTTATCGGCAAACAAAATTTTATTAAAGAATCTCGACAACGGGTACATCGAGATGGAGAAAATCCAACCAAAAGATATTAGTGGAGTTTTTACTTGCTCCCCCTGTACTTTAATGTTTTAACTTACACCCCTTGTACTTCATTATTGGATACGTACACCCCTTGTACTTTTATTAGTTTTAACTTTAAACTTAAGTGCAAACGTTAACATTGTAACCAGTGTTAATGAAAAGTCGGAATTACCCATTAAAATTCCTCATATTTGGCATCACTGGCCTTTCTTATGGTTTCTTCTGATGAGTAACATACTTAGCTTTTGTTCTTCTTGAAAACAAGTGAGGTTTTGTACTAAACAAAGTTTTAGAGAGAAGCAAAAAAGAACTTTGAATCATCCACTTTTAGAAGGAAAAAAAAATCATATTTATCCATCCCTCCCTCCCTGTATACATATATCCAGATAAAATTGGAGGTTAACTGATTTAATTTGTCCACTATGCAAAACCTAATAAATTGTATAGGGTTCACAATCACCTATCAAAGAGAGATTAATTTATTATTCTTTCAATTTCTTTAGTTCCCAATCAAAGATCAACTTGGAAGCATAAAAAAAAAAGCCTTCAAAACATCAAAATAAACCTCAATCTATGCACAATTGCACATATATGCATATCTGCTATCTCTACACATAGGAGCAAAGGAAGAAACCAGGGAGAGGGAGGAAAAAACCAATTCTGGCTTCTTTGGTGTTCGTTATGAGCATACTGCTTAAATGACCTTATTTTAGTGTTTGGTCTAGATAGGGGGTGGGTAAGAGAGAAAAATGAAGACTATTACCTTCTCGGCAAACATTGCTACATTGATCGACTGAGGGCAGGATGAATCGAAGAATGTATTAAGCAATCCATCCACTCTGGTTCTGCAAAAGTAAATTATTCTCAAAAACCAATAAGTCGAATATAACTCGTGCAAGCCATTTGACCAACCTTAAAAACAAGAGAACAAATTCTATATAGATCCAATCAAATGCACTCAAAACACATCCAAATTTTGCACCCACCCACCAACAGACTTGCCCAACCCACCAACAGACTCGTGAGCAAGAATAACCATCGGCTGAAAAAATAAACTATACGGTATAACTTCCTCTTCAAACATGTAGTACACTGGCTTAAATACAATTTCCATTTAATTATTATATTTTCTCTTTGATTAGTGAATTAGTATCCTCCTCCGTGTACCGTGTGGTCAAGCCAATCTATCGTATCATTTTAGGTTCTATAGCAGCTGTCTGGCAATGGATACTGCACCGCTTTGAGTTCTAGAAGGGGCAAAAGTTTCTAACCCTTGCTAATTGAGTAATTACTTATGGGTTCAAATACCTCGAACACTTTACTCATAGAAGGGATATTAAAAAAGGAATTTCAATACCACAATCAATGGAAGTAACCAAATATCTGCGTGCAGAATGGGATATCTGATAACAGCAACTAAAGAGTTACCTAAGTTAAACAATTCAACTCACCTTACATTACCCTTCTCCCCAGCAATTGTTTTAGTAAGCCTGCTTATTTTTTATCCATGGTCCTGTGCACGAGAAGCAATTATTAAAAGTACATCAAGACATATGACTCAGAATACATATACGGGACTGATTCTGATACTTTTTGCAACATCGAAAATGAATTGAATTCCCCTATGAAACATATGTGAGGAATAAAATAGCAAGGATACAAGTATCTGCATAAGTTGAAGTCACACCTACATTCCTACATTAAAGGAAATACACTAACTGAATCTAGAACAACCAGGACATACATTCTAGTGTTCAGATCAAGACCTGTAGTTTATCAAACTGTTCGGTATCTGAGAAGATTTCAACGAGAATATAATCTGACAGTCAATCTTAGCAAATGTTGCATAAGACCAACCAGATCAGAACAGAAAAGAACAAAACACTTTAACGTATAAATAGCAAAAGAGGCATTATAAACCATCTGGAGATTCGAAGACTCATGACTTTCACACTATCACTTACCGTCTTAGAACCCATTCTCAGCTCCTCATTTCTAATGGCTACTTCCTTGTAAATCTGTTGTCGTCTTTCCTCTAGTTTTATGGCACTTTCTTCACACTTGAGTAAGATTCCTGCAACCAAATTGATCAGACCACATTATTCAATTGAAGCAGGATGCATATTTTCTACTGAGTAACATGGAGTCAATTAATTATCCAAGGACAACAATGGACACAAACATATTGGCAGTTGAAAAAGAAACCATCACGACTTATGCTTAACAAGAGAATTCACATTAGATTTGAATTATGCAAGTGAAAACACAAGTCAGTCTTCTTTGGCTGCAGTAGCAAGTGGCATCAACCAATGTGAGTCATCAAAAACCCCAGTTGGAGGTTAAAAGGGATGAAATAGAGCAGATAAACCAGCTGTCACAGAGGGTAAAACCATGACAACATAGAAATATCACAAGATTTTGGTAGTTGACATACCTGCTTGTAGAGCTTCTTCTACTCCATAATAACTAAATTCCATGGGTTCACAATTAACTGTGCTGGCAACTGATGGGTGCTCAATAGCTGCTTTTGAAGCAACTAAAGCAGCGGCAGCGGCCATCACTGAATCTTCTTCAGCAACCTTTTCCACAGCTTCTTTTGCTGCCTTCCTATCATCAGCTTCCACAGCTGCTGCTTTTGCTGCTTCAACTCTCTTCTTTTCAGCCTCAAGTCTAGCCTGCATCGAAAAGTACAGCCTCAATAAACTGGAATTTCCCACCAATTTCAGGAAATAGACGTACATGGTAACCGTAGGAAACTAATTGTGGGCATAAAAGCAAGTCTCTAGCAACCTTTTCGCCAGCTTCTTCTGCTGCCTTCCTATCAGCTTCCACAGCTGCTGCTTTTACTTCTTCCACTCTCTTCTTTTCAGCCTCAAGTCTAGCCTGCATCGAAAAGTACAGCATCAACAAACAATAAATATTATTTCCACGAGAAAATGAGAATATAATACCATGCTATCTCAGGAATTTCCAAAAAAATTTCCAGAAGTAGATGTACAAGGTAACTATAGGAAACCAATTGTGGGCATAAGCATAGTTGTCAAATCGTGAATTGAAAAGGCCCAGTTGCAAATCGTGAATCGAATCAAATTGTGAATCGCTCCGATTCGGTTTTTTTTTAAAAAAAAATGCATAAAAATGTAGATTTTGAGTTGGAATTAATACAAGTATTGTTTCAAAATATGAATAGATGATCTTGTAGTCTAATAAGAATAAAGGTTATGTGTCTAAAAAAAAGAATATAATAAGAATATATGGTTGTAGTGGACAAAATAAAGCTGTATATTATATCGTTAGGAGCCTTGGACTTAGAATATAATGAGCATAAATAGTTGTAGTGGAAAAAAGAAAGAATATAATAATCATAAATAGTTGCAGTGAACAATAAGCTCATTTCCTGTTTACTCTTCTTCTTCTTGATTGATGACACCAAACCAAAGTCGGTGGAGAAAAATTTTGGTAGCTTTTCAGTTCAACTAACGAATCTCTCTTCTAATCGATGATCGAAGCTCTTTGACCTCTTCCCAGTTGATGATCGAAGCTCTAATTTTCTGTTGGACCTCTGTTCTGTCAGAACCCAGTAAGTGAAACCCAAAATTTTTTTGTTGATGAATGTTGAAAACCAAAATTGATTGTGTTATATACATTCTCAAAGGGTTCGACCCTTTCTTATTGAAAAAGAAAAAAAAAAACCTGAAATTTTCAGTTAATTTCATTTTCGGTTTGAAAAAACCCAAAATTTTCAGTTTATATGAATCGTACGATTCATACAATTCTGCATGCGATTCTTGAATCGATTCCTTGATTCTGTCCACGATTCTACACCATTTGCGATTCTCAGATTGGTTCGAATTGATTATACCCTGAATCGAACCGAATCATACAATTTCGATGACTATGGGCATAAGTGGGAATAAACTTAGAAGAATCATGACAACAGAAATCCAACAGTCATGAGCTATGTAGCACAGATATGGACACGTACATAGAATGGAAATGGACATGGTGGCGTGCACGAAAAAAAAAAAAAAAACTCTGTTAAAAAATTTATCATGGATGTATGCAGTGACAGTTAATATACATAGTCATATACATATTTGTTTTGATATGTAAGATACATACAATGTTATGTACTAATATTGGTAAATATACCTACACACACACACACACATGTTATGTGTGAGATATAGACACAGCGACAAGATATATACAGCAAATATATACTAGAAAATACATACATATACACATAAATACAGAGAGAGAGAGAGAGAGAGAGAGAGAGAGAGAGAGAGAGATTGTGAGAGTATGTGGGATACGCGTGTCCATGGCGTGTCCCCCTCCAAAAATAATTTAATTTACGGGACGTGCCACATGGCGTGTCCAATATGCGGACATGGCAACCTATAGGATTGTTGGTGCTTCAGTGGTCATGAGTGCACACGGGAGGGAAGAAAACTTTGGCAAACGAGAAACAATATGTGCATGCATGAAATAGAAAAACATTGGCATCTTTGTCCCATATTAGGTTACTCGCAAAACATACTTGTAAGTGAGTAAAATTCTGATTGAAAAGGTTAGTCTAGCACATGTCAAAGAAACCTTCTTGGCATACTCATCATGATGGTTACTAACTTCGTCCTCCTGAAAAAAAATAATAATGCGTTTGAATCTATGCTTCTTAAGACAGTCTTCACAGAATCAAAACATTAAGCACCAAGAGGCACAACTGGAACCATATCGAGCACCAACAATGTTACATAAGACTACAACCTTATAGCACGGTAAGTGGCATAAATCATGGCAAACACCAAAAAAATTCGAACCTTTTCTTCCAAAAGAGCCTTTTCTTGTATTTGGAATATCTGATCCCATTCCATCCGAAGAGCAAACAAATGATTATCAACTTCTGCTGCACTGCAATTCACAAGAAGTAAATATTTAATTCTTTTCATACTGTAGGAAGAAACAGACCGTAGAGCCAAGATTTTATTACAGCAAAATATTGACTTGTTGAATGAATCAAACAACACATCTTGAAACTCAAAGCATAAGTGGTTCTAAATTTGACTCATTTGAGAAAATTCCCCATTGAATTACATTGCTCAGAAAACTTTAGCTGTCTCCCATCGCATACTATTAACCCACAGGGTCTAGTTTCTTACTCTACAGTTATTCGCTACTTCAATAGTATCAGCACATATGAGTCATCCTACCATCACGGTATCAAAAACTCAGCTCCATGCAACATATGTTCTTCATACTTTAGAGAAATATGTACCTCCCCTAAACTCTTAAATCTCCATATAAGACACGGAAAGGTTAGTTTTCTTGGCTTCCTTACGACACATGAACTGCAAGCCAACCAAAAAGTAACCTAAATTTATCTCAACACATCAGTCCCCTAACAAATTTAGAAAGAGGCCAGATCTGACATTTTTTCACCCATCAGTTGCACAATTTTCCCAAATTTAGACATTCTAGTGCATTGTTTAAGTAACAGCCTGCTGGCCCTTCATGACATCCTGGACCACCCATCTAGTTTCTCTGGTACAACTCTAGCCAGCAATTTAAACAACTGATTATTTCCAATTAAGATTTTTTCTACTGCACCAATTGATTCCCTAGAGCTACAAGACATTCAATCTCGGTATCAAGATTTCTCATGTTTGGTTTCCTTGTGAGATGTTTGGGTTACCACTGATTCTTTACTGGATTTCACGGCACCTCTTCTTTCTTTATCTATCAATTTACTTGTAAAATAGACAAGTCGTCCATTCAATTCAATGGAATGCCAATTTCTAGATTAGTTAAATATTCCAACTAATCCCATGCTTAAAAAGACCATAACAGTAAGAACTTTCCATTCAAAGACCATTTGTTCAAGAATCTCCAGATTTCACATGTCATTGAAAAAAACAAACTTTGTACTTCATGCTTAAAAAGTAGACAACATGACAGTTCATCATGTTACCATAGATTTCATGTCAAGCACTTCAGAAAGCAGGGGAGAGTCCTCAAGCTCACAGTTTATGTTCCAAAAAGTTTCTTAGAGTACGTCCAAGAAAATACTCAATAACGTAAAAGTGAATGTCAAAAATACCCCCCACAAAAGTATTAGTGTTCCTTAAAAGGTGAATGTCAAAAAAATTAAGATCCAAAACTGAGAATGAGCTACATAAAAACCCTTGCTAACCTATGGACTGCAAATGTCACATGAAACCTCTATGGAAAATTGAAAAAATTTCACCTCTTACAGTAGAGGATTAGTGTTCCTTAAAAGGTGAATGTCAAAAAAATTAAGATCCAAAACTGAGAATGGGCTACATAAAAACCCTTGCTAACCTATGGACTGCAAATGTCACATGAAACCTCTATGGAAAATTGAAAAAATTTCACCTCTTACAGTAGAGGATTCAAGAGGAATGCACCATAGACACAAGCAAAAACAACATAAACTGAGAATTTTTCATGAATCTAAAAACGGCAAAATTGAGAATGTGACAAAAAAAAATGTGTTGAGACTTACTAAAATTTCTCGTCGTGAAAATGACTCAAACAATACAAGAATCAGAAATTCTATATCAAAGAATCAGAAATAAATTCAAAGAATATCCCGAATACTAGCAGATATGTGGCTAGTTTGTGATTTTTACTATCAAAATGAAAATCTTCATTCCAGTATCGGTACTACAAAGGAAGTTTTAGTGGTTTACTCTTCTTGGCCATGCTCAACAGTTCCCAAGAAGTTAAATAGAGCTACAGTTCGTAACTTTGATGAATGAATACCATGATAGGGCAATTGCATAAATTTTGTCGATTTGTGAGTGTGATACAGCAGGGATTTAGGAGAAAAGACTGGGCTGATTCGGGTGATTGGCTTCAATTCAAAAACGGAAAGGATAGGTTCACAATGAAAAAGAAACAGAACTACAAGGAAATACAGGAATGGCTAATAAAAATACAGAAATAGGCATAGCTACATTGTAATTCATAATACAGGTTCACCCTAAAAAAGAAACAGAACTACACGGAAACACAGAAATAGCTAACAAAAATATAATTGTGCCAACAATCAGAAGAGGGGAGCTTACATCTGGCGTTGATACTCCATATCTTGTTTTCTCACTATTTCCTTCTTCGCTTCAGCATATTTACTAACTTCATCGAGTGAATCAATATATGACTTGATCTCATTGATCAGTTCTGTCTTGAGAGCTAAAACTTGGTTCCTGACTTCCTCCTATTAAGTAACACAAAAAGATTGGGCAAGAGGGAATTCAGAACACAAGAACGTTAATATAAGACTATGAATGTGGAAAGAGACATAAAGAAAGATCTTTCCTATCACAAAAGCATACCAATGGCCATCATTCGGTAGAAACCTAGGTTGTTATTTTGTGTGGATGTTTGTTTTGTTTTGTTTCCACCCCTAACATCCTCACAAAGAACAAAAACAAAACAAAAACTAACAAACAGTCACAAAATATCAACTCAGGTTTATATAAAATATGTTCAAGATCTGGGAAAAATAGAAATGACAAACTTTACACTGTCAGAGCTTTATATGAAAAGGAATAGTAAAATGTCAACATCATATAACTTACCCTGACACTAAGCTGATGTTCACGGGTGAACAATAACAATGCAATCGAAGGATAGGACTCTCGGACCAGCAAATCAACTTCAGAATCATTGCTGTCACTGAAGAAATTGGCGGATAAGGGTACTCATTATATACGGAACTCAAAATTGTTAGAGAGAGAGAGAGAGTCAAAAGAAGAAAGGATATGATGCATGCCATTAATATGCATATATTTTGACTATAATCCCCAGAGTCCAAACACATTAGTTCAAGGTATGACTAATACAATTGTCAGGGTTTCTATACACACTTCCTCTTCCAACAACATAAGGTATCAGTTCGTGATGAACAAGTAATATACAACACATAATCCCCTGATTACCTCATCCCTCTTCTTAAACCTACATCCAAACGAGCCCAAATATTTTAAAATAATATACAACACATGAGTGAAGTGCGTTACATTTGGACAAGACAATAGCCATAAATAAAGTCCATGTTTGTTTTTTTTGAATGAAGTCTCCCGATTCTATGGCCATTTTTGTATATCAAAAGGGTGGGTCTATTTGCAACCCTTTTTGGATTTCATACAACCCTTCTGCTAAATACAACCCTAGTGAGTTGGCAAATCTCTATATTTGCTTCGTATAACCCAGTAAAGTTCCAAAATTGCCCTTCTTATTTTTCTCCCAAATTTCATTCATTTCAAACACTCAAAACCCACTCAAACCCCCACTCAAAACTCAAAACCCTTTGCTCTTCCCTCCTCCCTCCGTCTAACCTCCATCACCACCGTTACTTGAGCACAACCGACTTTCTCCTCCAACCGATCTACTCTCTCTCTCTCTCTCTCTCTCTCTCTCTCTCTCTCTCTCTCTCTCTCTCTCTCTCTCTCTCCAACCACTCTGACCTCAGCCATCGCCCTCTCCATCTAACCAGTCGAAGAAATCACCATTGTTTTACTTGTTTGGTTTTGGCACATTTCGGATATTTACTCCCGAGACTAAACACATAACACGGATACAAACAACGGAATTATGAGCAACATATCGGATATTAACTACCGTTAACAAATTTCGAAAATAAACTCCAGGTTTTATTAGTAAATTTTGGGTATTAACTACCGAAACGTATTGCGACTTTCGGGACTATGGTACTGTTTCGAACGAACATCGACTGAGAAATCGAAAAAGCAATTGGTTACTCTTGGGTTGTTTTTGCTCGAAATTCTTCATGTCTCGGTTACTCTTGGTCTGTATTTGTGCATCCATTGGTGGACTTGGAGTTGTAAGTTGCTCCATTACTCTTCGGAGCTCTTCTTCCAAGTCTAGTGAGGGAGAAGATCCTTCCATTGATTCACCAAGGTTTTCCATTGAGAGATGAGGGGCAAAGGAGGAGAATAGGGTTAATGCCTGGGTTTTTTCAACTGGAGGAGGAGAAGAGGGAATTTTTTTCGACCGGAGGAGGAGGAGGGAATACAATGGAGAAGGAAGAAGAAGAGAGGTTGGGAAAAAGTGGAGTGGGTTGGCATGTAGCAAGAATACAAAAAAAGTGTGTAATTAGGTGGTATGAAGTAAATTAAGGGGCTAAATGGTCTTTTCGCGAGGAAGGTTTTGGTATTTATTTTGCAAGGATTGTATGAAGCCAAAAAGGTTTGCAAATAGACCCACCCATACCAAAATCTTGAGTTTTAGGGGACCGAAGGGTCTAATTTAGCCGGGTTCAGCCTAAGAAGAATCAGGATTGATTTCCAGTCTGAACCCCAAGATTGAAATTCCTTCCCCAAGGCCTAAGTGGAGCCATTCCTTGGCTATTACTAGTAGCAGGTTTACAAAATCCCCAACTGATTGTGTGGCGTAAAGGCTTGCTACCAGAATGGGTCTTTCTTCTTCCTCCTAGTCCTATTAGCAACTAGAGCAATTATTGAGTAAATTAGGTGCTGCTTGGGAAGCTTTCCTAAAACCAAAGTAACTCATGTTTATAGGGAATGGTTTCAACAGTAAAATCAATAATACTCGGTGAGTGCAACCAAACTAGGTCTTTGTAACCAAACCAAATAAGACAAAGCTTATAACAAATTTGTACCGTGAAAGAAGGGAAAAAAGAAATATTCAAACCTTCTTGCCTTCTGGTCCGAATTGTATAATGCGTTCATCATGTCGCTAGATCTGTTTTCTGTTGTCAGGAGTAAACGTTCAATTCCTGCACGTGATCCATAACTGCACTTAGAATTTGGCAATAGAGTTTTATATCCAGCACAAAACGGAAGAAAACAAAAACCCTAGAACTCTGCGACATACATGCAACAGATCACAAAACAACAATCTACGCCATACATCAGTAAACTATAAAGATACACCATAAAATTTGAGAAATTAAGTAAGGAAAATCACCTTTTACCTGGTTAGCGGATGGATCTTACAACACCAACGAGACAGAGAAGCAGGGGCGTTTCGGCGTCTTCCACAATCCGTGCTGTTGCAGTGAGGTGCAAGGCGCGAGGCCTACATCCCTAACCGTCGGTGGAAAAAAAATCGTGTTATATAAACCAAAGGTAAAATTCTAAAGACAGACTATTATACAAAATGATAAGGCTCATTAATCATGATGGTTCTTCTTTTCTAAACAAAAGGCCCACTTGGTCACATTCATTAACAATCCCAAATTCCAATGGCAAAAGTCCGTGCAAGAAATATTTGTTGAAAGTATCAAACAAAAGTTATGTTCACAAAAATTAACAGGAATTACAGCGACAAACAATGATATCTCTTGTCACTGGTTCCTAGTCCGAGATGATCTTGTTAGTCTTTTCAATTTTTTTTTTTCCATTTTACCCAACATGAGATCGTATATGTTATTGTAAAATGACTTTTGATAAGGAGAAACGTGGGAGTTAACTTGGCATATACTTTTTTAAATGGCTTTGATTTCCTAATACTCTCGTTCATACTTGCTAATCAGCGGTTCGCTTTGCATGGTATCGACTTCACTGGACAGTCGATTGGCTTACCACAGAAGGACCAAAAGACTATCAAAGAAAATAGTTTTACATTAGACTTACAGTAGGTATCGCATAATACGAGTTTTATGATTCAACAATTAATAGCTACTTAGGTTATATGATTGGTTTCTGATTTACCCATTCTGTCCAAGTTCGAAGATTTGAACTTATAGCTCTGATACCAAGTTATAACTCCCCAATTTTTGGTGACATTAATTAATTAATTTCAGGAAAAGATTAGCATATATCAAAAAGAATTTCATTAATTTAATCACATAATCAAATTAGTGATATTTATTAAAGGAGGGTTTTATAAATGACCCAATTTGTCCATGCGTTTTTATTAGAAAATCATAAATCGGATTCGCTATCATTGCAGTTTATGTTGATGATTTAAATCTTGTTGGAACCCCAGGTGAGCTTATAAAAATTGTTGAATATTTAAAGAAGGAGTTTGAGATGAAGGATTTTGGAAAAACAAAATTTTGTCTTGGCCTACAGATCGAACATTTGCCAAGTGGAATTCTAGTGCATCAGTCAACATATACAAAAAAGGTCCTGAAGCACTTCTATATGGATATCGCTCATCCTCCAAGCACTCCAATGGTTGTTCGATCACTTGAAGTGAACAAAGATCCCTTCCATCCTCCAGAAGAAGGCGAATCGTTACTTGGTCCTGAAGTACCGTATATAAGTGCCATTGGTGCACTTATGTATCTTGCCAATTGTACCCGACCGGATATTGCATTCTCAGTAAATTTATTGGCTAGGTATAGCTCTTGTCCAACCAAAAGGCATTGGAATGGAGTCGAACATATCCTACGTTATCTTCGAGGTACCACCGATATGGGCTTATTATATTCAAATGGGTCAAAGCCAGAGCTAGTTGGATATGCAGATGCTGGTTACCTATCTGATCCACATAAAGCTCAATCTCAGACAGGGTATGTATTCACCTGTGGCGGTGCTGCCATATCCTGGCGTTCAGTGAAGCAAACATTAACTGCCACTTCTTCAAACCACGTTGAAATTCTAGCAATTCATGAAGCAAGCCGGGAGTGCATATGGCTAAGATCTATGATTCAACATATTCGGGAAAGGAGCGGATTATCTTCAATCAAGGATAGCCCGACTATATTGCACAAAGATAACTCTGCATGTATAACACAAATCAAGGGTGATAGAACCAAGCACATTTCTCCTAAATTCTTCTATACGCATGAACACCTAAAGAACAGTGATATTAATGTCCAATAGATACGTTCTAATGACAATTTAGTGGATTTATTTACCAAGGTACTCCCAACTGCAACATTCAAGAAGCTTGTTTATAATATTGGGATGCAACAGCTCAAAGATTTACCAACCACAGTTGAGGGGGAGACAATGACCTGAAGATCATTTGACGATTGTACTATTTTGTGACGGTTCCAATATTAATTGTTGTGATTACTCATATGAGAGTTTGTGGGACTAGATATGAGATTTGGTGTTCCAATATGAGATTTTGTGACTATCCATATGAGGTTTGCACAATCCGCATGGTTCCAATATGAGATTGTGTGACTCTAAATATGAGATTTTGTGACTATCCGTATGAGGGTGCATACTGTATGCCTTTTCATACCTCTAGCCACAAAATTTCATATGTAGAGCCACAAAATCCCATATTTTGAGTCACAAAATCTCATATGGACTAATTTTTAAGTGGTGTGTGCCGTAGAATTCTCCTAAAAAAAGGTACAATATTAATAATGGAGGGATGCTACAATGTGCACCCCACTTTTGGGCCAAAAAATGAGATTTTGTAACAACAAATATGAGTTTTTGTAGATCAAATATGAGATTTTGTGGCTGAAAATATAAAATGGCATACCATATGCACCTTTGACCATACCGACGAACGAGATTGCACCACATATGCAAAAAGTGACTCCCTATACCGGTCATCTTTCTCTCATATGGAGAACCAAAAAAAATCATAAAACCTCGGCTGATCTCTCATATAACGTTTTGGGTTTCAAAAATCTCATATATGAAGTCACGAATGCTCATAAAATTACCACAAAAATTCGAAAGAGCCACAAAATGTCATATTGGCAAAAGTCAATCTCATAAAACATGCCACGAAATCTCATATAATAGTTTTGAACTGTAGTGAAAATGTGATACATATTGTGTGTGTATATATATATATATATATATATATATATATATATATATATATATTGATGTGACATGTCTCATATAAGGTGCTACAGAAATACATATTTTAGCCTACATTGAGTCATACCACCAAAATCTCATATATACTTCGAAGAATACTCATATAAAAAGTCATTTGATATGAGAATTTTTGGTTTAAAAAATGAGTACTTGTGGAGGAATATATGAGTTTTTTGTGGACAACTACAGTCCAAAAATATTGTTGTGTATTGATAGTGACATGTCTCATATATTTACCCAAAAAAATAAATATAAGCACAAACAATTATTTTGAAAGTCACGAAATCTCATATGATAGTTTTTGGACTGTAGTGGACCACAAAAGTCTCATATTTTCTTTCACAAACATTCATTTTGAAAGTCACAAAATCTTATATCGATTTTTTTTTCACAGGTGGGCCGGTGACCAACCGGTTGCCATTTTTTCTGATTTTTTTTATTCCAAAATTTTCTCATATCCATATGAAATTTTGTGGTTCTCTTTATTGAATTTTGGTCCTCCAATATTTATTCTTGTGATTATTGATATGAGTATTTACTTTATTGAATATGAAGTTTTGCGGGCTTATATGAAATTTTGTGGTTATTTATATGAGATGCACACCATATGCCAAAAGGCATGGTGCACATAGTAGCATTACTCTTAATAATGATTATTTGATTACCAAATCTTTCTAACACTTTCTTTTTAACTGTTCATTTGTACCAAAAAAAAAAAGAGTAATGCTACAATGTGCTCTTCTCAATATGAGATTTTGTGGCTTTAAATATGAGATTTTGTGGCTGGAGATATGAAGTGCATATGGTATGCAACTTCATATGAATAGTCACAAAATCTCATATATTTTCAGAAAATCTCATATTTAGACTCATGCGGATTGCTACAGTAATGCTACAGTGCCACAATCTCATATTTGGAGCCACAAAATCTCATATATTTCCAGAAAATCTCATATTTGGTGCCACAAAAACTCGTATTTTTAGCTACAAAATCTCATATTTGGTGCCATAAAATCTCATATTTTGGAGCCACAGAATCTCATATTTTGGAGCCACAAAATCTCATATTTCCGTATGGGGTGCATACCATGTGCCATATCATATTTGGAGCCACAAAATCTCATATTTGGTGCCACAAAATCTCATATTCTCTCATATTTGGTGCTGCAAAATCTCATATAAGAGGGGGTGTACATTGTAGCATTACTCAAAAAAAAAAAAATTGCAGAATATTGAACATGCAAGTGCCAAAGACAATGATAGGAGATTTTTATGCTTCTGGAAGCCTGGAACCAAAGCATTTTTAATATTCCATATGGACTAAAATAATTATATAGACAAATTATTTCACTACTATTGTTGTTTAGTTGTAAAAATATATAGAATACCATTTAACGATTGGACCTAGAACATTCAAATACCTTGGACTGGCTCCATGGCCCCTCCCCATCTCTCTCACACAATCTTTTGCACATGTTGCACGTGAAGTCTTTATCAACTTTTTTGTATTGTGTGGCACGCATGCATGAATGTGTAATGCAATTATGCAAAAGACAAATGTTTGCCTAAATCATCAAGAAAATGCGTTCATATTGAAAATGTTAACCACCCTTTCCTATGGGGTGGGCCGGCTCCAATGCTTGGGTTGCCCAAGCCTAATCACAGGCTTGGTTGCCCACTTACTATAAAGTCACACAAAATAAAAAAAATATACAAATTCAAAAAAATTCAAATGTTACATTGTGTTTTTAGCTTGATTTACATCAAAATATGACCCCAATTATTGTACTTTATAACTAACACGAACCAATTCAAAAGAACCCAATTTTCGTTGTATTTTTCAAAGCAAATTATTTAATTGAGTCATCATACTTTAATTATCCAAGAAATCTCATGGCCCGTTCCAGTCACTTATATGATTGTAAGAGTTTTTTTAAAACTATATAAAATAAAAATGTGTGCTTCTTATTTTAACTATGATATGTGTGAAAAAAATAATAAACCCAATCGACTTTTATATTTCAATTCTCACCATTGAGATAACTTTTTAATCAAATTTAATGTTGTGTTTGTTAAACGCAAAATTTCTAACAAAAGTAATTTAGTAATGTGATTTATGTAATATTACGGACCGAAAGAAAAACAAAACGAGCCAAGATAATAAAATTGAGAAATAAAGGAAAAAATGAGAGAGTCAAAAAGTCAGGGAGAAGGGCGTACCACTTGGAATCGATCCCAGGTCAGCCAAAGATGCGACAATAACCAATTACTAGTAGGCCAGGCGCCTACTTTGAGTTTTTGGGGGAAGCTTTTTAAAATTTATTCTAACTTTCAATACTTTTTTTTTCTCCGGTTGCCCCGGCCTAGGTGGGTTGTCCAAGCCCGAGGGTTTGCTGGGCTTACCTCTGGGCCGGCCCTGCCTATGGGTGGTTAATGTTTGTTTGTACCATAAATTTTTAAATTTACACGTGGCTAATAAATTGATTGAAAATTATATCTATTTAATTCGGATTTAGTAATTATAGCCGAATTACCTATAATTTAGGAGATAAGTTTGTTACCTAAATTATAGGGGGTTGGAGTTTATCTAAAACAAGTTGTTAAGGACCAAAATTAACATGTGCTAATTGCATTAAGAACATGGGTAGTTATTTTCGGCCAGTTAAGGACACATGTCACCCCCTCATGCATTTTCAAGAAAATACTGAAGTGGAAGCAAGACATGGGATAATGGCTGGAGATCATGGGCGGTTACATTTGGAAGTTACAAAGGGTCTCAGAGGTTATAAATGAAGATCTTTGTGCAACATTGAAAAGATCCATGCACCAACAAAGCTCACAGCAGCAAAGTAATTTAGTATTATTTCCTAACTCTCGCAGTTAGTCGATCGATCCCCTCTTATTCTTCTATCTCCTACCTATGTCTATCTTCTACTTCTTCCCCATTCTTTCTTCTCCCTCCTCTCTTCTCTCTTATTCTTCTATGTAATTTTCTTAAATTGTGGAAGTCCTTGTTCAAGGCCCCCACGAACCGTTGTAACTTTAGCTCGAGTTTCGCGATTGCTTGAAAGAAGTTAGTCAGTTTTCAGGCGCTTTTCCATATTTCTCTTGGAGATTCACTTCTCCTGGCACGCCCTCGCATCTACTACGCCATCCGGTGTTGACCACTCCCGTTTCTCCTGTCCTTGGGGAAATCGGTGGCAACAATGTTCCAAAAATTACAGCTTAACCACCCACATAATTGCAGAGAGCAAGAGAGCAGAAGCTTAAATATAGCAAGGGGAGACTGGGGAGTGGTATTTAGATAAGAGACATGCCAAGGAGTGGTGCATGGGGCAGCCATGTGCCTAATGTATCAGACAAAACAATCAAGTTGCTCATATACAAACATCTAATTTTATCCTGTGCCCTCATTCCAAACTTGATTAGAGATATATGATGGAAAAGGACAGCAGCTGTATATGGACATGTGTGTATGTGTGTGTATATGTAGCCAACAGATTTTCCCAAGCCCTAATGCTCTAAAAAGGTATCGAGCTAATTTATGCTCCCTTGAATATTATGCGAGTTTAGGCTTTTAATTTTACTATCTAAAGATTCCAACTCACGGGTTTGAGCATCTATATTACAAAACAGAGCAAAAAATGTCAAAGAGACAAACAAAAAGCAATATCCACAGCCGTTCAATCACATTTTCATGTCATGGTTGTAGCCTATTATTTGTTTTTTAAACGATACTATAATAAATTTTTTTCTAGCCAAAAGCTGAAAGACATAGTATTAATAAAGACCAAAACAAACATCATCTGCGAAAAAAAGAAAGAAAAAAAAACCCAAATAATAATAGCATTCTATCAAGTTCCACTCAATCCACACCTAAGAGCAAGTTACCCCGTTGGTGCCAATTGGCATTTTCACGACCCTTTTTTTTTGACTTGTTACAGTGCCAAAAGAAAAAATGTACTTCATATTTTTTTGTTATTAATATATGCTTGCGATAGTTTCCTTGTATTTGTTCGTGTTATTAATATATATTTCTATTTCTAATATAATAAAACAATAAATAATGATGTTACTAAACTAGTTCGGTGTCATTTTGTCACAATCTAAAATCTATACCATTGAATTAAACTAGTCATTTTTTCAAAACAAATCAAATGGTTGGATGAAGTAGGAGAGATGGCTTCGAAAAAAAGAAAAGAAAAGAAATGTCACCAAATAACCAAAGATAGCATTGCCATTTTTTGGCATTGATATTTTGCCATAAAATATGCCAAATTACGAATTCGATGTCAATTTGTAAACTTCCTCTAAAAAGCCAACAATTTGTAACATTCGGAAATAAAATACCAATCAAACGAAAATGGAATGAATACTATTTATTTCTCCGTAATGAAAAAAACAGTGGGCTGACTGTCAGGAAGTGGGCAACTAGGTAAAGTAGCAAGGGGTATTTGAAAGCATGGGCCACACCCACAGTTGGAGCCGTTGGACTCTGCAGGGAATGGGGTCGGATTCATTGCGGGAACGGTTTTTGCTTCTAGTTTTCCAGTGCATGAATTCCACCCTCTCACGGTTCTCTCTCTCTCTCTCTCTCTCTCTCTCTCTCTCATGCCCTATGAATACGGTTCCAGACCCACCCACATAATCATTTCACATGCAAGTATGGGAAAATGCCTAACAGGACTTGTCTTCTTGCCATGGTAAATAAAAACTCCATTCTTTCGCCTCTACAGTCATACTTGTGTGCTTGTTTTTCAGGGAATTGAAGCTAAGGTTGATGATAAGTTCTTTTATTCATTTCAGATTTGTAACGGGTATTTGCTCCTTATCCTCCTGTTGGGTTTCTTCTGTGAAGACCAGTAAAGTTGCTTCCCCATCTGTATGAGGCTTGCTTTATGTCTGGGTGTACTCTATTCTTCTCTTGTGTTTCATTCTTCTTGTTTTTTTCTTTGGTTATCAACTAAAATTCGGGAATTGGGAATTTCTGCAAAGGGGAATTATGGTCTAATTAGCATTGGGAGAAAGCCTAACTTATTGTTTTTGACGTTTAATGGCTAGAATACTGTGGGTCTTGGAAGAGGAATGTGAGGCATGTAGATATAAACTAATTTGTCGAGTGCTGTTTTTGGAAAATTTGTTTTAGAACTGCATGACTATGGGTGGGGAGGATTAGATATTCCAAGGGTTTAGTTAAATGTTTCTTTGTTTATCCTGAAAAAAAAATTAAGGGTAAAGAAAAACTAAGACTCTGGATTTGGTTTCTAGTCTTTGCACTACATTGGGAAGACAAGTTTTGGAATGGTGGAAGAGTTCTAAATCCCATTTGTTGTAAAGGATTGAGTTTGAAAGTTAAATTTGATTAAATGGAAGGATGATTTGATTGAGGTCTGGGAAGTAAAAACATCCAACTGAGTGCTTGAGGATCGGGGGCGAAAATGGCTGCAAGATACTTGTATTCACGGGCAGACAACAACCCTGATTTGCAAAAGCAAATAGGATGCATGACTGGTATCTTCCAACTCTTGGATCCTCAACACATTCTTACCGGGAGGCGGATCTGTGGCCACAGCACCAAGAGGCTTCCTTCCGGTAATCCTCTAATTGTTTATTGTTTTCAACACATCCTGTTTTTGACTTGTATTAGTGAGATGTCGATGTTCGTTTCTATTCCACACTCATAAGCTCATAGTAGCTGTGACGAACAAATTTTAAAACCTCAAATTTGCGAATGCAAGCAAGAATCTTGATAAAATCTAGCTCCCAACCGAGCAGGAAATTCATCTTAGGAGCTGTTTCATATTTGTGCATGTAAATAGAGCATGTTTCATATTTCATTCTAGCAACTATGTGCTATAGATAACAAGTGTGGTTTATCTTTACTTGTTTATACAAAAAAGAAAAAAAAATCACTTTCGCGATGGTGTTACTGAGATTCCTTTTCCATCTTAATTTAGGACATTTGTCATCGTCAAATGTTTTCCTCTTTTTTCTATAGGTAGTTCCCACTTCAACAGTGGCACTTTTGAGAAAGAGTCTAACAACCTATGCCATTGTCCAGCATCAGAGGTACGAACTCTTCATGCCATAGTCTTTATAGAACGCAGTAAAATAGATGGATTTATGAATGTATGTTATTCCTATGTTGTATCGTAGCTAGTGAGGTAAAGCTTTGTTGAAGATTCAAGATCTAATCCAATCCTAACATGTCAGTAATGCATGCCCTCGAACTTTGTGAATATTGCACGTATTGTGGTGGAGTTTTGTCCCACATTGGTTATTCATCACCTCCAAAACTAATATATGAGTCTGGCGGCCTCTCCACTCATTGTCAATTGGTTTTGAGTTGGATGCTTTAATATATTGCTAGTTAATTTTGAACTCCCAAAAGATTTCAATATGATCATAATGAGCCAATGTACGTTTCGTTTTGCTTGGAATTCGTTAATGGACTTTTTCCATGCATCATGTTGAATTATTACCTTAGGCTCCCAACTTATTAACAATTCATAACCATCATTATTCCGCAAAATTGTTTCCACATCTGATTTTGCCTTTATGATTTGCCTATGTTTGGTGGTGCCATTTTTTATTAATCTAATTCTATAGCTCTCTCAATAGCAGGAAAAGATTTCAACAAAAGTTGTAAAAGAGAAACAAAGAATTTCCTTGGAATCATCCCGAGCGTCTTTCTCATCTTACTCTCGTTCATCATTCTTCTCTTCTCCCGACTCTAACGGGACAGCTCAACCACAACAACTGTCCTTTGACCAATCAAGTTCCTCTTCACAGTTTGGGAGACAATCCCTTGATCTTTCGAATGAGGGCAAGGACTCCATGTACAGAAAAGATTGGAGGCTCTCAGTCGAAACTACTAGCAAAGAGGAAACAGGAGAAAGTACAGTTCTGAAGCATGAAAATTCTCCAAGGCCTCTATGGTTGTCCAAATCCGTTAATGGATCTTTCAGTGTTAAAGTTCAAGAAGCAAGTTCAAGAACATCTTGTGGATCAAAAGATCAATCTTTGTTTACTGTTCAAAAAGATGCTCCTGGGTTTTCTTATGATGGAGGTGACATAAGCCGTTTATCTTTTGAATCGCAAGATACCTCTCAGAAGCTTAAAGAACTTCCAAGACTTTCATTGGACAGTAGACAGGGTTCAGTGTCAAGTCCTAAATTTGATTCTAAATCAGACTTTCTCATCAGAAAGTCGCAGAGGGATGTTGGAAAACGACCTCCCAGTGTCGTAGCAAAGCTCATGGGATTGGAAATACTGCCAGATTCTGCCTTGGTCAGTGATTCTCATTTTGGGTTTACCAAAACTTGCCAAGTTGATGAGCATTGTGATCCCTTTCCAAGTTCATTAAACTCAACTGATCCATGTCTGTCAATTCGAACATCAACTTCTTTGAGGAACTCAGGGAAGGAATCGGGTTTGCAGACAAATCCCAAATCAGTCAAGAAACTCATTTCAATATTACCAGTAGAACCAGCACCATGGAAGCAGCTAGGTGGGAATTCTCAGAAGCCGGATAGTAAGCATCTAAAAACTTTGGGAGGAACAACTAACTCCTTCCCTTCAGATAATACTCAGATTGAGAAAAGATTGAAAGATATTGAATTATCTCAATCTGGAAAGGATCTTATAGCTCTTAAACAGATAATAGAAGCAATTCGAGCAAAGGGGCTCCTAGATAACAGAAGAAAGAAACAAGATTCGAGTTTTGCTATTCAGAAAGGCTATGAGCCACAATCTAGGAGTCAACAATTCAGCAGTGGATTGGTGAACAAACAAAAGCCACATAGTGTCCATGTAAATAGTTCCACAACTAAAGGAGGCAATTCTTTAAGTTCTTTTGAGTCCCAAATTGTGATCATGAAACCGGCAAAACTGGTAAAAAAATCTGATATTCTAGCTTCTTCAGTTACCCCAGTGGATAGCTTTTCAAGTCTCCCTAAACTTCACGGTGAATATGGAGATAGAAGAAAGAATACAGTCAGTTATCGATCATCCAAAAAACAGATTCAGAATAATGGAAATGCTGTCAGTTCCAGTGATAATATTAAAACCAGTACCAGAAGTTTAAAATTCACCTCACCGTCGTCTCCAAAGTTACCCAAGGAGAACACTATAAAGCCGGTGAAGAGCTCAGGATCGGTGAGCCCAAGATTGCAACAGAAGAAGCTTGAGCTGGACAAGCGATATCGGCCTCCCATAACTCCTGATTCCAGCAAATCAAGAAGGCCACCCAACAACCAGCTACAGGGGTTGGGTTCCCCGGATGGGAAAAGTAGATCAAAATGTGCAAATTTACTGCGAATCGATGACCAATCCAGTGATATCAGGAGTGAGACTTGGAAATTAAGTTACCAACAGGATGGCTGTTGTATGCAGTCAGATGGAAACGTTGTCATGGATTCAGTGATAGATAAAGATATCCCAAATCTGGAACGCTGTGCTGAGAGCAATGGCAGCCAGAGTCCATCCATTAAGAATGTAAAATACTCGGCTTCTTGCTTAGTTAAAAAGGTGCGTGATTTTGATAGTGTCCATTTATTGAATCAGATTAATTGGGTGATTTGTTTTGCATTCTTTTCTTTTATATTTCAGAAATTCGGTAAAGAGTTGAGCGAGGATGGAGGTTTGGCAGAATTTGCATCTGTTTCCTCTGAATATTCTAGTCCAGTTTCTGTTCTTGATGACACAATGTACAAGGATGATGCTCTGTCTCCAGTGAAATGGATACCAGATGTACTCAAAGGTAGTGCTTTGCTTTACTGAGATTGTTTGGTTTTCTGTGGCATAAAACCGAAGCAAATGTTGTTGTAATTCTGGTAATGGATGCTTACAATAGTTGAGCTTCCAAGTTCTGGTGTATTAAAACCCTTTTGCCCAAAGGAAAAATTGCTGTACAACACTTGCAAATAAACCTGTACCCGGATATAGTTACTCTCTCATGAAATAACTTTGGCGTGATGGAAGAAACTGAATCTCCATCCATGATTATGTGGGGGCATCAAGAAAGAAATTGAAGTGTATAGAAATAGTCAGTTGGCTGTCCAACTAAATTCATTTATTCTTTAGCACTAATTTTGGAGAAATGGCAATTTTGTATAATCCCTTTGTGATTATATCCTGGCAACTTTCTATTATGTTCAGTTCGACTTGAATGGTTTAGGGTTATTGTCAGTGCATGAATGGTCTAGGGTTGTACTGAGATAGGTTGAACAGCGAATTGGCTTTATTATTTGATATCTTAGTATAGTGATACGATGCACTGATGCAGTAGAAGTGTAGAACCCTAAGTTGGAGGAAAACCAATCATCACATTTTACCCACCATGTGTCAGCAGAAAGTTTGCACGTATCCTAGAAAAATGGCTTATGTAAGGTTGGGTATCTTCTTAAGTAGTCTAACTACTCAGGTACAGTTAGAGGTTTGGAACATGTATTGCTGGAAAAGCATTCACATTTTTGTACTTGATTTCCACATCAGAAAATAAAAAAATTTCCCATGTTCTTCAGCAGATGATGGAACTACGAATCCTAACGACAATTCCAGTAGAAGGCAACTGGATTCATCAGAGAATCTCGTGACTTATAACATGGTTTATATTGGTAACTCACAGATCAACCGCAAGAAATTAGAAAGCATCGAGCACTTGGTGAAGAAGTTAAGGCAACTGAACTCAACCCACGATGAAGCCCAAACAGATTACATTGCGTCTCTCTGTGAGACCACTAATCCAGACCACCGATACATATCTGAGATATTATTAGCCTCGGGTTTCCTCCTAAGGGACCTCAACTCCACTTTGACAAACTTTCAGCTGCACCCATTTGGCCACCCAATCAACCCAGAGTTATTCTTGGTTTTGGAACAGACCAAATCAACCACTCTACAGAAGGAAGAATGTAGCATTAAAAAGCTTGAAAAAGAAAAGTTTCACAGGAAGCTCATCTTTGATGCTGTTAATGAGATTTTAGAAGGGAAGTTGGCTTCAATGGCGCATTCCCTTGAGCCATGGTTGAGGCCTGAGAAACTGGCAAGGAAATCTCTGAATGCAAAAAAGATTTTGAGAGATCTGTGTTCCAAAATGGAACAGCTTCAAGCCAAGAAATCAGGTTGTGGATTAGAAGAAAACAAGGATGAAAGTTTGAAAAGCATCTTATGGGAAGCTTTGGTGCATCCGGCGGAGAATTGGACAGATTTTCATTGTGAGATTTCTCGAATGGTTTTGGATGTTGAGCAACAGATCTTTGAAGATTTGGTTGACGAGATTGTGCATGGGGAGCCAGTTGGTTTGCAAATCAAGCCAGGCAGGTGCTGCAGGCAGCTTTTTGCATAGTTTATCGTTGTGTACTCTCATTTATTGACTTTTATGTTGTCTTGCCTTTCCTATTTGTTTCTAATTTGTAAATTATTGTCATTGTTTTCGTAGTTGTTACCCCTTGTGTTAGTACTTTGATTTTTATTTGATGAGAATTTCATGGCTGCATTGTAAAGGAAACCCCTTACTCCGTGCGTGCAAGCGTGTGGAAACTTAATATTTATAAGAATCCAAAAATGAGAGGCTCCTTTCCCTGTATGTTATGCTTGCTTCAAGACTCTGGTGAAGATGTATTTTGGATTTTGAGTTTATGATGTCTCTGGTGAAGATGTATGTTTCTGGTGAAGGTGTTTCTTAAATTTTGATTATGTTTGTTTCTTGCTGTCTTCCATTTCCAATCTCATAGAGCTAACCTGGAAAGCACGTTCAAGAAATCTTAGCTCTATGAAGCACGTTTAAGAAATCTGGAAGAAGATGAGTAGATGTGTGTTAGTGTTTTTCGATTTCTTTTGTTTTGTATTCTGTTTTTCGTGTTTTCGAAAACAAACATAATCAAAATTTCCAAATATTCGTCATTTTTAGATGCACTTCATTGTTAAGCAAAACATTTTTTTTTTCTGAACTATTGAAAACACCTTCCGGTTATCTGATTTGCAGTTCACTTTCAGAGACAAACATGATTCTGACAGAAGACTTTTTCATTGAAAATAGGAATAAAACAATTTCCTGGAAAACAAAGGAAAAAGGTACTGATTCCCAAAACAAAAAGAAATAGCTTCCTGTAAACCCTATGGATTTGCGGAGGTTGCAGGTTTGTAGTCCCTTGATCTGAATCGTCCCGTTCATTTCCACAATCGATGGTTCAGATCGTCCCGTCCATGTCCACAATCGATGGTTCAGATGTAGAAATTGACGGTCAGATCGGAGGATTACAACCCAATGCATTAAAAGCTTCCCAAATTCAAACCCATTCACCACTTTTTTTTATTCTAGGCCATAAACTCTCCACCACATAATAAAGCAAGTAATAAAAGATAAGGTTTTGTTCATGTGCTAGTCACCAGTGACACACAAAACCCGGCAGAGTTATGGCATTGCTAGCAGCAAGCTTACCCTTAAAACACAACCAGAACAACCCTTTTCCACCCATTACATCCCATTTGAGACCCTCATCTCACCATCAAAAAACACCCCAGAAAACTGTCCCAAGAGGACACCATCTTCTGCTCACCAGAAGAACCATATCAATATCACTGTTCGGTTCACTACTTTTCGATCTGAAACGAGCAAATGCATTTGATTTTGGAGTCACAACTCCTGACCAGACAGTAGAGGAGGCAGAGAGTGGAATCAGGAAACATGCACAGAGTTTGTTACAAGTAAAAGACTTGTTGGAGTCGTCCTCTTCAGCAGAGTCGTGGAAAGATGCCCAGAAGGCCCTGCGGAAAAGGGCTTCGTATCTGAAACAGGATATTTACACCATAATACAGAGCAAGCCTGGGAGTGAGAGGCCTCAGCTGAGGAAGTTGTACAGTTTTCTGTTCAATAGTGTAAGTGATCTGGATTATGCGGCGAGGGATAGGGACACGGCACGTCTGTGGGAATGTTATGGGAATATAGTTGTGGCTGTTAATGACATCTTGTCTAGAATATAATGTACGAGAGGAATGGAAATTCAAATCGAACAACCAGTGCTCGACATATCAGTCGATTTCAAGATATAAATATAGTAGCTCTTTTTTTTGGAATGTGATCATCAAAGCTTGTCTCTTTTTCTGTTTTTTGTATTCGAGTTTTGTGTGTTAGTCATAGAGCTTTGTTGCGGACATAGATGTCCAAACACAGATGTGTTTGGAACCTTTCGAATGCACATACATTCCATACATGATGTATGCGGGGCCTACACACTTACAATATTAGACACATTTGCATTTAGATAAACATTTATCTAAGTGGTATATGTGTGGAGACCCATAAAAACATGTTTTGAACACATTCAAGTGATTCAACAGTTCGGATCATCAAAATATGACCAGGAGAGGGGAGGTTTGCACCGTAGAAAAGTCAGGATCCCTTACTTAATCCTCCATTTGTGTGTGTGTGTGTGTAGAGGGAGAGAGAGAGAGAGAAGAGGGCGGACATAGCTGCTTTGATTATTTATTTTTGCAACAACAATGAGGTATTTGGAATTGCAATTTTTCGATGTTGGCAATTCATTGTTGGTATACTGAGTTATCTACTTTGCCAATAGAAGCAGTATAGAATCCAATCCCTATCTTCATAGTGCTGAATGAAAATCCCTATACTGAAATGATGTGCAACTGACAGGCATCTGACTTGGCTGTGGTATTTGAGCAATTCAATTTTATGCTAGTGCAAGGACATGGTTCTCTCTTTCCCTGTGTGTGCGCTTTCTTTGACCTTACCTTGTCACTTGAAATTTGAGCAGGTGTGTAGCGCTATTAAGGAATCATGCACACGTATTATGTGGCTTAGGGTCGGTGAGAAGTTTTTTCCATAGCTCATTGGTTAATTTTGCCTTAAATGATATAAATAGGTGTTATTGTTTCATCATTCTCTTCTCCCTTTCTTTCTGTGTGTACGCGTGTGCCTAAATTTAGGGAACTGAATCAGCATAAACCAGAACAAACCAATTGCGGATTTATAGGGTTCCAATTACCATATACTTGAAAGGAAAAGAGATGCCATTCTATTCTTATTATGCAACTAAAGAATTCCACAAAAGCCAAACGAAAATCAATGAACAATTAACTTAATGTAGTACAGAAATCATAATTAACTACTTCAACTAGATTTTTGCAAATTGGATACAAAATTTGAAGCAGCAAAAGCAGCTGATCCCCCAACCACCGAAACCAAAGCAACCAAAACCTGTAACACAACTTCCCAAGGGTAGTCTTCAGGAACCAAATACACACAAGATGGCCCTGCCACCAGCAACCCCAAGCTGAGGCTAAAGAGGGCCGCCGGAGTTCCTGGGTCTGTTGCAGCCGATAAGACACTGAGCTCCTCCGCCTTGGATAGGAGGCCCAGTTTCTCGATCGAGGAGAGAGAGAGCCCGAACTTTTCTGCGGCTGAAAGGAGGCCGGCTTTCTCTGCCTTGGTTAGGAGTCTTAGTTTCTCCACTCGGGTGAGGAGCTTGACTGGTGGAGCTGAGTTGGAGTAGCTTTTCTGCATTGGTTAACACTTAATAGAGTTAGTGTTTATACTTGTGGTATTCATCACTTTTGAAGTTAGGTTCCTTATAGAGAATTGGTGCTTGGGTAGCAAAACCATTAAATCGGATTAAATTTTTTTTTCTCAGTTAAAACGAAAAATGATTAAGAAGGGACAATCAGCACAGTGACAACGGTTAAGAAGGGACGACGAGAGTGGTGACATTTTTTGAGAATGATCATAGAATTCTTAACCTCCGTAGAATGTTCAGCTGAGAGGAGTTCTTACGAGGTAGTCATTGTCCGGAAAGGGACAACCTGTCACCATACTAAGGTGCACATTGAACACTGGTGTTTCGGGACAACCTGTCACCATACTAAGGTGCACGTTGAACACTGGCGCCCCCACACAGCATCTGATCCACGAAGACTATTACTACAAGTAGGTTCAAACTCGCAATCACATGCAGAGGGGAGAAGTTTCACCCCGCACCTTTGCCAATTCTACGACCACCTCAGTGGTCATGATATCAAATGCTGAAATGCTATGTACACTTCTGCTCTATATCAGGAATTTTTAGATTTTCTCAAGAGAAAATGAAAAAGAATACAAATAACTGTTCGTTTTCACCTATTTTCCTGAACCAACAATTATTTCACCTTGTCGCTTTGCTTTCCCTCCACAAATACATCATCCAGAAAATGCATTAGGGATTGTATAGCTTTGCAGCTTAACAGTGTCTACGGGTTTTTTTCCGACTCTTACTTCACAAAATATAGAAAAAAAATAAAATCTTCAAGTGTAAAGGGAGGAGGATAGCAGAAATAGATATTTTTGCCAAGGGCAACTTCGTTTTGGAAGAAACTGGAAATAACCAACAGAACATTCAAGGTAAATCTAATCAAATCAAAGGAAATCTCATGAACTATCGAGCATGTATACTTATAAAACAATGGTGTACTTGTACCGGGTACAAAATAGTATTTTATACCAGCACCACCTCCATTAGTTTTAGAGCTAACTTGATAAGACTTGTTTATTATGCTTATTATGCTTGTGGTAATATGTTTTCGTTCTCTAAGTTCTTAACTGTAATGACATGAAACTTTAAGTGGTACCTTAAGTTTGACTTTAAATTGTGATTTGTATGTTGGGTTATTCATCAGCTAAGTCATTGAACTTTCTTTTATCTGTTTTTTACAATTGCTACATGTAATACATCCTTCTGAACCACAAAAACTTTTTAATAAGTGTACCCTAACCCTTAGTCATACATACCTGTACTCTAATCGTTTAGGTCCCTGTACTCGTGCCCATCCACGTACTTCATATATCATTAACTTCTCTAGATTTCATATATCACCACAAGTCGCAACCAAATGAGTGACGGAGGAGAGTAGCAACAGAAACATTTTCATCGAAATAAGGCTAAAGTCTTATGTAGCAGCAAGTGAATGAAATGTGGAACTCATTTTTAGGTTCCCTGTGAATGACCAAACTTTGAAGCTAGCCCAAAGTAGTTGACTGCTTGTTCCATTCACCTAAGTTTACTATTCATTCCCCTTCACTTTAGACTAGGATGTTCTTGCATGTATACCAAAGCGAAAAGCATTAGGATGTGTTAAAGCATCCAACTTAAGACTAGTTGGCAATAAGTAGAGATGCTACCTAGGTTCATATACTCGCTTTGGAGGTTTTAATTAACCACTGTGGAACAAATTCTAACACTTCCCCGCACGTGGAGAGGTAAACAACGGATCCATAACATTGGGATCATAACGAAATATGGTGCACTTATGGCACAAACAACGGGGCAATAACCAAGAGAGTCTTGTCTAAAATCCTCTATAAGCCTAGCTTTGACACCATGTTAAAAGTATCCAACTCAAGACCAATTGACAATGACTGGAGAGGCTGCACAGGCTTATATACTAGCTTTGGAGATTATAATTAACCAATGTAGGATGAACTCTAACAGCATGACATTGTGGTAAGACCTTGTCTTACCTTTTTTAATAATCAAGTCTTCAAGGACCTTGTTGTGTGCACCTCAACTAATTCCTGATATACGAAGTTAATGACCGGACAAACCTACAGCCTACAGTGGTCCCAAAGTAGACTTGGGACGTCCGACCTTAGCGGGATTTGACTCCTCAACCTCTTGGGGCAAGTCCTTTGTGTCCCACGCCCACTTGGCCAAACTACTAATTATCTTATCCAAGCGTGAACAAGATTCCAAAACTAAACAATATGATTCCCCTACTTCCCAAGTAATCACCTATTTTAACTCAAACTCAATTCCCCAATCATTACCATGCATGCTTCAATAATTTTCTTAACAGAAAAAAAGGCATATTATTAATCAAATGCAAGTGATACAAAAGATTAAGAAGACAAGCAAAGGCATCACAACAAGAGAGAAGCGTCCTGACGAGGATAGCACCCAACACTCCCGACAATCAATATGCATGCTTCATTATGATTCCCAGCAATGATATTCTCATGCCCCCTCATAATTGCAGTCATCCAAACACAGGCAAGATTTGATATACTGACCTTTCCAGAGCCAACAGTTTTGGTGGCAGAGGGAATAGGCTTCTGGGTAGCCATGGAAACAACAAAAACAGAAGTTGAGAGAGAGACAGAGTTGTAGTGCTCATTTCTCAGTATTCCTTTCTTGGGTGAGGAATGGATCAGTGGAATTCCTCTGCTGGTGCTGCTACTACACCACCCCATGCCTTCCATCTCTCTCTCTCTCTCTCTCTCTCTCTCTCTCTCGATTTTCCTTCGTTTTCTTTGCAATTGAGGGTCTTGAAATCAGGGTCATCAGTGAGTGATGGACAAAGACTCCCCATGGATTGAATTGGAAGTGATTTGTTGTCCACGTGTCCTCACAGTGTTTGCAATTTCCTTCCATGGTAAAATTCATTTTCACCTCCTCTACTTTGAACAAATATCACTCACGCTCCTCAACTCTAAACTATTTGGCAAAGTGATATCGCGCACTCTGTTAACAGAGCAATCGAAAAGAAACATGGAACCAAATTATTTGAGATACGGTACCTATCACCGTTCAATAAGAGTTAATTCCAACTAAAAATACCGTCTTCGGACTCTTCACCCATTATAGTCAAACATGAGTTTAGTTTTCACTAAATTGTATTTTTATCATGTATGTGAAGAGAATGACTTGTCTTCTCGTAAACAATTGGCAAAAATATAGAACATAATGTTTAGACAATAATGGAAACTCAGTCTTAACAAGTGTTAAATTTTGGAAAGGAAAAAGTTACAAAGCGAAAGCAAGAAAGCAACGTTTGAAATGGATACCCTGGAAGACTTCAATGAGAGATCTAACTTAACCCAAATCCGCGGTTGCAACAACAAAATCACATCTAATAGTTGTTTTCATTTTTGATTCCATGATTCTTTAATTCTTGCTATATACTCCTTCTATCTGTGTTCGTTGATTCTTTTTCGAAATTTATGCCACTTTTCAAACATTTATATTTTCCGATTTATAATGTTTTTCATGATTTTGAAAATTTTGAATAATAAAACCAAGTGAGATCTATCAAAGATTGATATTACATATTTTTTCGAGCTGTATTATAAGATATAATCAATTGAAAAGTGGCACAAACTCCAAAAAAGGACTAACAAACATGGACTGAAAGAGTATTATTTTCTTAATGTTCTTTTGAATAACCATTAATGTATTCCAGTCATCTCTTTGTATATTCATACTTGTATTATGCTTTAAAAGAATTTTTGGAAAAAGTCCTTATTTGTTCTTGATGCATTTTTTTTCCCATATAGATTGTTTAGAAAGATGAAATTAAATTATCTTTGGTCTGAATATTTTTGTATTCATTTTTTTTTCTAATTAGGTTCGAAATAGGCCCCCATTTTTTTTTCTTCTAATTTGTAGTGGAATTCATCTTTGACTAGCAATTAACTCTCATAGCTCTTGTGTGGTTGCTCTAATTGTTATTATTAGAGGTATCCACAACCACCACATTAGGAAATCTCCCGTCCATAGACAATGAGCTCTATCACAAGCAACAACCATAGTAGAACATGCGAGTGAAAATTAAAAGTTTCATGATATTTGTGTATTTCTTCTTCTAGGAATATGAAAATTCTCGAACGTTGACTTCATTTTAAATTTTCTAAGTTTTTTGCTTTCATATGGGTATTCCAAATTCAACCCATTTACTAATTAGGGCTCAACACTACGAAATGAATTAAGATAAAATTATTTTGTTCGACCTTTAGAGGGGAGTGCGAGAAGAGTAGGTTAAGTGGTACTTCATCAAAGTTGATGGGATATAAGTGGTACTTTATCAAACTTAAGGGGGGTAAAAGTGAATTGTCCCTTCATGTTTGGGGCTCAGCGTGTCTATTTCCCAGCCGAGGATTAGCCTGTGCGGAGTTCGTTGTCCAAGCAATGTGCGTTAGAATATAGACCATTTTACGGTAGTACCCTTGATCGTGGGCAAGTTTGTGAAATCGCAAAGGGTATTTCAGTATTTCCACTCTACGACCTCCTTCTAACTGCATAGACCTGCCGTCGCTCGTGAAAACCCCACCCCAAAACCCTAAGACACACAGTCTCTCTCTCTCTCTCTCTCTCTCTCTCTCTCTCTCTCTCTCTCTCTGCTTCGATGGCGGACGCTGTGATTTCAATCGAGAAGATCAAGGCTTTCTGGCACTCACAAGTTCACGACGAAGAGCAATGGGCTCACAACATGGTAGCCTCTCTCTCTCTCTCTCTCTATCTCTCTCTCAATATTTGTGTGTGTGTGTGTGTGTTTGTGGTTTAGGATGTTTCAAACACATGTAGTTCATTTTTTTATGTATCGTATATTATTTATGCCTTTATCTTGATATCTACTTGTAGTTTCGTTGTTGATTTACATTGCGAATCAGGACTAATTTGTGATTTCTGTTAATGTCATCATAGTGCTCTTTTGGAAATATGAGAGTAGTTGGAGAAAATAAAAAGTTGGAATACTTTTTCACCCATTTGTTTTGAGTCTAGGAAGAATAGATGAAATCTGTACTTTGATTGAACCCAGTGCAAGATTTTGTTAGCTACGGTAGCACAATTTCGTGAAATATAACAGCCAACAAAATTAAAGATATATAACTTTTGTAGAGGATACGCTATATGGAGTGGTGGATTTTGTTTTGGGGCTGGCAAAAATGTATGTGAGGTGGAGGAGAATACTTTTAAAATTTCTCCAGGATAGAAATTTAGAAAGAATTTGATTGTTATAATTGGGTTTGAAAAGTTTGGGGAAGGCAGTTGCCTGTGTCTGCGCTCCTTGGTCCATGCCTGCTTTCGTGCTGTTATCATATGAAAGGAGAAATTTCTTTTGTGACACAGATGGATTTCAAGTTATGGTTGAGTTAAGGACCGCCGCATAGCAACTTATTCATGACACTATATGTTTGGATTCAAACCTGTATGGTTCATTGAAGTTTCAGGTTTTTTTGGGTAAGTGATATGAAGGGTAGGTTGGAGCATAAACTTCTAATGAAAAGAAACTGAACAGAGTATGTCCCACTGTTGCATCACCTAACTGCATTCACATTTAGTTTGGGCTTGCTCAAGGAGTCTAGAAATCATTAGACAGTTGGAAGGAAACTAAAGCATGCTTATCATTCGCCTTTTTAGTGCTTAATGTTGTTCAGAGATTAGAGCACTAATTATATCTGATTGTGCTGGGTCTTGTAAGGTGAGCTTGTACATAGAGCCATAGAGATACTAAATTCTAAATATGAAAATGGAGCTTGTCTGTCAAAATTCTGAAAGATATAATAGATTTTACAAGTAGAGGCAGCAATTGATCTGAGCAAATGGGGAACCAATTCCAATCTGACCTTAATAGGACGGGTTCTGCAGGGGATGAATTGGATTATGCCGTTTTTTTGGACAAATATGAAAGCCTAAGTGACCTTGGTGGAAAGGGTAAGCGTGCCACTTCACCCTGATTGATCGTGTCTATACTGGTTGAGGAATTCACCTAAGCAACTATAATAATGTGTTGTGTAGCATGATCTTTTTTATCTTTAGCTCTAATCGTTGGTGAGAAGTTATATTTTGTACCCAAACTGTAGCAGGGGAAGAAAAGCCTGGGAATGGAGCTTAGGATATGGTTAGGTGCAGGATAGGGTAGCTACTGTTAAGAGTAGGGTCAGGGCTGGCATCTTTCTTGGTTGGTAGAGTTCAGGTTGACAGTGATGCCGTGAGGGTTTCCCCATTCAATTCTAAGTCATTGCCCTGTGCAATTAAGGATCATATGTAGAAATTAGCTAAATTGTTACTTGGTTTTGAAGCCGCATTGCTGGATTTGCAATGTAAGAGGTCATAAAAATCCATGATAGCAGTACATTTATTGTAACCACCAAATTCAGTTTGATAGGGGAAGGAAAGGAATTGAAGGTTTGGGGTTCAATAGTTAAACATGATCATTTTAAGCCCTTTCAAGTGCAACTCATGAGCGCGATTCTTGCTGTTTATGGAAAAAATGATTAGAAAAGGGATGGTTAAGGAACGTCTCCTTTAATTCTTTCGGCCTCTTAAAAGTGAGGACTTGGGCCTCATCATTTGTGAACATAATGTTATTACCTCCTTGTCTTTCAGTTCTTTCTGGAATTTGTATTAGTTGTGATAGTTTGCAATAGCTGTTGTTATGTTTGGTTTCCTGTATTCATACTTTTCTCTGTCCCTTTTACCCCACAGAAACTGTTCCGTGCTGCTGGGCTGTTTGCTGGCTCTATTATTCTGTTTCGCAACTTTGGTGATCTTATGGCCATATAGAGAGATGGATATTCTGTATCCCTACATCTACAAATGTCAGACCCAACAGCAATTAGTGGAATTTTCTCTTTCTTTGACTATCCGTTTTGGCTCCTCATCTCTCAATTTAATGTTTTATGGTTTATCAAGTTTCGTTAGGAAAGATTTCCATGTATGACCACAATTGTTGATTGGGTGGTCGACTTTTAGAGGACTAATTTGTGGATTTGAAGTTGAATGAAATGCTGTTGTCCCCCATTCGGTATATGCCAGTGTCATGCCTTCTGGATAACTCTATGTTCTTCTGGTGGCCGTATGGAGGAGAATGGGGGCTGCGATTCCCTTTCTTTCATTTGGTGAGTGCTAATTGGAGAATAAATCCGCGGGACGTCTGGGACGTGATTGCCAATGGGCATTCCTGGAACTTCAATGCTATTTATTATTATGAGATTTTATGAGATTGCTCAGAACAAATTTGCATTTTAAGAGAGAATGATAGACCAAGCTTGTTGCTGGATGGGTTTAACCTGTTCCCAGCATATTTCCGATGAAATGCTTGTGTTTATTTTGTACCAGCAAAATGCATCTAAAGGATAAAAAACACGAAGGCAACGTCATGAGATTAAAAGATTCTCTGGTGCTCATATCCTCTCTCTCTCTCTCTCTCTCTCTCTCTCCCCAAAGGACTAGGGTTTTTTTCGTCTGGGGAAGGGGCTAGTGTATCCCCTCCCGTTCCTTACGTTTGATCAAGCGAGGATAAGTGGCGTTCAGGCTCCGGTGTCCTTGCTTTGGTGGTGGTGTGGGTTTGTTGCGGTCCGTCTCCTCCTTATTAGCTTAGATTTGGCAAATAGTGGCAAGTAATAACGACGGGGATGGAGTTTGGGGTTTTCTTAGTGCAACCTGGCTACGTGTACGTACACACACATGTACGTACGCGAACGAACACATCTGGAAGAGTTTTTTTTTTTTTTAATTTTAAATCCAGACCATCGAAAACACACACGTGGGACGATCAAGATCGCGACCGTCGAAATACGATATCACGTGGATGCCCCGTGACGCTCTACACAGCAAATTTTTGTTCTTAGTGTGTTTCCTTCACTTGGTTTTCTCTGTTTTCGGCTAGTTCCCTACTTCGGTGTTTTTCCCGGTTTGTTTTTCCCAAATCCGGTGGGTAATTAGGTTTTTAGTTCCTTTAGATTTGAGTTTTTGCCCCGGATATGGTATTGTGCTCACCATGTTTATGTGGGTTGTCGGCTTTGCAGGTGTTGCTTTCCTGCATCGAGAGCCCGTCGTGGCAGCAAGGGGGCTTGTCTTGGAGTGACATTCGATACTCGTACCTACAAGAGCTCGCTGACTCTGCTAGCTTTCTCTCACGCCACGTGTTGACTAGAGTTGGTTTTCAGATAGCAAATACGTGGAGCAAGGTTATCAATATCTTTGTCTTGCGTCTGGATTGCAGTGCGTCTGGGTTTTATAAAAATAGTGCAAATGACCGCCAATACCGCACTCATATTGATCTTTGGGTGAGTGCTTGGGCGGATACCGCCGTCTAAAAAAAATACCGAGAATACCGGGGAAAAGATAGGAAAATACTAGGGTAAATACCGGACATAACAAAATTGCCACCATAATTCGGTAATAACTTTTTACTCTGAACTCGATTAGGGCAAGTTATATATCAAAATTTAAGAGAATTTCAAGATCTACAACATTGTAGTTAATTTTTTTCTAATTTGGTATTAGTGTGACCCAAAAATTATGATTTCTGAACAAAGAGATTATAAAAAAACAGGATATGTTTTTTAAAAAGGGTTTGTAATGCATGGGTTCAACTTCTATCACTACCAAACATCAAATACAACAAGTATGTATTAAATATACATAGATTAAGTGGATTTAAGAAAATGAGATTGAAAATATCATATTCTGTGACAAATTTTGTGTCTGTTGAACCCCTCTCTCTCTCAATATATATATAGTTGCAGCAAATCTGATACGGTACCCGGTATTGATCGGTACCGGTACCGTACCGTACCAATAGAAAAACCGGTACTCGTGCCGATACGGTATTCAGAACCTTGATGTGGAGGAGGTTTCCATTGGTGCTATGCGTCATCTTTGAATGGGAATTTTTTTTCCTTAATTAGAATTTTTTTTACTAATCTTTGAAAGAGATTAAATGGATTATGGGCACAATGGTGAATACTAAGGCAATCCGAAAGAGGACGAAGAACCAAAAAGCCAAAGCTGCCCATACCAAACCACACAAAAACCCAAAAAGCCCCTCAAGAAAACCACCAAAAAACTGTGCCAAACCACCTCAGAACTGTAGAAAATCAAAAGGCAAAGCTCAAAAAAACCTACAAAAGAAGAAACAGCCAACAACCACACCCGAGCTAAAGGAAACACAGAACCGAACAACCAGAAAAAATTGAAAACGAACTAGACCACATCCCTCTCACTGAACCACGGATAGCACAAAGCAAGCACCAATGCCAAAAGATTTAGAAATCTAGAGAAATAGAGGCACCATCCTCCGTATTGGCTAAAGCACCCTCTTCCATATAACCCATTTCGCCCTCCTCCCACTTTAAATGGGATCTCTACCCACTTTAAATGGGATCTCTACCAGCCTTAGGGGACTGTTTGTCCTGATCCAAAACTCCTCGTGCCCTGAACTTTGTTTTTCGGTGAGAAGTTAGCCCTGTCTTACGTTTGGATTAAGGCATTAGTCTGCCTATTACGTGAGTCTTATCTTAGTATTTTCGTTTTCATTGTATTCGGATGGGCTTTTCTTGAAATACAATCATGGATTTCTGATAATAGAAAGAAAAAAAAAAAGCGTTGTGAGATTTTTCTGATGCAGTTTACCCATAATCTTGTGCATTGGACGGTAATAAATAGATTCTCACTTTTGTAGAGGTGCAGTTTTTCAATTTCTAGTGAAGTTGATATAAGGTGGGCACTTTGTGATTTATGATTCAAACCGTTCACAATATAGTTAGATTACATTTGTTCTGCAATGCATGGATGGTAAAGGTTAAAGTTTATGTTTTTCATCCAAAAAATAATAATTCGATTGTGCAGCTTACAAAAAGTTGAAATTTTATAAAATAACCTTTTTTGATGATCACAAAAAGTTGAAATTTGCTATAATGCTCAAAAAGCAAACTTTAAGTAAAATGACAAAAAGTGAATGTGAACTAAAAATGCTTCGGTGGTTCAAAATTGTTCAAATCATAGTTTAGTTTTAACGATGTCAGTAGGTATAATGAGTGGAGAGAGATAGAGAGAGAAGTGAGGAAAATGATGATGTCATCAAAACTAAAACTAAAATTGAAACTAAACTGGGAAACGAACAGGGCGTTGCAATTCCTCTCTCTCTCTCTCTCTCTCTCTCTCTTTATTATAGACATGCAAGAATTGTTAATTGTTGGTGGTGAGACTAGACTCCTGGTCTTATCCAGGGAGTAAATAATGTCTATCAACTTGGCTATCACCTCACTTGCAAGTAATTACTCTTCAACTAATCCTGTCATTTTGATCTCACTATCTCACAGGCGAGCTTGAATAATTGGCCGGATATTTTGTAGGAGTAAGTCGTAATGTGTAAATCATCCATGCAAAAAAAATCAAATTAATTAATTTTATCATAAATGCTTCATCAAATGATATTTGAATCGAATGAATAGACGGTAGAAATTGAAAAGTACCTCCGAATTTTTGCATGTCCATTTTTCATAACAAATATGATCTTTATCAATGTTCATTTTGTTTAATTTTTTGTATAAATAAAATTCACGTTGACAACTTAAATTAAATCGTTTAAATTAAATCGCTTGAATAATCAAAATGAAACCTGTGACAACTCTCATTTTCTTCACACAATATCCCACGATGGGATCATTGGAAAGTTCGGTTACTGAATGCTACAAGTTCAAAATATACTCTTAACTAGTGCTAGACACTAAAAACATGCTAAAACAATGCGAAAAATGGTTGTGGTTCTAAAGAGTTTAATAAATCGACATTAACCTGCAAATAAATTCTGCTACTCGTTAACTCCTTTGGTTCACTCGCTTTATTGTAAAATTTCGAAAGAAAAATAATCATTATTTATTTTGGTTGAAAAAAAAACATTTAACAGACTATTTGGTAATTTTTGGGTTGCTTAATTAATTACTTGTAAAAAATTAATTTTTAAAAGCCAATAAGACCTTTTTTTTTTATCAACAAATAAGACATTTGATAGCTAGAGAATTGCTCTATTTTGATAGCTATATATATATATATATATATATATATATATATATATGGGTCTTGCTAATGTGTGCCTAATAGGCATACCTTAAGCACACAAACAAACAAAAATAACACACACTCTAATACACCTTTTACACTTTTCAATGCACTTTCACATATTCCTATATATTTTTCACATATTTCAATACATTTTTTCAACCTTAACGTGTGCCTATTGGGCACACGTTAGCATTTTCCTATATATATACACAATCATGATCTCCTAAAGACTCTCACGGATCTCCTCTGTTAGGACCACCCATTTTTTGATTTTCCGGATCAAATTTCGACGATCTGAACCACTCGGTGTGTAATGATTGAAGACAAAACAGGTCTTGAAACCCAACACGAACAAGGCCTACAAGTCTACAGGAACCAAGCATCAGATTAATATTTGTACTTTCAACCAAGGCAAAAAGTCTTGAGCTGTCCAATTCAGTTGCATGGCATATATGACTATTAGAATACTAAGACAAGTTACACAAGTGAAGTAACAGAACCAAATAACTTGTTATCATATCAGAATTGAAGACCATAAAGTCATGCAGAACCAATTGAGGGCCTAAAATAGCCAAGAATAGAGGGCAAAAAGTTGATTTTCCCACATACTTAGTGATACTCATGCACCCATAATTAGGATACTCGATCTAGTTGAAACTACAATACATGGTCACCCACTGCACAAAAAAAAAAAAAAAAAAGTTCCAAAGAACTAGCAAAAAAACCCTATTTATTTCTTGAACCGGCAAAAAAACTCTTCTTTCTTATTGCCATAGGCATACTATGTAGGCTCACTTAGCCAAAAATCTAAAACATTTGATATTTGTAAAGGGAAGAACAAAGAACTTTTACAATTGAACATAAACACAAAAAACATTTGACATTTTTAAAGGGAAGGATAAGGAACTTTTGCAATTGAACTTATAGACAAATTTCCACACCCCTTTTTTGTCTTTTCGTGACATTTTTACCCAAAAAAAAGTAACACGTCACTAATTTTTAAAAGTTCTAATTTTTTACATAAAATTCAAAAAAATGGCCGCTCCACCTCCAGTCGACAACCACCCCACTTTTGACCAATCGCTTCGGGCAACCAAAAAAATTAATGAAATGTCACTAATTTTTAAAAATACTAATTTTGGACATAAAATTCAAAAAAATACCACCCCACCTCCTTCCGGCCACCAGCCACTGTAGACGACCGCTTTGGGCAACCAAAAAAATCAGTGAAATGTCACTAATTTTTAAAAGTTCTAATTTCGTGCATAAAATTCAAAAAAATCGTCACCCCACCTTCGGCCGACCACCAACCCACCTCTAGCTGATCACTTCCGGCGATCAAAAAAATGAGTGAAGTGTCACTAATTTTTTAAAATTCTAATTTCGAATGTAAAATTTACAAAAAATCACCACCCAATCTCCGGCCGACCACCATCCCACTTCTAGCTGACCATTTCCGGCGATCAAAAAAATTAGTGAAATGTCACTACATTTAAAAAATTCTAATTTCGAACATAAAATTCAAAAAAACACCACCCAACGTCCGGCTGACCACCACCTCACCTCTAGCCAACCACTTCCGGCGATAGAAAAAATTAGTGAAATGTCACTAATTTTGAATGCTTGGTCCAACCAATTACTAAGGTGTGCATGGTGCAATCAACCAATAAATGGAATTATTTCTAACAAACCCCTATGGATCAACTATATATGCAGGTTTGCTGGTACATATCTAGGCAGCAAGTTGGCCTTATGGGGTGGTTCCTTGTGATTTCCCCTCTAATATTGTGTGTTTCCTTGTAAGGTGAGAGTTTGAGCCCCTATCATTTTTTTGAGAGAAGGTAAAAGTTAGTGAAGTATGATGTGAGAAAGAGTTGAGGGAGTTGGGATCTCTGGTCCCAGTGCAGTGTTGTAAAAAGAAGAGAGGGTCCAGGTGAGTTTTTCCAAGGGCGTATGTACTGTGAGTACATTATAACCTTGGGACTTCCTTATTTTTTTTCCTTAATTTCTTTTCTTTTCTCTTTGTGCCTTATTTCAAAATGTTCTCTAAAGGTTTTGTGTGGCTATTGATCAATCACGTACGTTAATAGCTTGCATGGCTACGTACTGCCACGATTTATTTTATTTTCCATTAGGCATCAGTTTGACATGCCTGATTGCATGTGTACCTTTTGGAAATTATGTTGGATTATGGTTGTCCACATCATGTTGCAATGCTTAAAAGGGTATACGGTTAGGCGCAGATCCTTAAAAGCTTTTGGGCAGCATTTCATTTTATTTTTTAAATTGGCTGACTTACTGCAGTTGTGAATCTTGAGCTGCCAATTGTCTATGTTGGAGATATGCCTTGAATTCAAGATGGTTGAAGAAAAGTCCAAAATTTGGTGCGAAAAGTCGTTTTTTGGACCTATGGTCCGGACCAAGAAATGTCCCGTCCGGACCAGTGAATTTTGGGACGTTTTTGGACATTTTGCCTCGGTAGTCCGGACCACCAAAATCCCCGTCCGGACTACCGTCCGTAGTTCGGACCACCGATTCCTCGTCCGGATTACTGATGCGCGAATTTGTGCGGCTGCGATTTTTAATGAGGGTTTTGACCTATTTTTTTGTACTTTCTTATAAATAGAGGCCTTGAGGGCTATTAGGGTTTGGACTTCTTGAGTGAATTCCTTTGAGGGAGCCCCCATGGGGTTCCCCGTAGTGTGTTAGGATTTCTTTGGTTGTTCTATTGGTGTAGTCTTGAGTTGGGATTTGAGATATCTAGGGTATGTGTGTGTCTCTTTCGTGTGTGTGAGATGTTTCATGCTCTATAGGTCGCGTTTCAGAGATTGTCCCTAGATATTGTGTCGATGCTTCAAGTGAGAGTTACGGGTATAGCTAGTTCTGTGTATTTCTCCCCATTCTTAATGAGTCCTCTTGCTCTTTCCACGTAGACGTACCTCTAGAGCTCTGTGCTTGGGGGGGGACCACGTAAATCCTTGTCTCTTGTTTTCTTGTTGCTTGTGTTTATATTCTCTATTTCGGATTTTGGCACTACAATCCAGATTTGCATTTTTGTTCTTGTTAGGTTTCATTTTACAAGGGTGTACTATCATAGATCATGTACGGTTGCTACATCAATTTGACCATCTCGTTGTGCTTCACCAGGTTGTATAATCACGGCTGAGGTTATTACTATTGTTTTTGGGTCCACTTAAGAGGAATAATCTCTAAGCTTTCTGCTGTTGCTGCCATTTGGTATTTTTTGCTGTTGGAATCAAATGTGCGGCTTCCGGTTAAGAGGAATAATCTATGGGCTTGCTGCTGTTGTTGCCATTTGGTATTTTTTGCTGCTGGAGTCAAATGTGTTGCTTATAATGTTGCTACTTGCTAATATGAGATGCTACTTTTGAGGCTATGAAGGTGCTAAGATAAACCATCCATTGATGCCTTTTGTTCCTTGTGTCCCTCTGATCTTCTTCGTCATCTAAATTCTTGGAAGCTATTCTCACCTTGATCTGGATTTTGCATCTAGTTTCATTACTAAGGGAAGCTTTTGATGTTGGCTTGGAATGAAGTCTGAATTGAAACCTTTTATATGATTGTAGATTAATATCCTTGGAGTGTGCCAGGTCAAACTAAAAAAGGAGATCTTTGCTTACTGATGCTCTAAATCATGGAAGGGAGCCGTGTCATGTCCCATTTGTTTTTGGGCTTTCTTTTTCATCTTCTGAATCAGGGATGGTTATTGTAGTGTGGTGTTTTTAGTTTTTTCGGTTGATGTCTTATCAATCTCTTGGTCCAAGTGGTAAATGATTATTGTTTGAGTGGGTGCCAACCTGGTTGGGATGCTCTCATGCATTGTGATGCCGTTATCTTGGTTCCTTTTAATCATTGTTACTCTTGTTTCTTTGATTACTAAAATTTCTTTGCCTTGCAAAAAAAAAAAAAAAAAGGCTGGATGGCCCACTGTGTGGGACACTCCTATTCCAGAAGGAGAAGTCCTCTGGCGTTAGCCACTTATTAGTTCACTTTGTGGTTTCTCTTTGCTTTTGAAAAATCAATGGTTCTAAAGGTTGTTCTCTAGTTGTAATTGTTTGTCTATCCAGGGGGGATGTCCTTGGTAATTACTCGAATTCAGGTTGTTGATTCAAAAGACTTCAAGTCTTAAGCTTCAAACTTCAACAGGGGTGTTCAATGAGGAAGCCCAGATATTGTTTCCACTCTGAATTCTTTTGTCGTAAGGATTCCCAGTCACTGTGGGCTATCACAAGCCCTTCTTCCAAGGTTGAAGTACAAGTTTCAACGGATCAGCACAAGTATCCAACATCATAATCCTTTTGTCATCTATTTCTATACCCTCTCTTTTTAGATGGTAGGAAACATTTGTTACATCTCCATATAGTCCTATGTAGCCAATTGGCATAGGTAATCACAATTTTATTTTCCCTTTCTTTTTCCCCCCTCTTGGGGTATGCCCCTTATAGGTTGTACATTTGGTTAGGCTTTTTTCTATTTCAAGCTGATTTACCAAAACAAAAATAAAGTAATTCCAAATGTGTTTTCTCTATAATAATATTAAAGGTTTGTGTTTTTAACAATTTCTTTCCAATCTCTTTAAATTATAATAGGAGCATGGATACTAATGATGTATTCAAAAATAGAAAAATAACTAGTGAAGATATTTGTCCCATAGATAGTGGTGCAACACATACTATTCTTCGAAACAATAAATATTTTAAACAATTGACAAAGATAAAAGCATATGTCAATACAATATCAAGTTTTGCAAAACTAGTTGAAGGCTCTGGAAATCAAATATTGTTCTAAAAAATGGGACAAATTGAATTATTGAAAATGCTTTGTATTCTACCAGATCCAGAAGAAATCTACTGAATTTTGATGATATACATCATAATGGTAATCACATCAAAACCATTAATGAAGGCAAAGATGAGTATTTGTATATCACTTCTAATGCATCTGGCCAGAAGCTAGTATTAGAAAAAAAAAACTGCATTATCTTCTGGGGAATATTATACGACAATTAGAACAATTGGATCACATAATGTTATGCACCAGAAGTGTTCCAACCCAAAAATTTTCGTGATATTGCATCATCGCCTTGGGCATCTAGATTCAATGATGATGCATCATATTATTGAAAGTTCACATGGGCATTCGTTAAAGAATCAAGATATTCTACCACCCATGAATTATCCATGTAATGCTTGTTCACAAGGGAAACTAATAATTAGACCATCACTCTCCAAAGTAATTCTTGAATCATCACCCATTTTACAAAAGAATACAAAGAGATAATTGTGCCTTGATAAAACCACCGTGTGGACCATTTCTCTATTTCATGATTCTAGTTGATGCCTCTACCAGATGGTCACATACTTGTTTACTGTCTACACGAAATGTTGCATCTGCTAGATTCTTTGCCCAGAGCACGGTTCCTAGACCATCCAATCAAGACAATTCATTTCGACAATGTTGGAGATTTCACATCTCAAGCATTTAATGATTACTGTATGTCAAATGGTATTGTTGTTGAGCATCCTGTTGCACACTCATACCCAAAATGGTTTGGCAGAATCTTTTATTAAAAGACTTCAATCAATTGCTTATCCATTACTTATGAAAATAAAATTACCATTTTTTGCTTGGGGACATGCTATTTTGCATGATGTATCTCTAATTCGTGTCATAACAACTAAATATCATAAATATTCACCTACACAACTTGTTCTTGGTTAACAATCGAATATCTCTCACTTAAGAGTTTTTTTATTGTGGTGTGTATGTGCCTTTGCACCGCCCCAATGTACTAAAATGGGTTCACAATATAGGCTTGGGATTTATGTTGGTTTTGACTACCTGTCTATCATTAGCTACCTTGAACCCCTAACAGGCGATGTGCTTAAGGCATGTTTTGTAATGACTCGCATTTTTAAATGCAAATTTGTTGTTATTTGACGCATAAGGAAAGATTTTAAGTTTGAGGTTTAAATTATGTTTCTTGGATGAATGCATGTAGGTGTGTGTAGGTTGGCGTACTGGGGGTTCGGTGGAAGGTCGAGGAATGTGTCATGACGTGGTGAAATGTTTTGAGGGTGTTTAGAATGTGTTAGAAGTAATTGGGGGTTGAACCGATGAAGTAGAATGAAAAGGCCATATTTTTCTAGGAGATACCAAAATCAATACTTCTATTGATACAAGGATACGGCTATCCATCAATCTAAGAACTACTAAAAATGTTAGATACTGGTATCAATAGCCCTATTGATATCGATATCAATAGCCTTACTATACGGTATCCATAACCTTTTTCTGCAAAAAATCGTACACTTACCAGACAACTATAAAAGGGGTTTCCTTGCTCGTTTTTCACCCAAACTCAACCAAAAACCCTAGAAATCGTCTCTCTACCCTCTCTTTCAAAACCTGCTCAAATATCGGGGTTTTTATTTCAATCCATCATAATCTTTGAGATCTATACCTTAAGAGCATCAATCTCACTTGATTTTAAGTTTTACTTCGAGAAGGTAAGAACAATTCCGTTAAAAAAAAGAGGTAATAACAGTTGAGTTTGGGCTTTGTTTCCTATTCAATCACGTTTTTCTCTCTCTCCCTCTGAGTCTTTGTGAAATCTCACTGTTTTAACTCATTTTTTACTTGATCTAGGATCACGTAGTGGAGCTTGGGTGGAGTTTGTTCTTGGTGTTTGGGGTTTGAATCGACTGGGTACTCCAGGGTCTTACTCAAGACCCATCTTGGTAAGGATTTCTTCTCTCTCTCTCTCTCTCTCTCTCTACATGTTTACGTGTGTTGGTTCCATATTTCTCGTGCTTTCCGGTGAACAATATTTGAGTAAGATTAGCATTTTGGTATTTGGCAGTATAATTATTAGACTTGATAATGAAGTTGTGTATGGGGATAAAATCCACATAGGGTCTTAATCACGTGTCTCCTTACCTGAATCCTAAATCTGTAAGACAGACAAGGGATAGAGCACCTTTGCCTCTCGTCGGCAAAGGCCCTCTGATGCTTTAGTTAGTACTGGGTTACTAATCAAAAAAAGAACAGTGCGTATGAATGGGTTTCACAGTGTACCTTTCTCCATGGGCATAATGCTGTATTTATAGGTGAAGGTAGCTTGTTGATTTAGGCATCTCATGCCTTGGTTTCCTACTTGTTTTAGGAATCCTTTTCTTAACTAGAGTTTCATATTGAGAGATAACTTCCATATCCTGCTAGATCTAATCTAGCAATAGTTTTTCTTTCCATATAGGATTCATCCCTATATGGGGTATACTCCTAATCACGTTAGGATTTCCCATATTGATCCCTTATGCTACGGGATTGATCCTTATCTCATAAAGAACCATCTTAGATTATTCTGGAATGTCTCACCGCCTTGTCCATGGCGGTGCCTTGCTTACACATAGCTCGGCATGACACGTACATACCTCTACTACTTACATCGAGCTAAGCTTATGTATTCTAGAATGTCGTTTAGGCTTTACTCGTAGCCTATCCAACTTGGCAGAGTATATTAATTTTCTTTATCATTCTGACCTTATTCATGGTCGGTACAGCTCGACACAAGGCTAGGGCTCCCTTATGTGGTGCCTGAGCTACTTATCCTCTTGTGGTGAGTGATAAGGCACGTGCTATGCCCCATACTAGGGTAATCAGGCTTTACCCACTCCAATTGCTCCCCAACTCTGTTACTATTGTCATTCATCAGTAGTGCGTAGAGCTTCAATGGCTCCTGGTGTATCTCTTGTACACCTCCCCCTCATGTGGGGAGCAGGATTACTTTTGCATTAAATGCGAATTGACCCGTTAGTCACCGGATAAACCTAAAAGATATTTTTCGCTGACATGTTGGGACATGTCATGTCCTATTTTGGGGGTTTTGGGCGGGATAATCATTACATCCCCCCAAAAACCCTGAGCCCTTCCACTTCCTTCCGTTTTTCTTTAAAAGCAAAAAGAGAGAGAATGCGGTTTGCCATTTTTGTCTTGCCAAAGCTTTCATTTATGCAAAAAGTCTTCTACAACGTCTCTATTTCTTATCGGAAAATACTCTCCGTTCCCGTCGGAGAGCGTCATCTTAGGTCTATCTTCTCGTGTAAGTGCCCTTTTCTCAAACTTTATTCTTTGGGCATACTTATATTTTTTCTTTTGTCCATCTCCATCGTCATCTTCCCCTTTCCTGAGTTTCAATCAAGAAACCCTAATTTAACCAAACAAATGGGAAGACATAGAACTCTTTTAAACACTCTTGAAAAAGCTGTAGAGTTTCGTCGGAAATATGGGATTCCCGCTGATGTCCATTTCTGGCTAAACCGTCGTGACGATATGAGAGAAGAAGGCCAGTCTCCTGATAGGATCCACATCCCCTTAATCTTCATAGTGGAGGGCGGCCTTAGATTCCCCCTACATCCTTTTTTACGTGAGGTTTGCTACAGATGCAGGTTAACCCCTATGCAACTGTGCCCTAATTTTGTTAGGGTAGTCATGGGCACAATTGCCCTAAATAGGTTGCTTGGCTTCCACCTAGACTGGTGGGATTTACACTATTTATACAACGTAGTCCCTACTGCCAATAACTCCTATTATTTCAAAGCTAGGGACCCCAACCAAAAACTCATCACAGATCTCCCTAATTCCTCGAATTGTGAAGGGGACGACTTCCTGGTAGTTACCGGCAATTACGAGCCAGGGATGCCGAGGGGAACACAATCGGTTTTCCTACCCCACGGCCATGGGTCAACCACATTAGTACCCTAATCCTTTGTTGTTTTACTTCCTTTATAGGAATATTACATCCCTTCAAGCTTATTTCGTTTCTATGTTGTGTTTTTCCCTTTGCAGCGAGCAATATCAACCACGGCGGCCGCTTGAACCATGAAGGGCTGCACCGAGAATAAATTGCATTGGCGCTGCATTTTGACAGATTCGAACCTACTCCTGTAGGTCTTCCCAAGCTGTGCTCCTTCCTCTGGACATTGACAGGGAGAAGAGCAATTCCTATGATAGCCTTATGAAATCCATTTTCCAGTCTAGCATCAAGGTGAAAAGACTTTCTTACTATGTATTTTTATCCTATTTAGACCATCGTTTCCCCTTATTAATCATTCTTGTTTTTGCAAATTATGCAAAAGGTGTCTATTGGCCTGCAGAGAGCCAAAGATGCTGAGAAAGAACTAAAAAAGGAACAAAAGAGGGCGGAGAAAGCAGGGAAAGAGAATGCCCAGTATACTAACTCTCTGAAGGATGCTCGAGGAGAAGTGGATGTGCCGAAAGGAGAGAATGCCGAGCTGAAGAGAAAGGCCGAGGAGGTTGAACATGAACTTCATCAACAACTCGTAGCTGCAGAGGCTAAAGCAGAGGTTGAATTTGATTGTGTTGTCGTGGAGATCATTGATAACTATAGAGCACAGATGCCAGCTGTACAAGATGCCGTCTGGGGGGCAACTTGGCAGCGATGCCTTAGCAAGCTTGAAGTGGACCTGTCTTCCCCTCTTTGGACCTCATGAAGTTACCAAGCAAGGTAGCTACCGCCCAAGCCCATCTTGATGCTCAGGCTCAGCCAAAGCCTGAAGCTCAAGTCGGACCCTTCCGGAGCAAACCCAAACAGATGAAGCTTCTACTGATCTTACCATCCCAGGAGGTGGTGTTGTTGAGGGTACTACTGAGGGTAACAACTCTGATCCCAATCTTGCCACTATTGTTGAAGGGCACAGTGAAGAGGCTTGATGCCTGTGTTACTTTCGACGATCAGCCCTGTGAGGCTTTGCTTAGCCGGGTGTGACCCTCTGATACTTTATAAGTTTTTTGTACTTTACTTTTTTTGGCTTTGGGTAATCTAGCACATTAATTTTGTATATCATACTTTCTAAGTGTTCTCGGACGTAGAAACATTTCTAGCCCTATTTGCATTATTCATTGCAAGTTTGTTGAAAATCCAAGTTTTCTCATACTTAGAAATTTGTTGCAATATTCATTGCAAGTTGAAGTTTTCTCATACTTAGAAATTCATTTCAATATTCATTGCAAGTCTAACTTTTCTCATACTTCGAAATTCATTGCAAGTAAGAGTTCCAAGTTTATCTTTGTACTTAGATTTATTAATATGATTGGATTTCACATACTCTCTATTCCCCCCAATAGGAATCCAAATTTGAAATAAATTTGGTTTGTATTAATCAAAACCACAAATAGATAAAATCTCATTAATATCAATAAAAATCTAAATAACTGATGTTGGTGATTTCATTTGTAAGCCTAACTAGATAAAAAAACAAATGTGAATTTATCCTTATTCACTAAAAAAGATGTGATTGTATTCGTAATCACATAAACAAATTACTGGTAAAATTTTCATAGGTTCTGGACGTTCCATGGCTGTGGTACTAGGTCTTCGTCTAGGTCGGCCAAACGATAGGCCCCAATGCCAACAATCGCTTCAATCTTGTATGGGCCTTCCCAGTTGCTCGACCCCTTTCTTGTCATAAGCCAGAAACTCCTTAAGATGGCCTTCCACCACCCTTTCATCCAGGAACTTTTTTTACTCTACACAATCTTTTGTCATATGCCCCCAATCTCGATGGTAGCTGCAGTGCTGGTTAGTGGCTCTTCTTTTTTCTAGATTTCCTGTCATTTTTGAGGCCTTCTAAACCATGGTTTATTCTTGATCCTATATAGCATCTTGTAGATCGGGACGTTAAAGGTTGCCATGATGCTCAGGTATGACTTTGGATCTGGATCGGCCTTGTCTTTCCTCTGCTGTGCATAGTCCTTTCTTCCCATTGTGTATTCCTTCTTACACACTCTTGGCTCTGCCGTTTTCCTCTCGTGCCGTTTTCCTCTCTGGAAGCTGAGGTTGTCCAACCACAATCTTTCCTCCAGCTTGCAGGATGTCATCCTCCACCTGTGTGCGCTCCTGGATTCTCTCCATAAATTTGGCCACAATATTTACTAGATCTCATAGCTTACTATGCATAGGCAAGCGATTCTCATAGCTTACTATGCATAGGCAAGCTTGTCTTGAATGTTGTCAAAGCATATTCCTCACTGCAATTTTCAATCTCGTTGAAGGTCTCCTAATAACGTTTGGAGTATTGTCGCAAAGTCTCATCGTCCCTCTATCTCATAGAGGTCAATGCATCAAAAGTCTTTGGAGCCGCTTGGCTTGTTAGGAACCGAGCAGTGAACTCCTCGGCTAGTTGAGCACAACATAGGATAGAACCCTCTGGGTGTTTGTGGTACCAACTAAGGGCCACTTTTCCCAAGCTAGACGTGAACATCTTCCACAGCAAGGCATCATCTTGCTCGTGCATGAACATGGCCTGCTGGTAGTGTTGAATGTGGGCCATGGGATCCGTACTGGTTTCGTATGGGATGAACGCTGAATGCTTCACCCTGCCCGGGATTCTCTTTGTTCGGATCCAGTGGGCTAGTGGGGACTTTGAGATCTGTCCTAGGGCTTCCTTAGCTGCTTCTCATGCAGTTTTAGAACCTCCCTCGCTCGGCCAATCTCTTTTCTTTTCATATATTGCTTCGGAATATGCTCATTGGAACTAGATCTCTCGTATCTATCCCTAGCATGCTTCATTCTTTCCTTTTTTCCAATGGAAATGCTCCTTTCTCTCCTTTTTTGTGGAGAGACTATCCTGTTTGCGGAGACATTGTCACGGTGATGACTCCTTGTTTCTTTCTCATGTTGCATGGATCTCGTCCGTGAGCATAGGTCTTTTTCCTTCTCTTGGAGTTGTTTCCTTAGGTTCTGAATCTCTCGTTCTCATCGAGTGACTTCACGGGCCAATTCTTCTACCTTTTGTTTTTTTCTATCGAGGCTGTCCTCTCCCTCGATACCTCGTGCCTTTATGATCCTCCCTCCTCAGGGGGATCCTCCTCCATTCACGTCGGTTGGAGGTTTCACCACCTCTTGGTGATGTCTTTGAGCGCTTTTGCCTTTCACCTGTCCCTAGAGAATCATAGTTTACCGGGCATGTATCCCTGAATTTTTGAATTTTAGGGATATGCCTTACTGAACCTTCTAGCAGCGGGCTTCTTTTGTGGTGCTCTAAGAACTACAGATGTTTTGTCCACCTTTGCACTCTTTCTCGTAGTGTACACAAGAGTGGTTCCAGCATTGTCTTCCACGTCTTCTTTTCGTGGAGTATAGAAAGTAGGCTCTGAAATCACCATTGTTGATCTGGTTGATAGGATGAGAACTTTTTGTAAGCTTTCTCACATATGGCGTCAATTGTATGGGGATAAAATCTTCGTAGGGTCTTGATCACGTGCCTCCTTGCCTGAATCCTAAATCTGTAAAATAGATAGGGGTTAAAGCACCTTTGCCTCTCGTCGGCAAAGGCCCTCCGATGCTTCAGTTAGTACTGGGTTACTAATCAAGCAAAGAACAGTGCGTATGAATGGGTTTCACGGTGTACCTTTCTCCATGGGTATAATGTTGTATTTATAGGTGAAGGTAGCTTGTTGATTCAGGCATCTCGTGCCTTGGTTTCCTAGTTGTTTTAGGAATCTTTTTCTTAACAAGAGTTTCATATTATGAGATAACTTCCATATCCTACTAGATCTCGTCTAGCAATAGTTTTCCTTTCCATATAAGATTCATCCCTCTATGGGGTATACTCTTAATCACGTTAGGACTTCCCATATTGATCTCTTATGCTATGAGATTGCTCTTTATCTCATAAGGAACCGTCTTAGATTATTTTGAAATGTCTCACCGCCTTGTTCATGGCGGTGTCGTGCTTACACATAGCTTGGCATGACACGTACATACCTCAACTACTTATGTTGAGATGAGCTTATGTATTCCAAAATGTCGTTTAGGCTTTACCCATAGCCTATCTAACTCGGCAGGGTTAAGGTATCCTTTTATGATTCCTCCCAAGCTAGTACATCCTGGTATATTAATTTACTTTATCATTATGACCTTATTCATGGTCAGTATAGCTCGGAACAGGGCTAGGGCTCCCTTATGTGGTGCCTGAGCTACTTACCCTCTCGTGGTGAGTGATAAGGCACATGTTATGCCCCTTATTAGGGTAATCAGGCTTTACCCACTGCAAGTTGGGTAAGGGATAAGTAAGAAATTGGAACGTGATGAGTAAATGGGTCTTTTGGCATTGAATAATATATGTGACTTGAAAGAAATTGTATTTGGTTACCCAAGAGTTAGCAGCACTCCTATTTCCTAGGTACTGATACAAGCCGGGAAAAATTTGGGTTATTTTTTTAGTAAAACGTTATGGACGTGAAGTTGGGTTAGTCGGTGTGTAAATTTGTATATTGTGATGCTGAAGACCATGTATAGGTTGTTCTCATGTACTATATATGGCTTAGACTCAACTGAGTACGTTGGTAAAATTGACATTAGGATGTGACCATATAGTTTGGATGATGAGTGTGATTGACTTTGGAAGATCTATGGGGTCCCACTTACCCAGAATACATGTTGGAAGATCTATGGGGAAAATAAACGGGGTCCCACTTACCCAGAATACCTGTTGAAAGATCTATGGGGTCCGACCTACTCGAAATGCTTGTTGAAGATTTACGGGTCATACATACTCGGACTGCTGTAAGAATGATTTATGTGTATATGCTACCCGAAATGTCGCAAGGATTACCTTCAGATATGTGTAAGGAATCATTTGAAGTATTTTGATATTTATAACGAAGACATTTGAGACTTAATGATTGATTGATGTATAATAGCAAATAACATAGTGGGAAGGAACTCGGTAGTTGACAACATGGGAATTGATGGTGGATTATCTATAGATGAACAAGAGCGTATATGTGATAATTTGTTTGAGTTTGAAGTTTCGAAGGTATCATACGTCTTTATCTCATTTTAAATGTCCTTATTCTTTTTTATTATTTATTTATTTATTTATTGCACAACAAAAAAGTATTTGATTAATCTTTGAAAACAAATTACAAAGATTAAAAGGAAAATGTCCTTATTCATATTATACGTGTTTCTCCTCATTGTATATCATCTTATATACATTTAGAGTTTGTCAAGATTTTCCTACTAGGCAATGTGAATACTCACCCCCTCTATTTTCAAGTACAAACCAAAATGCACGATTGGACTACTTGGCATGCGTGACATGATAGTTTGAGAGCTTCATTTCTTAGGTTTGTTCATCATCATTGTAAACTTTATCTTGAAAGATGAGGCTGTAACTTAAATTATATACTTTTGACTTATCTGAGAATGTCGACTTAATAACTCAAGATTCTTTTTATCAATTATGGTATCTCAAGATGTAATATAGAATTATTCATTGGGAAGCCAAACCATAGTTATGGAACTTTAATTATGGAGAATGGTATTATTTATCATTATATGTTGACAATCGAGGGCGTGACACGTTGTGAGGATTGTCATTTTTATGAATCAGTTTTTTGCCATTCGGGGGACATAAGTAGAAGCTAGAATATCAATGTGAAATAGGAGTTCAAAGGATATTCATCTGCAAATTATTGCAAATCAATTACCAAATGCATATTTACTAAAACAAAAAAAAAAGTAACTAAGTCTCATATACCAGCTGCTAATATCACAGCTTAGATTAAAGTTCCCTGAGGACAAATTACTAGTACAACTACTGATGAATCTAAAGTATGCTAGAAGACTTGTTGATGCCAAAGATAAACTTTCTCGCAAAAGGAAAACCAAGGGAAAGAAACTGAAGTCTCATAAGTAGTTGATAGTCCTAAAAAGATCAGGCTAATAAATGTAAATGCTCATGAAAAGGCTAAACCCGCAAATAGTAGAATAAATTTATCACCATTTTCTCCTACTTATGAATCTCTTGAATAGAAATCTCTCAAAGAGTTATTCCCTGAAGAGGAACAGGTACCTAAAAATAATGAGACCTCAATAGATTATATGAATACATGAGAAATATTGGATAGAAATAAGACCACTGTCGACAATGTACTTTCATTTAAAGTTGGTGTTGACATTATTAGAAGTGATGATGAAAAGATTACTAGAAGTAATGAAGAGATTGAACCGCAAATTGTCGAAGAATGTTGACATAGAAATGATTGGCCAATGTGGAAAGGAGCAATTCAAGCAGAGTTAAGTTCTCTTGCAATGAGAGAAGTATTTAGACCGATAGTTTAAACCCCCAGGGGAATACAACCTATGGGATATAAGTGGGTATTTGGACGAAAGCACAATTAGAAAAATGAAGTCGTGCGACATAAAGCATGACTTGTTACACAAGGTTTCTTGTAAAGACCTGGAATTGACTATGAGGAGATGTACTCTCTTATAATGGATGTTATCACATTTCGATTTTTGATTAGTTTAATAGTCACAAAACGTCTGGATGTGCATCTGATGGACATAGTATCAGCATATGTATATGGATCACTTGATGCTAATATATATATATCCCTAAACGATATAATATGCCTGAAGAATGTACTTCAAAGCTCCAAAGTGTTTACTCTCTTGAGCTACAAAACTTTTTGTATGGGTTGGAACAATCTGGTTGTATGTGGTACAAACGCCTTAGTGACTTTACTAAAGGAAGGATATGAAAATGATCCTATTTGTCCATTTATTTTTATTAAGAAATCAAACTCTGACTTTGCAATTATTGCAGTTTATGTAGGTGACTTAAATCTTATAGGAACTTCAGAAGAGCTCATACAAACAGTAGAACATTTAAAGAAAGAGTTTTGAAATAAAAGATCTTTGCAAAACAAAGTTTTGTCTTGGCCTGCTGATTGAATATTTACCAAATTGTATTCTAGTTCATTAGTCGACATATACGGAAAAGGTTCTTAAATTTTTTTAGATGGATAAGGCACATTCTTTGAGTACTTCTATGGTTGTTTAATCACTTGATGTGACCTAAGATCTTTTTCATCCTCAAGAAAATGGAGAAGATATTTTAGGTCCCGAATTACCATATATGAGTGTGATTGGTGCACTTATGTACCTTGCCAATTGTACATGATCAAACATAGCATTCTTGGTCAACTTACTAGCTTGACACAGTTTGGCTCCAACTTGACGACATTGAAAAGGAATCAAACACATATTCCACTATCTTGGAGGGACGGTTGACTTGGGCTTATTCTATTCAAATGAATCAAAGTCAAGATGCTAGGTATTTATCAGATCCATATAAAACTCAATAACAAGCAGGATATATGTTCACTTGCAATGATATAGCTATCTCGTGGCGTTCTATGAAATAAACATTGATGGATGCTTCTTCTAACCACACTGAAATAGTTGTGATTCATTGAACAAGCTGTGAATGCATTTGGTTGAGATCTATGATATAACACATTCGGGAAAAATGAGGATTGTCCTCAATTAATGATTGTGTAGACACCCTTATTTTGACCCGAGAAACCTCTCAAGCATCCCCAAGGATGAAAATGCCCGATAAAAGCACGCGAAGCTTGATTGTGAACTTAGAAATCCTTCCAAAACCTATCCAAAATAAACCTGAGCCCACACCACTTTCAACTACATTCAAAACCCTCTTTTTTGATATATAACATGTACCAATCCATTTTGAAATGAGGGAGATGTGCACAGTTTACCAAAACGATTCATTTTTCAAACCTTATGAGGGTAAAATGGTCACATATTTTGATGTATAAATCATCTTGGGTTCAAACCACTTGGGTTAGAAAGTAGACCTGACAAGATTTCCAACGCTTTAAACCATGCGCAAAACGGAGTTCGGTACCACCTGGAATGACCCCGCAAAGTTTCATATTTTGTGTAGTCCCCTGATCCAGGCGCCTGGATTCCTCAATTCCAGGCGCCTGGACTCACTCCAGGTACATGCTGCCCAAGGTCAAGTTAGTGGGGATGAGCGTCTTGAGGATCTTTTAGGGATTTTTTTGAAGAAATTTGTTGGAGATAGTGGGAGAGAGATGGTGACCCTTTGAACCTCACCTCTAAGGGTTCAAATGACCCATTTGAACCTTTCTTTGGCTATAAATACACCTCTTCCTCTCTCATTGAAAAAAACATCTCTCTCCCTCACTCACATATTATTACTTTGTTGGATTATTTCCAGAATACTCAAACCCAATTCATCCCTCTTTGTTCCTCTTGCTTTCAACCATTAAATCCACTTTTGCCACCCATAATCCATATATTTTCACCTATCACAACCAAAACCTCAACTATAGCACATACAATCTGACCTTAATAGCTCCAAAAACTCAATCTCAATTTGCTCAACCTACAAACATTACCCAAACTTGTTATCCAAGTTCAACAATCAAGTTTTCAAGGTAGATTTTTCTACCAAAGTGTTCAAAAAGGCCCTGAGGTGACTCAATCAAGCTCTCACTGGTCTTCTATACCAGTAGAGGGTTTGAGAGAGGATTCAAAATCATCAAGTGAAAAAATTCTATTTATGCAGCAGAGCCTAATCCAGGCGCCTGGACCATCACCTTCTAGGCGCCTGCATTGGGTCCAGGCGCCTAGATTCATCCCATGCAGGCGCCTGGATTCCTTTCCCCTTTGTCATATTTTCTTCTTTCCTTGCAGTTTAATTAGTTCATGATTCATTTTATGCTTAAGAGTGTTTAATACGTGCCTTAGATCAGTTTAGCATTTTTATTCCGTCCATCAAAGCATGTTAGAATCATGAATTCCTAAGTTCATATCATGCATTTGAGTTGGGGTTGAGGTTCATTCCACTCATTGTACCCTTAAATATCATTTAGAGTATGTGTGAATAAGTCATGAGCATTGCATTCGGTGTTCACTGTTGAAAATGAGATTTTGAAGTTACTGTCTGGTAGGCCATCCAGGCGCCTGGATTGGCCCATTCCAGGCGCTTGGAGCCTGGATCTGCCTAATCTAGGTGCCCAGATTGCCATCCAAGTGTGATATGTTTGCTGCTCATGATCAGTTTCTGGGGCATCTTGGAGCAGTTTGAGCATGATTTGATCACGCTTCAATGATATATGCATAAAAATCATTCACACATGACATTTTGCACAAGCATCCACTCATATGTCATTGGTTTATTCGATGCATTTGTTGTGCTTTCACATGAATTCGTGTATGAAGTCCATTTAAACAATATTTTCAAAATTCTTCAAACATTTAGTAGAGACTAGTGGTCACACCGGGCGAGAGGGGTGATTTAAATTCCTTCCCCTCACGTAACCTAGCTTTCGGACCCGAGAAATCTCATTTTGTGAGACCAGTAAAATATTTTCCATTTCAAGGGCAAAAGAGTCATTTTCAATGGTTACTCGGGTATGGTCCTCAAATTTGGGTGGCGACTCCATTCAACCAATCAAATCATTTTCCAAACCAAACAACCGTTTTCGTGGACGTACTGCGTTGGTCCGCGGGGTGTTCACAGATTGTCTGACAATATTGTATGAAGATAATGCCGCATGTATCATACAGATCAAAAACAATTATATTAAAAGAGACATAACCAAGCACATATCACCAAAATTCTTTTGCACTTATGACCTCTAGAAAAGCAGTGATACAAGCGTTCAACAGAGATGTTGTAGTGATAATTTGATAGATTGGTTCACCAAAGCATTACCAAATGCGACATTCAAGAAGTTGGTTACCAGTATCAGGATGCATCGACTCCAAAACTTATCTTGCATTGTTGAGGGGGAGTCAATGACTTAAAAACTATTATACTCACTTCTTCTAAGGTTTTGTCTCATCAGGTTTTCCTTAGCAGGATTCTAATGAGGCAATCTGAAGACTGAACTCATATTCCAAGAGACACAACGATTTTACACTTTTTTTCCTTCACCGAAGGTTTTTCCCATTGGATTTTCCTTGGCAAGATTTTAATGAGACATATGTTTAGTATTTTGTCATCCAAAAGGAAGTGTTGTGAAATTAATGGCTGTCAAAATCTTTAATGATGAATGTCATAAGTTTTTCAATGAATTGGTTTACGAACAATAAACGAAGTTGTAATAATAGTGTATTAATTACGCATTTTGATCTTTTGCCCATATAAGGAGATAGGGTATTTAAGTTCAAAAAAAAAATGGAGAATTTGATTGATCCTAGAGATCAATTGTATTTACTCTAGAGATTAATAGGGTTTTGCATCATGCGAAAATTTTGGAAGATCATAATTTCATGTCCTAAGTTTGGGAAGAAAAGGCAAATGAAAGATTCCCTGATATTTCTAGTGAGAGTTCGGACTCCATGGATATGGATTTAATTGGTGAGGAATCTCAAGTAGGATAAACCAAGAACCTAAAATAGTGTCCTCGGAAAGCTATATCTCCCTAACAAATTGGAATTACAAAGCTGAATACTTAAAAAGAGACAGAGGGAGTAACGTAGGATGATAAGGGTAACAACATGCACCAGTTGATATGTAACTTTTAGTCTAACCACACGACTCAAAAATTATTGCCCACGTTAAAGTTGCTACTAAGTAGTGCCATTACTTTATGTACTACTCAACATTCTCATATTTAATGAATGTGGGACTAGCGAGGGATTTTACAATCTCTTGCACTTAAGATGATAACATTATTGGTCCAACAACTTCCACTCATCAAGCAACGTGAGACTATTCCCCACTTAAGTAGGTCAAGATCTTCAAGCTCGTCACATGTGGGACGAACCCAAACACAACAAGCACCTCAAGCTAATCGCTTGTTGAGTCCACCCAAGCACATCTCTTCTTGGGACCCACCCCACACTTTAGTAGGCTCTAATACCACCAATAACGACCTGCACCAAGTCACTTGCTTACCATTCTACTAACCGCAGGGCAAAAAAGTTATAACTATGTTTAATAATAGCTAGTAGGAATTACCTTATACATGACACAAGATTTCTATCTAACCTATGTGAGAGTAATAAGGATATATGCACCAATAAATTCATTAGAGTCTATAGATTTGCAAAAGTTCTAAATTATTCAATAGGAAAAAATATGTAAGGAATACCGATAAATTGATAAATATTGAAAAAAACAATATAAGTAAAAAAAAAGTGTTTAATTCCTTGCTAAAATTACTAGTACTAAATGACACCAAAAGCTGTGGTTGTTGTCCTGAATACTCTGACTGACCCCTTCAAAACAAATTAAGATCTAGTGGTGTTTCTGGTCGTAGACCATCCAACAATCAAGTTAGTTAGGAAAATAGTATGAATGAATATTTTGTATTAAGTAAAACAACATGTGTACCTATTGCGTGATCACATACAGTCAACTTAAGGAGTTTGTTGATAAAGAGAGTTAAAGGATGAGGATTCCATGCACTTCAACAAAATAGAGCTACCACGACAAAATTAGGTGACATGAAATTGATTTTGTCACTAAATGTATCCTATTTGCAGTAAATTCAATTTCATTGCCTTTTTTAGCAACAAAATAATAATTTGTCATCAAATGTAACCTTGTGGCAAGGAAATCTAACTGTTCATATAAATGAAGCTTATCCCCTCCTTAATCACAACAGATTGCATAATCCTATGTATTTAGTCATCTCGTAATAAATGGAGGCGCTCACCTTTGTCAACCCTAATGAGTCTTTTTGAGCAAATTGAGCAGACCAATCCAAATCTCCACATGGCAATGGAACAAGACAATCGGTTAGCTAGTTCAGATTATGACTCATCAATAATAAATGATCAAGAATGCTAAAGTTGTCTTTTACAAGAGTAGGAATTGATATGGTGTGATAAATTCATCAAGTATAGAGTTGGGTTGAGTTTGCAGAATCTTTCATGGACATGGAGTTAAAGCTTTCGACTGTCTCCTTCGTTGCTACCAGGGTAGTGAGCAATGTGGCAGAAAGCGTCAAGGCTTGAGAATAATAATACTATTAATAGATAGAAACGACAAGACAACTACGACCATATAGGAAGTGGGAGGAGAAAGAGAGAGAGCGTGTGTACTGCGTGCATTTGCACGCGTGTGTGTGTGATGGCCAAAGCCTATTTATTCTTTTGAATGTTCACGAAATTTTTTATTAAGTGGGTGAAAGATACAAAGGATATAGGAAGAACATGAGACAAAAAGTTCATATTAAGGTTGGGGTAGGCCCAACCACCACACTACACGTAATGACACGAAGCCCCTTTTTAACGTACGTGCTACTCTCATCACATACGGCTTGCACAAAGACTACTAAATCCATGCTGAGCTAACATAGACCGAAAAAGAAAAAGAAAAAGAAAAAGAAAAAGAAAAAGAAAAAGAAAAGGTAGTTGTCGACAATGTGGAAGAAAGCGTGAAGACTCGACGTTAGTAGTATAAGTGGTGGACAAAAACGACAAGATATTGACGACCTTACTAGAAGGGAGAAGGAGAGAGAGAGAGGTGGCCGAAGCCTATTTGTTCTTGCTATGTTCCCCAAAACTGTTATTGATGGCGAGGGGGGACACAATACAAAGGTTGTTGGAAGAACATGAGACAAAAAAAAGGACGAGGAAGGGGTTGTTTTGGTGTGTACACGTGATTTAAATTTAATTTGGTCATGATAAGGAAATATCATTAACAATACTATATGCATGATTTGAAGTTTTTTTCAAGGACAAGATTTATTTAGTGTCATCTCGTAACAAATGGAGGCGCTCACCATTGTCAATCCTAATGAGTTTTTTTTAGCAAATTGAGCAGAGTAGTCCAGACCTCCACGTGGCAGTAGGACAAGGCAATCGGTTAGCTAAGTCAATTTATGACTCGACACTAATAAATGATCAAGAATGCTGAAGTTATCGTTTACAAGAGTACGAATTGATATGGCGTGATAAATTCATCAAGTAAAGAGTTGGGTCGAGTTTGCAGAATCTTTCATGGACGTGGAGTTAAAGCTTTCGATTGTCTACTTCGTTGCAACTAGGGTAGTGAGCAATGTGGCTAAAAGCGTCAAGGCTCAAGAAAAATAGTACTATTAATAGATAGAAACGACAAGATAACTGCGGCCATTTAGGAGTGGGAAGGGGGAGAGAGAGTGTGTGTGCGCGCGCGCGTGTGGTGGCCAAAGCCTATTTGTTCTCATGAATATTCGTGAAATTTTGTATTGAGGGGGTGAAGGATACAAAGGATGTAGGAAGAACATGATAGACACACGATTTCCCCGTTACCATGCGTGCAACTATCACCACATATGGCTCACACAAAGACTACTAAATCCATGCCGAGCTGGCACAAATTGAAAAAGAAAAAAAAGAGGTAGTTGTCGTCGACGTGGCATAATGTGTGAAGACACAAGGTCATTAGTATAAGTGGTGGACAAAAATGACAAGATAATGACAACCTTATAGGAATGGGGAAAGAGGAAAGAGACATAGCCTTTGAGTGAAAGATACAAAGGATGTAGGAAGAACATGAGACAAAAAGTTGATATCAAGGTAGGGGTAGGCCCAACCACCACAGTACATGTATAGACCCCCTCTCTCTCTCTCTCTCTCTCTCTCTCAACCATCTGTGTGACTCACACATACAGCTTGCACAATGACTACTAAATCCATGCCGAGTTGGCGCAGATCAAAAAAGAAAAAGAAGAGGTAGTTGTCAGCAACGTCGCAAAAAGTGTGAAGACTCAAGGTCAGTAGTATAAGTGGTGGACAAAAACGACAAGATAACGACAACCTTATAGTAAGGGGAGAAGAGAGAAAGAGTGGTGGCCAAAGGCTATTTGTTCTCACGATGTTAGCCAAAACTGTTATTGATGGCAAAGGGTGAAACAATACAGAAGGTGTTGGAAGAACATGACACAAAAAAAAAAAAAAAGGATAAGGAAAGTGCTGTTTAGGTGTGTGCATGTGATTTAAACTTAATTTGGTAATGATAAGGAAATATCATTAACAATATTATAGGGGTATGCACGGGTCAGTTCGGATCGGGTTTGCTATCGACCCTACACCCAAACTGATGTCATCGGGTTGGATAAATGTGCACCTGAATCCAAACCGAGACTGCTGAGGAACCGAACAAATCAAGTTGTTCGATTTTGGTCAGGTTTCGGGTTCAACCCCAAAAGAAAAGAGAAAAAATGTTTCAGATCTACTAGTAAGAAAGGATGAAAATGATGGAGACTTAAGATGCAGCCATTAATGAACGGCCACAGCTGTAATAGCAAGTTGCTCCGGTGGTGGTCGGCGAGAGACATGGGTTGTGTTTGCTGCTTAGTGCTTAGGTTGTGTACTTGTGTTACAGTGGGTATTGTTTTCATTTCTTAATAGCAAAAGAGAGTGAAGGCGAAGATGCAGAGAGAGAGAGAGAGAGAGATGGATGTTTGAAAAATTGATTGTGGTCGCATGATGGAAGAAAGAGAGTAAAAAATTGCTGGAAATTTCTACGCCAGCCCCCCCCCCCGACACAAGCGCCCCTGGTACCCCACCGACACTTGGCGTAATTTACATTTTTGCCCCTCTATCCCTTCTTTAATTACTTATTTATATTATATTACTTTAATTCATTTATTTACTTTATTTATATTACTTTAATTACTTTATTATTTATATTAATTCATTTATATTAATTTAATTTCTATAATTACTTTATTTATATTACTTTAATTCATATAATTACTTTATTTATATTACTTTAATTCATATAATTACTTTATTTATATTACTTTATTTCGTTTAATTACCTTATTTACTTTATTTATATCATTTCATTTCTTTATATAAAGTAAATTAACTATTTAATTCATTTAATTATTTATTTAATTCAATTCTTTAATTTAATTCAATTATTATTTATTTATTTATCTCCTTCATTAATATCTTTTTTCTCTTTTATCATTTTAATATGATCTAATATCTTTTTTATCTTTTATATATTTTAATTTATTTATTTATTTATATTTTTTTATTTATCTAATATTTTGTATTTACATATTTTTCTTAATTATTTAATCTTATTTATTTAATTCGTATATTCAGATGATTTCTTATTTTCTTATCTTCAATTACAACCACTCATTCAGATTTTCTTTTTACCTTCTTATCTTCAATTACAACCACTTATCTTCTTATCTTCAATTACAGCCACTCATCCAGATTTTTTTTTTTACCTTCTTATCTATTTATACTACTACATTCTTCCACTACTTCACTTCTTCCTAATTCTCCCACTACTACTTCACTTCTTCCTCATTCATAATTTCTTTCTTTTTTCATAATTCATCAAAGAACATTATGGATGGCTACTACTATCCAGATGGTTGTTCATTTGAGAATGATGTTCCTAGTGAGGAGAGCATCAATTCACGTGATTCGTGATTATACACCCAAATTTAGCTTGTCGGGTTAGTTATTTTCCTTTGTTCTTATGCATATTCCTCATTCATTTTGAAAGTAGATAAATATGATAAATTTGGATAATGTTTACCTTATACATATTCGTTATTTTGTTTTTTTTATATATAGATTTTTGAAAGTAGAGAAGATATGTTAACTTGGGTGAAGAGAGTTGGTCTCGAAAATGGTATTGTGGTGGTTATTAATAAATCTTCTAATTTAAGAGGCGGCAAGCTGCCGAGATGCATTCTTGGTTGCGAGAGAGGAGGAAAGTACAAACCGCATTGTGGGGTTGAAAGGCTAATATTGCATAGAAATATTGGGACTAAAAAATGTGAGTGTCCATTTGAGTTGCGAGGTATACCAATACCTCCAGACGGTGCCAAATGGGGTTTAAGGGTTTCCTGTGGTCTCCATAACCATGAACCAGCAGAAAATATTGAGGGCCACGAGTACCCATCAAGGCTAAAACCAATGGAGAAACAATTTGTGGTCGAGATGACCAACACCACTGCACCGTGTGAAATTCTTACTATTTTGAAGAAAAAAGATCCGTCAAACACTACGGGAATTAGAAGCATTTACAATGCCATTTTCATTAACAAGGAAGCAAAACGGGATGGTCTAACTACTACTCAATATGTGTTAGAGCAATTAATTAAGAATGGGTACCTCCACGACTTCAGGACAAATCAAGACACCAACGAAATCACAGATATTGTATGGGTTCATCCTACAAGTCTAGAGCTATCTGTCAACTTTTCATCCGTGTTGGTAATTGATGCCACATACAAAACCAATGAGTATCGGAAACCACTATTGGAGGTTGTGGGTATCACATCCACAAATCTAACTTTCTCGCTTATGTTCGTATATCTTAATAATGAGAGGGAAGATACATGTACATGGGCCTTGAATACCTTAAAGAAGTGGATGGTTGGAAAGGGGCACGGTTCCATTGGTGTTTATTCTGGTCGTGATTTGGCACTTATGAAGCGCTATTGAAGCATGTTTCCCAATGGCACGTCACATCCTTTGTATTTGGCACATAAATCGGTCGCGTAATGAAGAATTGCGGTATTTGTGCTTGGTGATTCTTTCGGACTTTTGCAATTCATGGCAGTCCCTAATTCATTCATCTAGCACTTCATCTTACCAGCATAAGTGGGCTGCCATGTGCGAGGAGTATAGCCAATATCCGCGTGTCATAACTTATCTTGCGGATACATGGTTAACGCCGTACAAAGAGCAATTTGTTCGGCATGGGCGGATACATATGCGCACCTCGGAAGCAATTCAAGTCAAAGGTATAGTCACTTTATAATTTTGCGAGTCAAATTTTCTACATTATATTATATTACACTGTTCAAACTTTTCTATTTAAAACAAATTGCATTATTCTATTATAGGGTCGAGTCTGCACATTCGAAGCTAAAGTGCTATTTGGGCGGTACAACTATGTCATCGCTCCAAACATCTTTTGAACGCATAGATAATATGTTGACAAATCGGTTTTGGGGAAATTAAAAAGTCGTTCCGAAACTGTCAACATTCCCGCGCCTACAACCATTTACGTGACCCCATTTTTTGATGAAATCAGGTGTCGCGTTTCATTATATGCAATGGGGTTGATCGAAAATCAACTAGAATCTGCGGCAGATGCCTACCCCCTCCCAAGCGGCAGTTGCAGCTGTTCGATCAGAACAACACATGGATTGCCATGTATGCATGATTTGAGGGCTTATCGTTCCCACGGCATGTCGATTTCGCTATCCAGTATCCACGTTCATTGGCGTAGGCTCTCTATGCACGCGACCGGGTTCAATGACGAGGGAGAACAACCCGACGAGACATCTCGTGTGGTTGACATATTACAGGGGATGGATCCACGTATGCGAAAGCAAATGATGAGCGGGTTTGTGGATATGGCGCATCCGCCTAACTGTGATGTTCGAGCCCCATCATACAACAACGAACATAGAGGTCGATCTGTGGGAAAAGCCGAGCAAAGTGGGCCGCGATACCTTACCTTCGTCTGAAGCATCTACATCGAGAAGGAAAGGGAAAGGGAAAAATACAGGGAGGGAAAGGGTGGAGAAGGAGAGGGAAGAGAGAGAGAGGGAGGAGGTTAATTACATTCAGTATTTACCTTGGCAATTCCAGCAGTATATGTCCCCTACCAAAGACATCAAAGGTGATGATCATTGTGGATTCAGAGCGATAGCCGCGCATATCTATGGCACTGAGGAGCGCTGGGTTCAAGTACGACATGATCTTATCCAAGAAATTAATCAAAATAGAGCTCTCTACAATGCGGTTTATCCTGTAGAAAATATGGCAGATGATGTACTACGGTCACTGAGCTATTGGAAGCCTACGGCTCCAGATCCATATTGGATGGAATGTATGGCAGGGGGGATAGTCATCGCATCACGGTACAACATTGTACTATTTACATTTGACGCGAATGCTAGATTTTGTTTTACTCACTTGCCCTTGAGATCCCATCCAGTTTCAGTCCAACAGCGCCGAGAAATAGCTATTGCCCGTATTAACAATCACTTCGTGCAACTTTTTTTGCGCCCTCATCACCCTGTACCACCCATCCCAATATGGTGGTGGCAGAATAAATCGAGTGAAGCTGCAGGATGGGCCATTTGTTTATAACGACGTCACGGGTTCAATTGTGGAATCGACATCTTCTTTCATCATGGGGGGACCACAATTTGGTGGCAATATTGATTAGGGCTGAACATTGTCAACGTGATTGTAATATTTAGACACTTTAAAATGTGATTGTAATATGATTGCCTTTCCTTCTCTCTTTTAATTACCCTCTAATATATTATTTATATTAATTATATTAATTCCTTTATTTACTTTATTTATATTATATTAATTGTAATATGTATTCACTTTTAGAAGTTTTTATTTATTTACTTTTAAACATGATTATAATATTATTCACTTCTAGAAGCTTTTTTTTTATTATTCATTTTTAAGACAAATTAATTAACTAATTAAAATATAAAGTCAAATATAGATGTCAATATAAAAAAATAATTTACTTGCAAATGTAATTTGAGTAAACTAAATTAGATAAGTAACTAAATAAATAAAGTTAAAAAAAACAGAAAAAAAAAAAACAGAAAAACGGAAGTTTGGCTGCTAAAAGGGGGAGGTATTGGGGGAATGGGTGGTGGGGTCGGTGGGGAGGGGGTGTCAGGCGTGGGGTGCCTAACACCCCTCAAAATTGCTTTGTGTTGGGGCGGTAAATATCAGAGCTGGGAAAAGAAAAGGCAGATGGAGAACGTAATTGTACACTTGGGAAAAGTAGAGGACAGATGTTTGCAATAAATGTGCAGTCTTGCACGGTGTTTTGAAATTTGAGTTGTCTTGGAAAGTGACAAGACATGGAAGGTGTGACCCTCAACACCAATAATAGAACGCCATTTGTAATACACTATAGAAACCAAACAAACATTTTTATCGGTCGGTTCGGGTTACACGAGTTGTTGTCCGCACAATCCGACAACTGACCTGAAACCCGCATTTTTCACACATCTTAACCCAAATGCGACCGACTTAATTATCAAAACCGCCCGTAGACCCTTCAGGTCGAATCCGGTTGGACGGGTTGGGCGGGTTGCTGCTTGCCCATACAACAGTATATGCATGATTTGATGTTTTTTACAAGGACAAGATTTATTTTGGGTCCTCCTTCCAAATCCAGACCCTTGCAATTAACCCTAGAAGTAATAGTCCATTTGAAGTATGATGAGTAAACTGAAGGATTGTATTGTTAAATACTATTAATAAGCACAATGGTCCCATTTTGAAAATCCGAACTGTATACTTTGTAGACTTTGATGTTGAAATCATCCATACAAAACATATCATTTAGTCAAATATAAGCGAGTTTATGATCAAATTAAATCTGTAGCGAATGAAAAGTCAGAACCATCAAAATTATTAAAGTCCATTTAGCTAAATACAAACATAGTTATTAATGTTGATAATAATTTTCAATCTGCTTATTTTTTGTATGGACAATATAGTAAAAGTGCCCTATAAAAATGACCCTTTTGATTAGTCAACATACAATTAATCACCGCAATTGCACTTGAGTGAAGTTTCTTTGATCTGACAATCCCCTCGTGTAAAATGCAACCTATTTCACTATACGAGCCGCTGATTCTCTAGACCACTTTATTTTCTAAGAGAAATTGTCACATTGATAGATATTTGCTCACTTTTTTAGTGAGAAATCACATTAAGGACGTCACGTTTTAGGTGAGAAGATCTCAATTCTTTAAAGAAGGGGTGTTTGGGAAAATAAAAATGATACAACCACACACACTTAATCACACACAACCACACACACACTCACATGCCGAGGGACCCACTCGGGTAGGACCCACCGGTGAATCCCTCGGCATGTGAGTGTGTGTGGTTGTATGTGATTGAGTGTGTGTATGTATTATGATTCGTTTGGGAAAATTTGGTTGCATGGGTAACATAGAATTTTCAGTCAGCTTTTAACTTTTTCAGTGTCACGCGTCACGAAGAATTCACACCTGTCTTTGTGTAATAAGAGTATCCCTCTCAGATATCAGTCAAGTTTAGTAACTGAAAAGAGTATCATCTTAAAATTGCGAAAAGAAAGAGAGAAAAAAAAACAAAAACAAAAAAACAAAAAAGAGTATCAACGCCTCCAAGTGGTAACCCTGCATGAAACTTTCTTTCGCCACGTGGACTTTTTAATTCCCTATATAATATTACACCAACACACTCCCTCTCCATCCTGCTTTCTTTTTTCTCTCTCTAAATACTAGTAAATCATTTTCTCTCTCTAGCTTTTCCGGTCTCCGGCGGGTGATCTTGACGGAGGTTTCTTTACTTCTAAAGTCCGCCGACTTTCCTTGCTCAAGTCACTGTCAAAACCAAATCCTAGTAAGCTCATTTGACTCTCTCTCTCTCTCTCTCTCTCTCTCTCTCTCTCTCTATTTATATATATATATATATACATACACTTATATACTCTCTCCATTCCTAAATAAGAGCCCCACTTTTTCCCTCTTACCATTTTTCAAATCAAAAAATAAAATATTTCCTTATATCATTTTTTGAATTTTTTCGCACCAAATTAAAGTACTCGTCGAGCACTTTAATTTGGTGTAAAAAAATTCAGAAAATGGTACACAGAAATATTTCATCTTTTGATTTGAAAAATGACACGACTTTTCATAGTGAACTCTTAATTTGGAACGGAGGGAATATTTTTTATTTTGTGCGGCTCTAGACCCCAGATTAGTGGTCGTGGGGCCTGCTCAAGCTATTTTCTTTTTTTTAAAAATGCCACTTTTGTGTTTTATGCATTTATGTAGAGAACCTTTGGAACATTCCGTTGCACCCAAAAAAAAGAAAAGGAAAGAGAAGCTTTGGAGTAATTATTTTTAAAAATTCTGAATTCTTGATTGGTAGATTATGGCTTTTTAAAATCTAAGAATCCTTCAAAATGATTGGATAATAGCATGCAGAATTTTTTTGGAAGAGTATAAGTTTTAATTGAGAATCCGAAAGATTTCTCAGAATGCATTTTTAGATGATAAATTCCATGATATGAGGCCAAACAAGCAAAATTAAAAATGAAAAATCATAGCCCCCAAACACATCTAAGGATAGGTACAAAAAAGGTTACTGCATATGAAGATTTTAGATTTGGAAACAAATATGTGTGTGGAGCTATTTTATGTGCGTGGATTCTATGTTATTTTGTAAGATCTATGTGTATCTCACTACTCTTGACATATATGTGTCTAAATCTGTTCACATATCTGGTTGAATTTGTGCCTCTGTATACAAATTTCTTTAATAATATTACTAACAGGTTTTATTTGTCGACTCTATAGTTTGCATGTTTAGAATTTACAAAGGAAAATGATTTTGGCACTCTGTTCATGTTATGTGTATCTTAAACACCACAAGAAAAATACTTCCTCCGTCCTCTTTTAAATGATCCATATGACAATACGTGTAATTTAAAATCTCTAAAAAACATTTCTCTCTATGTAATTTTTTAATTTGTTTTATACCAAATTAAAGTGCTCATTGAGTACTTTAATTTGGTGCAAAAATAAAAATAAAAAACGTTATACAAAAGTACATTTTAAACGTTCACAAAAATAAACGTTTTCCAAATAGATCACTTAAAAGGGCTGGAGGGAGTATTAGGATGTGGTTATCAAAAAGTAAAGTGCAAAAAGTAATTACCTTTTAACAAATTGTTAGAACAAATGAGAAACATGTTAAACACATTCATACATGTTCTATATACGTAAAGTACTAAGATCTCGTTCCTCTTAATTTATTTGTGTGATTTTTTTGGACCTTTTGCTGTCGTTATGTTTTTTGTTTATTTGAGTTTTGGTCAACATTTTGTACATTTTCGATTCCTTTTGTCGAGATGGATCGGAACTTAAAAGTTTGAGATAAAACTACGAAATGCGAAAATTTTTAAATAAAAACAAAAAGTGCAAAAAAGTTAAGGAGAACAATGCCTAACAATTTTATTTCTCTGCTTGTAGCAATTCAATGGGGGAAGCAGCCAAAGATGTGAATCCGGCACTAGACCTCGGCCTTTCTTTGGGCGGATGTTACACCCAAAATCCCGACTCAATAACCTCTTCACTCAACCAAGACTCGAACCCGAACCCGAACCCGAACGAGATTGTGCTAACTGATTTCTTTGCTGTGCGGAAATCGCCGCCAAAGCCAACCGAGGAAGAGATGGTGGTGAGGAGAGTGAAGGAGGTGCAGACAATGAAGAGGATGGAGGCCAAAAAGAGGCTCCTGGAGAAGCATAGGAAGGGAATATTAATTGGCGGTGTTTGCAGGGAGGAAAAGCCACCGGTGGGGACTACGGCGGTGGCGGAGAATGAGTTGGCCAGTTGGACAGTTAACTCGGCTTTGAGGAACAATGCTTTTTGTCGAGCCATAGACAAACTGAAGAACAATGTGGGTCCATCCCACAGCCTAAAAACTCAAGGTAATCTGTTTATTTTATTTTATTTTTTGTCTTGTTTTTTATTTTTATTTTTTAAGGTTGTTAGTAATGATTTATGATTTTTTTTTAATTATGTGGTTTTGATTATGCATTATGTGCATATTAGTGTAAGGATATGTTTGAAAACGTGGATAGCTATAATCTTTCGTGGTAATGAGAATCCTTTTAATAGGATTCCTAGAGGATGTGGTCAACAAGAATTAATTGATTGGGATATATATAGTCCAAGGTTTTATTTATAATAAGGATATCATAACAGTAACAATCGAGGTGTAATTGTATCGGGAGTATCAAATGTAGGGGTACCAAACGATACGTAATGGGGTTCAGTTGTACCAGTCGTGAATTTTAAATTTTCATTTTGAATTTTAAAATTTCATTTTTATAATTTTAAATTGCTTCAATAACCCGTAATGATCAAGTATTGGCCACGAATAGGTTCATGAATCGGATACATATCAATACGTAACGGGAACCAGTTGATACACATGTGATTTTTTTTCTCATTGGTATACCGGGTTGTAACAGTATCAAAGAGTTCAAAAAGGCAAAAACCATTATGAAATATCCAGTATTTAAAAGGGCCATTTAGCCGAAAATCTTAAACATTTGACATTTTTAAAGGGAAGGACAAGGAACTTTTGAAATCGACCATAAAAACAAAAAACATTTGATATTTTTAAATGGAAGAACAAGGGACTTTTGCAATCAAATATAAAGACAAAAAAAATTAGCAAATTGTTACTAACTTTTAAAAAGTTCTAATTTGAACATAAAATTTAAAAAATCACCACTCAATCTCCAGCCGACCACCATCCCACCTCCGGTCGACAACTTCCGGTGACCAAAAAAATTACTGAGATGTCACTAATTTTTAAAAATTCTAATTTCAAACATAAAATTAGAAAAATCACCACCCAACCGCTGCCTGACCAGCACCCCACCTCTTGGCCGACCACTTCCGGTGACAAAAAAATTAGTGAGATGTTACTAATTTTTAAAAATTCTAATTAGAACATATAATTCAAAAAATAATCACCCCACATTCGGCCGACCACCACCCCACCTCTGGTCAACAACTTCTGGAGACCAAAAAAATTAGTAAGATGCCACTAATTTTTAAAAATTTTAATTTCGAACATAAAATTCAAAAAAATCATCACCCAACCTCCGGCTGGCCACCACCCCACCTCTTGACCAACCACTTCTGGCAACTAAAAAAATTAGTGAGATGTCACTAATTTTAAAAAATTCTAATTTCAAACATATAATTCAAAAAAATCACCACTCCACATCCGGCGGACCACCACCCCACCTCTAGTCGTCCATTTCCAATGAACAAAAAAATTAGTGAGATGTCACTAATTTTTAAAAACTGTAATTTCAAACATAAAATTCAGAAAAATCACCACCCAACCTCTGGCCAACCACCACCCCACCTCTTGCCCGACTGGCTGATGACTTCTACCAACCAAAAAAATTAGTGAGATCTCAATATTTTTAAAAATTCTAATTTCAAACATAAAATTCAAAAAAATCACCCCCCATCCGGCTGACCACCACCCGACCTCTTGGCCGACCACTTTTGGCAACCAAAAAAAATAGTGAGATGTCACTAATTTTTAAAAATTCTATTCTCAAACATATAATTCAAAAAAATCACGATCCCACATTCCACATCCGGCCGACCACCACCCCACCTCCCACGACCCAAAGCATTAGTAACATCTCACTAATTTTTAAAACTTGTAATTTCGTATAGGAAATTCAAAAAAAAAAAAAAAACTCCTATCTCTGACCACCACCTTACCTCTGACATTCCGGTGACCCAAAAAGTTAGTGACATTTCCTAATTTTTAAAAGTTTTAATTTTGTACAAAAACTTTAAAAAATGATGAATTAGTCAACTCTTGAAACTAGTAACAACTCACTAAACTTCATAAAACTTGAATACTATTTATACGCTTTAATTTATCAATAGTAGTTTTTTGCATAATATGCATATATTATGATCCTTAACTTAGGAATATGATTTTCACACCCCCTATTTTGATAACTGCACCCCCTTTCTTATCCTATAGCAAAAAATTTCATACATAAAAGTTTCATTACATGACAAGAAAGAGCGTGTAGTTATCAAAATATGGGGTGTGGAAAATCACTTGTCTTAATTCAACCCAATTCAGTCTTCTAATTGTTGATGGTCAAAGCCAAGATATAATAACTAATGAGGGACCAAGTAGTGGTTGAACCTGGACAACCACCTTATACAAATTTCAAATTATCTTCATAAGTGGAATAGAGTTTTTATTTTTTTTTGTTTTTAATTTAACAACTATCTAAGTTTGTCCATCCAATTTATTTTAGTTTAAAACCTAATGCCAGTCATTCCAAGTTTCGTTAAAAATTTATTGTACAAAATAAGAGAATGTCGCCTGCAATTTTAGATTACGACTTTTATGGTGATAGTACGATAGGTTTTATATTTTGCGTTTAAAATAGTTACAAATGCACAATATGCATTTATGTAATTATATACTACTATCATAGTTTTACAATTGCATGTATCGGTTGATCAAAAAGTATAGTACACGTACATGATAACTCTTTTGATCGTATTTTGCAATTTATAATGGCATAATTAATAGGGCAACTTATTGTGTCTTTGTGTTTGATTGTAAATGTTTCTTGTCTTTATGTTTGATTGCAAATGTTTCTTGTCCTTCCCTTTAAAATAGGCAAAATATTGTGTCTTTAGGTTTGAATATAAATGTTCATTGTCTTTATGTTTGATTGCAAATGTTCCTTGTCCTTCCCTTTAAATATGCAAAATATTGTGTATTTATGACTAATTATTGACAAGAAATAAAATATCTTAAGATTTGTCCACATCAAAATTTCAATTACGTCGAGGTTTTCTGAATCTAAATCTAAATCGACGGATTCAAGTTTTTTCAGACGTTGCAAAACACAACTTTTTGAGTGAAAATACACATCTATTTGAACTCTTTCTTTAAAGTTCGAAATGGTTATTCCCACACGATTCTATTAAACATATTTTTGAACACATTTTTAAAAGTTCGAAGCGGATGTTCCCTCATGAATCTCAATAAATACTTGTTCGGATGCTATACTTTGATCATTTTGAACTAAAACGAAATTTATAGATGGAATATTAGAGTAATGTGAAATATCTTCAATCTCAATAATTACACGTAAATTCATAGAGATGTCCATGACGTGTACGTGTCAAATGAAACAATTAGTTTCATAGAATTTCATTTTTCCATTAGATTTTAGGATCCCAAACTATGGGATCAACATATTTTTTTAAAAAAAAAACTTTACTGGCGTTTTCTAAATGTTAGTAGTTAATAGTATGTAGGCTATTAGTGGCGGTAATTTTTTTTGAAATTAACCTTTACCGGCGTTTTCTAAATGGTAATTAATAGTATGTAGGCTTTACCAGCGGTATAACCGCAACTAATAATAATATAGGTTTATCAAAAAAAATTCTTCATGATAGTAGAATGTACGTTCAACTAAAGCAACGAAGTATACATTTAATTAAAGGTTTACCAAACTCATCCTTGTGCTTAAAGAGCCAACTTTCAATTACCATTGACAAATGAAACCTTTTTGTTGTTTGACAACCAAACCGTCAATATGTAGGTTTAAACCAAATTTCTCGTCAAATTTATAGATGCTACATCTAATAAAACATCGTCAAAATAAATCTTACCATCGTTCGACAGCCCAGATTGACAATAAAAGTCATTGCCCAAATTTTTCGTCACGTTTATAGCATCTTACATTCAATTGTAATCAATAAGTGGACCGATATATCCTCCTTGGAATAGATGTTAGTAGCCAATTTTTTTGACGAATAAATATACTTCTAAGTTTTGTACCAATTTTGGGTTTTATAAAATTTCAACAGGTGAACTTATCAATCTTATATGTTCTTAATACTCTTGTAACGCCTCGATTTTTTGAAGCATTAATTAAGACAACTAATTAGCATTAATTTTATAAAAAAAAGTTTCCATCAGAGTACACATTGAAAAATGTAAAGTGCAGCACATTACAAAATACCTAGTCCAGTTTGAGAAATTAATATTACAAACCCAACATTATAAATAAAAGGGTGAGTTCTACAAATTAGGGTTCAACTCTGGATTCCACGACTCCTCCTGAGCCTGGTCTGCCGGAAAACCTTTGGCTCCAAAATAACCGTCGCCTTCGACACCAACGGTACCTGCTTGATTACAGTTTGAAATAATACGTCCGAGTCGCGAAGCAACATTATAGTATTATACCAGGGTCACACAAAGTGTAACATCGTGAGTGATAAATCACTCAATTGCTATTCTAACCCTCCAAACTCTTGCTTAACATACAAAGTATAACATATATGATTGAAAAATAGTAATTAAAGGAATAAGCAGGTACTTAATCATAAAACAGAAAATAAGCACATAACTGATTTTATTATTGGCCATTAACTTACATATTCATCTAAATTCTCAATCTAGAGAATTTTCCTCCCAATTAACCACTAAGTACTATGACCAAGTTGTAATTTACTCCCCCTTGCTTGCCCTTCATTTAGGAGCCCCGACGAAAGGTATAAGTTACGTACTTAATCCAGCCGTCAGCCACCTCGGAAGGATGAATTTCCTAGGGACGAAACTATACCACTGTGCTACATATGGTAACTGGCAGGTCTTGTAGGTATTTAGCCGAAACTGGTCTATAATACTTCCACCCTTATAACGCCTCAGAATTCAAATGAATCAAATCACAGAGTGTCACACCCTAGGGTTTAAAAATAAGACCAGACTGCCAAACAATCCTCTGAAACAATCACTTGATGGAACTACCATTTAACAACAATCTTGGGGTAACTCCCCATCAATCAATTTCAATTCACTTTTTCACTAACCTAATCGTCTATGTGATATTCACGTACGATCACCCAACCCGGGAACCTAGTTGTCCATTCTAACATTCAACACGTTTATGGAAAGTGCACTTAATAGTAGATGCAAAGTGATAACGATATTGTAAGGGTCACAAAATCAAGTAACACGATTCACAAGTTCACAAATTGTCACAAACCAAATTTTAAATATAAGTGTGACAAAAGTAATTTCATGGTTCTAGGGCCCTTAACAAAATTTTATTAACTTTGTGGGCCTTCTTGTAAATAAAGTTTATACAAGGGCAAAATTGTAATTTTGCCACAACGAAGGGTAAACACGTAAAAATACTTTATTTTAGTTAGTAAAGTCCTAATTTGTCAAAAAAAAGCAATTTCTTGATTTTTTTATTAAGTACAAAACTACACATTATGTAATATAAACATACAAGCACAAAATGGTCATTTTACACCCGAAGGGCATTTTGGTTATTTTGTTACACTCCTAAATTTCCAATAGTGACACTGAGTTGATAAAAATAAGTTTTGTAAATAATACACAAGTACGCACACCAACTTTCACAAAATTACACTTTAAACCCCTAACTTTAACACCACGGTCAAGAACAAGGTTAAGCACAATAAATTCGTGGAGAAACTCACATAAATACCTAGTAAAGTATTAAAAATTCTTGGAATAGTTAAAAACATCAACCACAATGAATCTAAGTTTTACTAAGTACGAAAACATGGTTTCGGGTAAAAAGGGTCACATGGCGTTTTGGCTCGGGTTTCGTGAAACCCTTGACTTGGGGCTTTAACCCATCAACTCTAAATTAATCCTAGACTATTATAACTCATTCAAAAGCTTGGAATAGGTTGGGTACGAATTTTTACCTTGTTTGCGAAGATTTGGCGAAAACGGATTTTTGCAAAAAATCAGTGAAAAGAGCTCTTTTGCTGTCCTTGGGTGGCTTTGGTGGTGAAATGTGGGTACCTTGGAGTGCGTTGGATGATCTTGAAGTGGAAGATGAGAGGTGGGAGCTTGTGGTTGATATTTTGAAGTGAAAACTCAAATTTCTTGACTTTTCTCACTCTAAAACTTGAAGGATGGTAATGGGACTTTGTGTTCTTGATTTGGGAGTTCTTGGGAGAGTTTGGAGGAGGAATTGAGTGAAGAAGAGGGGCAGTATAGTTTGTGGACTGATTTTGGGGTTTGGGGGAGTATAAAATGAGTTTTGGGTGGAGTTTGGAGTGTAGGATGGGTGAAAGAAGTACCATAGTGGATTAGGAAGTGATGGGGGAGGGTGGTGGAGTGTATGGCAGTCAAGGGGGGCCATGTCGACTGATGTTGGATGATGGGAGGAGGTAGAGTGTGGTATTGGTGATGGTTGGTTGTAGTTGGGTAGTGTAGGATGATGTATAAAGTACATGTATGCACATATGTGTGTATGTGTACTAGTATTGCTTCTGTATGTGTATGTGTATGTGTATGAAAGTGTATAATTATCTATGAAATGAATTTATAAAAAATGCAATGCTCGCGATTAAAATGTAAACATGCCGTAGGGTTGAATTTGTAGCAATTTGGAAGTATTAGGGTGTAAACCGTAGTAATTGCAAATTAAGGATCCTAAGTGCAATTAGAAATTAAATAAAGAAATTAAATAATCCTAAATTTTATTAAAAATTTTGGATTATTACAACTTTGAATTAGTCTTATTTATATATATTTATATGACATACGGACTTATATGTTCTTATTTGTACCTTAAATTAGTCTTATTAATCTTCGATTCAGGTCCTGAAATTTCAATTGGAGAAAAATTCCCTACTGTCTTTCAGCCCACAATCATCTCCATGCAAAAGGAAAATGGAAAATCAGTCTCTCAACCCACAATCATCTCCATGCAAAAAGAAATCAAAAAATCAGTCCTGGCGAATTACCGATCAGGTGAGAGATCACCTATTCCTAGAAGAGCTCTCTCATTGTCTGCGGTTATGCTTGATAAAATGGCAAATGGGAAACGAGTTGGCCCTCCTTGCCAGGAAAATATGCCAGACAAAAAATTTAAGAAGGGAACGGTCTTACCTGATGGTGCTGCAGAGATGAATGAAATGTTTAGACTAATGCCAAGTGTTACAAGCACTGGTAATGGTCCCAACGGGAGGAAAATAGAGGGTTTTCTGTATAGGTACTTGACCGGGAAAGTTAGGATTGTCTGTGTTTGCCACGGCAGCTTTCTCTCTCCAACAGAATTCGTCAAGCATGCCGGTGGACACCACGAGGGAAACCCGATGAAACATATCAATGTCTTGTCGTCACCCCTATAATTAAGTGCACTTCATTTTCAGAATGAGGTAAAAGGGTTAATGAGTTAAGCATGTTGGTTTTCATGGGTTGTAGAGGGTAAAGTGACAGTTTCAATTTTCTTTGTTTTTTTTTTTTCTTTCCTTTTCTAGAGACCTTCCCCTACCTTGGTTTAGGAAGCAAAGGTAGGAAATCAAAAACTTGAAACTACATTATAAAATTTTTACTTCTTGAACTGTTGTCTCTTTTGATCATTGACGTGAAATTTTGTTAAGGTTTCTTTAATATTACTGTATTTGGAATTTGGACTTAGAATAGGGTGGTTCTTACTTAGTTTGTGATTGTGATTTTGGCCTAGATAAGTGATCAAGAACTATTTCCTTTTTTTTTTTTTGCAAATGTCCAACCTACCCCTCCCAAGAGAAGAAAAAAATAGTACAATTGTTGATAAAAGTGTTATAGTTGTTGATCTTGTCGCACTATATCCCACTTGCATAAAGACTAATTTTCAGATAAACTAAGAGTGAACATACATGCATTGCAATGGCCTGAATAAAAATGGTGCATATAAAGAGGAAACTAAAATGAAATGTGACTTTATGAGGAAACATGCATGAATTAAACACAACATGAGCATGCAACAAATTAATGAAACTAACGAGCTTGGGGTAAACAAGAAAACTTAGGCCTCGTTTGATTCAGGTATTAAGTACTTGGGATTGGACTATTTGTATCCAATCCCACACTATCCCTTGTTTGGTTCCTGAAAAATCTCCTGGGATTAACAATCCCGGGACAATTTTAGTCCAATACGTATGGTATTGTGCAATCCTGGATAAAAAAAAAAAAAATTGTCATTCTTCTTCTTCTTCTTCTTCTTCTTCTTCTTCTTCTTCTTCTCTCTCTCTCTCTCTCTCTCTCTCTCTCTCTCTCTCGCAATGGCTTCCCCTGTTACTTTCTCTCTCTTCATCCTCGTCTCCACTCATCAATGGCTTCCCACCAAACTTCATCTCCATTCATCAATGGCTTCCCCTATTAGTTACTCCAACCCTAGATTCTCCCCCTTATGCTCCTACCCTATTTGTCATCGGCGACTCCTCCGTCGATTGCGACCGTGATTTTGACACCCATATGCCTACTAGATAGTTATGTAATGGGAGAATCCCCATTGATTATCTTGGTAAATATTACCCGCTTTCTTGATTTGGCTATTTGTTTTGTGAGGAAATCATAGGGTCTTGTTTCTATTATTTGGGTAAAATAGTTCTCGTTTGTGAGTTTGGTTTTTGTGAATTTTATCATGGGAAATTGTTGATTCTCAGTAACCAAATGGGAAATTGCGGTTAAAGCAAGTCTTATTGTTCGATTCTCAGTAACCAAATGTGATTGAGGAATCATGGATCTTGAGGAATCATGCGATTAAAGCAAGTCTTATTGAGGAATCATGGATCTTGATTGTGGGTTTGATCTATATTGTGTGGAATCATGGATCTTCACAGTGGAGAGAGAAAAAGAGAGTGTGTGTGTCTTGAAATTAATCCCAAAATGTAGTTTAGGGAACCAAACATGGGATATCCCAATGTTAATCCTTCATGAATTAAACAAGGGATTGTGTGAGATTCAGTACTAAATTAGTCCAAGACAAATAGTCCAGGACTATCAATCTCACCTGTTTTAGTCTGCGAATCAAACGAGGCCTTAAGCAATTGATGAGCTAAGGTGTTAGACTCAACCGACGGAGGCTTGACCACGTGAGGTGAAACTACCTAAAACCTTTCATATAGTTTTAGATTGTCCCAAAAGCTCAGAATTAATAGGAGTGTATAAAACTTAAGGAAACGTTTATTAGAAATTCATTCTTCAGCCTCTCTTTTCTTCATTTTTCTTTTGCTCTCCTCTCTTTCTCTCTCTCTCTCTCTCTAAACATTTTCCCTCCTCCCGCCTTTCTTCTTTTTACTTAGCTCGGATTCCAGTTAGGGGGCGACACAGCCTCTTACCCACTGCCCCTCTCTCTGTCTCTCTCTCTCTCTATCTTTGACTTTCTTCCTTCATTTTCTTCTCCCACTTTAGATCCCTCATCTTCTTTATTTCAAAAAACCGATCAGTAGCAATGGTATGGTTGGGCGGCTATGACAAAACGGATGTTAGTAGTAGTGCCATGGTCCTCACGTCTAGTGATCCTTGAGTTGCTTTACCAATTGATAAACGGCTCTTTACGGGATTCTTGGATGTCGACGAGGACAGCATTGGTGAGGCTATCTTTTTCTCGTCTCTTTCCTTCTCAGATTTATTTTTTCCGACCCCCTGTCCTTATTGCCGTTTGGGTCTACCGCTCTTCTTCATTGTGGTTTCTCAGTCCTCGCCTCCAAGCGCTTCTCCAGCCGGTTTTCTATTGGGATCTCTGGTTTTTGGATTGTGGGACACGCTTCTCCGATTTGGATGTCTTGAACCGTAGAGGGTCAAGGTAGATGAAGGATGTGGAGGCGGGTGACTTAGCCGAGGAAATTTGCTTGAAGGGTGACACACTGCGTACTGTGGTAGTGCCTTGCAGGACGGTGGTGATGGGAAGACACTCGACGATTAAGTAGTTTCGATGAAAGGATGTATATATGAAGTGAAACCTGAGAATCTTATAATTAGAATGCAATGTTTTACACGATAGAGTTCCTTTTTTTATAGGTGAAGTGGAACTGAGCATTTGCAGTCCGTAAGCTGCGGCCAGCATTTTGCGGCGGCGATCACCTACCGGATCATCTCCGGACATCCGCAGCTTGTCGTGATGCGCAGGCGCCTGTCGCGACTGCGGCGCGACACCGGTCGGCGACGACACCACGCGGCGGCTGACACCTGGTGCGGCGACGTTTCCCGGCCGGCACAGAGGTCATGCGCCATCAAATCACCGTACCCCATATACCGACTCGCGACTCTACGACCTCGGCTTTGTCCCCTCGACCCAGCGCACCAGCGTGGGGATCCATGGTCCCATCTCGGCCGGTTCCGTGGCGGCTGCATACGCCCTGGGGCGTGCGGAAATGCCCCATTTCGAATCCGCGGTACTTTCTAAAGCGCCGAAGGGACTAATCGGCTCACGATCCGACAAAGCGCGCCAGCAGCAGCAGAGAGAACCTCTTTCCACGTGCAAGACCACACGGACCTTACTGCATTTATTGGGCCTGGCGGCAGCCCGCAAAGGCAAAACTTTGTTAACGCGATGGGCGATCCATACCGAACCTTGGTCGCAGTGGCACTAGACGCCGAAGAACTATCCCCTGTCAAAAAGGTGTCAAGTCAATCAAGTCCGGTACGCGAGCTGGGATGTGCGGGTTTTCCGCAGCGTCTAAATGGCGTACCCCGACCACATGCTTGATGGCTTGTCTCGATGGGGGGCTGAGGGGTGCAATGCAGGGGAGGTGTGTCGAGGAAGGGTGGGGAGGTCATTAATTGCATCAGTTCCGTATGCCACGCGTCGCCTGGCGGTTGGCTGAACGGGAAACGCGCCGTTTCCCGCCCAAAGTGACGCTTCGAATCTCGACGGTTCGGCTTCCTTGCAGTTGGGGAAGATCAAACGGTGCGACCCCCTCCCCCCAGTGTTATATAAACCACACCAGGGGGAAGGAGCACACTTCTGCTGCCTCTCTCTCTCTAGAAAACCCTTGCTCCTGCCTTTGCCCGTCTTCCACCGCCTTCAGCCTTGCTCCGCCGTCAGCCACCACCACTCTCTTCCTTACCAGCAACTCCGGTGCCACTTTCTGCGAAAATCTTCAAGGTAAATGCCAAGTTTCTGATCGCCCCTTGCTATCTTTTGTTTTTCATCATTTTTGTTTTATCAAACATTGCTAGACCGCATAGGAAGCACGATTTTAGAACGAAAAAAAAAGTGGGAGAGGTGGAACGCTGGGCTCGTGGAGAGCCCAGATCTTCAAACTGTTCATCTCCCCCCTCCGTTGAACGCCAGGGGGAACGAATGGTTTGTCTGGAAAACCCAGAGCTACAAACTGTTCATCTCCTCTCGCCAACGAGCGTGTCCTCAACGGGGGCCTTCAACCTAACGCCCCCCCATTAGTCCCTCAAGCACTCTCGCATCAGGGGAGCCCTATAATCATTTTCACCCGTGCACTTGTTTTAATAGGTCTCCCGACATGGCTGAGTCTTCAAGTTCCCAAACGGAATCAGACTCCCGCGGCGAAGGGATAGAGTTCGACGCCGAAAGAATCGCCGCCTTGGGGCGAAACATTCGCATAGGTGCCCCCTCGGCCCATGGCGAGTCTGGGACATTCCTCGTCCGAAGGCCATCCGATTCCAATGACTTAGCCAAGGAGGATGACCAGGGAGGAAACGAGGGAGAGCACGGCTCAAACGCCACAAGATCGGCGCGCCCCGCGAGACCACCGAGAATGTCCCGCAACCGGGCTGGCGTCCCTAACCGAAAGCACTTCGGGCGACCGGAAATGGAGGGGCCGAGAAGAAGAGAACCGACGACCTCGTGACTGCATCTATCCATTTGCCTTAGGGAACTGCAATTAATTGCATGCATTCAGCTAACGTCGGCGAAGCTCACAGGTATGGGATGGTGCGTGCAGGGTCCGGCGTGATGCGGTGGTCGAGCCTGCCAGGAATGACTCACCTATAGGACTTCATCGTGATCCTTTGATGCGCGGTACCGGCCGAAGGGAGAATGCGCTTTCCCTGCATCCACTTCCCTCCACATTATCACGGCACATTCTGACTGGCGTGCCGGTTCTTATCCTAACCGGGATCATCTATAAAGGCCGCGCTGGTGAGGAGAGCGGTCTTCGGCTCTGGAGCTACGGCTGCCTTACATATGTACAACGTAATGGGGGCGGCACAACTTCGGTATGGGCGCTGGCTACTTAGGGGTTTTGCGACCACATAGTGACGGCTGACGACAGGCAAGTGGGTAGTCGAACGCGTGAAGGTGTCAAACCTGTACAGTTACGGCCCGCGACCCCGGTTATTTGACTGCGCGTGACCGAACCCGTCTCTGCTGACCCGACCACGAAGGCTACGAGGTGGAAACCCTCACCAAGAGGCCTGAGAGAAGTAAGCGTAGGATCTTTAGAGGTGGTGGCCATGTGAGCCTCCCTTCACCCTGCCGTGCTTGCGGGGAAGCTCGCGCCTTGAGCGGTCTTGAGATGATGGCGTATTGACTGACGGGGCGGTCTTTGGGGATGAAGCATCTGCCGAAGGACATAGGTACGCCTTTCCGATACGGCGGGCGACAATGCCAGATGTGCTATCGCCATGGCCAAGGTAACCTCGTAGTTTTAGTACCATGTATACACTTTTGTTTTCTTCTACCTTCGATCACATCTTTGACTGCAGGCGCTTAAGCGGCTGCGGTCTCGGCCGGCAGTGGGCGATTTCTTGAAAACAGTGGGCGGCGGAGAAAAGTCCGGTATCACCGAGGACCTTGAAGGAAGAGGTCGAAATACCATGAAGAAGAAACCACCTCAAGTACGGAGTCTCAATTTGAAAGGGATGGTCGAGGAGGCCGGTGGCGGGCCACGCATGGCCGAAGCGGAAGGCTATGGCCTGAGGCGAGGCGATAGCAGGCCAACGCTAACGCCGCCGGCCAAGATTTTCGGCGGCGGTAGCGTAGAGCCGCACCGCCAAGGCCTAACTTCCTCAAGATAATATCCACCGGTGGCCAAGGCATGAGGAGGCCGGGCGTGGAATATGCCCGACGAAGCCAAGCGAGATCAAGGCCGAGGCCGCAGGTCAAGATCGCAGTGGAACGCACTAAGTTTCTTTGTGTGTTGGCTTCAACGCCGGGCTAGATATGCTTGGGCCTCGCCGACGCACTCCACGCCGGGCTCCACCCTCCCCGCCTCCTCCCCTTGGTCCTCTCATTGCATCTCGCCCGGTAGTACGCAAGACTTCGACGAGGTCGAAAGCCGGCCCCGCCGAAGGGCCCCTCCGCAAGCAATTGACTGCAAGTTTTTTTTTTTTTGGGCTGTAACCGTGTAAGACTTAAATTTTTATTCGTATTTTGACTTTAAGGTTTTGAAGTATTTCATTGTTAGTAATTCTGCAATGTCTTGATTAAATCGTTTTATAATTTGAGCGTGTGTGTGCGAGCGGGGTGAGTAACAGCCCCTCCTTGATGGGGAAACGGATGGAATAGCCCCCTTCTTCGCGGAAGGAAACAAATCAACAGAAGCAATGTAAGCAACGAGAAAAGTGACCCCACGCCGGAGCGTGCTGAGGGCAAGTTTCAATAGCCCCACGCCGAAGCGTTTGAGGGAGAGTGAGACCCCACGCCGAGGCGTTCAGAGGGCCAGTTTCAATAGCCCCACGCCGAAGCGTTTGAGGGAGAGTGACGAGAGCGATTGTCAAAAAGTAAGCGTTATCATTCCATAGGCCTTAATTTTACATTTACAAAAGAGATTGCGAGGAAGGATATAAAAATGGCGAACCAAACCTGGCGTAATACTTACGCGAATTTCTTCTAGTTCGAGTTGGGACGGGGTGCGTCCACGCCAGCGAGAGCACATGTGCAAGTAGCCCCTTAGCCAGCGGTGTCGCGGTAAGGTCCCTCCCGTTTGGCATGAATTTCTTCTTTTGGCACTACGGTTACTTCCTAAGTGCAGTCATCAACATTGAAGAGCGCGGCCATTACCGTTTAGCAGCCGGGCCACCTCTGGCCGATAGAACATTGCCCGTGCGAGCCTGCGTCGCGGGCGTGTCATTCATCGGTGAGCAGCGAGGTGCTCCTCATTCGTCTGGGGAGTGCCAGGCCTGATCGTGAAGATGGGGAAGTCGCCCGGCTAGAGGAGGCGGCCTCATGCCGTGGTCGAAACGGCGTCGGCGTACTCCACCCGTGGCCAATGCGTCAACTGGAACCCTTGCGGCGTGACTCTTCGATGCGTTGTTAGCGAGGCAGCGATACCGGTGAAGATGGTCTGTTGGTAAGCTTGACGACCGTTACCGCAATAGGTAAGCGGCAAGTAAGTGGTAGACTGGTGCTGTTTGGCAAAGACTTTACCTAAATTGCCGCCGTTGTACGGAAATAGCCTGGCGCACGGCGAGAATATATTCTCGAGAGGAGATAAGCCGAATCTCAGAAATAAATGTCAGCGGTTAAACCCCGACCCACTTACCGTGTAGTAGTCGGTCGCCGTAATAAGGGTATTGAGCAGCGCCAGTGCCCGTGTTAGGTAGAGATACCGACAAAAGATTAACCATTGAGCCGCGGCTAAATCACCGTTGAAAGTAGCATAGTTGTTTGCGGTGAACAGGGGAGGTATAACTTTGGCGGGAAGCGCAGCGGCGGTACGGAAGCTGCGGCGGGGCTTTAGCGGGAAGGCCACCAATAGCCGAGTCGAGCATTGTGACGACCTCGAATTGATTACGCCAGGCACTCGTGGCTCATAGATGTAGTTTGAATCTGCCGTCATGGAAGCTACCTGCGGGGAGATTGAAGACCACCATGGGGCGGCTGAAACGTCGATGCAATTGACGAAAGTAGGAAACACGGCCCGACAACTGCAGCGGTGGAGCACTCTTGCTGGCAGCCGGGGCGCTCATCCGCGGAGATAGGCTATCAGCGAATTGACCCATGTACGCACTCCGCGGCTTCGAAGCGGGAAGACACTGGAAGAAAGTCGGCGAAGCTGGGTCTGTTCAAGTGGATAGTCCCGCTTTTCTGAGGGTATTTTACGCAGAACGGCGCTTCGGCCGAAAACCAAGTCGTCGGCCCATGCTCTCGGTAATCTGCTCAAGCGCGGCTATGTAAAGGCTTCAGCTTTCGCGGTGACATATTATGTGGTTCATCACTTAACGTTCTTGGCGTGCCTCGCAATCCAGTTGGCGATTGGCGGCGGCTGGAGTAAGCTATGAACTGAAGTCTTCGGCGCCCATGTGCTTGGCGACCCGTAGACGGCGATCGAACTTCCGATACTTTCAGCGTGTTATTGGAAGCTAGAATCCAATGCACCGAACACTCGTGCATAAGTTCCGTTGGCGAAAACGGAAGGACCCACCCCAACCCGCTCCTCGAAATTTGGAAGCGTCAACATCGCGACGCCAAGCGTCCGGTTGATATTTGGGCTGGCGTGTGGGAATAACCGCTTAGTAATAAAGTCGGCGTGTGGCGGGGAACTGTCTTCGGGGGTTGGTGGGGGCGGTATATTTAAACTGCGTTCTTTGCTCCTTGGTTCAAAAAACTTGCAGAAGCTTCCGGCACTGTGAAAGCACCGGCTGAAATCAACGTGACTTTGGCCCTTGATCGCCCGTTCGGTACAAACCGGTCAGTGGCCAACTCAGGACCATTTGCATATTATCTTGCGGGCAGTCGACCGGCGATTTCGCTTCAAGGAAACTCGTTACCCGCGATGGTGTGGAGTGCGAAGTAGGGAATGAGCTTCTATAACCACATTCTGGTAAAACCCGGTTTCTCAATCGGGAGGTATCTCAAAAGCCAGGCGACAGCGGCGGTCTTCTTGCTGCGGTAGATCGGTACCGCCCTTTCGGATCCTCTTGTACGACAAAGCGAACTCACAGAACGTGAATCTTGAGTATAGATCACACCATATAGCCGGCCGGTGTAACGAGGAGAGGAGCCCGTGACATGTAGTCCTTTAAGTCGTCGAGTGCCTTGTCGCATTCTTCAGTCCACTGAAACGCTCTCTTGCTTGTTTTAATCGACTGAAAGAACGGCTTGCAGACGTCCGAAGACTTACTGATAAAGCGATTTAGCGCAGCCGCTATGCCTGCCGAAGCACCGTACCTCTTTCAAGGTGGTGGGAGCTCGGAGGGTCTGGATAGCCGTCACTTGCTTCGGATCGGCCTCGATGCCTCGGCGCGTGACTAGGTATCCGAGGAACTTACCATAACCCACACCGAATGCACACGCTGCGGCATTCAACGCGCAGCATTTGCCGGGGATGCCAAGGCGTCGGCGAGGTGTCCGATGTGGTCAGCCCCGTGCTTACTTTTGACCACCATATCGTCGATATAGGCTTCCATGGTATTTCCAAGCTGGCCTTTGAACATTTTGGACACCATGCGCTGGTAGGTTGCTCCGGCGTTTTTCAAAGCCCCGAAAGGCATCACGGCGTAGCGTAAAGGTACCCTGGGTGAGATAAGCGATCTTCTCCCGTCCGGGATAGCCATCGCGATCACGGTGATACCCCATGCAGCGTCCATAAAGCTTAACCTCGCCATGGAATTTTATTTCGTCGACAAGGCTGGTCTATCAGGAGAGGAAAGCAATCCGCCGAGCGAGGCATCGTTGGGGTTGGTATAGTCAACGCAAACGCGCCAGTCGCCGTTTTTCTTCTTAACAACGACCGTGTTGGCTAGCCGTGGGAGTCTTGAACCCTTGAGGATTGCCTGCGGCGTCAATCACCCGATCGACCTCTTTATTCACGGCATCGGCGTGCTGCGCCGGGATGATCTTCAGTTCTTGAACCACCGTTTTCGGGCGGGTCAGATTGAGGGAATGCGTGATGAAGTCGGGGAAGCGCCCGGCATTTTGTAAAGAGTCCGCGCGAACACCTCTAAGTTGTCCATGAGGTATTGCACCATCTCTTCTTTCGGCGGGGGGCGGCGACCCTATCATGAAATACACGGTCGCTATATCTCCAAGCTGGGATTTTGACAAGTTCTTCGCGCGCTTTTCTTGGCGGTAGTCCCGTATCTTCCAGTGCAGGCGTCACCTCTCTACGGAACTGTTTGGCTTGTCCTTTCTTATGGAAACCGGTAACGGCGTGTAAAACATTTTTTAAACCGATTGGTCTCCGATCCGCGTCTCCTACTTGGTCCCCGATCATGCCCGATAAAGCGGACCTTATTTGTGTGATTACTGTGTCGGAAACCGCTGGCCCAATTCCGTGGGCAGCCCTCCCCGGGATCTTGGTTGTATGGGCTCGGATGGCGTGGAAACTGGGGAACTGCGTTAACGTGCGGTCAGTTCGAACCGGCGGCTGGGGAGGCCACATCTGTGCGGCGATCCAGCGGGAACTGGGGGTGAAATTCCCGGTGAGCCAGGATGGCTATGTAATAGAACCATGGCGCGACCGGCGGCGCTGGCGCTCGGACGCTTTCCGACGCTTCGCCCGTTCTTGGGGGCGTGCGTCATGGGGGAGTTGGGCGCCCTGAGTCCCCTACCGGTGAGCGAGATTGCCGCGGCCGGTGGACCGCCGGTTCCGGCCGGCGGCTGGCTATTTGTCATTACCCGTTCTTAGGCCAAGATACGGTCGGAGTTATTTGCGAGGCGTCCGGTTCGGTCATTTAAGCCAGAACCATGGATTACGCCGCCCGTGGCGGGGATCTGCCAGCCGAGCCTCTGCATGGACAGCAGGGGTTTTTAGCGGGTGATCCACCTCCTCCATCCTTCCCTCGGCAACCCGATGCGGCTCAAGTGCTTAGTGCCCTTGCTTTCGTCATGGTAGGAGCATCGGCGTAGTACCCTCGGCTCGGCCGTCCGCCGTTCCCCATCTTCCATAGGGGAATTCGAACCATTTTTCGAGACAGCCCGAACGGGGCACATGGGATAGGCTCTTTGAATCTTGTTGTTCCGGCAACAAAATCCGGTCGTTCGATTGGGGCCTCTCGGCCTCCCGTCGTTCCCTCGGTTACCCTCTGATTCGGCCATCGTTGCCCCTTTATGCAGGCGCCCGCATTTGTCTTCGTCGCCACCTCTATTTGTCACTTCCATTACTTTTTTATATTGTTAACTTGTTTCTTTGCGTCCTTGGCGTTTTAGGGGTTCTTGTTTGCTTTGTCAATAAAGTCTTCCCCAGCTCAGTATCATCCCACGAAGAACATCGGCTTCGGACATGTTCTTGGCCAGTCTGCAATAGAATCTTTAAATAGCTTCGGAATATTACCGTCCGAACTTTTGTGTTTGAAAAAGATGATGCGGCGGAGCTTTTGATCACAATCTTCGATGGCGTTATAGACTTCCGTGTATCTGTTAATGTATGCCTTCAAAAAGGATTCGTCCCGTGGCTTGAGTTGAAAAGCGTCGGCCGTCTTTGGTTGCGTTATTGGTGACAAAGCCGAGGGCGTGAGCACGCCCTCTCAAGTCGTCGAAACATCCGGCCCCGGCCCGGTGACCATACGGTCGAGGCGGCCTGGGGCCGACTCATGGAGAGCGTTTTACACATGATGGCGTCAGCATGGCAGAGAGCCCAGCCCAGTGCATGCGTGATGGCTGGTGTACAAAGGCGTGCGGTGACTACTCTTACTTAGTGAACCCGGGATCTTGAGTTCTTGGTGGAAGTTCCTCGCTAATTTCTCACAGGAATGGCGGCTAGCGGGTGCCACTGATGAGGCGCATGCTGCGCCCGGTTTCGCGACGTTTGGCCAAACCTCGCCCGTGCGGTGGTGTCGCGCGCCTCTCGCGTTACTTTTACGGCGATGCAGTGCGCCACCCCGGCAGGACTTCGCTCGCGTAGCCGCTCCCGCCCAGGGTACTTCGGGATGTTGCCGTGAGAGATTCCGTCGTATTATCATATACCAGGCTCTCGCGGCTTCGCGCATGCGCAAGTAGCGCGGAAATCGCCATAAGCGCTCGCTGCGGAGACCGCCGAGATTTCAAGCGTGCGATACCCGAAACGCGGATATTTCCCTCGCCCGTCTCAGCCCAGGAAAAACGTCTCCCGCCAGCCTATATCAGCCCGCCAAACCCTAAAACTCTCATTCTTGTCTTGGCAAATCGCCCGCCTGTGCCGGTATATTTCCATTTGCGGCAGGCGATCTCTGCGATTCGTAGTTCTTGATGACGATACCATCCTATTCGTGAATAACGTCCTCTTGCATCCGAGGGATTAGATGCGTCACTGGGCAACGCATGATTCGCTGGCATCCTGGGATTGGCGGTGAAGGTGAGAGCCGCTATCTATTGTCAGGCGTCCTCACAATAAAGGCGGGATGCTGGGTAATGCCATATGCTGATCTATCTTGGCGTGATGACCTTATTTCCAAAGGCGAGAGAGTCAAGTTTTATCACAATAGAGCAGGTAATTACGGGCATGGGCTGGCCTGCTTACTTTCCTCTGTTTGGAATCTCCATGAGAGGTTGGCGTTACCTGTACAGCACAAGGGCACCTGCCTTGGGAGAATTTTGGGCCCTCCAGGAAGGCAGGAGGCGGAAGAGAGGCTTTCATGATCCCCGTCCGTTATGAAATTTTGTCGGTCGTCGGCGTCGTAGTAGTACCGTCCTAAGCGGGCAGCCCAGCGTTTTGGCCCGGCTGGCGCTTATGCGGCGGCATTTGGGTTTACCCTGGGACTCTCCCCGATCGGCCCGCGGGGGTGGTGATGCGTGCCGTGCCATTACTGCTCGTGATGGCCCATTCGCCAGCGGCGGCGTCGGGTCAAAAGCGCGTCAGGACCGGAAGCGAGGTCATGCGTGGGATCGACATCCGAGGTAACTGGTGGGGTTCTTGGAAGGTTAACCAGGAGCAATTTTGGGGAAGAAGGGCGATATCCCAGTAGTCGCCAATTGGGACAAGCAGCTTCTCGATTTGGATGTCTTGAGGCAGTAGTAGGGGTCAAGGTAGATGAAGGATGTGGAGGCGGGTGACTTAGCCGCAGGAAATTTGCTTGAAGGGGTGACCGCACAAGTAGCACTCGTGTTAGTGCCTTGCGGGACGGTGGTGGTCAGGGAAGACACTCCGACGATTAAGTAAGTTTCTGATGAAAGGATGTATGAAGTGAAGCACGAAATCTTATAATTAGAGATCTGTGTTTTTACCTGATAGGGGAGTTCCTATTTATAGGTGAAGTGGAACCTGAGCATTTGGATTACATCTATCGCTCGACCAGCCGCCATTACCGGCGATCACCACCACACGGATGCATCACATCTCGGACATCCACTAGCTTGTCGCGTGATGCGCCAGCTTACCGAGCCGCGTCGACACGGCGACACCACCGGGTGCGGCGGCGACACCACGACACACCGAGATGCGGCGACCGACACCGCGACACGGCCTCGGTCCACGTCTGTCAAATCACCCGACTACCCCATGTCGGCTGGGGCTCTACCGAACCCTACGGCTTTGTGTCCCCCCTCGGCCAGCGCACCAGCGTGAGAGCAGTCCATGGTCCCCAGTCCACCGGCGGACAAGTAAGGCTTCGCCGCCCGGTAGGGGCGGTCGCGGCGATGTTTCCTTGACCCTTCGGCTCAGATCCCCTTCGGCTGCCTAAAACGCCGAAGGGACTAATGGAAACACGATCCGACAAAGCGCCACGACGGCACGCCGAGAGAACTATACTTCCCTGCCTGTAGGGGGAGCGAGTTAGCCAAGACCCTACTGGACCTTTCGACCCCATTGGGCCCTGGCTGCTACATGGATTAACGGCAAAGGTTGTTTCGGTAGGAGTGATGGCCGTCGTAGTCCCCCACTATGGTTACCAGTGGGTATCGTGGTTATTGCTTAACGGCTCAGGGTGCATTTGAGGCAGCTGGGTTTGTTTTTTTTCGTCGGCACCGCTTCTCTTGGATTACACGTTGGTGGATTGGTGGTTTTGGGTGGTGGTGGCTGTCGAGGTTGGTGGTTGGCTGGTTGCTATCAGAGGCTTTGGTGGTGGAGGTGGTGGATGTTTTACACATTGCTTTAGGACTAGGTTTTGGGTTTTCTTGGGGTTGGATTAGGCCCACTTGTTTGGGCTAGGCTTTTTTGTGTTTTATTGTATATTTTGTTTTGTTGGCCTCAGGTATTTTCATTATTTTTTCAGGGTATTATAGGCCCAAGGGTGTTTGGGCTATGCCCGTTGCGTGTTTCAACTTTTGATTGGATTTTCTCCTTCTCGATGTACCAGTCATTGAATTTCTCTAATAAAATTTTGTTTGCCGATTAGAAAAGGGAATCCATTCTTCAGCAAAAAGGGTTTTATGGTTTTTAAGTTTCGTTAGGAAACATATCTATGTATTAAAAAAAATTGCCACAATTGTTGATTGTGCTGGATCTCGACTTTTGTTTGTGTTGGAACTTGGAAGTTAAATGAAATCTACTTACAAAAAAAAAAAAAAAAAGTTAAATGAAATCCTAGCGCAGTTGTGATTTCGCATTGGATATATATGTAACTACTGTTGTATTTTTTTAAAAAAAAGTTCTTCTTTGTACCAACAAAAGGGATATTAAAAAAAAATGACAATGACAACGTCATGAATTTCTCAGATACATTATCTTGTGGCATCGGACGGATTATTCTCCCGGCACTTTTTCTAGACGTGCACTTTTTCTAGAAACGGCATGTCAATGTTTTTATCCAGGAAAAATCTTTCTATGTGAATTTTATAAAACAAGCCCTTTTTTATGATTACAGTGGACGAGCTCAAAAAAGTTGAAATTTGCATAATTCTCAAAAAGCAAACTTTAGTAAAATGACCAAAAATGAATATGTACTAAAAGGACTTTGGTTGTTCGAATAAAAAGTAATTACTCGCGAGTTGATCCGATCTTATTTTTCATTTGATTTCTTCAGTTTCTCAGTCTCTCGGGTCCAATTTGAATAATGGACCGTTTACTTAATATGGTTTATTGTGTGAACCCAGGAACGAAGCCAGGAATTTAACTATATAGAGGCGAATCTTTTTTGTAAAATATTTTGCAGGGGCGAACTAATATAATTCATAGGAAATTTTTTTTTTCTATATAATACTAGAGGTTTTTTCCTTTTCTTGGAGGGGCGACCGCCCCTACTGGCCCCTCTCTGGCTTCATCCCTGTGTGAACCATTTATGCAGATAATTAAGCCTTTCCCCTTTAACTTATTGCACTTTTTGCGTTTTGCATTTTATCTTTATTAAAAAAATTGTATTTGTTAGTTTTTCGTCTAATTTTCTATGTTTAGTGATTCGTCTTGACGAGACATCTCTTTAAAAAATATTTGAGTTTCGGTCATACTTTTTACTTTACAAATTCCTATCCTTGAATAGAATCAACAACCATAATAGTTTGATGGAAAACTAACAAATATCAAAAAAAAAAAAAATAATGAATAAAGATAAAAGTCCAAAAAGTTACACAATGTTGGGATTTCACCCTGTGTGGGCCGTTGGGCTTAGGCCCGGATGGGAGGGGGCTAGGGTTTTATCGATGTACTCTATAAATACTCGTTGTTGCCTAGTTTATTTGTGTAACAAAATTGAGAGACGCAGAGAGTGTGAGAGAGAGAGATACAAGAGAGAACTCGGTGAGGTTTTATTATTGTGAGTTAGGGTTGGTTTGGGTGAATTGAAAAAACTAGTTTTTTGGTTTTATCCTTATTCAATTTTTTTTTTGCATTTGTTGGTTTTTGGTCAATTTTTTGTGGTTTCTTTACTTGTCTCGACGAGAGGAATCTAAAAAGTATAAACTTATTAGCCAAACTAAAAGTTTTGTGAATAAAGACGAAAAATAATCTAAAAAACTGGTTTTTTGGATTATTTTTCGTCTTTATTCACAAAATTTTCATGGAGGCTAATAATTTTATACTTTTTACATTCCTCTCGTTGCCAAGAAACCACAAAAAATTGATCGAAAACCAACAAATGCAAAAAAAAATTGAATAAGGACAAAACCAAAAAATTAGTTTTTTCAATTTACCCAAACCACCCCTTAGAGAGTGAGTGTGTAAGACAAAAGACTCGGTTTTTCTCCGGATTATAATGAAACTCCCCTCCGATGGAAGTAGGTCCAATTTGACTGAACCATGTATATTTGTGTGTCTTGTCCTTGCTTGATTCTACTGTTTCTGTGCGAGTGGTGTTTGTTTGGGCACAACACACAAAAATGTTAAGGAGAATGACGCCTAATTGATTATTCATAAATGCATCGTGATATATTGAATCCAAAGATAATAGACCATCAAAATTGAAAAGGACCTCCAAATTTTGAATGTCTATTTTTTTCATCACAGATGTGATTTTTTGAGATAACTATAAATGCTCATTATGTTTCATTTTTTGCATAAATCATTTACACAACAAGACCTTAAATTGAACGGCTCAAATCATCAAACCCATCTCTTATTTTCCTCACACAATGATGACACGTGAGGATCATTGCAAAGTTCTATTAGGAATGCTACGAGATTACAAATTTACACTTATTAAGTAATGCTTGGAGATTACAGTAAACAATATGCTAAATTAATGTGAAATTTTTTATGTGGCAGAGTTATATATAAGAGCATTTTCCTATGGACAAATCAATTTACAAAAGCGAATAAGTTAGTTGATAGCTAGAATATTTTTGTTTAACATTGAGCTCTTGTAATATTGGTCTATAACTTTTGAAGCTAAGTTGGCCTAAATTATCTTCTTTGATTTTTTTTTTTTAATTCTAAACTATTAGTTTTGCATTGAATTTTTTTAGACAATTTGAGTAATTTACTCCACGACAGAAATCTTCAAAGTAAAAAATTAGGACAGATTATTTATAAAAAAAAAAAAATCAAAACATACAGATCAGATTTTTTTGGGATGAACTTTTTCAAGTTCATTCATGTTGTTCCACTACTCCTATTTTAATTTCTATCATCGAGATGAATAATAGTGTACAAATATTTCTTTTTGGGTAAATATTCCACATAAATGTAATCCAATATATTTCCAAAAAATATTAATGATACTATTTTTTTCTATTGTGATGTGGCTCATTTCCTTCATGATAGTCGGCACTTCTCTTATCTGTAACTTCTTTAGTATTTTCGAGATCAAAAGCTACAATATCCCTATTTTTTGAGAAAATTTTGGGTGCTAATAGGGTATCACGTGGTGCCTTTCTACACAGTTTGGATTTGGAGAGAGAAAGAGGAGAGAGAGAGTGTTTTAATCTGGACCATCCATTACATTTTTGGACGGTCCGGAGGTGCTGAAGGAGCACCACATCGGATGCTACCCTATTTGCACCCAAAATGTTCTCTTATTTTTTGGTTAGATTTTTTTTGATCAGTTATTTTTTGGTTAGATGGCACAACATATTTCAAGCACGTGTTTATGTGAATATTACTTTTTCAGCAAGTGTCCGGGAGAAAGCGCATAGGTATACAAGCTGTTCATGATACCAAAATGTTAGAATCTTGGAAAACTTACTCCGAAAGCATTCAAAAAAAGATAAATAGACGACAAGAATGAATATACTTCTAAGTTTTGTACCAGTTTTGGGTATTTGAAAATTTTGTAATTTCGGCATGACCAAGAGAAGCAATATACCTACGACAAAAAGTAGTTTATACAACGCTTGTATTGCCAGCGTTTTTAGTACTGCTATTGTAGCGTATTCTTAATGGTGCTTTAAGAAATGTCACATAAGAGGTGATTTCAGATGGTAGAATTACTTTCGAAACATTTTTGGAGTCTCTTAATAATCGCCACTTTAAGTATATGCTGATTCTTATAAATGTCAAAGTTTAGACAAGGCCAGCATAGCATTTGTACAGAACGCTGCCACATGTTTAGAAGCGTTTGCCAGGTCTTTGAGACGTTTTTCAAACGGTGACAATATAAAAATATTTCATAGTCAGAATTATTGGTGTGAACAAAAAATTTCCTCCAGATGTTTTACAAAAAATAGGTCTTCTTCTGCTTCTTTAGTTCCATTGTAAGAGTTTTCCATATACTTAAAACATCAACATCAACATCTCTACCTTAACTTTTAGTTAAAATAGAGAGAAAACTTCTCCAAAACCTTAAAAATCAGTCTCACCAAACGAACTCACCAATTTGAAGATTTTTTACCTTTGTTACAGTAACTTAACAGATGAACTTATTTGTTCATAATAATCTTAATTAGTCTTATTTATATAACGATGGACTTACTTGTACTTATTTATACTATAAATTAGTCTTGAATTTCAACATATAATATTATTTTTACCTATAAATTAGTCTTAAGTTTCAATAGATGAACCATGTCTAGTGTTGGTGACTTTTTCGTCATACTTTCCGGCGCTGATGACTTTTTACGTGATCTTTCCAGCTCCGATGATGGTGTGGCGGCGGAGATAATTAAAATTGTAATTTAATGTGAAGGTATCTTTGTCGTATTAAAAAAAGAGTGGACCTCACACCTTAAAAATTACAAACTAATAGATTCTAATCCTTGCCCAAAATGTTAGTGGAGTGGACCTTCGACCAAACGTCTATAGTGTATCTTAGACCAATTCTATATTGCAGTTCTCTCATTTGATGTAGAATATTTAATTTGCACACTTAGCTCTAGAATATCTAGGCCCAATATCCATTTCTCTATTAATTGCAAGTGTTAATTTAATTTGTAGCTTTTTGTTTTTGTGTTTTAGTTGCATCTTTTTTGCACTTATGTGTCTTCAAGTCTTCAATTTCTTCTCTAATTTCTTCTCAACTTTATTAAGCCTTTAGCTCTACTGTTTTTATTGTTGGCTATCTTAGCATGCTATTTGAGTAAACATGCTATGAATTATAAGGTTTTGTCAAGCCAAAATTTGGACCAAATTTCAAATTTACGACCACTTTTAGGGATGTGTGTGAGTTTTGACTTATGATAGGAAACTAGAAGCGCCATAAACGTATCTTATGTTGTAATACCCTAAGTTTGGGCGTAGATAATGTTTAGTCTCACATTGATTGTTTACATGAGTGATTTTAAGCATAAAACAAATCATGTGGGTTACTACTAGTACCTTGGGCCATGTGGTGTCACTACAACAAAAACTATCCATGGCGAGCAAATCTAGCGAGAAAACACAAATTTCCTCGCCAAATGGGTCTTAATGGAGAGGAAATTGGATTTCTCACCAAATGGATGTTTTTGGCAAGGAAATCCAATTTCCTCGCCAAATGGGTGTTTTTGGCGAGGAAATCCAAATTTCCTCGTCAAATGGGTACCTTTTAGCGAGGAAATTTGAGTTTTCTCGCCAAATCGGTGCCCTTTAGCGAGGAAATTCAATTTTCTCGCTAAATTTCCTCGCCAAATGGGTACCCTTTTAGCGAGGAAATTTGTGTTTCCTTGCCAAATCGGTACCCTTTAGCGAGAAAATCCGATTTTCTCGCCAAATGGTTAACCTTAAGTGAGGAAAATGGATTTTCCTCGCCAAAAGGTAAGATTTAGCAAGGAAAAAAAAAATTTCTCGCAAAAAAGCAACTTTTTGCGAGGAAAATCATATTTTAAAATAAAGTATACAACTATATCTATTATCATATTACACATAGTGTATAAATATGATTAAGCTAGTACTAGTTTAGCCCAACTTCTTGAATATTTTTGTCTTCCTCTTTACAACACTCTTATCTCTTTTTTTTCTTTTTTCTTTTTGTTAGATACGGAATTTTTAATTAATTAGTGGTGTTGATGAACTGAATTTAAAAAGGAAAAAAAATTATGAAAAGAAGCAAAAGAAAATCACTAAAAATGGAAAAACTTCAGAAATTATGCATTACATTAATTTTTTAAACTTCGATGCAGAATTAACACTTTTTTTTAATTTCTCTCTTCAATACAAATAATCAAATGAAAATAGATCAAAATATTAGCAAAAAATTAATATTATTCACTCTGCAACAATTACGTACTCCTATCTAAGAAAAAACTAGAACAATAAAAAAAATATTAGTCCAACAAAAGTTATTGTCAAAAACCCATAGACCATCGAACATGTTTAGCCAAAAAAAAAAAAAACATGTTGCAGTGCCAAAAATCTCAAAGCTTGGACACTAATAATGATTAAGAATATAACGTATGTAGCGAAAAACATATGAAAACTACTATATATATTAAATAGTCGAATAATGAAACAAATTGGAATGTTGGTGAGGTGGATAGGTGTTGGGCGTGCCATAAAGGAGGTTGTGAGTTCGAACTCCCGCGGAAGCAAAAAAGAAAGCTGGGTAGAGAACATCACATTTTTGTTTTCGCGCTACAATTAGCGACAAAAAAATTCGTCGCCTAAAATGTAATTGGGGAGGAAATAATTCCTCGCAAATTCATGTATTCGTTGCCTAAAATGTAATTGGCGAGGAAATAAATCCTCGCCGATTCCTATAAATGGCGAGGAAATAATTCGTCGCTAATTAACTACAATAGGCGAGGAAATAATTTGTCGCTAATTGCCTACAATAGGCAAGGAAAATGATTTTTCCTCGCAAAAGCCTTTTGCGACGCAGTATAGGCGAGGAAAGTGGGCGAGGAAATATTTCCTCGCAAATACCTTAGGTGAGGAAAAATGATACTCTAGCGACGAATTTTTTTCCTCGCCATAGCATGATTTTGTTGTAGTGTGTGGCTTGTAGATCAAATTAAGGTACTGGGCTAGTGGTTTACATGAGGCATTACATATATGGTGGAATTGGAGCTTAACCTGGATGGAGACCCAGTACTATGGCCATGGAATGTGCAGAACTTGAGAAAGTTTAACTAGTAATTAGTTTTTTTTTTCTTTTCTGATTATGAAAACAGTCACATTTGTTTTTAGTATTTAGTTGGGATTACGAATACAATTGCCAACATTTTACTATTTAGTTATGTCCTTTTTCATTTTACTCTTTTGATTCCTATTGGGGAGTAAAGTGTGTATGTGCGCTAATCACTTTTAAGGTTTAAACTGAATATGAGGAAATTCAGTGAGCTGCATATTAAGAAATTCAGCCTTCCCTAAGTACGAAAAAACTTAGACTTGCAACGATTATTGCAAATATCCAAGTACGTTGACACTTGGAAAACTTTCCTAAGTATGAGGATACTTAGGATGAGATTAGCCTCATTTGCAACAAAAGTAGCAAATAAGAGTTCAAGTACGAGTAAACTTAACAAGCAAAACCCTGAGTACAAAAATACTTAGGTATAGGTTCTGCACTGATTAAATTGCACAGCCTTGGCAAATATTCCTAAGTACAAAAAAACTTGGCAAACAAACCATGAACAGGCTTTAAACCAGTAAACATCATAAATAGAGCCGAACAGCAAAGTACAAAAATACTTATATAAAAAGAAGTACGAGTAAACTTAAATTTTTAACGAAAACATAAGTAACTTAATGTTTAGAGGCCACAAATGGCAGATCAGGCTACGCATGGCCGAGCTGAAAGAAAGCAATTCAGTTTCATGAGATGAAAGGGAAGGACACGCATCAAGCCTCTTCATTGTGCCCTGAGGCATCAGTGGTAAAAGTAGAGTCAGCAGTTCTTCCATCAGGGGTGGGGCCAGCATTTGTGCCTTCAGCAATGTTTCCATCACCATTGGTGAGGTCAACAATGGCGTCTTCCGTTTAGGCTGCTCTGGAGGGGGTTCAAGATGAGCTTCAGTATTGGGCTGAGCTTGTGCAACGAGTTGAGCTTGGGCAACAGCTTCAGTCTCACTCGGTAGCTCCATGTTATTCTAGTGCGGGGAAGACTGGTCCACTTCAAGCTTTGTGAGACACCTCTCCAAGCAGTGCCCTAAATGGCATCCTTTACTGCTAACATTTGGTTCACATAGTTGTGGACGCTGGTTTTTCGTTTTGCGAAAAGTTGTTTATCCACTGAGCTTTGGTTGTGAAAAAGGGCAATCCGGGAAATAAAGAAAAATTTAGAGTCGCCACCCAGGGTTTAATTCTTGGAGAATGTTGGGTACCCGAGAAACCGTTTTAGAAAATATTGACTCTTGTGCCGCTGAAAAAGGGCTTGATCTGCGAAAAATAGAGATTTGGGTTCGGGAGCCAGGTTACCCGAAAGGAAAGTTTTGTTTGAAAAATGCACTCGCGTGCCCGGAATTTTCCGGTCTTTACTAAACATTTGTGGGATTATTCTTTGAAAGATTTCATCAAAAACTTTGTTTCATGTAGACAATATATCAAGTAGTGACATGCTTAAAAGAAATAAATAACAATAACAATTTGAACAACACACAACCAAGTATATAAACGTAAGAAATTTAACCGAAAGGGAGTGAAAAAGACAGAAAGTGAGAGGGGTTTACTGTAATTAAACCTCTCTAGTTTTAACCGAAAATAGAGCATCAGATCTCAGAAAATAGAGTATCAAAAAGTACCTCCAGTGACGTCGTACGGCGCAAAACGTTATGCCGCACGGCGCATTTAAGGATGCTGTACGGTGCTACTGTGCAATATATTTTTTGAATTTTTTTTTATCCAATCGAGGCCAGCTTCTGTTTTCATGTAAAAACCAACTTATTTGTTAATAAAGATGGGTTTTGGAAAATGATTCTGATGAGATAATGTACCTCATTTCAAGGACGATATCCCGTGACAATGGACAGTGTCACGCAAAATTCACCCAAGAGGTTCGGAATTTTGTTGAAATCTCTCCATTTGGGCTCAAGGAAGAGCTATAGAGCTTCCCTCGAGCCCGGCGGAGACCCCCCTCAGAAGGTCACTACTGTTTTGAAGACAGACGTTATACCTTGGACTTGCTCGGTTAAGACCACGAACTTTGAAAGGATTTGGATTTGAGGTTTAGAAATGGCGGTTGTAGGCTTTGTAAGAGTAAGGGTAGTATAACTTGAACTGAAAGGGGTTTTGACAGAATAAAGAAGGGATGAACGAATTTTGTTTTCGGGAGGAAATTTTGGCTGAGAATTCTCCTTTGAATCTCTAATCTCACCTCTTGAACCTCTTTTTTTTTAATCTCTCCCGGGGCTCTTTAAATTGTTCAATGGACGTCGGGTTTTATAGATGAGGGTGAGAGAGACCGAAAATGGAATGCGCATCATTACCAAATATCATCATTCGTTCTGAGCTAGTGGAGCTTCCCGGGAATCCTGTTGATGGGACACGGCGCCGTACGGCATCAAGGATATGTCGTACGATGCACATAGTGACACTGTAAGGTGCAACTGGAATTTTAAGCCGTACGGTTTTGGGTTTTGGGTCGTACGGTTCAGGTGGGTTTGGGGGTTTTTGGTTCATTTGATCCATCCATTCCAAGGTATATTTCACGCATTCTTTTTCATCATTGGGGATCGTAAGTCATCAAAATTGGGGTGTCTACAATAGTCCTAATGGCCACATCCACGCCTCTATCGTACTCAGCATAAACACAGATATTGGCAGCCTCCAATTGGCGCCTAAGCTCTACAATCTCTCTCTGAGCAGACTCTTTTTCCCCCTTTAGTTTATCACTCTCCATTTGAGCCTCATGACAGCGTGATGATGCATGATAGGCATTGTCTCGCTCGGCTTTCTCAAGGTTCTTCTAAAGAGAAGAGATCTCTTTCTTCACGTCTTTTTCAGTTTCCTCAGCTCGTTCAAAGCCAACGAAAACTTTCTACATGATCTGCACGGTATGCAGGACAGCATGAGTATTAAGATGACATTTAAGTCGAATTGAAAGACAAGCTAACAAAGCAAAACACAAGATAGAAGGAAAAAGGGATTACCCTAGTGCAAGCCTGCAGAACAGACTTCATGAGAGAGTTGTAGGACTAGTCTTTTTCTTTCTCTATGTCAATTGGAAGAAGTGCGGCTTGTGCTACGGCGTAGGCTGCGGTGTATGCCGGGTAGGGGCTTAGCAAGTATTAGAACCATCTGTCCTCTGCCTCTGAGGAGATGGTTGAAAAGGATCATTAGTTGTGGCCTCTAAGGCCCTCTCTTCCCTCTAACTCACCTCAGGGTTAGTAGGAGGAGTGGTTGTGGTTGAAGAAGAGATGGTAGCTGAAGGAGTGACTGTTGTAGAGCCACCTAGACCCAGTATGTCTAGGAGCCTAATCGGCCATGCAATTATCTCTGAATTATGAGGGTGAGAGGGAGAGTAACCGAAAGAGGATGAAGAGTCAATTACAAGGAAGGGATCTAAAGGACCAGCGCAGTTTTGGTCCTCTTCTTCTTCAAATCTCCTTGATGTGCTCAACTCAAGGTTTGTTCGGGTAATGATAGGGATGGCTATCACGATCTCATGGCGAATGGCAATGGTGATTTGCCGCTAAGGGTCATTCGTAGCTCGAGGACGTGTAACCCCACCCCTAGCTCTGTGTCTACAGTTTACTGCTTGGCCTCTATCAACAGGAGGAAGAGGTATTGTAGGCTCAATCACTAAAGGCCACGGGTGTCTGGTTCAACGATCTCCCTCCTTCCTGATACCTCCCTAGTAAGTAGGATTATAGCCGAGTAGGATGTGCGCTACTCAACCAAGACCTATATGACTGGGATGGAAACCGTCGAAGAGGAGAGCTGCAGCAATCTCTTCATGATGAAGCTTGTCGTGGTTCAGTTGACCTTGCAAATTTATATTGCTCGCTGTAAACACAAAAGACAACACAAGACAAAAATGATCAAAAAGTGAAACCAGGAGCACCAATATGAGATCAAAAACAAAGAAAAATAAGTGAGTTTTGAATATTGACGTGGATGGCTGACGGTTGTGGGGCAAGAGAACCCCCTTGTGTCCTCCTCGGCATCTCTGGGCTCCCAGTTGTTGATGACCTACACCTATTGCCAACCTCTCTAAAGAAAAGATGAAGAAGGAACCTAAGACCACCCTTAACAATAAAAATCAGGGGAATATGAATCTTCTCCCTCGACTGACCTAGTTCTCATAAATCCTCACGATTATTCAGACGAAACTGTACATCGTTTGGCATTTCATACTTTTGACAAAACTCCTGGATTTTCTCAACATTACTGAGAAAAGCTCTGTGTCTACCCATATTATAAATCGTTAGGATTTCAATGTTGAAACCCAGGTAAAGGAAGACGAAGATGAAAAACAAACAATAGAGGTCTAAAGAAAGAGCACTTGCATGAGAAGAGGAGGACCTAAGATAGGACTCTCCAACGAGAATGGAGGGAGGTTTTCAACAAAGGGTGGAGATGGTGTGAAGGATTTTTGCAGAACACAAACTCTAAAAATGGCGAAATGAAGTCTCTCTCTCTCTCTCTCTCTCTCTCTCTCTCTCTTTCTTTCTTTCTGCTTTTGATAAAATGGAATGAAGAGAAGTGGAAGGGGTAAGGGTTTAGAGGGAGAATATAATCATTATCCCGCCCAAAACTCTATAAAGTAGGGGTGTGACGTTCAACAGATGTCAGTTGGAGTTATCCTTTGGGCTTATTTGGTGACCAAAGGGTCACTTTGCATTCAATGCGAAAGCAATTTTGCCCCCCACTTGAGGGGGAGGCATGCAGCAAAGCGCATTGAAAAAAGTTAAATCTCTACATACCGCTGATGAATGATAGCAGTGGGCAGAACTGGGGAGCGATTGGAGTGAGTTAAATCCGATTTACCCTTTTAATAAGTTAAACACATGCTATAATAACCACTACGTGCGGGTAGTTAGCTTGACACAATTGTGTAGGGGTTCCTTAAACCTACGCTGAGCTGAGTTGACCAAGAATAAAGTCTAAACAATAAATTAAATACCAAGTGAAGGTATACTTGCTCGGCATAAGTCACAAATGGATGTCCCAAATGTGGCCGAGCTAGGTAGGCTACGAATATAGCTTTACAGTATTCTGGAATACATAATTCAACCTAGTGTCAGCTCGGCATGGATGGACTGAGCTATGTACGAGTCATGCCGAGCTATATGGAAGCAGGGCACCGCTTTAATATATATGGCAGTGAGACATTCCAGAAGATTCTAAGAGATAAGGGGCAATCCCATGTATTGAGGGATAAATATAAACATTCCTAATGAAAACAGGAATGCACCCCATATAGGAAAGAAACCTATATGGAAAGAGATCTAATACAAGAGGAGATCTTGTATAGTTTGCCACTGCCACACCTAATAGGAAGAATCCTATTAGGAAAGGTTCCCTAATGTGATTAGGAAACTAGGGCACGAGATGCCCAAATCTATGAGACATCGACACCTATAAATACAACAAAACGCCCATGAAGAAAGGTATGTTGTAACACCCAATTATACGCATTGTTCTTTGCTTAATTAGTGAATCCAATACTAACTTAAGCATCGGAAGACCTTTGCTTACGAGAGGCAAATGTGCTCTAATCCTTGTCTGTCTTTCAGATCTAGGGTTCCGGCGAGGAAGCACGTGATCAAGAACCAACAAGGATTTTATCCCCGTACAAAAGGAAGTCAAAGAGACTGTAGAAGTTAGTCGAAGAGATATGAGATTATTTTGATTTGTTATTACGGGAAAGGTTTGAAACATTTGGATTTTGAATATCTTAGCCAAAAAAATTAATAAATTTTGGTAATTGATATAGAAGATATATGGATATTTTAAGATTCATTTTGAAATTCGAAAAATGTTTAGGATATCTTAAATGTGATGTGATCTTGTTGCAATGCTTTCTTTATAATCTCCATCACAATCCAATGAGTACTTGCCACTTGTCGCTCTCACGTTCATCCTCACGAAAACACATCCTGCATGACTAAAATTTTACTCATCCGATAAATAAAAAAGAAAAAGAAAATTCAAAATATATTCAAAAAATAAAATAAAGGATTGTTCCATGAACCCCTTGATATAGCCAGAAGTCGTTGGGTTTTGTAGGATTAGAGTGTTTACGATACTTTTACCCTTTCCCTCATAGTTCTTTTTTCACTCCAACAATTTTCCCTCCCTCCTTGTTTATATTGTTTTATCTGTAAGTTAGACACAAAATATCAATCAAGTAAAATTAGTACAATAGAAAAAAGGGAAAAAAAAAAAAGCATTAAAGAGTTTTGAAGAATATTCAAAATTCTCCAATGTAAAGCAAAACTAACAAAAATAAATACTCTAATAAAGGTATTGATACATTATGCATCATTTGAAATGTTCTGATTGTATATTGTGATATAGATTTAACAAATGTAGTTCTTCACCCAAAAGAAATCAAACATTACAATCGCCTTGTAAATGATTGCTTTTCATTCTTCCTTTTCCCCTCTATTTTTCACTCAGGTTGTGTTTGGATTTTGAACTCCTAAAGAGATTCGTAGGGGAACAAATAAAAAAATTGAAAAAAATAAGCAAATATAAAGGTAGAATCATTATCAGAATTGTATCACAAACAACACACATGGGAGCACATTTAATTACATGAACTTAAATTGAAGGAATCATGAATATAAAAAACAACTATATAGGAAAAAAAAAAGTAGAGAGATGTACTATCCTTATGAAATGACCAATTGATTAACATAATTGATAGAAGAAGATTAACCGTGGACTAAGTGTTTAGAAGAGCAAGATGAACAAAACACACTAGTTCCAATAACTACACACAATATGTATAAATGATCAACATTGGGATAGATTAAATGAAGAGAATTGCCATAAAATATGCTTAAAGAGAGAACAAGAGACTGTAGAAGTAAGTCGAAGAGATATGAGATTATTTTGATTTGTGATTATGAGAAAGATTTGACTCATTTCAATTTTGAATATCTTAGCCAAAAACAAAATTTGGTGATTGATATAGAAGAAAGGGGTGAAACCGGTTCGGTTCGGTCCATTTTAAGGACGTTTTCGTATGAACCGATAAACTCAGTTCAGGGAAAATATAGAACCGAATCCCATTTAAGAGGTAGGTTTGGTTCCGCTCGGTGTGACATACCGACTTTTTATAACAAAAAATGTTTTTTTTTTTTAATACCAATTATCAATCTTACTTCTTCTTCTTCTTTTTTTCTTTTAAACGACTTTCTAATAAATGAATAAATACTTTTATTTCAAACTTCATAGTTTTGGGGCTACTTGTCTAATAATTTGTATTATACTAATTTTCCGTTTTAAATACATATAGTTATAATTATTTGTGCGTGAGAGAATGGTAAGGATAGTGGGAGAGTGGGCTATATTATTACATATGAGTTAGAGACTCCCTTTGTTATTAAGATAGGGTTCTTTTTATTCCAATAACTAAATAGAGAAAGAAAGAGAGAAGCGGCAGTAGAGTTCCTTGGTGGGTTTCGGATTTCGGAACAGAGTTTCATCGATCGGGCTGGTTAGTTCACATTCTTTCATTACTTATATAACTAAGTCTTCTCCTTGTCTTTTTTTTATTCATTTCTTCTAATTTATTTTGTAAGTTTACAGTATATTAGTATATAGTTAGAATCTAGATTTACAACCAATGGAACACGTGTATGTGTAGTATCAGTTTGGGTTCAAAGAGTAGAGGTCGGTTAAGTGCACATTTTGGTGGTACCCAAATGGCAGTGATCAATAGATTGTCCATATTAGTTGCATATGGGGTGTGGGTACTTGCAGTAGTTAAGTTAATGTTTATCATGGAATTAATTATCTTTGTTTACTTCTTCTTTTTTTTCCAAACGAATGAACTAGTATTATCTTGTATCGTGCAATTTCACATTCCGGTCAAGGTGAGTGGCTAAGTGTGTGATCCCTTCTTTTGGATTCCTCTTAAGCCTATAAATTCTTGATAGATTCTTTTGTTCGTTATGATGGATAAATGTTATCTTATTCGAGGAACATTTATTGACAAATGATGTACCCTTTGGCATACAAGGTTAATTGAAATACTTGATGTGATTGGTTAATATTAACTTTCTTGTTTGCTCTTCTCATGATATCTATGAAATGCCGCTCTTTTGTGTTTGGGACCATGTATATATTTGTGAAAGCCCAAGGGAAAGTCTTAGGCACCATCATGTGGTGACTATGGTCTCTAGGGAAAAGACTTGTGAAATACACTGTGACCCTATTCCGGATCCAATAGGTTCGGCTTAGGGAAAACACTCAGGCGCCATCCTGGGGTAACTCTAAGTATGGTGTTGGATCCAACATGTTAAGCCCTGAGAAAATAATTGGCATTTGGCAATGGTTATTATTATTATGGTTCCCACGTAATTTGGTTGAGGCTTCTATTATTGTCGTTTGTCATTCTGGTATTCTTGGATAGGCTAATTGGTGTAAATGTATATTTTTGTGAATCAATTATAGTTCTTGTTATCCAATAAACCAGATATTCATCTCATTGACACTACTTGTTGAGCCACCGACCTTTATTATTTGAAACCACTTCTTTGGATCTCTCGCTTATCGTTTGTTTAACATATGCCACTTAGTACTCTTTACCCTTAGCATGCTTAACTATTCATTGAGTTTTCAGCTAACAGATTTATTCCATATTTATTGTTTAAGGTTAGTTCATGAAGCATAACAGTGGACTCCGAGACAATGTCGGGACCCACCGTTTGGACTTCTAGGGCATTTGCATTTTGATTTTTTTGGTCATGTTAAATAGCTTCCGCACTGTTGTTTATTTAGTTTTTTTTTGTTAATAAATTCGAAGTTGGAATATTTGAGATGTTGGTACCCAGTTTGCTATAAAATAAAAAAAAGAATGGTTTGATTCACATTCTAATTTTTATAATTTAGGATTCAGTTTAACTAACTTGGTTTATGAAAATTTTAAAACATGTCCGGACCTACTTTCCGGACCAAATCTGGACCTACTGTCTGGACCTAACTTTCTGGACCAAATTTTGACTATCCGAACCGTTAGATGTGTTTAAAACGTGTTTTTAACGTCCAACATGAGGATTTGGCCGAAAAGAAATAACCTGAAGGGCTTGATCGGAGCAATTTTTCATAAAAATGTTGTTTATGAAAAACTGTCCGATCAAGCCTTTCCGGGTTTTTTTTTTTCCAAATCCTTGCGTTGGACCTTAAAAACACGTAGATTTCGTTGAGTTTCGGAGTTGAAACCAAAAGATGTCATTGAAATATTGTTGGGTTTTGAATTCGTATATGAGAAATTCAAAATTGAAGTTGAAAAGGTTAAGTCTTTGTAAGGGTTTTAAGCATCTTCCAAAATCATTTGAGATTATGGCCAAGATGCTCGTTCAAGCGGGTTTGTTTAGAGAGATTGAGTTCTTGCTTTATACAATAGATAGAGAAGGAGTTCAATTGGATAGTAATGAAGATTTCAGTAATTTAGTTGAAGATTATGTAGGAGCAGGTGAAGCACACAAGGCGAGGAGGAGGAGCTCTCTCTCTCTCTCTCTCTTTCTCTCTCTCTGCCACTCTATCTTGGTGTGAATTGGAGGAGGGAGGAGGAAGAAGGAGATTTGTTTTTTTTTTAAAAAAAAAAGGGCCCAAAACGACGTCGTTTTGGGTCACTTAACGGTTTTTGGGGTCCGTTAACTTCCATCTCAACATTTTCCGTTAGTTTGGTAACAGATCCAGACAGTGGGAGTATATTTGACTAACGGAAGACAAGTTCGGGATGCGGATTAAATTTTATGAAAGTTTGGAAGAATTTTTTATATTTGGGTCAAAGTTTGGGGGGTTTTATGAAATTTTCCCTTGGAAATATTACCAGAATGGTATTTCTTTCTCGTATTTCAAATATACTTCCAATGGTAACCAATAAATTATTGGGTGTTCTTTTAATGGTTTCAGTACCGTCGGGTTTATTAACATTACCTTTTTTTAGAGAATTTTAATAAATTTCAAAATCCATTTCGTCCGGTAGCCACAACCGTCTTTTGATTGGTACGGCAGTGTCCCTTTGGTTGGGTATTGGCGCAACATTACCGATTGATAAATCCTTAACTTAAGGTTTTTTTTTTTTTAAAAATTGATTCATCAATTGTGAAATAAAATATTACGACGTATTCTAGGGAATAGTCACTTCAAAGTGAATTCTCCCTTGATACATTTACAAAATTCTGGATCGATCTGCCAGATTCTATGTATTCTGCTAAAGATCTAAACAATTCATTTTTTTCTTAAAAAAAAAAGAATGAGGAAATTCGTTTTATAGTCTAATTTCCCCCAAAAAAGAATTCACTCTTTTAAAGAGGCTTCCCAATTACTAATCCGAAATATTATCCGCATTTTTTTCTCCAATTAGCTCTTGTGCCACCAACTCCAATTAGCTCTTAGAACATCTCCAATGGCGAACTCAAAAAGAAAAATAATCAAATTTTAGCATTTTGATACTCCAAAAAAGGTTTACTGTGGCATTTGAATAAATACTCAAAGTTAGCGACATTTTTTTACAAATACTCAAATTTTGGCATTTGGATACTCAAAACTACCAATATTTTCCCAATAATCAAACTTGGATACTCAAAACTACTAACATTTTTCCTTCTTTTGATTATGGACAAAAATGAACCATTGTATAGCTTCACATTGTTAACTTTAGAAACCCATTAAATGAATACTCAAAAGGTGATGTGTGAATGTTTGAGTTTTCATATTTGATTATGCCATTGGCGATGTTCTTATGCTAGCAAGGAAAACCCTATTCTTTGTATTCTTACTTTGATTTTAATAAACCAATTACTTAGTTGACTAAAAAAAATTGAACGTACAAGTCTACTTGATTGATTGACTTGGTTGAATCCAATTCATCAATCAATTTTTTTTTTTTGGAAGGCAAAATAATTTCATTGATCTTGAAATTGTTACAAGACTAATAGGACAAGGAAATAGTAAACAAGCACAAAAGCTAATGTTAGCCCAATCTGAGACCCAATCCATGATTGGTAAGAAATCAATCAAGGATAGCCACCAAATAGGCACAAGCCCAACATCCTCATGGGTCCTGAAAAACCCAGATAAAACATTCAAATCTTAAGAAAACACCCAAGGCCCAATAATGCCTAGATAAAATGGGTCAAGCCCAAACAATGAAAACCCTAAACAGCCTCCCATTAAAGCATTGTCGCCCCTGCCGCCAACACCACTACACACCGGCCACTTGAAGAGGAAACAATTGTTGCCATCACTGCTGCTGAAACCTAGGGAACAAGCCGATGTTGTCCCAAGGACGAACCAACCGCCCCTCTCCAAGTCGCCAATGAACCCAACATACCCTGCCGCCATCATCTTCACGATCAACCTCCCATCACCAAGAACAACACCACCAAGCCTCAGTGCACCACCACCCAAGACCTCCCACCATCTAGCTAAGCCTAGCCCAAATACCACCACCCAATCCAAGAAAACAGTCCAAGAAAACCCAAAGCCATTAGTCGTTAGGCATAAACTGGAAAGACCCAACAATCCACACCGGAGACTCACGAAGTAAAACTGAAATTATCTAGACGGTGGACATGGTATTGAACCAGAGTTGCACCACCACCACACAAATCCACCGCTCCGACCCTAGAAAAACGAGCTGATCATCGTTAGGCATAGACTAGAGTAACCCAATAGTCACACTGGTGGCAAGGAGAATGGATGCTTGGAAAGGAAGGAAACTAGAAATGAAGAGGCGACCATGGCCGCCAGATCTGCCACAACTCCATCGCTACAAGAGCCTGTCAAAACAAAAACAAAAGAGAGAGAAAGAGAGAGAGAGGAAGAAAAGAAGGGAGAAGGAAGGAAATAGATCCCTCCCCTCCCACCGCCAACATACGGGGGGAAGGGGAAGGAGGGTGGCTAGGTTTAAATTAAGGAGAAGTTTAGAGAGAGTTATTGCATATTTCCTGTATCGTGGCAGTTGTTTTCATCAATCAAACAAAGGCAAAAATCTAACAGTCTAGCCCATATAGCAAATCCAGAATTCTTTTCTTAAATAAAAATGTAGGAGGATTAGATTACTTCCGTCCTGCGTGAATGAAAACTAGCATGAACCCGTGCTATGCACGATTGTATGCAACTAGATCTGGGGGTTTGGGAGGAAGTCCTAGCTAGGAGAGATGCTCTCAAACCATTGATCTCGGCATCAACGGCTTGGAATTTATCTTGGTAATGGACGGCTGTGGACGGCCCACGGAGATTGATAGGCGCGTGGAAAGCTTGCTCATATGCGCCTAAGTAGGGTGGTTTAGCGCGTTAGACGTGCGGTTTAATGCTTATTTCCTGTTTAATGCGTGTGTGGTAGTGTTTTTGGTATTTGCATGCTTTACCAGGTTAAAAGATGCCTTTGGCGTGCTCTTGCATGGCTGGAAGTGAAGTTGGCGCAGGGAACAAGGCTTGGGAAGTTGGATTTTGAAATATAGGCGAAGCAGTTCGGTATCGATACCCCTAATTTCAGTATCGATACTAATCAGCTAAAAGGGAGCAGTTTCTGTCTAGAAGATCCAGTATCGATACCTCTAAGATCAAGATTTCGATACCTAACGCCACGGTCGGCCGAAATAAACGTAAGGTCGGCCGGTCAACGAAGAGGTCAAGATTTCGATACCCTCTATTTTCAGATCGATACCGAGCTTACAAATAGCTGAATTTGAAACTACGTCATTTTGATGGTCGTAGAATTAATTTTTTTTTAATGTTGTAATTCGGTTTTTATTAGGATTATGTTTTAGTTAACATAAATACTCATGTTATAACCCATTCTAGGGTTCCACGAATTTTTACCTAGGTTTTAGTTTACTAGTTTTCGGCTCAGATCTGAAGTTTTTCGTTCGTTGCTACGCTTTCAAGTGAATTTCAGGATTTGTTTCGCAGATTGTTCATCGGGATTAATCTTGCCTTGCAATTACGGTATCAATTTTTCATTGGTTTTATATTTCATTTATTCAAAGCATGATTAGTTTTAGTTTCGAATCATCTTCTGCAATTTATATCAATATGTGTGAGTAGTCATTTAGGGTGCGACCGCGGGACGAAGGTGACCCGTGGCTAGGCTGATTTACATTCCACCTCTGTGCTGAATTGCTTTAATTAATGCGCAGTTTTTGGATACGGAAGCTTTTCTAGCAAACAAAACCCGGGCATCGCCTGTTCCACATGCACGCAGGAATCGGTGACAAGTGTTGTGCACTTGTTAGAAACCGTTTCCATAGTTTTTTAAACCTATTAATTAAATCATTGTGGCCCGAGTGGATGTGAATTAGACTAGTTGCGGGCACCGTAGTGCCCACGGCTACGCTCTCCTTTTTAAATTCAGAGTTCAGTAATCAAATTAGGTTAAGTTAGTTAATTAATTAAACCAATTGATCAAGGAGTGGCTACCTGAGAGCTAGTTACAAACATAGAACTAACATAGTTTGAGTGAAACACCGCAGACCGTCTCTGTGGTTCGACTCCGGTACTTCCGGATTTATTGTGCTGCACCGGTCGATAGTCCTACGCTTGGGACGAAATCTTAATTAATTTTTAATCACCCGAACGGTCAAGAATTTTTGGCGCCGTTGCCGGGGACAGTGACGTGTGTTCAAACGGTGTTAGTTAAGTGTTGGTTCAGTTCAGTTGAGTCATCATAGGTAGAGATAAGCAAGTCGAGCGTAAACCTGATCCTCTCTATTACCGTGATCATACTAATCGCTTGGTTAGGATAGAGAACAGGTCTAGTCAGTCAGAGTTTTCTAATTCTTCGTCAGAGTCAGTAGAGAGTCGGTCGGAGTCCATTCCCATTAGTGGACTCTATATAGATTTACCTGTCGAGTCAGTTAGTTTAAATAATCCGTTGTATCAGTCAGAGTCAGAGTCAGTTTGGTAACGTTTTTATTTACTATTCTTTGTTTTTTAAAAATGAAAAGAAAAATAATGTTTATTGTTTATAAAAATAGAAAAAAAAAACATGCTTGATAATAAAATTTTTGTTTTTTGTTTTTAAACAACTCTGTTTTAAAAACAAGGCAAATCACCTTTTTATGTTTTGAAAATTTTCAGAAATTTTTGAAAATGTTTTTAATAAACACAAAACATAAATAAATTACAAAACACATTTCTGTTTTTAGTTTTGAAAAAATTGAAAACAAAACAAAAAATAAGAAACAAAAATGTTACCAAACGCCCTCACAATTTTACAAATTTATAGTACTTATTAAGTAATGCTGTAGATCACAGTAAACAATTTGAAAATTATTATGTGGCACTAAAGATTTATTTATAAGAGCATTTTCCTATAAACAAATCAATTTACAAAAGAGAATATTTAGTTGATAGATAGATAGAATATTTTTGTTTAACATTGAGCTCTTGCAACATTAGCCTATAACTTTTTAAGTTAAGTTGGCCTAAATTATTTACTTTGACTTGTTTTTTCATTCTAAACTATTAGTTTTGCATTGAATTTTTTTAGACTACTTTAGTAATTTACTCCATGAGAGACATCTTCAAAGTAACAAATTAGGACAGATTATTTATAATAAAAAAAATCAATACAGACAGGTTTGAATTTTTTGGAACCAACTTTAATTGTTCAAGTTCATTCATGTTATTCTACGTACAACTCCTATTGTAAATGAATAAATAGTGTACAAAAATATTTCTTTTTGGGTAAATATTCCAAAAAAATGTAATAAGATGAATAAATAGTGTACAAAAATATTTCTTTTTGGGTAAATATTCCACATAAATGTAATAAAATATATTTCAAAAAAATATTAATGGAGCTATTTTTTTCTATTGTGATGTGGCTCATTTCCTTCATGATAGTCGGCACTTCTCTTATCTATAACTTCTTTAGTATTTTCGTGATCAAAAGCTATAACGTCCCTATTTTTTGTAAAAATTTTGGGTGCAAACAAGTTACCACTTGGTGACCCTCGGATGTGCTAAAGGTGCATCACGTCGGATGCTACCCTATTTGCATCCAAAATTTTCTTCTACTTTAGGTATGATGGCATGCACAGCATATTTCAAGCGCGCGTTTACGTGAATGGTACTTTTTCAAGAAAGTGTCCGAGAGAAAGCGTGCAGGTATACAAGCTGTTTATGATACCAAAATGTTAGAATCCACGAAAACTTTCTCCGAAAGCATTTAGAAAATATAAATAGACAACTCAAATTTATAAAATGTGAATCTAAACTGTCTATTTTTTTTAAGACGTTTTTGGAAGAAAAAAATTCGAAGACCTTATCACTCCCGTTTATGATGTCATCAAAGAAGGCAACTTGCGCTGTAATCTGAACTGTGATTTCATGCCGTATTGACACATGTTTTTCTTCCGACCATTTTTCCCACACGTGACGCTTTTGCTTCCCCACCTCGGTCGCTAACATACACGTACTCCTATGTAAAAAAAAGACAACGTTCTCTTTTTTTTCTTTTCTTAAAAAATAAAATAAAATTACCCTTTTCCATATAATTTACTTTTCCTTTCTCACCTTTTCTTTTCTTTTCCTCAAGTTGCAAACTGGCCATTACTATTCTTTGAGAGTTTGCGTAGCCGGGGTGTTTTGGGAGTTTATTTTTTAATTTTTCGTTTTTAATTTTTGACTTTTTATATTATGGTCAGAATATGTTTGGAATTTGGGAGAAAAATGTACAGAATACATTTTACAACTAGAGAATATGAGTGAAGAATGTGAAAAATAGCTCCGAAACTCTTTTCGACTTCTCTTCTCTAAAGTTTTAACTCATTCTCCAACAATTTATTTTGTGGGAAAACGTCCAAATACCCAAAATTTGATAAGTAGAATTAGAAAATGCAAAAAGTGTTCAGCCAAACAACCTCACTTTAATAGATTAATCAATTTCTAATTATCTTGATTCTATGCATACATATCAAGACTCTTAAAAGTGTTTTCGCCTAATAAGTCATTAGACTTATTTTTTCGTCTTTATTTAATTTTTTTTGTTTTTAAAATTTTCATCAACTTTTTGTACATAACTTATTTGTCTCGACGAAAGGAACAAAAAAAAATTATCATCCAAACTCCATTTTTTTTTAAATACAGACAAAAATAAGTAAAAAAGATAGATTTTTATACTTATTTTAAGTTTTATTCAAAAAAATTAAGAGTTTTAACCATTATATTTTACTTTTTCGGTTTCTCTCATTAATACGAACCAATAATGAAAAAAACTTGATGCAAAGTTAACTAGTAACACAAAAAAAAAATCAAATAAGGACGAAAAAATAAGTGAAAAGTTACTTCCTTTGCCAAAACACACTTTATATAATGTGACTCAAATCGCAGAATTAAATCGCAGGGAGTTTGTTTTGAGAAATCACACCGATGCCATGTTTAGGTGAGAAGATCTCGATTCTTTAAATAAGGTGGGGTTTGGAAATTTTTCAGTCTGCTTAACATTTCCAGTGTCTCGCGTCACGATTATTTGACAGCTGTCTTTGGTGCATTTCGTATTCTAAAAGGAAATTGATATTAGCACTCTCCAATTTGTTAATTGTATTCCAAAGGAGTGTCAATATCAATCCATATATGGACTTGATATTGGCACTCTCCTTTTAAAGTGTCATTAAGAATTTAGAGTGTGTTAATATCAATTTCCTTTCAAAAACACCTCTATATTTTCTTCTAAAAAGGCCTCATTATCGACTTTTCCAACAAGAGAAAATATTTTTTATACCGGCGGTGTAAATCAAAATTTCCTCCAAATAGATTGTTTGTGTCATGTGTTCATGTGTTACCTTTTAAGACCACTGTTTGGACACATGATGCAATGTAATAATAAGTCAAATATCCTTTCTTATTTTTTAACAAAGTGCCCTAGCGAACTCATGCACACCTCAACTAATCTCGTCCGTTCAAAGGGAGGTCGTCCACAGGGCCGGCCCAGGCCCAAGGCCCACAAGGCCTGGGCCTAGGGCACCACAAAAAAGGCCAATTTTTGGGGCATCCCACCATTTTATACCTATGGGCTTGACTAGAACACTTTTTGGACCAAAATAAAAGAAAAAAATCCATTAGGAGTGACAAAAGAGCCCAACATTGTGGCCTAATGTTTAAAAAAGACCCAAAAATTATTGTGGCCCAAAATTTTAAAAAAGGCCCAAAACTAAAATTGATTTAAAAAAAATCACAATATAAAAAGGCCCAAGTATAATTGATACTTTTGCTTCTAAAATTGCAATACTCGTAATATTCAAGTGATACTCATGTGTTATATGTATCTAGAGGCTTCGTGTTTTAATTTTTCCGTTATTATGTGATGCTTGTAGAACTTTATATTGTTTTGGTTTTCTCGTATAGTGATTATTACTCGAAAAATTATTTAGACGTTGTACTTGAAGGGCACAATTTTTGGGCTAGGCCTAGGGCACCTCAAACCCTTGGGCCGGCCCTGGTCGTCCACACCGAGAGTTAGAGATTCATGATAAATTACTCTCTTGCACCGTAATTCCAAGAATTAAAGGTGGTCAATTATATGAAGAGCAAATCCACCAATCAATCGAACATTTGCGGAGTATCTCTCATAATTCAGAAGTCAGGTAACTGAAAAGGGCATCTAAAAGTGTGGGAAAAAAATAAAAAGAGTCAAGGCATCACTCTACAAGTGGTAACCGTGCATGAAACCTTCTTTCTCTACACTTCACCACGTGGACTATTTAATTCCTATATAATATTACACCAACTCACTCCTCTCTCCATCCTGCCTTCTGTTTTACCTCTCTAAATACTAAATTACTTTCTCTCTCTAGCTTTTCCGGTCGCCGGCGGGTGCTCTTGCCGGAAGTTTCTTTCCTTCTAAAGTCAGCCAACTTTCCTTGCTCAAGTCACTGTCAAAACCAAATCCTAGTAAGCTCATTTGGGTCCCTCTCTCTCCACTTCTATTTTTTATTTTATGGGACACCGGACCCCAGATCAGTGGTCGTGGGGGCTTCTTGAAGATATTTCTTTTTTAAAAATATTATTATTAAGGGTGCTTAGAGTAATTATTTTTTATAATTTTGAATTCTCAATTTTAGATTATAGATCTATACACCATAATCAACATTCTTAAAAAAATGGAAAATAACGTGCAAAATATAAATTTCACATAAAAGTGGCGCATAAATTTTTATTGATAACCCAAAGAGCTCTTTGAGATGATATAAATTTCATTGTGGCCAAATGCAAAATGGTAAATTGTAGCGGTTCAAACACGCCCCTTGACAATTTTTATATATATATATATATATATATATATATATAGATTCTTTATTACTTTGTAAGATCTGTACTCATCACGCGACTAACACATATGCGCCCGAATCTGTACATTATATTTGTTGCATGCATGTAAATCTCTCTGTAAACAGATATCTTGTACTAAAATCTCTGCCTGGATTTTACTTCTCTGATTGTAGGAATTCAATGGGGGAAGAAACCAAGGATGTGGATCCAGCAGTACTAGACCTCGGCCTCTCTTTAGGCGGCTGTTATACCCAAACAGTACCCGACCCAATTCCCCTAACTATTCGAACCTCCTCTTCACTCAGCCGAGACTCGAATCCGAACCAGAAGCAGATCGTGCTGACTGACTTCTTCGCTGAGCCGAAACCTCCGCGGAGACCGACCAAGGCGGAGATGGAGCTGAGGAAGGTGAAAGCGATGCAGGCAATGAAGAGGCTGGAGGCCAAAAAGAGGCTTGTCGAGAAGCAGCGGAGGGGAGGATTAATTGGCGGCGGTTTTTGCAAGGAGGAAAAGTCGCCGGCGGTGGCAGGGAGTGAACTTGCCAATTGGACAGTCGACTCGGCTTGGAGGCACAGTGATTTTCGTCCAGCGGCGGACCAACACAAGAGCAATGTGGGTCCATCCGCTAACCTAAGGATTCAAGGTAATCTGTTATTTTTTTTATTTTTTGTTTTTGTTTCTGAAGGTTTTAATTCATAATTTATGATTTTTTTTTTTTGTTGGATTTGTTTGGTTATACATGTGTTGTATAAAAGTTGGATTGCTAAGATTACTATAGGACCTGGTCAATGGTCAATGAGAATTAATTAATAACTATCAAATTATTTTTAGAAAAAGAAAGTTTGCATGTCCTAAGATTTGTCCATAACAAAATCTCAATTCAGTTTTTCCAAACCGACGGTTTCAAGTTCCCACAAAGCAAGGTGGGATTGGATGGAAATGAATGAAGATACTCCGATATCGAATCAATGTATTTCTTCGCCTGAGCCAGAATAAAAGTGTTTTCGAACTCTTTTTTTAAAATTCAAAGTGGATGTCCCCGCGCAAATCTCAACAAGTACGTGTTCAGATTCTACGCGTTGATCAGTGGCTGTTTTATTATCGGCAGTAGCAAAAATGTTGGTAAATGAGCATTATTACCGGTGGTTATAACAAGCTATCAAAAAAGTAGCTAATAACAACATTTATTAACAGCTGTTACAAAGTGTCGGCAAAAATCTAACCTTTACTGCCGTATCTAAAAATTGCTGGTAAAGGTAAAAAATTTATGGTAATTGTAGCATAATAATAGTAAATCTGTCTGTTTTCCAAACAATATACTAATTTTCATTACTTTTATCACAAAGTCTAATATGATTGTACAACGGCAAATAAGTCATTTGCCAAGCTTTTACATCACCCACCCCACTTTATCCCCATTTATCACAAATTAATCCAAACCACATACTATTTAATCCACCCTTCATAAATATCACATCAATGTGAATCCACCCTTACAATCTCATCTCTCATTACTATCTAATTCTACCAAAACTTATCTCTCATCCAATCAGGGCCTAAGGGTTTGAAACTTTGCGCAAGCATTTTTGTCCAAATAAACCTTTACTGGCGTTTTCTAAACCGGCGTTACTACGACATAGCCTTTACCAACGGTATATTACCACCGCTAATGGCATTTTATTATTTGTGATGCTTGTATAGATTGCATTTTTTATTTATTTATGGACATTAGTTGCTTTCCTATGGGTACATCTTTAATTGGCTTATTTGTTCTGTAGCTTTCCTGTGGGTACTTCTTTGATGGGTTATTTGTTCAGTAGCTTTACTATGGGTACATTTTCGTTAAAAATCCACAGTTGGTTTTTGGACTTCTAGAATTCAGGGTGAAAAATAATGGGTTCTATTCAGCCTTGGACTCAAAAAGTTGTTAAACTTTTTTGTTTTTGTAGTCGTCTAATTGTTCATAAGTGAAAAATCAAAAGATATTGTGCGTACTTGAAAGTTTAAATTGATTGAATATTGGAATGCATTTTATGCCTTCACTTATAGAAGGGAAAAAATAAGAAGAAAGCAACAAGTCAATTTTAGAAGGGAAAAAATAAGAAAAAGAAAACAACAGGTTTGTTATATGATCAAGGATGGCAGCAAAATGACATAGTTTTGAGTTTTTTTTTTTTTTTTGGTGCCTTTGGAACCCCAAAACGACGTTGTTTTGAGGTGAACAAAATGACGTAGTTTTGAGTTTTTTTTTTTTTTTTTTGCCTTTAGAACCCCAAAACGACGTCGTTTTGAGGTGTTTCTAGGGAGAGATCACTAGGATCCCCGGATCCCAAAAAAAGGTAGTTAATAACAACATTTATTAACAGCTGTTACAAAGTGTCGGTAAAAATCTAACCTTTACGGCGGTATTCAAAAATCGCTGGTAAAGGTAAAAACTTTATGGTAATTATAGCATAATAATAGTAAAGCTATTTGTTTTCCAAACAATATACTAATTTTCATGGAGTAAAGTGGTTAAAATTTTGGGTACTATATAAAGGTGTAAGGGTTTGAAACTTTGTCCAAGCATTTTTTTTCCAAATAAACCTTTAGCGGCATTTTCTAAATCGGCGTTACTAGGACATAGCCTTTACCAACGGTATATTACCACTGCTAATGGCATTTTATTATTTGTGACACCTGTATAAAATGCATTTTTGTACAATTATTGTTTTATCCTTTTGAAAAGTTAATTGGTAAAGAATTAATGGGTAAAAGTGAAGGATAATTTTGAAAAAGTAATTGATTTTCACACCCCCTTCACTAAAAGACAAAAAAATGGGATGTAGATATCAATTTGAGAGTGTGGAAATCACTCTCCTTTTAAGAAACGGTGAATAATTTTGAAAAGTAGAGGTAAAATTTGACGTGAAAGATGTAAAGTGGAGGTAAAAATTGATGTAAAAGAAGTAATGGTATTTCTTAATAGGTTGGATTTATGAAGCAACACACTTAGGGGGTGTTCCGCTAAGGGTGCTTTTAGAATAAATTGATTTTTCACGGTTTTTTATGTGATCTATTGTGAGAGAATGACCTATCTTAGTTTTTGGAAAAATAAAATAAAATTGTTAGAGGGAGTATAAAATTTCAATAGGGGTACATCGAGAAGAAAAGTACAGAAGAATTATCACAATGTTAAGCCAAAAAGGCATGCAAAAGAGAATGAAAAAAAAAATACATGAGAAGGTAGGATCCAATGAAGAGTTAAAGGCCTAATGCTGAGAGAAGAAGAAAAAGGAAAACATGCATCCAAACTTGTACAACCAAAATATGCCAAACAATCAAATTTTAACTCTCTTAATACCCTCAAGATCTTGTTTGAAATCTTCTAATTTTCATGTTTCATGCCCTTAACAACGATTTTTATTGCCGAAAATAACCATAGTTGGGGTGCCAAATCCATTTCACATCTACGGGATTATTAGGCTACAAGATCAAACCAGATTTCTAGGGCTAGATTGATAAATATATTGTTTTCCCAACAATAAACTAATGTCATCTAGCAAAGTGGCTAAAACTTTGGCTACTCTTTAAAGGTTTAAGGGTTTCAAACTTAGCACTAGTAATTTTTTTCAAAATAAACCTTTACTGGAGTTATATAAACCGTCATTAATAGTAGGTAGCTTTACCGGCTATAAATTATCATTGCTAATAGCATTTTATTATTGATGACGCCTATATACATGGCATTTATATTACAGCTGCAGGAATGACCGATAATAGTATTACTGTGAGTTTTATGCCATTAAGAGCGGTTTTTTACTGCCGAACTACCATATTTGGTATATAAAATTTGTTTCGCATACACGGGTTTATTTAGGCTACAAGATCCAACCAGATTCTAGGGCAAGATTTGATAAGTAATAGTTTATATATCAATAGATTTATTTCTTCCATTTGAGATCATTTCTTTTTCTTTTTCTTTTTTTGGTACATCGGAATTATATTAAAACTTAGGAATCAAGGTCAAGTAACATCAGGAGTTTAAAGTTGATTACACAGCACATAGATATAAAACTAGATAAGCAAGCAAGCATAAATCTAACTAATTAGTCCAAAACTTGTCGGATATTGTAGCTATCCTTGATCAAGAACTCTCGGATGCCCAAAGGAGGGCTATTGGTTACCACCACTCTTCTTCTTGCTCAACTCAAAGACCAGTGAGGAAATCAGCACACTGATTTGCACTTCGGTAGGTGTGGGTCAGAGTGCATTCTGTTCAATTTAAAATGTAGTGGCCATTAATCATGTTGCTTTGAGGATGGTTGGGTGAGGCACCATCATTGAAGAGGAGCACCGCCGTCTGTGAATCAGACTGAATCTGAACATTTGTTAATCCTTTCTCTAGCACAATAGTAAGTCCCCTGTGGATACTCCATATCTCCGTCTCTAGACTTGAACTAGCCTCCATTTTTGCCATAATAACCGAGAACCCATTCTCCTTGAGCATTCCTAAATAAGCCACCAAAGCCTACTTTTCTTGTGCTTTCGTACCAACATCCGTCGGTATTGAGTTTAATTTGACCTGTAGTGGGAGAAAACCAAGGCATTAGATGATTTATGGGGGGGTCGTTAATGAGATTGGATTTAAAAGCCTCCACAATTTCAACGGCGTGTGAGATTGAAATATTGGAACCTATTACCGGGTTAGCATCAACATTATCAAAACTTTTACGATTTTGGTCTTTCCAAATTTTTCAAATGGTAGTACAAAACATGGTGTTCCGAGGTATTTCAATTCTCATACGCAGCGCTTTCCTTCTTTTCAATTCAATAATTCTTTTAATAGCCTTAATAGGTTCAATCACTATAACCTAAGTACTTGTCTGGTTCATTTAAATGTCAACAAGCTTGTATTGCCAACATTTTTAGAACTGCCATTATAGGATATTTTGAATGGCGCTTTTACGAAATGTCGCATAAGAGAGGTGATTTCAGATGGTTGTAATACCTTTGAAACATTTTTCCGAGTCTCTTAATAATGTCGGTATAAGTATTAGGTTTATGCCGATGCTTTTAAATGTTGTAAACTTTAGACTATGTAGGCATAGCTAGCGTTTGTACAGAAACACCGCTAAAGGTTTAGTGGCATTTGACAATCTTCAACGTTTTTCAAACCTTGATATATGAAATAAAATTTTCTTGTAGTGAGAATTAATGGTGTGAATGAAAATTTTCCACCAGATCGATGTTTTGCAAAAAATTAATCTTCTTTTGCTTCTTTAATCCCATTGTATGAGTTCTATATGTACTAGTCAAATTTCAGCAGTGCTTCATTTTGACATCAATAGCTGCTCTAAAGCACCGATGGCTTTTGTTCAATCGTAAGTCCCATATGGAGCACAATATTTTGCAACTTAGCACTATAATACTGTGATTGTTAATTTTGTACCTTCTCTTTTTTTTAGTTGGTATTTGAACCTTTTCTACGCTTATGTATCTTCGAGTCTTCAATTTCTTGTCACGTTTGTTAAGTCATGCATCTGTTCTACTGTTTTTCTTGTTGGCTATCTTAGCATGCAATGTTCTCGCATCAGTGTTGGACCGACTTTTGCTCCCAATGGCAGTGCTCAATCAAATGGTCCAAACTAGAAGTGTCAGACAAATTTGAATCTGACAAGAAACTAGCTACAAACTTCATAAACGTATTCTATGTGTTGCCTTGAGATTTTTGCACTCCTTGTTGTTAGTAAATTTGTTGTTTCTTTACTTGGTTTAGAAGGACCATTAATATTCCTATCTTTTAATTTTTAATGTTTGATAACAACTAAAAGTCTGAAACATTTTCTATTTTGGAACAAACTCGATTCAGGTCCTGAAATTTCAATTCGATCGAAATTCCCTACCGTTTCTCAGTCCACAGCCATCTCCATGCCAAAGGGAAATGGAAAATCAGTCCTGGCCAATTACCAATCAGACGGAAGATCACCTATTTCAGGAAGCGCTCTCTCAACGTCTGTGGTTATGCTGGATATAATGACAAACGGGAAACGATCTTGCCCAGAAACAGAGCAAGACCGAAAATTTAAGAAGGCAAGGGTCTTACCTGACCGTGTTCCAATGATGAATGGAATGTCTAGACTAATGCCTAAGGTTACAACCACCGGTAATGGTCCCAATGGGAGGAAAATAGAGGGGTTTCTACACAGATACTTGACAGGTAAAGTGAGGATCGCCTGTGTTTGCCACGGCTGCTTTCACTCTCCGGCTGAGTTTGTCAGGCATGCTGGTGGAGGCTACGTGCGAAACCCGATGAAACATATCAAAGTCTTGACGTCGGCCTTCTAATGAAGTGCAACTCATTTTAAGAACGAGGAAAAAGGGGTTAACGAGCTTGTTGATTTTGTTGGTTTGTAAAGGGCAAAGAAACAGTTCCAAAAAAAATTTCCCTGTCACATGCAATGTTGTGAATTCGGGTTTGTTTTTGTTATTTCCTTCCTTTTTTGGAGACCTTCTCCTAACTTGGTTTAGGCAGTAAGGTAGGAAATCAGAAACTTGAAAGTGCATTATAAAGTTTTTAGTTGTTTACTTTTTGAACTGTTGCCTCTGTTGATCCTTGACATGATATTTTGTGAAGGTTTCTTTAGGGCTCTTTTGGCAAAAAAACAAAAAATGGATTTTGATTTTTTCATTTTGTCCTTTCAATTTTTTTTTTTTTTTTTTGCATTTGTTAGTTTTACGTTAAGATTTTGTGATTTCTAAATTTCTCTCGACTAGACGAATCTAAAAAGTATAAATTTATGGTCAAATCAAATATTTTTTAAATAAAACTGAAATACTTGAATTATTGAATTAATTTTGACTTTAAAGTCACTAACGGGTTTCTCCTGTGTGTAGAAATTCGTGGAGCTTGGTCAAAGGTTTACAATCTCCAAGCAAAAGTTCAAATTGTGCCTCCGCACAAATAGGCAACCACTGAGATTTTTGACTTCTACATGCATAATCTAGGATAGATTTTCTTCGTATTGTCAAACAAAATAAGGGCAGTTAAATAATTATCATTTTAGTCACTTGAAATTAAAAAATTATCTTGAGCCTTTTTAGAAATTAGAAAATCATCCTGAGCCTTTTTAAGAGTTATGTTTTTATCCCGAGATTCAAATAAACCCTAAAATATCCTTTATATATAGGAGTATAATTGTAACATATTAAGGGATTAAAGACTAAATTAAAATTTTCATTTATGAGGTGGTTGAAAGTGGACCATTTTCAAAATTATGAGGTCCTCTAACTACCGGATTGCGGATAAAACCCAATCCCTAAAATCTCTCGCTTTTCTCTATTCTTTCTGTTTTGAAATCCATTATATATTGCAGCGAAAAAACTGTCTTTCTGCTTACACACACCGAAAACACATGCATGAGGAGGAAAAGCCTTCAATTGTTTTGCCACCAATAAGATGGTACCACAACTAGCGAACCGAAAACACATGCATGAAAAGTCCTTTTGTCTTTCTCCCTGTGGAACAATTTGAATGAGGTTGTGATGATGTTTTCGATCAAAAGTCAGGCACTTGAGGACTACTCGTGTTGTGGCAGGTAACTCAGTGAGTCTCGCATGGGTCCTATTCTTTGTCCTTGGGTTCCCAACAGATTTTGATTTGTGTGGCAGTTGACCATCAATAGCCTTTCAGATCTCATTTGTTAGTGTTATAAGTATTTGTGTCTTCTTCTTTTCTTTTTTTTCATTCTCCCTACAAAGATGGGTCAATTGTAATATTTTTTTATCATGATTCTTAGACAATTCAAATTTTTGTTCACTAATTTGTGGATTTTGGATGATTGGAGATGGGTTAATTGTATTTTTTTTACCATAATTTTTATACAATTCAAATGTTTACCATGAAATTAGTTAATATGGTATTCAAGTTTACCATGAAATGAGTTCAAATGGTCTTCAAGTTTACCATGAAATGTGTTAATACAGGATTCAAGTTTACCATTAAAATCAATTCGGTTGGTTTTCTATTTCCAAGGATCATGGTAAAAATGTTAATTAAGTTTAAAATATTTAAATTTACCATGACTCGTGATCGATTTGTATGCATTAAGAAAATATGGTTAAAACAAGTGCATTAAATAAATTATTATGGTAAAAATAAGTGCATCAAAATTTCATCCTTGTCATTGATGCCATTTTTACCATATTTGTTGGTGCAAATTTAATTTTTTTTGCTTGGTTATCTATAATTTCACCACACATTAATAACAAAATTTTAAATTTTAAATTTCCTTTGTTTTCTCTCTTAATGGATGTGATTGAATCTTATTCAATTAAAAAAATAGTTAAATCCCACTAAATTAGGAAGTTATTGAATTCCACAAAATTAGGAACTTATTGAATACCACAAAATTAGGATGCTATTGAATCCCACAAAATTAGGAAAAAATATAAGGGTAGAAAAGGTATTTCACAATGGAAAAGGATGAAAACATAACTCCAAAAAACAAGGGGGATGAAAATCTAAATAATGTCTAAAAAACGGATGATTATTTAATTACCTCCAAAATCATTTTTCTAAATGAAGTATTACCCAAAAATCACAAAGCTTACACATCAGGTCCACGTCTTTAAAGTCATGGGGTTATCATTTTATTTTATTTTTGGTCATAATTTATTTACACATCAAATGTACAATATAAATGGTTTAGATATCAAAATAAAGCCGCGGTGGATCCCACGTGGTTTAAAAAAAGAATCTTAAAAACTACTATGTTCATCCGTACAATTCTTCGACAATTTTAAACAAAAATTTTAAAATTTCTATACTCGATTTTGAACATATATGTTTGCAAAAAAAACCCCGGTAATTAACCTAATTTCATAACTATGTTTGCAAATTGCAATGAAATATCAAAAACGTATTTATACATGAAAACTATAATGTGGCATTAGTAAATTTGGGGTGGCATTATTAAATTTTGGTGTGACATTAGCATGGGTGGTACTTTTGACAACAACTCGTGCAGCCTCCCAAATCAACTCTCTAATTTACTCATACCCAAAACGCTTGAGAGGGGGATCATAATGAAATGGGTCTTAAATGTGTGGTCAAACTGGTCAACATTTATTACCTAATAATACAGTCTTATTATTTCTCAAGATAACTATTGTCACACTGAACTTCTTAACGCCCTACCGAATTTTCTAACGGAATAAAGATGTTTGCCTTCTTGTAACGCCCCAAAAAAATGGCACGTTAATAAATAAATTTCATAATTTATTTAAATAAAAATACCAACTTCATTAAAATTCCAAAGAATACTTAATAAATCTTTATTTCAAAAACTAAAAGTAAACTAACTTATTACAACTGAAATAAATTGAATTTTAACATTGTCTGAAAACTTAAACATTTATTCAAAATCCAACTGAATTAAATGATAGAGTTATCTAGCTAAATCTACTGATAAAGCCATGGTTCCGCCACCTAATCTCATCTAGCTGCTCCATCGCTTCGTAATCAGCAGGCGGTTTTTCCTCTCCTTCTGTACCTAGCGTTGGGGACGCCATGGCCACAAAAAGTAGTACAGTGAGTGATAAAATTACACTTAGTAGGGCGCCCTAAGACACCCCTTTACTAAAGTTACTCATGCAAAATTATTATCATAATTGAAAATTTATTTCGTATGAAATACTCAAATTTTCACATCATTCCTCAACACAAAGGATTCACAAAATTTTATTAATCTCATTCCAAGTTTGAACATATACTTTCTGTCACCGGCTTCCATCCACAGTATACCCAGGGTGCCCGATCACACAGCAAAGCTACCTCGGGTATGCTACGAATTGCTCAAGACCCATACCAATCACTGCCAATTTTGATCTGGCATTGATTTCCACCCACAATATACTTCCGCCGCCCGATCACACAACAAAGCTACCTAAAAGTATAAACTGCTCATGGCTCAAGACCCACCAAACACGCCCCAACCCCAAATATCACGATTAAATTCATTCATCTTATACTTAAAACATTTCGATCAATACATACATAACAATTGGGTTCATGCATCACGTGGATCATTAATCACATAAGTCCAACATAATGAGAAAATAAAATAATCACAAAGTTAAAGAAAAACTTAACATAACATGTAAAATGAGAAACTTTCTCAATTTCCTAAAAATGGCAAACTCTATAAATCAAACATTAAACTTTATACTACGAACAGATTCCGTGCTTTACTCGAGTTCTAATTTCTTCATTAAAGATGTCAAAAACAAGTTTTATGAATAATTTGTAATTTCTCGTGTTTCACTACAACAGAAACTTTGAAAAATCATATTAAATTCTACTTAACTCGGATCGAGACGAGTTTAGTATGAAAGTTGCTTAAATCTTCAAGATCTACAACTTTTCGGTTTTGAGTTTTTCCTAAATTGACTCGAAAGAGGGCCTAATCTGCCAAACAGAATCCAGTGCACGAGAAACACGTTTTTCATTGTTTCAATCTCGTTTTATCCCTTCATTATCATAACGATTCGACTTACATCACATTTACATATTATTCATCTCACATATATATTTACACGTTTATGAATGCATGAATTAACACGTAAACAACAAATCCTAAGTAAAAGTTAAGCTCTCGAAACCCTACTTCTCCTCCGATGTTTTAGCACAATAAAACCGGTTATAAACTTTAGGATTGCCAGTTGATCAATGACCACACATAACATGAATTGACAACTAAAATTGTTAGAGAGAGAGATTGATTTAACGTTAAAAGTGAGAGAGAGAGAGAGAGAGAGATGTGCGTGTGGGAAATATATCATAAGAGGGTTTTTTAGAAAGTGGAAAACTAAATATGAGAGTCTTAAAGTGTGTAGGATAAGTGGAGAGATAATAGAGAGGTTATAAAGAGATATAGGTTTGTTTTTTTCAAATTCAATATCAACAAACTAATCATATATCTACTTATACATGTATAATAATTATTATTTTTCCCTGGGATAGTTATCCAAAGCATAAACACGTGGAATACATTGTGCCCTCAAGCTATCTACAAATGACAATGCCATACGATGTGCGACGTACTAAACACGTTCCAAAACCTTGAATAGCCCAATAAATCTAGGTTTAATGCCCTGCCATGGTTGAATCTTCAAACACGTGATCTTTGACAGTGAAAGTCAATGGTCCGGTTCTTCTATTAGCATAACTCTTTTGTCAAACTCTGAGTAGACACTATTCGTTATCTAATTAGTTGCACCTTTTTGGTTGTTTCATGAACCAAGTCCGGTCCTAACAAACTATTCTCTGGTCCTAACAAACTATTCTCTGTGACATCTGTCCAACAAACTGGAGATTGACACTGTCTTCTATAAATGCGCCACCCCAATGCTAGTCACCTTATTCACAAAATCATAATAATACAGTAAGCAATAGTAGTAAAAAAGAAAAACTAGTGATTTTTGGTTAGTTGCTTATTTTTTACGAGATCTGTAGTTCCAAGTTGGATGTAAATTTGTGAAATTTTAATCTTGTGTATGATATTTTTTGTGCCGAAACTCAAAGTATGAGACTAGAAACAAATCAACAAGGAAGAATGCTTGACCGACCAGGTGACTAAAAATAAGACGCGTCCCCCAAGTAGGACTCTTGACCGGTGTAGCACAATAAATCCGGAAGTACTGGAGTCGAACCACAGAGACGGTCTGACGATGTTTGACTCAAAAGTGTGGAGTTTTAGTTAAAACTGGCTCTCAGGTAGCCACCCTTTGATCTAATGAGATTTATGTACTAACTACTAAGCTAATTTAACTGAATGCAGATTAATAAAAAGAGCACAGCTGAGGGAACCCAACGTCCGCGACTAACCTAACCGACGTTTACTCGAGCCACAATTCCTCTTTTACTGATTCTAGAATAAGAGAAAGGCTTTCTAACAAATGCGCACCACCTGTCACCAGATTCTCATACAAGATTTGGATTCGGCCCGATGCCACGGGTTTTGTTTGTTAGAAAAGTTTCTATTTCCTAAAATTGCCCGAAAATTAAGTTAATTCGGCCCCGAGGTGAAACATTGATTAGTCTAGATGTGCGGCGCCTTCGCCCCGCAGCCGCATTCAAAAAGACTACTCACTCATGCTTCTATTAAACACAGCAATAATATTAACCCTAGATCTAGACATGCTTCAAACAATTGAAATAAATAAAACACGATACCAAATGTTTGCAGCGAGAGAACAGATGCGAAGAACAAGAAATCAAAACTGGAAATCCTGAAGAACTTGAATTAAAATTGAATATGAGATAATCCTGAAAACAGCCGCAAAAGTTAAGAAAAATAAAACCTAAGTTATAAATGTGGAACCCCCAACTACGAGCTAAAAGATAAGTATTTATACTAATCTCTAATTTCTAATTAAAACCCGAGACAGAATAGGATTATCCTTTGCGGACGACCAAAGCGCTGCCGTTCACTGGCCAAGATAAGCTATTTGTAGCGCTACACCAAAAGTGGTGTAGCGCTACCGCTTGCTTATCTCCCCATTTGACTGGTTGACTCCCTATTGACCGGTAGACCTTCTGTTCACTTCCTAGACCTTTTGTGTCAATCTTGCGCGCTCCAAATAATTAGTGTAGCGTTCCTGACGGATTATGATCATTTTCACGCGAAGTCCACTTCAACACTTAGCCTGCTCAGCCTTTCTCACTCTCGGTCTACGTGCATGCCTTCCCAACAACTCCGATTAGCGCAAAAACACCTCTTTTCCCTGCGAATTAAGCACAAACACAAAATCCAACCACGGGCACACATTAAATGGAAAATGAGGATTAAAAACACGAAAACCGTGCTAACTCTATCCTACTTAGGCGCTCAAAAGCAAGCTTTCCACGCGCCTATCAAAGAACAAGACACAAGATTTACGTGGTTCCCCTCAAGCACAAAGTAAGAAGGTACGTCCACGGGAAAAGAGTAAGAGGATTCACTATAAATGGGAAAAATATAACGAGCCGGCTATATCCGAAACTCAATTTGAAGCACCCAGCAGATACCTAGGGACAAACGTCTCAAGAACACAAAAGAGAAACCTAAGAACTCCGTATTATCTAATCTTTTAAATAGACTCAAAAGATTTCAAACCCTAATTTTCTACTGGGAAGCCCACGGGGGCTGTAACATCCCGATTTTAGGGAACGTCAATAAATCTATTATTTAAAATGAATTCTTTTATTTAATTATACAATCAAGAACACCCTTGGCTTACTATGATAAAACTTTGACCAGCCTTATGTAGTGGGAAGGGAAGAGTAGTTGAGGGGGGAGTATTAGAAACTTGCTTGTAAAGCACTTCTACAAACAAACCAATTACTTGAGAAAGCCCTTCAATGGCTAATTACTTACCTGTACTAAAACGAGTTCCTTAATACGGGATTAAGGGATTAGAGAAGCATCTAATCGATTCAAATATGATCCATTAGGTTCTTCATCGGAAAAGAAACGAGAGACAAAAAAAATCTTCCGAAATTATCTAAAATAGAAGAATTTAAGTCATAGAATAGAAGATAAATATGGAATACAAATTAGGCTAAATAGAACAAAAGAATAGATTAAGGTGATAAGCGTTCTTAGGAGACGCTAGGTTTCATCAAAATTTAAGGTGATTTATCAAAGAAGATCTTCCCCTTAGGAGAGATCCTCTTAGTGATGAATTGACTTTCTTTTATATTAATACAAAATATAACCATTGTGAAGTCGACAATCTATCCATAATCTTTTCTTGATGTCTTTCGTAATAAGAATATTTTTTTCTATTTCTTTAACTACCTCTTGTAATAAGTAATAATCTAAAATCATTTTTGTTTCCTCCATTACCTCCATAAATAAGATTATAGTTATTGCAACATTGTCAAGGTAATTTAAGTCTTTCAAGTATTACAAATCTCAAATACTTTTGAACTCTCAAAATAAAGTTATTGAAAATTTAACAGAGCAAGTAAGGATAGGGCAGCCAAGGCTCATTGATTTCTCCTTCTCCAGTGTTAACGTCAGTCATGTTGAACAGTGCCTCCGTTTCTTCTTCAAGAACTAGCATGGGAATACCAAGGTACATAGTACCATGAGCATAAAACGCTCAGTAGACAAATCCTACTCCTACTTAACCCATACGTATAAAACACATAAGCATAAATGGATAATCAATAAGTTAAGCATAATAAAATCGTCAATTTATTACTATCCTTTAGCCTATGTGATAACAAAGATTCCATCCTCAAAAATCTTTCCTACCCTGTAAGCTCTAGCATAAGCCAGCTAGTGTGATTTGACTCCCCCCTTGTAGATTAAGGCCGGATGAGAGCAAATTTAACTACCTGGGTCTCCTACCCATAACCACACAAGGGATGAACAAGACTTCACCGGTTTTTAACACAAGCATGCTACCCCGGGTTGTGACACATGCACAATTCCACCCTTATAACCAAACGGTTCAGGAGCCAATCGCCACTGCACCTTACCTAGGGTTTCGTAATCTCAATATCCAGAATCCAAACCAATCATTTTTTCTTCGGGGCCCACAAAGGTCACCCTTGCAATAGGGTTCAACTCGATCACTGTTGTGAAATTTTAATACACTCGCAAGCGCACGAATTGTATTGTAATATAGTATGGCGAGAGAAAGGTCGAACTCATATGGACTCGCGTATTTTTATAGGAAAACTAAATAATATAAATTGATTAAACCCTAACCTAGTTCCCAAAAGTATGATTGATTTGTAAAATAGAAATTAAACAAATAATGACAAAAGAAACAACAGAAATTATCACAGAAAAAATTGGAAATCAACGTTTGAGAAAAGTTACTAAGGTTTCGGAATCCATACCCATAAACATTTCTCAATTAATCTTATGCAATGATTTTTCTTTGATTTCTACGCAATGATTTAGAAACTAATTTTATCACTGTGGAAAATATTATTGTAACCACTTCTTTATTTATGACAAAAATATGTTCTCACTCTGCTTCAAAGTTTAAGCCAAAATCATGTACTGTATCTGTAAGAACAAATCACAATGGATACCCTGTGCTTAAATATTGCTCTTTTAATAAACCAATCAATTCGATTAATATGCAAATATCAAATCATGGAAAAAAACCCATTCATACTGATTGAATACATATCTGAGTTTCATGCATACTAATTAATGAGTCGAGAACAATAAGCGATAAATGCACGTGGGAAAAATCACATACATAAAATCATTCAATAAAAATTATGAGCTTTCATCCTCAACCCTAGTTTAAAAGTTTAGCCTAACATAGATAAAAATAAAGCTTCACAAAAATCTCCTTTGCTCATCTTGTTCTTCAACCGTGAACTCCAGTGTCATCCGACTATTTTTCAGCCGCAGCTGTTTTGCTCTCTATCTCGTGATACCTAGTATATTTCTTTCCAAGCCCTACAAGCTCTCCTTCATATAGGAGCCGAAGTGATTGCCTTTTAAAAAGCAAATTCCTTTTCCCATAAAACTCTCCTTATTCAATGATCTCAATGTGATCTCATTACCTTATGAAATCAAATTCGACACAATTGGGTATATTATCCTAATTAACTAGTAGTTACTCTTTCTTTCTCACTTTGGCAATATCAATCATGTGGAGCGTTGAGTTGTAGTGCTGACTAGTTTTCTTTAAGAAATTAACTTTGATGCAATATTTTGATCATCAGTATAATGGACCGATCATTGAATTAAGTTCATCATTGGCAATGCTTTTGGCTGTTAGTAACTTATACTAAAAGCCATGCTTTTATGTAATAGATTAATATTTTATTAGTTAATTATTAATCAATTTTATTCCTTTTTTATGAGAATCTATTATGGGCAATGTTTGCATGATATAATTGTATATTGTGCATGTGTTTTTTATTCTACATAGTAGAGATGATCCAATGTGTAGAGTACGGCTTACACACAAAAAATTGAATCATCAGTTCCTATGGAATATAAGTTTTGGTTCACAATCTTAGATGGAATTTGACACACCATCAATAGGATTGTAGTACAATGTTTTAGGAGGTTTGTCTTCACTACAGGGAACGGTTCTAGTTCCAGGCTCATTTTGATAGTACATTTTGTGTGTATTGAACAGGACCGCATTAAGGTAAATGTCTTAGTACTAATATTTTAAGACAATTAGAACCTTATAGTTATTAAGAATACTTATGCTCTTAATCTGGATATAATTAATACATATATATATTTAATGTTGTTGACTTTGATTCATTATAAAGTGAGATCTTTTTCACGGTCAATAGTCTTGGTGAGTTAGGTCACGACATTATATGCATGAAATATATGGATATTAATTATTGATAGAATCTACGTGTCATTAGAGATTAATGATACCCCCTTAAGTAAACTTATAAGTTTCGGTTATGTCAAACCCTGCAGGTGGATATTTGTATCCGACATATCGAATAAGTTAAGTGGTTAGTCTCAAGGTGTTTTATAAGATGTTGATTAGTGGGAGATTGTTAGTAATCAACATTTAATCAACGGGTATCTGTAATCTTAACATGGGGAAATTAATAAGTATTGAATAACGTGGAGCTCGAAATATAATCAAGATAAAGATGGGAGTGCAATTATAATTCTTCAGTGGTGTGAATTATAATTTGTGAAATAAGAATAGAATCCGGGTAGGATTAGGTTTTCTTATTTACACAAGGAATCTAGATTTATTTCTCCTCAGATTCATGCTCTAGCCCTATAAATATATCGTTATGTTATCTAGGTCTGACAATAGTCATTCAGAAAATTAGAATAGAGGTTGTGAGAGAAAGAACAAAGAGATCATGTAGAAGTCCACGCTTGGCTACATGATCAAGATACAAAGGGAATATGGCAGAAAATCATGAGGTACTGTCGAGTAGAGTTTGTTGCATACAGTAATTGGGTCTGTCAAGTTCTAAAATAAACAAGTCAACCAGCGTTCGTGTCTACGGATGAGAGGTAAACCCTAATTCTGCCTTGTAAGGTTTGTGTTTATTTTTGTTGTTTAATCTGTACGCATAATTACTGGGTTCTGGGATTCGTTTTCCAACATTGGCACCAAATAGAATTGACCTTTGCGCTTTTTGTATCCGACAGCCAAATTATAAGTTGTTATCATCTTTTCTCTGCAAATTAATAATTCAAAGTGAACGGTCAAAAAGATGATAATAGTGTCAAATTAAGCATAATAAATGATTAACAATAGGCGATATAGGGATTGTCACGTGTCAATACTTTGAGCTCATCAATCACCCCTATTTCTCATCATCGTTTCTCATATTTCTTTTTCTATATTACTTAATCATCATCTACAATGAATTTCTCACGTTTTATAACCACCCAAGTGATCCTATTGTCCTATCTAAATTCTCATAAACAACTTTAATAGCTATACAAATAAAACTAATCCTGTAATCCATTTAAACAAGCGAGGATGAAGGACAATAATAAATAATGTATGCAAAGTAACGTCTTAATGCAATGTACAACGTAATAACCTTCTGGAAAAGAAATAATGTAAATGCATTAGCACCATGTAATTTAGTCTCGTTATTCTTTTCATGTCATTACAGATTCAAGGAGTAATATCATAAACAACAATAATTAAAAAATTTCCTAATTAGGATTAACGTAATTAAGGGGATCAGTTTGTTCTAAAAAAATCCATGTAAAAGCAAGGGAGAGTTAATTAGGCATCATGTACAAAAAAAAATCATTATGATTCCATCCTATGAGATTTGAATACTTATGATTTCATCCTAAAATTTAAATAAACCCCAAAACACCCTTTCTTTCTCCCAATTTTTCTAATAGTTCTCTCTTGTTTTCGTAATAATTCTCTCTTCTAATTTCCTAACATTTCTCTCTCTCTCTCTCTCTCTCTCTCTCTCTCTCTCTCTCTCTCTATATATATATATATATATATATATATATATATATATATATCTTGAAAAATCTCTCTTTCCTAATCTTATAATTCTATCTCATAATCTTCTCACACCTAATATCTCAAAAAAATTAAAATAAATAATCATGATATTTTGACCTAAAAACACGAGTCATTGAGAAGTTGATTTTATGCACTTTCATAGTAATCCACCATGTTTTTTACCATGATAGAATTTTTGTACCATGAAAACCATCTTTTAAAATCTTAAAATACTAAGCAAACTCGACCACCCACAAATATGGTAAAATTATTTATCATGAATACCATGTTGATTTATCATGTTTATTATGTGAAATCACCAAAGTGTTAAAATAATAAATCATATTCACTGGGTAAATAACCCTCTTTTAAATGACATGTGAACATGGTTTATTAATTTACTATTTTTTTTCCTGGTTTATTATGTGAAGTCACCGAAGTGGTAAAAAACAATAAATCATATTCATTGTGTATATAACCCTCTTTTAAATGACATGTGAATATGGTTTGTTTATTTATCATTTTTTCATGGTATCATTTTTTCATGGTATGATACTCGATCATGAAAATCATGCTATAGTATTCGATCATAAAAATTATAGTATATTATTTGATCATGAAAATCATGGAATAAATCTGCAATCACCACAAATATTAAATTTTAACTACAAAACCTTAAACAAAGGGAAAACTCAAAAACTATGAAAACCAATGATTGACTTCAATTAGTATATGAACAGAGATTTCAGATCTAACCAAACATCTCTGTTAAAAAAAATTGCAAAAAAATCACCATTTGACATGCTACTTCGTAACTGAAGAAAACTCCAAGCACCAGACGGAATGATTTTTGGCAATCAATAGTACCATACTCGTTTACATTGGAATTAATTATGAAAAAAGATTTAGAATCGCAGAAAGGTACTATACTCGTTTACATTGGGAGGTCGACGACAATGGTTGGTGGCGGCTATTGACGAAGGACTTTTAAAGGATGGGCGGTGGTGGCATCAACAAGATTGACGTTGGAGGTCCAATCGACGGGTGGCAGCAGCGATCGACGTACGGCGGAGGGTGACGTGCGGCTGTGGAATTGGAATTGATTAACTTAGGTAATGGACGGAAATTTAAAAAATGGAATTAATGGATGAAAACGGTGAAAATGAATCACATCCCCTGAAAATAGGGAAGTGATTAACGTAATCCCTAAAATTTGGGAGGAATTGTAACTGTCCATATATGTTAAATACTCTCTCCGTCCTAATTTTATAGTCCTTTTTGGGAGTTTGTGTCACTCTTCAAAGTGTTATATCTTATAATCTACAATGTTTTAGGTGATTTTGAACACTATATTTATAGATTAAATCAAGATCTGTCAAACAAGATTCATATTACATATAAAATGTATTACCGATTGAAAGATATAATCGTTTTTTTATCCGGTTAGGATAGAACGAGGGACTATAAAATTGAGATGGAGGGAGTAATTAATTAAGGGCACAATGGTCCAATTATATATTTACAGGATGAAATCATAAGTATTCAAATCTCATAGGATGAAATCATAAAGATCTTTTTTGTATAGGATGCATAATTAAAAAGGTAAATCACCTAAATACTCCCTAAACTAATTTAACCAACGACGACAACCCCTTAACTATTTAAAACTCAATCAGCCCTTAACCCTGTTAAAAAAAGACTAGTGAAAGACCTTTATGCCCCTTATACATAGATTACTAACACCTTTTCTCCCTCTGTTGCCGCTAGTGGTTCTTTACCCAAATTATTATGTACCACCATCAGTCAATCTTCCCTGCCACACTCATCATCGCACTGTCGTCGTCACCGTAGCCAACCCAATGCCATTTGAGCACCAAATCTGCTCTGAATGCCCCAACCACTGCCGCCTCAGCTTCACAACTCCTTACCGCCATCATTTGATCTCCACCGCCACCACTTCACCTACCACTCCCATCACCGCTGCCTGGGCTTCGTTGCCCTTTTCCGGCAACACCTGGCCTTCACTGTCGCTCGCCGTTGTGGGCACTCGAGCGTTTCAGTTGCTCGGTGGCGTTTCCAAACCCATCGCGTCATGGGTCTGAGCACTCGGATGAAATACAGTCTTCTCTTCTCTCGCCTGGTGTTGCCGTCATTTGGCCTTGTGGGGGGAAATGGTTATACGTATATAGAAGAAAAATATAGGGGCGAGGGAAACTTTGGAAGAAAAAAATGTATGTTGCCAATGAAACAAACAAAAGTGGACAGATTGTTAACAGAAGAGGTGTCGGGGATAACGTTAAATAGTTGAGCGGGTGTCTTTGTAGGTTAATTTAGTTTAGGGGGTGTCTGGATAAAAGAGGTATAGTACATGGGGTATCTAGGTGATTTACCCTAATTAAAATTCTCTAAAAAGGAAGCTATTATTCATGCAAACTACTGAACATTTTGACATAGGAATTAGTAGGGAAATTATACATTTGTCCATAGGCTTAAAAAGAAAACTTAATAAAGGAGTAAAAGCCAAGCCTTATTGACTGGTGATTTGGAAAAATAAATGAATAAGGTTTCTATTAGTAAATTAGGAGTCTTAGGGCATCTCCAGTGGTTATGATACAAATTAAAAGTGGTGCTATATGACACAAAAGTGTAAAAAATTGGTCTCATTGTTATGTTGTTATGACAAAATGTGTTGTTAAGGTCAGGAGTGTTGCAATGGTGGTGTTATAGTGTTGTTAAAATGTGATAAAATGTACACAAAGTGCATACATACATATAAAAGTATATCCGGTGGGGCCATTCTTTTCTCTTTCTACACACCCCTATCTCTACCTCTCTCTTCTCACCACGACCAGACTGTCCCAAATCTGACTCACTTCCGCTCTCTTCTCTCTCTCTCTCTCTCTCCAATTGTTGAGTTAGACGTACCAACACAATGGTGGCTAACACAAGCCAAATGTTCATCCCAGCCATTTTATTTCTTACACTAGCAACACTATTGGGGTATATTTTTTCATATTTTGTGGCTAACTGTGCCATTTCTTACCCTAGTTTCAACTTAATTACAAGAATGGAGATGCCCTTAGGTGTCATCAAACTAAGCAACTAAATTAACAAGTGTTGGTTTTGGTGCAACCAAGATGGGTCTGACTCTTCGAACTAATTTTTTCGGCAGTCATGGATTTGTCTGCCATTTTTTACATTTTGTTTCGTTCGTTACTCAACTACTTGCAAAAAATTAACAAATAAACGGGTTCGGTAGGATAAACCTACTTGAATCATGCCGAATAAGCTAGGTTTGAGTTGGGATTGAAGTGGTGGGTGGCGACTTGGGTGGCGGCAATGGCGGCAATGGATCTTCTTCTTGTTCTTCTTCGGGCTACTCCTCTCTCTCTCTCTCTCTCTCTCTCTCTCTCTCTAATGTGTGTCCAACTCCAGATGAAAGAGGGGAGTCTTGTTTATAAAGATGAAACGTGGTTAATATGCTTTGGTAGACAAGGTGAGTTAGTAAGGATGGGTGTGATGGCAGGGTAATGTTTGGGTCAGGATAACTTTACTCAGCTGTACACGCCCCAATTTACGTCCTCTGCGATATATTCTTGAACCACAGCCTAAACGACTTCCCTGATGATGAAAGTAAAATCAAATTACCTCGATAAATGCTTGAACAATGCTTTCCAGAGTTGTCAAACACCCACTTTGAAACCAATCCTTATGCACCAACCTTAAAACCCTACGTACCATCACCTCAACCAAAATTATCAAAACCAAAATAGTACTTGTGCGCCCAAGTTCAACTCGTGCAAACTAGTTGAACTTGTGCACACAAGTTGATCCTTGCACGCCAAGTTTTACCAAGATGTTGTAGGAGAATTTCATCACGCATATCCGCACAAGTTGATCCTTGCACGCCAAGTTTTTACCAACATGTTGCAAGAGAATTTTTGTAACGCCCCGAAAATTGGGAAAGTTAATAAATTAATATAATAATTTATTTAAATAGAAAAGCCAACTTTATTAAAAATATCAAAGAGTACTTAAAATTTTTGACGAAAAACTAAAAGTGAACCAACTTATTACAACTGAAACGAATTAAATTCTAACAGTCTGAAAAACATAAACATTTATTAAAATTTCAATTAAAATATAGGACAAAACCATCTAGCTAAATCTTACTGATAAAGCCATGGGTCTGCCACTTGATCCCCACCTAGCTGCTTCATCGCCTTGAATTCAACATGCGATTTTTCCTCTCCTTATGCACTGGCATTGGGGACGCCAGAGCCACAAAAGTATCACCATGAGTGATAAAATTACACTTAATAGGGTATCGAGACTACCCATTTACAAAAGATTACTCATGCAACAGTCAAACATATAAAACATTAATTTTAAAGTATAGGACAGCCCGATTATTACAACATGTCTTAAAAATAATGGATTCAGTAGATTCAAAATTCTGATTATCAATCTCAAGGTTTCACAACCCAAAACCTCATGCATCTCATGAATTCGGTATCTCATAATTCATGATGCTTTCCGACATCAGTTCTCATCCACAATATAAACAATTTATTGCGATCCCGTCCACCATGCCTAACTCTCTAGGCCCATGGCACAGCTCATTACCCTTGGGATTATATTTTGATAATTGGCTCAAGACCCATATCGGATACAACGTCCCATTCCCACATTCGATAAACAACCACACATATTTTAACCGTTTATTTAATTAATCACAATAATTAATTAACACCTAATAAAGGATTTAATAATACTAGTAAGAAAAATCATCATATGCATCTAGTTATAGCCTGTAACTAAAACTTCAATAATGAAATCGAGTAACACATGTCAAACATGTCAGTTATCTTTCCATTCACTAAAAATAGCAAACGGGTTCCAAAAATCACGAAATTTTACAGTAAAATAGTTTGTCAAATTTAATACAAGTTCACTGTTTTTTAGTGAAGCCTAAATCCAATCCTAAACGGAGCAAAACAGTGTTTTAAGTCAAACAGTGAATATGTCCCGAAACTGTGCAGTTCAGCCAAATTTGAAAAATCATAACTAATTCTAGGAATCTCGGATTGAGACAAGTTCTATATTAAAGTTTCTTAGATTTTCGAGATATACAACTTTTTAGTTATGAGTTTTCCTTGGTTTTGACCCAAAATGGTCCGAATATTTTAAAAACAGAAATTGTGCACATACTTCACATATTTTTTACTTTTCACGCAAGTCCAACCACATGATTCATTAACGATTCAATTTCCATAGAAATTATACTAAACTATAACTTCTCTAATCACTACACAGTATATGATATACACACGAATCACGTAAACAACATTCCTAAGTAAAAGTTAAGTTTCGAAAACCCTACCTTTCTTCCGATGACTTAGCGCGAAGAACGGAAAAATCAAGAACTTCAATGACCGCAAATATTATTCTGAAAATAGAAAAATTAAGGTGAAGAGGATTTGCAGCCATGTGGGTGAAAGGAGAGAAATTGAAAATCAATTAATTCTAAGAAGAGAAAAATAGATAAGTGAAGTGGTGTTTGAATAGTCAACAAAGTTAAAATAATTGATAAAGAGAAAGAGGAAAAGAGAGAGATGAAGAGCCTAATGAAAAGAATGAAGAGGAAAAAGTGTCATACTTGACTTTTGAGGAAAAGAATGACTTATATAAAAGAAGAAACAAAGTGATGTAGTTGTCAACCAATAGGAGAGTGAGAAAGAGATTTTTTAGGGGGGGGAGAGAGAGAGAGAGAGCGTAGTACGGGTGATGGGAAAAGAAAAGATCATGTTGGAGCAAAATATGGACTCTTATGGAAGTCAAAGTGATGACTTTTGGTGGAAGAGGAATTGTTGATGAAAAAGGAGACTTGTAAGGAAAGATGAAGTGATAAGGGAGACTTCGGACAGGACATTGGAAGAACCCAAACCGAACATCAAGCTAGTGTAAGTGGTTCTATCTCGGTGACGCCATTGGAAGATCAATTCACGGTGGAGCGCAAGGCTAATGTTCCAACTCTAGTCCTGGTAGCAACTTTTGTTCTAGGTTTCCTGACTTTTATTTTGTTGGCACATGTATTTGATTTGGAATGAAGTTAATTTGTATGGTTTATTGAAGACTGTAAGTTGTTAGTTATAATCTATGGGATCCTATGTATTTTCTTTCCTCTAATGTTCAAATATTACTTATGAGATCTTTTGGTAACGCATGCTACCTTGAGTCTCCACCATGGAATTTTTTACTTGTTCATCTTTAGTACTCTACTATTACAAAGTTATAGAGGCATAAAAAAACAAGTCCACTCCTACCTTAACTATTCCCATTACTACATATCACAAGCAGTAGCATAACAAACAAAACCAATACTTTGAAATATGAACTTCTTAACTGTGGAATCAAAACAGTGGCCAAAACATAAATACACACACTTGAGACCCGTCGTCTATAATCTGATGCAATGCTTTCTCGAAGCTCATATGGAACCTATCCATCTCCCAATCCATTTGCGCAAACTGTGGGCCATCCCACGGTCATGTTGGCAGATTTCACTGGTCGTGCTATCTTCAGATACGTAATTCTCATTTGTCATTTTGGCATCCTTGAAATATTTATCGGATCGGTAATGCCACCAAATGTAATTACGAGGCCCATTGCTATAAGAATATACTTTTTAGCGTCTTGAAAATCATATTGGCTTCCTATCTTCAATGTTGGATATCTTTTTTTCAACACACCGAAAGACCGTTTGACATAGCTCCATCGCGATGAGTGAACCTTGTTGAATCTTTCATTGCTATTAGTTATAGGCACACTCCTTCTCCTAAAGTCATTCTAGTGGTACATACAGCCCTTGTAGGTAGTACATTGAATGCTTAACTTTTGTTGACAGCAGGAAATTTATATTGTTTCAATTTCAAATACGGATTACTTTTTTACTAAAAAACAAACAAAAATAAAATAAAATTCTTACCGGTGGGTGAGGGTACTGATTGTCGTTTTTCAAAATCTCCTCTTTAAAAATTTGATAATCGTGCATTGCTCCTTCATACCCACTGACAGCAAATGTGAAGCACAAATTGAAATCAACAATAGCCAGCACTTTGAACGTAAACATACCCTTTCGACTCCAATAATTTGCGGCTATTTCTCTTGGCGGATTGCATGGAATGTGTGTACAATCTACTGCGTCGATGCAATCCTACAATACACCATAATACATCTTTGTAACAAAAATTGGATTAAATGGGGATTGTTTGGTAAGTTTATGGTGCAAAAGTTACGTTCGACGTTACCTTCATATGGTGGTATGTTTGGGTGTCCTCCAAATTGGGGCGCCAATAATCATGATCTCGCAGTGGTGTAACCCATTTTGCAGCAAAATCTTCCAAGCAGGTAAGGCTGTTAATGAACTGAACCATTCATGAACTATTTGAGGCTCAACTCGGTAAAGGCTCGTTCGAGTTCGATTTGAATACTAAACTAACTGAACCTGAACCTCAATTTTAGGCTCATTTAATAAAAGAGCTGAACCTGAACTTGACAATATTCGGCTCAATTAGGCTGAAGAACTTGGAATATATGTATATCTCGTAATAATTTCCTATATAACCTTGGATATGTATAAACTTTTACATATACATAATGAAAATTTTATAACTTGTATAAACCAATAAAAAGTATTATAAACTTAAATTTTACTAATATGTTTTTATAATCTTATACATGTATGAACTTATTTATGTACAAAATAGATTTTTTTTAGTTCTAGAGTTATAATAGAGCATAAATATCTAATATTTTTTCCTCATTAAGGCTCGTGAACAAGTTCGAGTTCAACTCAAACATAGGCAAGTTCGGCTCGAGTTCAGCTCGTCAAATTTTCATCGAGTTTGAGTTCGGCTCGAGTTTGTTTGAAAATTTTAATGAACAAACTTGAACATTCTAAAGCTCGGCTTGATTCAGCTCGTTTATAGCCCAACAAGCAGGGTGTTATTTTCTTTATATGCTTTGATATTGTGCTCTTTGATCGTTGAAACCGATCGTCCATGTCTCAAGGTGTCCACCCATACAACTTTTTATAAAGTAACCCAAACACTCTCGGACACTGACCCTATTCGACTTTTTGGGTGGTTGAAATCTATGTTCTGAGACCAACTCGACCTCTAGTTGTTTAAATAAATCCGCCTGTATCCCAAAAACATTTTGACACTAATCGGGGTGGGGACTGTTAACAATATTATCCACCCATTCCTTACCGCTTAAGCCATCTGTATGGCACGGAATTCTGACCCTCTTTTGCAAATTAAATTGATTTGCAACTTTCATAGCAAGTAACATCACTATATTTTTGTCCTTACGTTTTGTTGCCTTGACTTCTTTTTCATCCTTGTCTTCCTCTTCTTCGTTGTCTTCGTCTTCTTTTTCTTCCTCCTCTCCCATCCCGTCTACTTCTTCTTTAACAAATCCCAAAATGTGATTCAAGTAACCGGGGTAATTGAAGGCGTCTGTCATTTCCTAGTCGTATTGAAATTGATATGTCGGGTACGAACTTGTGGACCCATAATCCGAATCCACACAATATGGTGCAGGTATATACACTTCGCAACTTTCGCCAATGTGGACTGAAGTCCTGTTAGGGTCGTACCTGTGGACGGTCGATTTCCACTGATCTGTGAAAAAAGTTGTTTTGTTTTGAAAATAGAGTCGCCACCCGGGTTTTTGGAAAATGGTTTAGGACCCGAGAAACCATTTTGAAAAGGATTTAGAAAACAATTTGGAAACCAGAGATTCATTTTAGATTCGGGAGCCAAGTTACGAACGGGGAAGGGTTTTAATGCACCCTGCTCACCAGATTAAAAATCAGTCTTTACTAAACATTTGTGGGATTTCTAGAAAATATTTTAATGCCAAACTTTGAACAAATAAACAGTTTATCATGCAGAATAAATAATTAAAAGATGACAAATAATTAATCATGCAAACAAGCAGTTAAAGGCAATAGAAGAACAACGAATCATTTCAGAAAGAAAAACATAACCACAAACTGTTTATGAAAGAAAGCTATTAAAAATTTCAATTTTTCAAATAAAAAAAAAAAAAAGAATCGTACGGCACACAAAGTGTAACGTACGGTACAAAAAGTGTGTCGTGTGGCACTATTCATGATTCCAACAGTCAAAATTTTAAAAGTGTGCCATACAGCTCTCCAAGTGTACCGTGCGGTATAGGAAAAGTGTCGTGCATCACTGTTTTCGCCACAAACAGTTTAAATTTTGTTTTTCAATAAAATTAAAATTAAGGCATATTTAAGTTATAAAACTTGTTTAAAATTGATTACTTTGAACTGGAAAACGATGGTTTTGAATGGGGAATGTTCCTCCTCAATGGATTACTCCATACAAGGCGATATTTTCACTGTATGGCGCAATTGGGAGGTATTAAATTAAACTGATTTTTGCTATAACATTGGCGTACCAAATGCAGAGACAATATTAATGATCATCCCGCACACGGCATCCCTCCCCTCGGGGTACCAAAATTGAGAAATTTGGCGAAACAGGATTATACCTCCGGTTTGAACCTCGCGGATTGTAACGCCTTTGGGACCTTCTGACCCTGATTCGGACCTCCTTTGAACTCTAACTTCAATCAAGTACTGTGGCAGAGAAGGTTGATGACATAAACTCAGACAAACTTTTAATAGCAAACTCACGACTTCGGGGACCGAAAACAGGGGGTTGGGTTTTTTATTGTGTTTATTTTGGAGGGAACAATTGCATTGGTTTTTGGAGACTATAAATAAGAATGAAGATGGTTTGTAACCAAGGTAGTGTTTTTTGTCAAAGTTTAGTAGTAGAACTTCATGGTTTTTCTCACAATTTTCATGCCATTCTTCATTCGAAATTAGTCAGGATTTATAGGCGTAGGGTGAACTTGGCCATCAAGTTTACTTCATCTCCACACAAAATGATGATGCCTCTAGGGTAGCCTTTCATCCTTTCATGAAACCATGATGAGAAAAGGAACAAATCGTCAACATTTTGAGCTGTTGGGACTCTGCAAAAGTTGTTTGACAAATGACAGTGTCGCACGGCACACAAACTGTGTCGTGCGGTACACCAACTATGCCATACGGCATGCTTCCACCGCCAAAGTTCAAAAAGGCTGTTGTACATGACTGAAGCTGTATCGTGCATGGGGAATGAGTACTGTACGATACTGCTGATCGAGTTGACTTGAGAAATTTCAATTCGAGAGGCCTTCCGGGTGTTTCTTTTCATCATCGGGGATTAAAATGTACATGAACGTCTCATTTTGGGGTGTCTACAATAGCCGCCCCCAAAGGGGAAATGTCACGCCCTCAAATTTAATAACTTAAAAGTAAATAAAATCCACGTAGGACAAATCAAGATCTCAAAATTTTCCCTTTGAATAGTCAAAGTCAACATAATATAATCCCATCATTCCGAATAAACAAGTTCTATTCACTAGCGTCCATAACCCAAATGCATAAGTACAAAGTTAAAGGTTATTACATTGCCAAATAGTCAAAAGATTAATAAATTGAAGTTACAAAACCATATTTCCAAAAACATAATACAAGATGGGAAAATAACTTCATGCATGTTTAAGCTCCATGTAGATGTCACTCGACAAGCATCCAACTTCATGCTCCATGCCGTGTACCTGAAAATTGATAGGTTGAGCTCACTAGCTTAGTAGGAAAACTATTCTACCAACGCTAGGTGTATAAACATGATACATGCATAATGAATAAGTATGAAGGTGGACACGGCCAAAGTACAAGGTTAGGATGGACGGAAGGCTATAACTCGACCACGAAGTAACTAACGTATATCCAAGTGTTCAAAAACATGTCCAAGTGTCCATGATTTGTCCAAGTGTCCCCAAAATAAATTTAAGTATCCCAACAAGGTCCAAGTAGTTGCCAAAATCCTCATTTTTGCATATCGAAAGTTAGTTTTTGCCAAAAACGCCAAATTAATCCAAATTCATCACAACCGATGTTTCATAAGAAAACAATCATCAATTTTAATAGGGAAGTATCCCTCTGCCGGATTTTGTGGGCTCCGTGCACCCCTGCCGGATTTCATGGGCTCCGTACACCCCTGCCGGATTTCGCGGGCTCCATGTACCCATGGCTACGGACACCAAACGGGTGATCCCTAGAGTTCATTATGTCCAATAATATCAATTTAAAACCATTTGTCTTTCAAAAGCTTCCAAAAGTCCCATTGATTCCAAAAGTTCACCATTTGCCAAAAATGTGTCAACCGACGCGTGTCCGATACGTCAAACATAAAATTTGTTAATTCACGTGTCGAAGGGTCAATTTTATGAATTCGAAGTGAATTCGGTATTCAAAATTGTGGTATGGGTCAAAAATACGATGAAATGGACGATCGGGGACCAAACGGACATCAAAGGGTGGCCTAAAACCACCCCAAAAACAGGGGAGAGGCTCTGGAAAACAGGGGCAGCAGCTCTAAAACAGGGGCAGCAAGCAGATTTTCACCCTATTGGTGTGAAATTTCAACCCAAACATAAATGTAAAGCTTAGGGCCAAAAATTGGATATATAGAGTGACTAATGGACCTCAAGGGAGTGTCAAACAACCATTAATTGCAACAAACAAGTGTTCAATTCATAGATCACAAAATTTTGCTCAAACAACACAACCATGGGAGAAAAGCATAAATTCAAAGGAATTGATAATCAAGAGCAAGTTATATGCTATATATCACCAAAAAACAACTAGAGGGAGTAGAATTTGTCTTCCTACCTCAAGATTTGAGCTTGAAACAAGTGGGTAAATGAAAACCCTAGCTTCTAATGTGCTCCAACACGAAATGGGGTCTCTTGGTGCGAAATGAGTGCAATCCAAGCTTCAAAATGCGTAGAGGAGGTGATTTTAGATGGGGTTTATGAAGGAAACTTGAGGGTTTTGTGGATTTTTGGGCTTGGAGCAAGAAAAATGGAGGAGAGGAGTGAGAGAGAGGGCTGTCGGCAGAGAGAGGGAGAGGGGGCTGTTTTTTGTTCCAAAATGCAAGACAAAGAAGTCTTATATACTCTCACCCTTTAACACTTTCACCCCTAGACTTTCAAATGTATATTAAATACACCCAAATGCATTCTACCACTATCATATTGACCTCTCTTAAGTAAAATTTAATTCCTCACATTTACCCAATATTATTCCGGAAAAATTATGTAAAAATACGGGTCCTTACAAGAAAGACGATGTACTTTGATTGCGATGGAATTGTGCAACGTAGGGAGTGCCATCATCCTGACTTTGTTCTCCAGAGTAGAATGATGATCTTCCGGGTTCCAAGTTTTAGTGCCACGGAACATGTCAATGTCTTAATGAGTTCGGTCACCAAAGTGAAAATAAGACCTTCCCGGTTGTAAGTTCTTGTGACCGTTGAATGGAAACCCGTATGTCTGACTTCGATCGCCCATGGGAGGATCGAAGTGTGCATAGCTATTCACTTCGGCATTGTATGGAGTACCATAGTGCTGACTTTGTACTCCAAAGTGGAATGACGATCTTCCGGGTTCCAAGTTTTCCGTGCCACGAAAGAAGTAACCGTCTTCATGAGTTCGGTTAGCAAAGTGAAAGGAAGACCTTCCTAGTTAGAAGTTCTCATGACCATTGAACGGAAACCCGTATGTATGACTTCGGTGGCCCATGGGAGTATCGGAGTGTGCATGGCTATTCACTTCGGCATTATATGGAGTACCGTAGTGTTGACTTTGTAGTCCAAAGTGGAATGACGATCTTCCGGGTTCCAAGTTTTTCATGCCACAAAAGAGGTCACTATCTTCATGAGTTCTGGCACCAAAGTAAAAAGAAGACCTTCCCGGTTGGAAGTTCTCGTGACCGTTAAACGAAAACCCGTTAGTGTCACTTCGGTCGCCCATGGGAGTAATGTAGTGTGCATGGCTACTCACTTCGGCATAGTCTGATGAAATGTTTCCTTGGTTTGAATTTGCTTTGTTATTGTCTCCGAACACCCAACTTGCGAACGACATTGGACCTAAATAAATACCACATTTTGTTTGGATCAATAGTTATGAAGATGTTCATATTTAAGAATAAAAAATCTAGGCATTTGTAAAACTATATGAATGTATGTCACCAGGAACAAGATATGTGAAGCAATAAATTTTGTTCTTGAAAAATCTAATGACGGAAATGCCCTACATGAGCATTTGTTTGATATCAGGTTATCCATTCCTAAAAGTCCTATAATTAATTTCAACAAATTAAAAACCAAACTCGAAAAAAAAAATCCTATCGGTTGAGAGATAGCTTCTCCCTCTTTTGTAAAGCTTAGAACAAAGGTTTTCTTCATCTTCTATTATATGTACGTAAACAGCCGAATCATTTTTCATTTTTGTCATTTTCTATAGAAGAGTAAAGTCAACAAACTGTTATCACGCTTTTAGCAATTGGAAAGTGCAAGGGCTGCAATTATATTGTTCGGATTATTTGTTAAGTTTCTAGCAAGCTCCTATATAAAGATTAATTATAAAAAGTTTATAAATTGTGTACATTTCTAGATGTACGGGGCCCATTTCGCCTCACACTTAAAAAAATACATAAAAAACACTTGGTTTTTTTTTTCAAATTTGAAACCTTGTGGCTTCAAATTTGGCCTTTAGCCTCGGGTCTCCACAGTCCACATAATCCATTCCCTGATGCAAACATTTTTTTATCTCTTTTCTTTTTAAAAAAATGTCTCGATTCCTTTTTCTTTCAGTTCATATCATAAAAACCCAGGTCTTGATTCTTATGGTATTTGTTCTTATCAATGTATAATTGTTTCAAGCCAAGACATTTATCATATTGTGCTAGTAGAGAGATGGGCATGGAGACTCTTGAAAAAACAGAAATGAAGAAAATAGAAGTGCTCAGTAGCTCAATTATTCATGATTTAATTCTTCATGTTTTAACAGTCACTTATAGCATCCTTAGAGCATCTACATTTTCATTTTACAGACCGGATGACACATAATGATGATGAAAACTTCAATGAAATTAAACAACAAAAATTTAAATGAAATTATCATGCAAAATAACGGAAAACTTACGAATACCACCGAAGCCTACTCCACAGTTTAACCGGTGCCAATATTCAAGCACACCAAATACGGAAGTTGTATTGTCAAACAAGCCGAACGACATAAAAATAGAGTCACACTACAATACCAAATGCAAAGGTAATAGAGTATTAAAATTCCAAATTCTTTAACATAATAAAAATTAAAAGTTGTTAGTCATAAGTGGGGGGAGGTATCCCCGCTTTTGGCGGCGGTGTTCCTCAATAGCGATGCGATTCTCCAAATACAACCACTTATGCCATTGCCTATCCGTATCGCACGCAAGGAACATTTCCAACTTCCAGATTTTCTCCAAATGCCGCAAAGCCCACCACCTCATATCCTCAATTTCTGAATCATTCATGTCACGGAAAAATGACATAACTTTCACGCATCGAACAGCCTTGACTCACTAAAGCTTGTCATCACAATCTTGGTTTTCAGAAAGTTTTTGGAGGAGCTCGGTAATGGAGTCAGACAAATCAGGCTTGGTCGCGGAACTCTTATGAGTGCTTCCGTGCGACGCACTCCCAACTAGCATACTCATGCCACCACCAACCGATTTGTACCGCTTCTTTGGGGTTTCAAAAGGGTCCTCTGCCATGCACAACGGGTTTTTTCCGTCACTCTCCAATTCCCGAGAATCCTCACGTACATCCTCCATTCTTTCCTCCCGCCTACGTGGTACATAAGCTCCCTATCACATAGTAGTTACATCCCGGAACATGCACTCCATCAAATCCTTATGCTCTAACCCAGCTTCTCTGAACTTCCCTACCTCCTTTCTCCACTAAAAATAACAAGGGGAAAAAAATAAAAATAAAGGAAACACATACGTGCAGCTTATTAACACATAAAAGACGGGAATAGGTTACCTTTAAACAACTATGATGTACTTGTAAGATGAGTTTGCAATGTAAGGCAACCGTGTGCTTTTGTGTGGGGAAAGTAATGTCTTCTAACTTTGTTTGCGGGAAGTGGGCAAAGATACATGTGCAAGTTGTGAAAGACCACGTTGGGTTTTCATACACAAGTGGAAAGTGTGCATTTGCAATTCAAAGATTTTTGCTAGATTTAGTTCAGGGGTGTTGTAAAGAAACAAACAAACAAGGTACCATAGTAGTACGTTATAAGTGAGGGGCCATGCCAAAAAAGAAAGGAAAAAATAGTAGCGGGCCATGCCAAAAAAGAAAGGAAAAATAGTAGTACCTCATAAGTGAGCGGCCATGCCAAAAAAGGAAGAAAAAAGTACATGAACAATAGAGATTCCACGTTCTAGGTTGTACCCTACTGGGCAGTTGCTGCCCTTTGTTTTCAACCTCCAATAAACCTACTCTCTGTACTATGTAACTCTGTAGAGTTATTAAAAAATGTAGTAGAAGTTCTGTATTGTAATACCTAGCTGCTAGAACCAGTCAACGTGAACTCTAGTTACAGATGCTTTCATTTATATAATGCAAGATCGTAACGCATTTATCTTGAGATAAATGTGTTTCAAGTCGTTTAACCAAATTATTCAACTCTCTTTCAAAGCCAAATGAATTGTAACATATTTATCGATACACAATTGCCAAACAATTGTAACATATTTATCAATACTCCCATAGGCTACCGTCCATCCCTTGTATGTGGATGATTTGCCAAGTTTTTCATTTGCTAAAATGGGGAACCCATAAGCTCTGTATATGCTTTCATTCACGTCCTACCGTACTCGTCGATGTCATTGGCACAACACTGGTGGAAGTCCTTCATCAAGTCACTAGTCCAATGCACGCATTCTTCAATTTGGAGGTGTGCCTTGGCACAAGATTTGTCTGTCGTTGATTTGCCTTTGCCACGTGGACTAGTTCTCGAAGGAGTATACTGGCTTGATGGAGATGGCATACTTGAACTCTGAAAACAGATTTCCAATTATGATTAGTACTAGAATTTTTGCAGATAAAGCTAGTACTAAAGCGACACAAGTTGTTGCTAATGGTCTTCGATGGAGTAAACGATTTTTAGGTTAAAGGCAATGGATTCTCAAGTGAACAGACAGAAGAACTATAATGTTTTGAATGGGAGTGGAGTTGTTGATCTCCCAGCACATCTAAGATACTTAATACAAATCCACGTGATGATTTACATTATCTAATTTTAATAAATCGGTGATCTTAAGTAATAGACCTTCAAATCCACAAGCAAAGAAAGCTTATAAACACACATTTACATTATCGTTAACTAATTTTTAATAACTCAGCAATCTTAAGTAAATTGTTTAAGTTGAGACAAGCATAAATTGGTCCTGAGGAATCCATTGCCAACTATATAACAGTTGAACAGAACCTTCTAATTCGAAAGAGGGGAAAAAGCAGAGCATATGGATGTCAATTGTAATGCCAAATGCATGGTTCCGTGTTGGCTGTAGTTTTAGAAAAGCATATGGAGGGTATAAAGTTTGTGTAACCTACAAAAATTTGGAGTATATATGTCAAACATGATCTTCCACATGGTATGCCACTATTCACACACTTGTCATATACTTCTCAATAAATCAAATCCCTAGATCATGGTGCATATATGCATTTGATCACATAATTATTACAAAGATTAGTCTTACCCACATCAAAAATTATGGTTTGACACGGTGGTGGTATTGATTTCCAACAAGGAGAGAGCAAAGAGGACCAAATATAGAGTTTCAAATTCATTTTCCCTTTCCTCCAATACAATAAAGATCAAGCAAAAAGAAAAAAACCCTAAAAAATTGGAGGCGAAAGATTGAACTAAACAACAATATCTAATAGTACGTCATTTCGTTATTTTTTTCCTATTTTGTGTTTCCAAATGTTCAGTAAGTGGACAAGATCAAACCAAATCACAACCGTCCGTGTCTTTCAACTTGTTTTTTCAATGTTTTTGCTATCTACTAGGCAAGGGTTTCAGATGATAGGAAAAAACATGCGTTATCTATTAATCTAAAACAAGTATAGAAGATAATTTACTAAACACTAAACGAAAATGAGTACAACAGGATGAACATGTTAAAAAGAAATCAAAGGTCTGACAAAGCTTAAGATTTTTGAAAAACCACTCTTCGAGATGATTGGAGTTTTACCTGCAAGATGAGTGCATACTGCTTGTGTTTGACAGGTACACGGAACCCATAGACGGTCGAAAAGGCGTCAACCAAAATTACGGTTGACTGTCGATGGGGGCGAGAGAGAGAGAGAGAGAGAGAATGGGAGGGGAGGGGAGGGGGTGAAAGCGGTGAAGGGAGGGAGCGGATGTGGTGTATCATGTGTGGAATGAGATCTGTATTAGGGTTGGGTATTTGGGCAGGGGTAAAACAGTAATTTTGTCTTTTGTCCTTTAGGAAGGTGTGGTACAGCCTCATTTTATCATTGCCTCATTTTATCAAATGAGTTGAAGAGAAGATAAAATCTGAGCTAAATTTTTTTGAAGAACCACACCTTTAGGATAAACATTAGAGATATTATATATATATATATATATATATAATTATCTCTACTAGATTATTGTCTAACTAATTACTCTAATTTATTCTTAACGGTAAATAAATAATTTATACTAATAATCTCTAAATAAATATTTATGGGTCTTAATAATTTCATCACGCTTATTCGATTCCTAGGCAGTCCTAGATGATCCCCCTACACCCCAGACGCTCCTCTTGTCCTTTTCTACTCATCTAGTGCTATAAATACATCTCTAAATGGCTCTAGACCTCCACGCCCTATTACACTCTCTAACTCACTCTCTCACTTTAAAATACTAACCTACAAGCCATCTTCAAACTCTCTTCAAGTCCTAAAAAGCTCAAATTCCATTCTTACACTTCTTTTCTACATATATCATCAAACTTAAACAATTAAAAACCTCTTGAAAACCATCCTCAAGGTCAAAACAATATCAAGTCACCAAAAATGTCAATCACTTCAAGTAGTTCAACCACTCAAGTCCCAAGCTTTTCAAGGTAAAAATTGGCCTTCAGGCCACTAGTCAAATCTCCTAAGGGGTTAATTTCCAAAGTACCGAAAAAAAAAAGAATCTTCTGAGGGGGCCCATTTGAATACATTCCAGTTCCACATATTGCAAATGTATTTAAAATAGGGTTACATTTCATGAAAAATAAATTTTCTAAAAAATCTATTCTGGATCAGCACTTGTGCACACAAATACCAGTCATGAGCACAAATGCTATTCGTGCACCCAAATGCTCCTCTAGAATCCATTTTTCAAAATTAATTTTTTTACATTCATTCGCAAAGCTAGATTTTGTGGTTTCTATTTTATTTTTACTTACTAATCACATTAAATTTGCATTGTGGAAAATCATTCTTATCAAAACTGGGTTTTCATGTTACTAGAGTGAATTTTCAAAATCAAGTCCAACGTAGCACTTGTGCACCCAAGTACTAATGGTGCGCACAAGTGCAGTTCATAGAATGTTTTCCCAATTTTATTTTTTTTTTTTGTTCATCATTTTGTAAAAATCCATGATTTCTTCTTTAGTTTATTTGTCACTTTTTTGTTCAAAATTTCTAGTAGCTAAGAAATCAGTTCAATAAAAAAATTATTAGGAAAATCAATTTTCAAAAATTTTTTTAAAAAAACAAAACAAAACAATTTTCGAATCATCAAATTTTAAATAAAAATAATTAAAGTTTGGTTTTGATAAAGTTCTTCATTTTAATGCATTTCATACATATTTACACTCATGTTACATTCATTCATAGTGTTTGAATTTATTTTAGTTACATTTTATTTTGTTACATGTATCAAGTTTAGTAATAAAATATTTTGCAAAATCTCCACGAACATTAAAGTAGAGACCAGTTTCGTGTCGAGCGAAGGGGTGCCGTAAAACCCTTCCCCTCTCATAATCTAACGCATAAACATTTTCTCTAAATGACCAGTTGCAAAGCCTTTTCCAAAACAATGGCACGGAAGTCATATTTTTCAAAAATGATTTTCCGGGAAATTTTCCACCAACCTAGGTGGGCGTGTAAGGACCCGTAAATTTGCACAATTTTTTTTCTGGAATAATGTTGGGTAAATGTGAGGAATTGAGTTTTGACTAAGATGGGTCAATGTAATAGTGGTAGAATGCATTGGGTGTGTTTAAAGTACATTTGGAAGTCTAGGGGTGAAAGTGTAAAAGGGTGAGGGTATATATGCACATTGTATGCTTGCATTTTGCAAAAAAATCAGCCATCTTCTTCTCTTTTCCAGCCATACTCCTCTCTCTCTCTCATTTCCTCCATTGTTGCTTGCTCCAAGCTCAAGAATTCACCAAAACCTCAAGTCCCCTTCATAAACCCTACCTAAATTCACCTCCTCTACGCGTTTTGAAGCTTGTAATGCACTCGTTTCGCACCAAGAACCCACATTTCGGGTTGGAGCTCATTGGAGGCTAGGGCTTTCATCTTCTCACTCATTTCAAGCTCAAATCTTGAGGTAGGAAGACAAATTCTACTCCCTCTAGTTGTATCTATGTGATGTGTAGCATATCTCTTGCTCTTTTTGTTCAATTCCATTAAAATCATGATTTTCTCCATAAGTGGGTTTGTTTGAGCTCAATTTATGATCTATGATTTGAGCATTTGTTTGATGCAATTGATGCTTGATTTGCACTCCTTTGAAGTCCATTTGATGTTCTACATATCCACTTTTGACCTAAAACTTCATATATGCTATTGGGTTGAAGTTTCATGTTTTGAGAGAAACCCATGAGAAGTGCAGGTTTCCCCAACGGTCGTGCAAAAACTTCCAACCGGTTGGGAAGTTCTAAAGTGTCCACTTGAATGCCCTTACCCAACCCGGTTGGGCAAAAACCACCAACCGGTTGGGCTTTTTACGAAAACTTGTATTACGTCTGTGTTTTTTAGTCCAACCGGTTGGGCAAAAAACCTCCAACCAGGTTGGGAAACGCTAAAATATCATATTTTCATCTTTGATCCTTCCCTTGAATATTTGACACATCGTACATCCCTCAAACCATATTTTGGCATCGTTTGGATAATGTAAATAGTTGGTTTGACTTTTCGATGCAAATGATAAATTTTGGGACAAATTGTAAAGTTTTGAGATGAGTTTTAAATCGAAAATATTTTATGGATAAATGTGAACTCTAGGGATCACCCGTTTGGTGTCCCTGGCCATGGGTGCACGGAGCCCGCGAAATCCGGCAGGGGTGCACGGAGCCCATGAAATCCGGCAGGGGTGCACGGAGCCCATGAAATTCGGCAGGGGTGCACGGAGCCCAAGAAAATCGGCGAGGGGGTGCCGCGGAGCCCACGAAATCCGGCGAGAGGGATACTTCCCTATTAAAATTGATGATTGTTTTCTTATGAAATATCGAGTTAGTTGAATTTGGATTAATTTGGAGTATATGACGAAAATTGGCTTTTGACATGCGAAAATGAGGATTTTGGTTACAACTTGGATTTTGGTGGAATACTTTAAATTGTTTTGGAGCATTTTGGCATATTTTGGGCACCTTGACACATTTTGGACACTTGGACACGTTTTTGGACATTTGGACACCCTTTTGTTACTTCATGGTCGAGTTTAGCCTTCCGTTCATCCTAATCTTGTACCTTGGCCGTGTCCATCATATTATACACATTCATTATGCATGCATTATGTTTATACACCTAGCGTTGGTAGAATAGTTTTCCTACTGGGCTAGTGAGCTCAACCTATCAATTTTCAGGTACACGGCATGGAGCATGAAGTTGGATGCTTGTGGAGTGATATTTATTTGGAGCTCAAACATGCATGAAGTTATTTTCCCATCCTTGTAATATATTTTTGGAAAGATGGTTTTATAACTTCGATAGTTCATCTTTTTGATCATTCGGCAATGTAATAACTTTTAAACCTTGTACTTATGCATTCGGGTTTTGGTCGATAGTGGATAGAACTCGTTTCTTCGAAATGGTGAGATTGTATTTTGTTGATTTTGACTATTTAAAGGGAAATCGTGAGACTTTGACTTGTTCCACATGGATTTTATTTACTTTTGGATTATTAAATTTGAGGGCGTGACATGGCGACTCCAAAAGTAAATCGAATAAAAAAATTTTGAATTGACAAAGTCGAGAACCTTGTGGCAACGTCCACATCGGCATTAGTAGGGTATGGTAAAAGTTCCACATTTATCTAGTATGTAAGACCCGAAATCGAATCGCCTTTTGATTTACTATTACAGTGAATAAATTAATTAAATCGATTAATTTAATCAAACCCTAATCTATGAGATTATGCAAGATACTACCTCCATCCCAATTTTATAGTCCCTCGTTCTATCCTAACCGGATAAAAAAATGATTATATCTTTCAATCGGTAATACATTTTATATGCAATATGGATCTTGTTTGATAGATCTTGATATAATCTAATAAACAAAGTGTTCAAAATCACCTAAAATATTGTAGATTATAAGATATAACACTTTGAAAAGTGACACGAACTCCCATGAGAGACTATAAAATTGGGACGAAGGGAGTAATAAACAGCAAGCATAACACACAGATATACGTGGAAAAACCCCAAGGCGGGGAAAAAACCACGGGACAGAAAAGAGCACTATACGCAAAACGCGAAAATAAAGTTTCTTACAACCACACTATGAACTCCTTCATTATTGGCTAAGAACTTCTTTGTTGACTCCTCATGAACCGCTCTAATAGATGCTCCTTCGGATTCGACTCCTCAAATCCTTGATCTACGCAGGACTCCTCCTTTAGACCAATCTCCAAATGCCTTTGAACTCCATCAAAGAACTCCAAGTGATGTAGATGATGAACAAACCAACTTGAGAGAGATTATGAAAGTGTATAGTTCCAATACTTCATCCAATCTCCCAAGAAAATAATCCACAAGTGTTTTTCCTTGCTCTCACAAACTTTTCTCTCTTAATTCACGTTGTGGCTGCTAGAGGTTTATTTTGAACCCTAATAAGGTTGTATTTATAGACAAAGGAAATAAAACGCTACTGTTGCTCAATTAACTTGCTCAAGTAGAACCAATCCAATTGCTGACGCTCAACTACTCGCTCGAGCGAACCTGTTGCTTCTTGATTGGGCGAATTACACATCTCCAAATATTTTATTTCCTTATTCTTAATTTCCTTTCCCCCAAGATTCTTGTTTTTTCCAAACACAATAAGTCCATAATTCTTTCTGAATAAAATCTTCATAATCTTTTTAATCTTCCCATAATGCTTTCTGATCTTTGACTTCACACCAATCAATCAACTAACTACCATATGCATAGGATTTCAATTACATGGAAACGTCACGGAATGAGTCAATCACAAATAAGGAACTTACAATCTTCCCCTATGGCAATTCCAAGACAAAACTATATCAACTAACAATTGAAAATCCTACAAAGTGAACCATGAAATCATATAGCCCCAAACCTACACACCAGATCACCAAAAACCAAGAAGAACCCAAATCATGTTTTATAAAATGGTTGATCGCGCGAAGCTAGCTCAAGCAACATTTTCAAGGCCTCATAATCTCCTAATGGTAAAGACTTCTCAAATAAGAGCAAAATATAAGTTTTAAAAAATATCATCTCCAACATCAAGAAAACAGAAGAAACACAACCCAAACCTCAAATTTCATGGATAGATAATATCATGTCAAGCAAATTAACAAATATGGTCATGCTTACAAAAATTCGGGACCGATCAATGTTAAGACTTCATTGCCAATATGTGGGAATGCTCTAAGACATAGATAGAGATCAACGACCAAAAAGTGATTGTGTGCAACATTCTTAGAACGAAATGGCTCAACTAAAAAATGACTCGAAAATCTCATGAAAATTAACAGATCAAGCAATTGTCCCGTTAAGAAGTTAAACCATCCTAGGTCCTTCGAGATTTTTTGTTGAATAAGGGCCTGGCGAATGCTCCCCCTCAACTAGTAATTTTTTAAACAATGTATTCTCTTTTACCCCACTTGCCATTTGATGTGACCGTCCAGACTAGATAGACCTGAATGCAACCTGTTACTAAGCAAGTGGTCCATCACTAATAGCACCTTATTTCATATTGCCCCCTTTTCCATAGACTCTCATTTTTTTAAAATAACCTCACCGATGGGAATGGCTTTTTCTATTGTATTTTGCACTACATCGGCGGCTTTTACCCTAAAGGTAGCCCTTTCCTCAAGTCAATCACTCAACAAATGGAGGGAGAGATGGAAATAATAAATAGATGATGGTGGATGGATTTCAACATCACAAGAGGAATTCTAGTCTTAGGTCAATCTCGCAAGGGCAAGAAACAAGATATTCTGACATTTTCATGAGATTCCCAACTCAGACTTAAGGAGCCATTTAACAAACTTTGATGTACATGATTGGCACGATGATTGACTATCATGACAAAATAGCATCCCTCTATAATTGATCATGAAATAGAAACAAAGATAGACCACCACATCTTGCAATAATGGATGTATTTATAATAAACATGAAACTCATTATGCCATCCATAAAAAAAAGTTCAAAGATTTCAACTAACCCAAAAAGCACACTATTTTTTTGATTTTTTTAAATGATTTATTTTTTATAAAAACAAAAAAACAAAACAGATGAGGCACAAATAAAAAAAATGAAAAACACAAGAAAAAAACTTAAGATGTGCTACAAGAGAACAATGGTACCAAGTCACCCAATGGAATTGACCCTAACAGAATTTCTAAGTTCACTTTTCTTAACCCGCATAAATCTGATTTTTGACATAGAAAGTTCAATTTTCTTAGGCACCATGCTTTTGTGAAAGTCTTGTTTGGTGTTCCTAAAACTTGGCTTTTGATTTATACCTGACCAATTTAGCCTATGATTTCCATATTTGTTTTTCAAAGAAGCATAAGGATAACCATGAAGTTGAAAACAAGTAGGTCTAATGTGTCCATGGACTCCACAAAAATGACAAACTAGTGTAAAATTGCCCCCATTCGTGGACTTTCCTTTCTTAACATTACTGGAAGTACTACAAACATATTTTTGTAATGAAAGAACATTAAACTCTACCTCATTAGCTTTACCGTTATGTTTGTTTTCATCACTTGCAGTAGAAGGATTTGTAAAGCCAAGACCAGCTCTATCTCCGACCATTCTTTCAGCTTCGAGAATATCATCCAATGATTTTGAACCTGCATTCCAACGCTTAATAGTAATGTTAGCCTCTTTAAGTTCATAATTCAACTTGTTGATTTGAACTTCTAAAGATTTGTTTACTTCAACAAGATTGTTTTCTTTCTCTTGAACATCTAAAATTTTCCTTTTCAAGACATCACATTTATCATTACTAGATTTCAAAGAAACTTCCAACTCACTTACCTTGATTTGAACCTTCCCCAATTCTTGTGTGATATTAGCAACATTTTCCTCACTAGACTTAACTTTACTGACAAGCTTAACATTAGCGCGAGAGATTTTTAGACTCTCTAAATAAAGGTTGTTATAGTTATCTTTCAAAGTCTCAATATCAAAGTTCTCATCTGCCTCCTCTTCCTCACTATCATCTTCAGAGTTAGAAAATTCAAACTCAAGAGAGGCAACAAAAGCAACTACATTCTCATCATCACTACTACTATCCTCTTTGGGATCATCCGAACTATTTGAGTCACTATCATCATCCCAAGTCTTAACATTCAAGACCTTTTTGTTCTTTTAGTTTCCACAATCCAAAGCAATATGACCATAGCCTTGACATTCATAACATCGAGGACCCAAAAATTGACTTTTTCCTGTCTTTTTCTCTTTATCTTTAGAAGATTCAGATATATATTTTCCAATATCTTTATCTTTTGACTCTTTACCAGAAAATCTTTTTGTAAAACTTCCCTTTTTAAAAGCTTTTTGAAATTTTTTTGTAAAAAGAGCCATAGCTTCAGTATCTTACTCAACAATCTTGTCATCAGAATCAGAATCATAAACGTGATTACTTTTAAAAGCAATTGGATTAACTAAATTTTTAGTTTTTTGTTTCACTAAGTCATACTGCAATATGTCTTCTTCATAAGTTTGAAGTAGTCCGACAATTTCTTCAACAGACATGTTAGGAAGTTTTTTCTTACCCTGAAGCATGGTGACTTTAGTTCGAAAACGTTTAGGCAAGGATCTTAAAATCTTTTGAACAACTTTAAAATCAAACATAGGCTCACCTAGGGTAAAACTAGTGTTAACAATGGTGTTAAGCCTAGCATAAAACTCATTAAAGCATTCATCTTCCTCCATCCTAATTAACTCAAAATCTATCACTACCCTTTGAAGTTTTGATTGTTTAACTATGTCAATACCCTCATGAGTAGTAACCAAAATATCCCAAGCCTCTTTAGCAATTTCACAATTAAAAATACAGGAAAATTCATTAAGATCAACGACAGCAAATATAGCATTAATTGATCTATCATTAGCATAACGAGCAATTCTTTCGATGACAGTATATGAAGATAGAGATTTAGGGACTTGTTTCTCCTCAACCATTACCATGGGTACAGTGTAACCTGTGAGACAAATATTCCAAATTTCACCATCAATAGCTTTTAAGAAAGCTCTCATTCTAGCTTTCCAATAGTCAAAATTATCACCATTAAACATGGGTGGACGAGGAGTGAAACTATTCATCTCCATAACAGCAAATCAAAAAGCAATAAGGACCCGTTCGTGAAAAAAATTCACAAAATCAATATGAGCGACCCGCTGTGATACCACTTGTAAGACCCGAAATCGGATCGCCTTTCGATTTACTATTACGGTGAATAAATTAATTAAATTGATTAATTTAATTAAACCCTAATCTATGTGATTATGCAAGATAATAAACAGCAAGCATAACACACAGATATACATGGAAAAACCCCAAGGCGGGGAAAAAACCACGAGACAGAAAAGAGCACTATACGCAGAAACAAAGTTTCTTACAACCACACTATGAACTCCTTCATTATTGGCTAAGAACTTCTTTGATGACTCCTCATGAACCGCTCTAATAGATGCTTCTTTGGATTCGACCCTCAAATCCTTGATCTACGCAGGACTCCTCCTTTAGACCAATCTCCAAATGCCTTTGAACTCCATCAAAGAACTCCAAGTGATGTAGATGATGAACAAACCAACTTGAGAGAGACTATGTGAGTGTATAGCTCCAATACTTCATCCAATCTCCCAAGAAAATAATCCACAAGTGTTTTTCTTTGCTCTCATGAACTTTTCTCTCTCTATTCACGTTGTGGCTGCTAGAGGTTTATTTCGAACGTTAATAAGGTTGTATTTATAGAAAAAGGAAATAAAACGCCATTGTTGCTTGACTAACTTGCTCGAGCAGAACCAATCCAATTGTTGACACTCAACTACTCGCTCGAGTGAACCTGTTGCTTCTTGATTGGGTGAATTACACATCTCCAAATATTTTGTTTCCTTATTCTTAATTTTCATTCCCCCAAGATTCATGCTTTTCCCAAACACAATAAGTCCATAATTCTTTCTAAGTAAAATCTTCACAATCTTTTTAATCTTCTCAATCTTCCCACAATGCTTTTTGATCTTTGACTTCACACCAATCAATCAACTAACTACCATATGCATAGGATTTCAATTACATGGAAACGTCACGGAATTAGTCAATCACAAATAAGGAACTTAAATAGTATATGTATACATTAGTAGCTAATTACTTACCCACATGTGTATTCAAATATTGTATACACTACTCTCCCATTCGGTACATCACATATGACCTCTAGGGTGCGCGCCTATTTGGAACACAGACAAAAAAAATATGATTAAAAACAAACTGAACTATTAATTTTTTTTATAAAACGAATCTTTAACAACACATATTCGGAAATTCAAGTCTTTATAATTATACTTATTTTGAAAATAATTTATCTGATTATTCAAAAATAGGGCTAAAAATAGGGTCTTTACGGGGCTCCCTCAAAGGAATTTACTCAAGAATTCCAAACCCCAACGTACAGCCCCTGAGGCTGCTATCTATAAGAAAGGAAAAAAATAGGTCAAAATGCACTAAAACGCCCAGTAGCTGCAACATTATTTTGAGGACCAGCCCTGCTCGTCCAGACCAACTCTTGACGAGAGATGCTGCGAACTTCCAAAACACCCCACACCTGCTGGTCCAGACCAAAATTCCCTTCGTCCGGACCAGAAATGCTGAAACTGACCTTTTACACTGAAATTTGTACCTTTCTTTGAACGTCTTGATTTCATGTCATATCTCCAACATATCAATAGCAAGAGAAACTAAAAACTAGTTTTCACGAGCTACAATCAATTCAAACTGAATTTGTTAAAGTTATTTACGACCCTTTAAATCCATTTTTGTAAACAAAATAAAAAATCTTAATTCGCCCACCTAAGAAGACTTGATAAGTGAATGGATTATACTCTCCTTTTTAATTGCTTTCCTATATGTGGTTGATTAAACCTATATAATAAATTCTATTACAGAATATGAAAAACTAGTGATATGTGGTCTCTTTCAATACAATATAGTTGTTATTTTTTTACAGAATATGTAATTCTAAGTTTTGTTTTTTTGATCGGCAGTATGTAGTTACAAGTTGGATGTAACTTTTGAACTTTTAATCTTGCATACGATATCAACAGCAAAAGAAACTATAAACTAGTTTTCACGAGCTACAAAAATAAAAAATAAAAATAATCTTATTCGCCCACCTGAAAAGACTTGACAAGTGAATGGATGATACTCTCATTTTTAATTGCTCTCCTATATATGAAAACTGTGTACTAAATTCTATTTTAATCGCAAATTCTAGTACTTAAAATATTGACTAAGCTTAACTTTTTCTTTTGTCTTTATTTGATTTTTTTTGCGTTTTTTAGTTTTGGATCGATTTTTTGAGTATTATTGGTTCTTCTCGGCGAGAGGAATCCAAAAAGATAAAAGATTATAAGTAGAACTCTTAATTTTTTGAATAAGATCGAAAAAAGTGTAAAAATCTAATTTTTTTTACTTATTTTTGTTTTTATTCAAAAAAAAAATTATGCTTCGATCATAATTTTTTACTTTTTTTATTTCTCTCCCCGAGACGAACCAATAATACACAAAAAGTTGATACAAAACTAAAAAACACAAATAAAAAAATCAAATAAAAACGAAAAAATAAGCCAACTAACTTTTTAGGCCAAAACACCATTTTTGAGAAGATAATAATACAAACAATAGTAAAAGGAAAAAAATTAGAGATATGAGGCATCTTTCAATACAATATAGTTGCTATTTTATACACGACACGTGGTTCAAAGTTGGATGTCAATTTATAAAATTTTATTCTTGCATATGATATCAACATCAAAAGAAACTATAAACTAGTTTGCACAAGCTACAAATGATTCAAACTAAATCTGTTAAATTCATTTACGGCCCTTTAAATCTGTTGTTGTGAAAAGAAAATTTCATTCGCCCACCTGAGAAGACTTGATAAGTGAGTGGATAATACTCTCCTTTTTAATTGCTATCCTATATGTCATTTATTAAAACAATATAATGAATTCTATTTTAATGGTGAATTCTAGTATTTTATTTAATAAATCACAAAAGAAGAAAAGGTACTCCGTTAATTTGTTCGCGTGCCAGATAATGGAATAAGAGAGAATCTTATTACATAGTTAATTATGATTCAGCGAAAGGGATAAAAAAAAAAAAAAATTACGTATCAATGGTGTTTCTTTTTTTTTTTTTCAAAATTACTACTCACGGAGGGATCCTGTTTCTTCATTTTTGTGTTTTATTACGCTACTCATCCTTCTAGCCTTTTATTCTTATTACATTGTTTGACCTTTTGTTCTTCTATAACTTATGGAAATACACCTAACTTGTATTTTCTATGTATTCCATATTCCATATTTCTATATTATTAAGCTTTCTAGTTCAAATCCTATGTTGTCTATCTTCCTAGAATTCCTGGCCTAGAAATTCTTCTTCTACGTATTTTACGAATTTATTTAATACTTTTTATGGCATATTTATAGTTTCTAAAACAATTTTATCATTTTCTTTTAGGTTATCATACTAATCTACTACAATTCCAGCTAAACTGTGCTCAATATAGTTCATGAAGCTATTGGCAGTCCAACTACTAATATGAATGTTCAATACATCATGCATGACTCTTTTCCATTTGTTTACTATTACAGTAGCATTAGTAAGGCAATCTATATCTAGTATGTACCCAGTGTTACTTATTGGTTTAAGTGATACATTTTTTAAGAAAACTTTTTGTTGGGGTATAAACTGACCATAATTTCCAGTACCAAGAGTAACCTAGTAATACTTGTTTCCTCAATTGAGAAAGTTATAATCTCATGAGCGTCTTCTATTATCATAGTCTTGTAGATACCCCAATTTAGGCCCTCCGTGATTCTCGAACCATGGCCTAAATGACCTCCCAGGTGATGAGAACAAGGCTAAAAATACCTCGACGATGCTTGAAATGATGTTCATAAGGACTCTAAAAGGCAAAAAACTCCTATTTAAGTCAACCCTTACGCACCAACATCAACTCTTGTGCACCAATGCCATAATCAAAATCCACCAAGACCATGAATGCACTAGTGCACACAAGTTGATTCCTACACGCCAAATCCTGCGCAAGAATCTGACAAGAGAATTTCATGATGGGGGACTAATTCTTGAGGTCGTCCAGGTGTCCCCTCCTCCCTAAAATACAGGCCCATGTTTCCAGGACCCTTTTAATCTCCCCTTGATCCCTTTGACCTCTAATAGGGTTGAAGACCAACACCTGCTACTACACACAAACTCACTCTCTCACTCTAAAAATCCAATCTATCAGTCACCTTCAAGCTTCCTCAAGCTCAAGCCTTACACCTACACATCACTTCTACACCTCTATTCCTAAATCAACCCTCATAAACTCTCAAAAAAACCCTTGAAAATCCTCTTTTCAAAACCCAAACTTCCATCTTTTCTTTTAAGCAGTTCTGAACCACCCAAAATATCAACCACCTTCAAAAGCTCTACCAACCAAAGTCGAAAGGAGCATTGTTCTAAGCATTTCAAAGGTAAAATAGGCCCTTAGGCCATCGTTTTGGTCCTTGAGGGGACCATCTTAAACACATTCCAATCCTTCGTATTGGAATCGTGTTTAAAAAAAGGTCTACATGTTGTTAAAATAAAAAAAATTAAATCAAATCTGTTGCGCAACTCGTGCGCACCAGTCTCAACTAGTGTGCACTAGTCCTCCCGAGAAAATCAGTTTTTGCACCTTTTTTTCTAAAGATCTGTTTTTACGTTATTTCCTACATTATTTCACAAGAAAAATCAATTTGTCAATGTGATCAAAATCATTAGAAAATCAAATTCTAAGAACCAGAAAGTAAAAAACAAATATTTGCAACATAGTTTAAATCAAGAGTAAAGAAATTTGGGTTCTGTCGAGGTAACACAACTCTGCGCATCATGCGCACAAGTTGCTTAGTGGAAGGGTTTGAAATAGTTTTATGTGAGTTCAAATCATATAAAACAAGCCTTATTGCATATTCATTTTTGCATTCATGAAGCATCCACTTAATTAGTTCACTGTATTTTAATTCCCCTTTATCTTGTCCCCATTCCCTTGCATGAATAAAATTTTAAAATAAAATATTTTCGTAAAATTCCACAAACATTAAGTAGAGACCGACCCTCATGTCGGGCGATGGGGTGCAGTAAAATTCTTTCCCTCTGGTTGCAAACATAAAATCTTTTAGTTGTAATGACCAGTAACTAAAGTCTTTTTCAAACATACTGCACGGAAGTCATTTTTTTCAAAATCGATTTATCGGGTGACTATCTTTAAACCCAGGTGGCGACTCTAAATCTAAGTTAAAGCTTCATGGCACCGTCCACAAGCCTCTTACAGAATTTTCCATTCGTGCTCCACTAAAGTTTCTGGATCAAGATTTGTACTTAACTCTCCCATTTCTCCTTCTGTCATATTATTAGTTTCACTCCCATTTTCTAAAATATTATTATTGTTTTCATTTTCTGATTTTTCTAGGTCTTCTAGTGGAATGTGTTCCATTTCTCCCAAGCTTATCAATCCTAATTGCTTCTACAGGTCTTCTTCTATCTCAATTCTACTATTATTTTATTTTTACTATTTCTGTGTCATCCATTTTATCTAATTTTTCTGTTATTTCCAGCATTATTTTATATCTCACTTTGTTATCATTTTCTATTTCTGTTATTTTTTCTAGTTGTTCAATACTATATTTACTTAGATCCATTTTTATTTTTGTTTATATTTCTAATTGATTATTTTTACTTTTTCAAGGAGTTCTTTTAATAGTCTTATTATACTATTATTTAGTTCAATAATTACTTGAAGAGATGTAGTACTATTATCTAAATTACCACAGATTCTGTTTCTTCAATATATCTTATGTTGATAAATATTATTTATATAGTGGCCAAGATTAGAACTTGGCTATGATGACAAATTGCTACCTACCTAATTTCTCAACAGGAGGGGTTGTTTTCTAAGTGACTAATAGTTGAAGGGTGAATATGTTAATACGTTGCGGTTGAAAGTAAGCTGAAGTTCTTCTACTTTAACATTATTTCTACTTAGTACTAGTTCTTGGAGAGGCTTCCCTAACGTTAGGTTCATCCGAATTCATGGGATCATTTTTTTCCCTTCAACTATTAGGCTTTGTTGTAAGCCAATCAGTCAATCACCTTCATCATCATCCATTAAACGAATATGCTTGGGATTGCCTATGTTATTAGAGAGAGAGAGAGAGAGAGAGAGAGAGAGAGAGAGAGAGAGAATATGCTTGGAAATTGGAATAACAATCAAACCACGGCAATGAATCTTTGACCCAGCCTTTTACATTGCCTATGGACTGTACCCAAATTTTTTGCTGGAGTATAAAACACATAAGAACCGAGTGATAGAAAAACCAAGAAACGGCATAGAGAGAGAGAGAGAGAGAGGATTGTGACAACACCATGGCTTCATTCGGTATGCATACGACCCCTTTTGTCTAGTTTTTGTCTTTCTCTCTCCATGCCTTTGTGCTGTATATATTTTGTGTGTACCTATTTTCAAGTGATTTGTAATTTGTGCTTGTTTCTCTTTGATGCCATTCTTTTGTTTGTTCTTCCCCTTTTGCTTTCTGGGTTTTGCGTTTTGAACTGTGTTTCTTATTTATTTGGTGGTTTGATGAAAAATGCTGAAATTCACTCTGTTTAAAGTTGTATTTGGAAGACTAGGGATTGCCCAGATCAGATAATTGAATCAGATCAGATAATTGAATCATATTGAACCAAATGCAGCATGCCATGTTACATTGGACCAAATTAACTGCAATACTACATTGTAAGAGTTATTGACATAGCATTTTTATACTACGTTGGCGAGGAATGGTTCTTGTTGATTATAGGGAAAATTTCAAAATGGCACCTGAACTTTACACTCAATTTCCCAAAAACACCTGAACTTTAGTTAGCGTCAATTGAACACCTGAACTTTCAAAACGCCCTTTCTAAGGCCCCTGGCCCCATTTTCCATCCATACTAGACGGAAATTGTTGATGTGACAATTTTCTTTCGTTAAAAACCCCATCACCACCACTTACAGACTCTGCCGCCACGATTTTTGAGTCACCACCACTTATAGCCGTCATCTCGACCACCACCAGGTCGTCACCAACTACTTCCGACACCATTTTGAACATCAGATTTGCTCAAGGCAAACCCTCCCACTGTTATTTGGACAATAATTTTCTCCAACCGTCCCAACAATTTCCAGCAGACAACGACGAGAATGGGCGGCGAAGCCTAGTCAGCAATGGAAGGTGCAGTGGTTGGTGATGGCATGGTTCAAACGGCAGTGGGAAATGATAGTGGGAGGGGAAATGACAATTGGTGACGACCTATTGGTGGTGGAAATGATGGTTGTAAGTGGTGGTGGCTCAAAAATTGCGGCGGCAAAGGCTGTAGGTGGTGGTGATGGGGTTTTTAATGGAAGAGAATTGCCAGGACCCTTTAGTCTCCCCTTGATCCCTTTGACCCCTCCTTTTTGCACCCCTTAAACTCATAAATACCCTTCTTCTCTCCTGAGAATAGGGTTGAAGACCAACACTTACTACTCTACACAAACTCACTCTCTCACTCTAAAAATCCAATCTATCAGTCACCTTTAAGCTTCCTCAAGCTCAAGCCTTACACCTACACATCACTTTTACACCTTTATTCCCAAATCAGCCCTCATAAATTCTCAAAACCCCCTGAAAATCCTCTTTTGAAAACCCAAACTTCCATCTTTTAGTAATTCCAAACCACCCAAAATATCAACCACCTTTAAAAGCGCTACCAACCAAAGTCAAAAGGAGCATTGTTCTAAGCATTTCGAAGGTAACCATCATTTTGGTCCTCGAGGGGACCATCTTAAACACATTCCAATCATTCATATTGGAATCGAGTTCAAAATAAGGTCTACATGTTGTCAGAATAAAAAAATTTAAATCAAATTTGTTGCGCAACTCGTGTGCACCAATCTCAACTAGTGCGCACTAGTCCTCCTTTGAAAACCCAATTTCTGAAAATCGATTTTTGCACCTTTTTTGTAAAGATCTGCGATATTTATCTTTCTTTTTTTTTTTTGTTACTTCTTCTAATCCTATTGTCATTTCTTACGTTATTTCACAAGAAAAATCAGTTTGTCAATATGATCAAAATCATTAAAAAATCAAATTCCAAGAACCACAAAGTTAAAAACAAATATTTGCAACATTGTTTAAATCAAGAGTAAACAAAATTGGGTTGTGTCAAGGTAACACAACTCATGCGCATCATGCGCACAAGTAGCTTACCGAAAGGGTTGAATTATTTTTATGTGAGTTCAAATCATATAAAACAAGCCATATTACATATTCATTTTTGCATTCATGAAGCATTTAGTTTATTGTATTTTAATTCCCCTTTATCTTGTCCTCATTCCCTTGCATGAATAAAATTTAAAAATAAAATGTTTTCGTAAAATTCTACGGACATTAAATAGAAACCGGCCCTCATGTCGGGCGAGGGGGTGCCGTAAAACCCTTCTCCTCTCGTAACTTAGTTGTGAACATAAAATCTTTTGATTGTAATGACCAGTAACTAAAGTCTTTTTCAAACATACTACACAGAAGTCATTTTTTTCAAAATCGGTTTCTCGGGTGACTGTCCTTAAACCCAAGTGGCAACTCCAAACCAAAGTTGAAGCCCCGTGGTAACGTCCACAAACCTCGTACAGAATTTTCCATTCGCGCTCCTCTAAAGTTTCTAGATCAAGATTTGTACTTAACTCTCCCATTTCTCCTTCTGTCATATTATTAGTTGGGAGCTTCTATTTGCAACCCTTTTTTCGCTCAATACAACCCATGCAAAATAAATATCAAAACTTCCCTCGCGAAAAGAACATTTAGCTCCTCAAATTACTTTATACCAACTGTAACGACCCTAATTTTCGTAAATAAAGATTTCGTTTATTAATTCAATTAATTAATCTAAATTGGGATTAATTAAAATATTTTCTTATTAAATATTAATTAAATTCCTTTGATTTGAATAAATTATAACCTAGCCATGTTTACGCACGTGCGAGGCCGAGTAACACATCCGATACATTACCGTCACCCTAGGGACCGAGTTTAATACTTGAAACTTATCCAACCGCCATTACTGCCCTAACCAAACGCCTTGATACCATCTAATTCATTTACCTCTCAACCATAGAACCTTATACCAACTAAGTTAGAGAGATAGTTAGAGAGAGTTTTAGAGAGAGAGAGAGAATTCGGTAGAGAGAGAGAGAGAGAGAGAGAGAGAGGAAGCTTGGAGAGGAGATGAGTTGGAGTGTGTAAGTGTACATAAGTACACTTGCATATGCAAGATTCCTTGGTTGGCTAATTGCACAAGCAAGTTTGGGGATTTGGAAGATTCCCACCTAGCTTACATTTTAAACCCAACTAGTTAGAATAAGCCTTGTTGTTTTGGTAGTAGCTCATACATAACCTTACCATCCAAGCATTTTGTGTACATCTAACACTACAAACACCCTATAACCAAGGACTACAAACACCCTATAACCAAGGCTACCACACAAAACCTACACAACTAGGAGCATATATTCCCCCACTATACTTTCCCAACCTCACATCAGTGTACTCACCCAAGATTCTCATCTTTCTTGCAAGAAACCACCTAAACCTAGCTCTAAACCTAGAGAATCTCCTAGGGTACTTGTCATGTGCATGGCAAGCATCACACTTTCTCCCCCACACCCAAAATTTTCGGCATTGTGTGTGTGTGTGTGTGCCGTGAGTGAGAGGGAGAGAGGGAGGGTCCATTTTGCCTATAAATAGCCACCTTTTGTGTGCCTTGTGCCACCTTTGCTCTTTCTTTATTTGTATTGCCTTCCTATTTTCCCAACAAACCACCTACTACTACTACTCTCTAGCCAACCTCTTTGAGTCCTAATTAGCTTCTTGTTAAGCTAATTAGTGAGCTAGTTAGGAGTCTCTAAACCAAGGATTTGCTTATTTAGCTTCCGGTTTACACCCGGAGACTAAGGTAGTTTATTAAACTAACCTTCTATTTAGTTATTTCTAGAGTAATTAAGATGTTCTAATTAGTTTTACAAGCATGATTTTAAAGTTTGATTGAGTACTTTTTATATACAATGAGTGATTAAGCAATTTACTTCATGTTGAAAATAAATAAGAAAGTTAGCAAGACATTAACTAGAGTGGTTCTTCATGAAGTTAAAAATGAAATTAGTAATATTAAAGTGATTAGAAGTTTATTAGATGTGATTAGAAATTGATTAGAAGTTGTATAATTTTCTAGACAAGTTGCTAGCACGATTGTGTTAACCTTTCATGGAAAGATTAAATATTCACTACTTATTCAATAAATGATTATTGTTAAAAATGATTTTCCTAAATAAAGTGTGTGAGAAAATTGTTAGAAAGAAAGAACAAATACACTAAGAGAATTTTTGTAGGAAGGTATGATATTTTGAATGAATAAATGTGAAGAGAGAAGGTTTTATAAAAGTTTACTAGAAATGTTTCTACTAGATTATTGTGAACATAATTATGAACTTGATAAGAGCAAAGAAATAGATAGAGAGAGTTGGTGAAATTTCTAGAAAGAAAATTTTTACGAAATAAAGAAAGAGATGATTTGACATGAGATTATTGGAAGTAAAGTTTCATAGAAATTAAAGAGCATAATTTTGGAAGAAATGGAATATTTTGAAAAATCATAATTAATGAAGCTAAATTTTGACAAGGGATGTCTAGAAAAGAAGTATGTGATTAATTGATTTTAGAGAAAGTAATGTGACTAGCTTTATTTCCTTGGAAAGGATAACAAGAAAAGATGGGAAATGAGGTTAATGAGAAAAGAGATTGAAGGAATTGAAAAATTGCTTTGGAAGAAAGATGGTGAATTAAAAGTATGATTTTATGTGAGAAAATATTGCATCTTAGAGAAAAAGTGGAATTAGTTGTATGATTTTATATGGTAAAACATCTAAGTGAAAGATATGAAATTTGGAAGAAATTACAAAATATTGCATGAGCATGACTTGTATGTGGCGTTGAGAGCATATGCGATACGATTACGATACCGAACTTGAAAAAATTGAATAACGTTTTGCGGGAAATTAGAGATAAGAATGAAAAAGGGATTTTGAAATGAGAAATTGAGATTTTCAGGAAATGAAATAAAACGAATTGATATGTGATGAGATGATTTGTTGCCACCTCAAGTTCGCAGAGAGAACTTGGAGGAATGGTCGTGATGCGGTAGTGCAGCGAGAGCGCCACTTCCAGTTCGCGGAGAGAACTTGGATGTTTGGGCTAAGCGTGCACAACACACGGTGAACGGACCTCATAAAACGACCCAGTTAAGTTGATGATATGAGATGGCGGGACTATGTCGCGGTGAGTCACGGGGGGACGGGACCGCGTAAAAGAGACCTGGTTAGGTTCAGTGATGCACGACGGCCAGGGCCTCGAGCGAAAAGGTTGGTGCCGTCAGTTGAAAGGAGGCATAAACGGACCAATAACTTTCGAGTGATGTGAGATATATGAAATTTGAAGAAGAATGCTAAAAGAGGCACCGATTTGAGAAAAAACGAATTTTTGAGAAATTAACGATAAACGAGACGAAACGGGAAAAACGATTGAGATTGATTGGAGAAACGACACGTGGTTAACCTTGAAATACTGAGACGAGAGATTGTTTTCTGTGCATGTTTACTCTGATCCGCATTGATAGCATGAGGCATTGCATGATTTATCGTACATAAGTTATATGCATGGTTTCGTAACATATTGTTCTAGAATTGCTACTTAGAAGTTTAGTATAGTGAACTTCTGAGCTTTGCTCACGGTGTTGCATTAATGTGACCCTAGCATAATACCATGATGTTGCATGTGCGACACAGACGTATTATGACAGACAATCTAGATGAACACGAACAGTATCATGGAGACCGGTCCATTGGAGCGGGGCTTGCTGTCGGCATGGTGAATGACCCGGCGCAAGGATAGGCGTCGCCCTAGGACTACCCCAGTTACTATTTATGTTATTATTTTGGATATTGTAATTTGGATTTAAGTTAGAGATTGGACTTAATGATGATTGTAATAACACTATTAACGTGCCCAAATCTTGGGGGCGTTACACCAATCCACCCCACTTTTTTTCAATTGCTAATACCAACCCAGTGCATCTTCTTCTTCTTCATCAGCGTTTTCTCACTCTTCTCCCTCCCACGTCAAAAAAAATCCATCTTCCTCCTCCTCCAGCCATTAACCTCCATTGTCATCTCATGCCCTTCATCTCTCATCTCTCTCAATGAAGAACCTTGATGAATCAATGGAGGGATCTTCTCCCTCACTAGATTTGGGAGAAGAACTCCAAAAAGTATTGGAGCAATTTGTAACTCCAAATCTACCAATGGATGCACAAATACATACCACGGAAGAGTTAGAGAAAAACATGGAGGTGAAGAGCGAGTGTGGTATCCCAGAGATGAAGATTTTCAAGAAAAAAACGACCGAGGAGGTAACCCATTGGTTTTTCAATTTCTCAGTCGCTGTTCGTTTGAAACGGAACCACAGTCCTGAAAATTTCACTACATTTCAATAGTTAATTCCCGAAATTGTTCTAATTTTTGAGAATTTAGGTCCGAAATAATTTGTACAATTTTCGGTAATTATGTACCGAATATTATACTTAATTTCCGGATTTTAAATCCGAAGTGTAAAAACTAAAATGAAAACTAAGTAGTCATTTCGGTTCTTAATTACCGAAATGGTTCTAGTTTTTTGACAATTTATGTCTGCCATTATTGGCACAATTCGGTAGTTATCTACTAAAAATATATCAAATTTCGGGAGTTTAAATCTGAAGTGCAAGAACTAATGTCATCACTAATGTTGTTCTGCTCTGGTTTATTTTTAGGGTGATGCTTCCACACATGGTAGTTGCACAACAGGGTCATTAGTTGCATTAGGTGTTCATGACTATACGGAGCACTTCACAACACGATATCAACATGTTCAACAGGCAAGTATAATGACCACGATTTTGTAAATTGTGACAAAAGGTACTCCTAGTACTGTATCAGCTTAACGTGATACTGTTTTCAAAAGCTAAGCATTTTTATCCAATACAGCAACTTGGCAGTAAGCCCCACGAAGTTTGTGATAACCAAGCAAATCTTGAAGACAGTTACAACTACCAATTTGTGTCACGGACTATTAAGGTGCCTTCGTGAGAAAAAAAAACGAGGCAGAGAGAGAGTACCTGTTACCCGTGTTAACCGAGGACCTGGGCCGGAGTAGATAGATGGGATTGGTCGCCGTTGCCGTGGGTCGATCGGTCAGAGGTCAGTTGGAGGAAAAAGTCAGTGGCGGTGGTGCTGGAGTCAGACGTAGGGAAGAGAGGGGTTTTGAGCTTGAGTTTGAGTTTTGAACATGGGTTTGAGAGTGGGTTTTGACTCTTGGGTTGTGTTTTGAGTGAAATTTGGGAGAAAAATTTGAGAGGGGTAATATGGGAACTTTGCTGGGCTATATGAAGCAAAAATATAAATTTGTCACATCAGCAGAGTTGTATTTAGTAAAAGGGTTGTATGGAGTTAAAAAAAGGATGTAAATAGAAGCTCCCTTATTAGTTTCACTTCCATTTTCTAAAATATTATTGTTGTTTACATTTTCTAATTTTTTTTGGTCTTCTAGTGGAATATATTCCATTTCTCCCAAGGCTATCAATCCTAATTTATTCTACAGGTCTTCTTCTATCTCAACTGTGTCATCAATTTTATCTATTTTTTTTGCTATTTTTAGCATTATTTTATATCTCACTTTGTTATCATGTTCTGTTTCTGTCATTTTTCTAGTTGTTCAATACCATATTTACTTAGATCCATTTTTATTTTAATAATCCAGTGATGGTAGTTCAAATGGATTTTCAAAAGTATTTTCTTGATAGGGATTAGGATATAATATATCTAAAGGTGCAAAGCAAAATCTATTTTAACAACTTGGGGTTCTTTCATTTATAATTTTTAATTGATTATTTTTACTTTTTCAAGGAGTTCTTTTAATAATCTTATTATAGTGTTATTTAGTTCAATAATTACTTGAAGAGCTGTACTATTCCTCCAATATATTTTATGTTGATAAATATTATTTATATAGTGGCCAATATTAGAACTTGGCTATGATAACAAATTGCTACCTACCAAATTTCTCAGGAGGGGGGTTGTTTTCTAAGTAACTAATAGTTGAAAGGGTAAATATGTTAATATGTGGAGGTTGAAAGTTAGCTGAACTTTTTCTACTTCGACATTATTTCTATATGGTACTAGTTCTTGGAGAGGCTTCCTAGTGTTAAGTTCATCCGAATTTATGGGATCGGTTTTTTTCCCTTCAAGTGTTAGGCTTTGTTGTATGCCAATCAGTCAATCACCTTCATCATCATCCATTAAACGAATATGCTTGGGATTGCCTATGTTACTAGAGAGAGAGAGAGAGAGAGAGAGAGAGAGAATATGCTTGGAATAACAATCAAACCACGACATCGAATTTTTTTTTTTCCCCTAAATCCAAAGGCAATGAATCTTTGACCCAGCCTTTTACATTGCCTATGGACTGTACCCAAATTTTTTGCTGGTGTATAAAACACATAAGAACCGAGGGAGAGAAGAAACCAAGAAACAGCATCGAGAGAGAGAGGCTTGTGACAACGCCATGGCTTCATTCGGTATGCATACGACCCCTTTTGTCTAGTTTTTGTCTTGCTCTCTCCCTGCCTTTGTGCTTTATCTATTTTGTGTGTACCTATTTTCAAGTGATTTGTAATTTGTGCTTGTTTCTCTTTGATGCCATTCTTTTTGTTTGTTCTTTACCTTTTGCTTTCTGGGTTTTGCGTTTTGAACTGTGTTTCTTATTTATTTGGTGGTTTGATGAAAAATGCTGAAATTTACTCTGTTTAAAGTTGTATTTGGAAGGCTAGGAATTACCCAGATCAGATAATTGAAGCATATTGAACCAAATGCATTATGCCATGTTACATTGGACCAAATTAACTGCAATGCTGCATTGTAAGAGTTATTGACTTAGCATTTATATACTCCGTTGGCAAGGAATGGTTCTCGTTGATTATAACTAGATAAGCTATTTAGACAATTAACTGGCTTTGGTAGTTTTTCTGAGAAAATCGGCATAAGTCATCGGAGAATTTTCCTACATTCAGATTTGTGTTTAGCTATCCCACATGAATGAGTTACCGGGAATATTGGATAAAGAAAAGATTTTTACAGATGAGGATCCAGTACATGTAAGAATCAGCACCTATATTCATCCATATACAATGTATCTACATTCTCACAGTGTTTCACTCAACAGGTGTTGTCGCGTTTATTTTTATGTATCTCCTTGTTGAGTGTTATGCAAGGCCTCTCTATCCACTCCCTAGCAAAACGGATTACAAAAATAGACAGCCTCTGCAGACTTTCCGCCCATATAACATTGCACATCGAGGGTCAAACGGGGAGATTCCTGAAGAAACTGTTGCTGCATATATGGTAAGCTTGCCGCTATCATTTATTGCCTATCTGAAAACTATTTCCCAGTTCTGATAGTGCAATTAATTTGGCAACCCCTTCATGATGAAGTAAAAAATTACTCGCAACTTTCTCTAAGCCTAGACTCTTTTGGATCAGCATAACTAAAGAGCAAGTCAGTGTCAAGAATAGATATGTATGTCTTTATAAAAAAAAAAAAGGTATATGAGATTAAGACTTACAGCTGGTTTTATCAGCAAAAGATAACAATAAGTAGAGATATATTTGGTTATGCTTGTTTTTTATTTTATGGATGTGCTACATTCAACATGTGTAATCATATTAGCATGTTGCACGAATAGAATCATTGAACTCAAAATTTTGTTGCCCCAGATGGTAATCTAAGAAATTTTATGACGTGATTGAATGGTAGATGGCTTCGTTCATAATCATGCATTTTGTGTATCCTATAAGTTGACTTGCTCATGCGGAAAAGCTTTAAGAAACTAGGTCCTTTGATGCCTACGGTTGAACTTGTTGTGGGGTAAGTTCACAATATCAGTGTTCTGTAAGATACAAGAAGGCCTATAGGGTGTTCAAATGAAAAAGATTTGTTTCAAATTGATTTTAAAATTTGCAGGTTGCAGGATTTTCATGGCAGTTTGTCTAGAAGTACTGGATAATTGCTATTATAGCGTTCTAAGGGTTTATTAAAGGCCAGAAGGGAAGAGGATAGATTGTCTTGGGTGTGGTTCTGAAAGGGAACTTTTCTAGAGCTGTGAACAATTACCTGTTAGTACCGTTTATGAAAGAAAAGAGCGATAGGTAAAAAGAAACTCTGAGAGTCCTACCTAAAACTCCTTAGGATTAACTTCATGGTAAGGCTGCACGAATTACCACACAAGTCATGAGAATGTCTAGAATTCAACTCTTAATCCATAGAAAGATTAACATGTGAACTTGTCTATCTGTCTATGATTTCAGAATAGGAGATTTTGACACGATTCATATACAACCAGAATAACATTACTTTACTAGCAGCATGATTCATGGCGATTTTGACACCCTCTATCCAGCAATTTGCAAAATCTCTGAAGTAACCTTGACTGTGGGTTGGGTTGGCGGCGGCTTAGGTCGCAAGATAATAAACCGGGGTGTGTATGTCTTGCCAGGCTTCGGTTTATTTCTCAGATTCCGGTTCGGTGTCCAAACCTAACAAGACATAGTTAGATACGTCCAACAGTGTTCTAACTTGGAAAGTGCTGACAAATAAGACTCCAAATGACCATAAACAAGTTAATAGAACAAACAAAGTGAGGAGTTCCAAAAATTTCAGTAGTTCCTTCCTTTCTTATGGTCAATGTAATCTTGAAAAGTTTCCGTCAATGTATTCTTGATAAAATGATCACCAATGTACCATTGTAATATAAATTTTGGCAGAGAGCTATTGAAGAGGGTGCAGACTTCATAGAAACAGATATCCTATCCTCCAAAGATGGTGTTCTTATATGCTTCCATGACGTAACCCTTGATGATATAACTGATATAGCAGAGCACAAAGAGTTTGCTAATCGTAAGAGGACCTATGACGTCCAAGGGGTTAACACAACTGGTTATTTCACCGGTAGTTTCCTTCACCTTGTGCTTTTGATTATATAATGCACAGTGAGATGCGTCTGATTTCATGCTGTAAGAACGAAATTCATCGCGGGTGAATGCCTTATTAAGCATTTAAATAAATCCCATGCAGTTGATTTCACTCTAGAAGAGCTAAAGTCATTGAGGGTGAAGCAGAGGTACCCCTTTCGGGATCAGCAATATAATGGTAAGTTCGTTTTGGAATTATCATGAGTTGAAGATTTTTTTCATAACTATTAGGCAATGTGGGATTTTTTGACGAGAAGGTGTGACCTACATGATTGCAATTGAACCTTGTTAGTTGCTTCTCATTTTTGACTTGTACATTGGGTTGGGGGAGAGAACAACAAGGTTGTTTAAGTGGAGGTGACATAGTTGGGGTAACAAGCCTATTATCCTCTTTATTATTGTTTTCTAGTGCTTTTCTTGGAAATTATAAATATTTAGGATTATTTATTGGCATCTCCTTATTCTTTTTTGCTTTCCAATCTTGCGAGAAGTACACTCTAGGGAAAGGGATACTTGTTAGGGTTCACTTGACATGCCTAGTGTAACAGTCATATCCAATCTTAGGATGATATTGATCCAAGGTCATTTAACACCTCCGGGTCATCTTGTGATGTTTTAGTTGAACTGTAAATGTTCAGTTTGAAAATGCTACTGTTTGTGTTTAATTAATTATTTGCATTTTGCTCATTCAATGAACAAATTATTTTAGGTGAAAATTTTAGTTCTCGTGAGCACAGAATGGATGAAAGAACCATAAGTTCATATAAAGTTTACTAAAATTCAAGAGTTAGTAAAGTTTCTCTAAAAGGGGTGAATAGGCCAACATCAGTTATCAATTCAGTTAAATTCAACCAATTCAATGAACCAAAATTTAAATTTTCATCACGCAAAATCTCTGGTTTTTCTTGTAATTTCCCCAAAGAGTTAGTAATTAAATATTTCCATAGAAATATTTTAGTAAGGTCATAAAATTAAAATGTGCTCAAAGTACCATCAATCCATCATCACCTTGTATGCTTCCTCTACCATGAACTTATCAATTTTGTTCATCCTCAAATTGATGGCCGCCCCGTAGTAATCCAACTCCTGGATTTTTTAGAATATAGTGTTCAAATAGTATGCATAGTTCTTGCTTTAACAACCACCAACAACCAAGGTAAATAAAATTACTTATCGCACATGCCCCATGGATGAGAGGACCAATTTAGAATGTACCTTCTGAAAAAGAATGCTTCACTAATTACTATTGAGGTCTTCAGATTTGTAGAATTCAGTTTTAGACTCTCTTTCAATATCCAATGCTCAAGTGCACTGTCAAATGTCAAGTGTTAATAGTAAAGTCACTCTGTGCTTGACCTTCGGCTAAGCACATTTTCAAGCGATATACATAGCTTTTTTCAAACTGATTTGGGCATAAAATTAGGTCAACGCAAATTAGATAATGATTTAAGACGAGGATAAATTGCCTACAACAATATTTATGTGTTTGATTTTTGTGAAGGCTCACTAGGCTTATACATTTGGTAACCTAGTGACAACACTTACACATGCATGATAAACCTCTGGTCCTACATGACAGTTGAAATGCACCGGCAGAGAATGGACATACCAGGCCCAAATTGTAAAAGATGTCACATCAGAAATTGCAACTCTACCCTAACACATCGTAAATGGCATCAGCTTTAGTAACCTCGGTGGGCTTTAGGTATCGCCGTATCGGGCACTCTTTTGTAACACCCTTTTATATGAAGGGGAAAGACCTAAGTGCACTTTTGTAGCTTTGTGGCATAGCCACCTATAAAATGGAGAATCAGTTTGTTATTTTTGGGAAGACCTGGAAAAAATGTTCAATTTTAAATGCTTAATTGCATGATAAAATAGGTACTTTTTGCATCACGCTACTTTAAGTACTTAATTAAGTAGTTGAAGCTACCAGAAAGAAAGGAAAAAGGAAAATAAAACAAAGATAAGTAAGGCGGATTTTGTAAATTGGTCAACACACATTGATAGTTGTAGGCCTCAGCCATTTCACCCTTCTTTAGACATAATCCTCTCTTGTGTTCATTTGTTGTCTGATTTACAACATTATCAATAACAATCCTGATTAATTAATAATAACCCTGATTTGTTAAATGTACCCCTAACAAATGCAGCTAATAGTATTCAATGAGTTTGTGGGTGCCGATAATTTAAACTTTTAATATAAGAGTGCAATCTAAAATTGCACTTATGAGTTTGAAGAAAATAGGATGATATGAGCGTCAATGCAAAAAATGTTCTCTATGACAGATGACCAAGATTTCATGAAGTTAGTTAAACACTTTTATATCCTTTACTAGTCTTCTTTATTCACTGAACAAGTTATATCGGTGAATTCAGTTTGACCCATTTCCTCTGTATTTGTAAGAAGTCAGGTTGAATTTAATTCGGTAAAACTGCATCAAACTTGTCTTGAATTCTGATTGAACAAGTCAGCTTCTTGGAAGGGAGATCATGGTTTGTAAAATGTCTTACATGAAGCGAGTGTGGCTTTTATTAAGTTAGTTGTACAAGTAGCTGTTACTAAATCGTCCATACAGATGAAATCAAATCCACGCCCTTTTTTATGCCAGGTAGATGTTCTCTTTCTGAATGTTGAAGGAATCCATGTTTTTCAGATTTTTTTCCTTTTTAATGTAAAATGCAGGAAAATATCAGATTATCACATTTGAGGAGTACATTGCAATTGCTTTGGATGCATCAAGAGTTGTTGGAATATACCCAGAGATAAAAAATCCAGTACTTATCAACCAACATGTGAGTAAAGCTTCATTTGGTATGCTGCTACCAAAATGACTTTGCGATAACTAATAAAATTCTGGTTTAGCATGAAATTAACAGGGAGTGAATGGCCAGGTGGCTACTATTTTTCAAAATGCTATTCTTACGTAGTGTATGTCAAAATTGCTGCCTTGGAACAGGTGAAATGGCCAGGTGGTAAGAGATTCGAAGACAAATTTGTGGAGACGCTTAAGAAATATGGATACAAAGGTTCATATTTGTCAAAAGATTGGTTGAAACAGCCTGCATTTGTCCAGTCATTTGCTCCAACATCACTTATTTACATCTCAAACCAGACAGATCTGCCCAAAATCTTGTTAATTGATGATGTTACAATACCAACCCAGGACACAAATCAGGTTCTCTTTATTTTCTTTACATCCTTGGATCCAGAAATCAGTTACAAAAGTCCCTACTTTGTATGAAGAAGGAATAGAGTAGTAATGTTTCTGTCTCTGCGTCATCATGTTTCTGGCGTCAAAAACTCAAAAGTTGGAAATGATAAACTTTGTACATAAAGTATGAATTTATGAAGTCTATAGAACTTAGTGACATCGAATTTGGACTTTGGACCTTGGAAGGTCTAAAAACTCTAGTAATTTTTTAGTTTCCTTTTCTTTGTTGGGTCATGGTTTAAGTTGTTTTAGATTTCTTTGAGGGTTCCAACCTAAAAGCAATTGGCCATAGGTGGAGTAGCCTCTAGAATTTATTAACCAAGCTTGGGTGGCCTAGATAGGAAATGTGGGACAAGTCTTTAACACTCCCTCTCACGTGCAGCCTGGATGCACGTGGAGGTGACAGATTAGGAGACGAAGATTCAACTCGGGCGGAAAGATGAGATTGACGAGACTCTCCCAAGAGAGGTTAGGTCACCCAAGACCTAGCTCTGATACCATGTTAGATTTCTTGGAGGGTTCCAACCTAAAAGCAATTGGCCATAGGTGGAGTAGCCTCTAGAATTTATTAACCAAGCTTGGGTGGCCTAGATAGGCAATGCGGGACAAGTCTTTAACAAGTTGAGATCCCTTATTAGAAGAAGCTTATAGTTCGTACAAAGTTTTGTAATCTGGTGTTTTGAATCGACATAACTAAGATTCAAACTCTGAGCCCTTAAATGAATCTTCTCTTATCTGGTTGATGACCATACTATTCTGCATATCCCAGATATTTGTCTTACTTATTTACCTGTTAACTCTGAATTGACAAACTGTTGTATTGCTAGAAAAGTAGTAATTCATTGTCGATACATGCAGTCATATTGGGAAATCACTTCAGATGCTTATTTCCACTATATTAAGGATTACGTAGTGGGAATCGGACCTTGGAAGGATACAATCGTTCCTGTTGTTAATAACTATTTGCAAACACCTACTGATCTTGTCGCCAGAGCGCATGCCTCAAACCTACAGGTTTGTATGCTTTCTTCTTGAAGTTCATCTGCTGGACACTTTTATCAAGATCGTAACTTACTGTCTCGTGAATCCATGTCTCTTCAAACTATTGTGTTGTCGTGAGAGAATTATATGCACCATTCATTCTATTCCATGTTTTGCCTGCAACAATATGATCATGTCTTGTCGGTTTGTCCTATCGATTGAGGAGGGGTGCTCTTAACTTTCAAGTGGTGCGCCCTTTTGTCCTAAATCCACCCCCTTGTCCTAACTGCATGATATCGATATCAAAAAACTACGCCCTATTTAGTTTACATAATGTGGGTCTAGGATGGTCAATTGTACAACCTAACCTTTCATCACCAAACCCAAACCACTGCCAGAGTCCCCTTGTTTAAATCACTTGATCATGTCTATTTTTTTCTCTGGTTGCTTTTTCAAATTTGATTCCGGATTGAGCAAATAGCAGGTTATTCAGCCTCTACTATATGTTCACTGTTTGATTATCTAGAACATTGCCAGGTGCAAGGAGCCAAGGAGTCCCAACAGAATATTGTTTTTATACTAGGACACATCGTGCCTTTTCCATTTTGCCCTTGCTTCAACCATCATGGTGAAAAGCTTTTCAGGATCTTCAAATCTATTGCAGCTTGTAGTATTACGGACTTTTTTTTTAATTTCCTGTGTAGGAAGTCAATGGATGTGTCAATTGATTAGTTACAAAGAGAGGCAAGTTTATGGCCTCCGAGTTTACAAGAACAAGGGTTAATTGGATTCCTATGATAATGAATTTGGAACAAAAGTCTGTTGAATAATTTCATAAGAAAATGAGGCAGTCTATACAAGATTTTCTACTCCTTTCTTTCCTTTCTGTGAGAAGCTAGATATGATTTACCTTTTGGACTCGTACAAGTCATAAATCATGGTCGGAGGTTATGTAAAGTTGTACTTTCTTTTCCTTCCAAATTTTCTGGACTAGGGTATAGCTGATTTGTTGCTGATATGAGTTTATTTATATGAGCAAAAACTTGACTTAGTTCTGTTATTTCATTCCAGGTTCACCCATACACTTTCCGGGATGAGAACATGTTCTTACACTTCAACTTCAATCAAGACCCGTATGATGAATATGAGTACTGGTTAAACAAGATGGGAGTGGATGGACTCTTTACAGACTTCACCGGCAGTCTCCATCAGTTTCAGCAATGGAACTCTCCGTTCTCTCCTAAAGATGACGATGCATCAGAACTGTTGCGTAAGGTTGCACAGTTGATTTCTAAGTATGGAAAGAAATGAGATACGGAATAGTTGATTGTATCGTTAATTATTTTATCATTACCCATTAAATTTCAATTGTATGGATTACTGACAATAATGTCAATAAATTTGTGTTCATTCCTCCGGGGAGAGCTGCTCGACAAATTCGTGATACCGTGTTGCTGGATTTACATCTTTAGAGGTTCTCTGAGTATTTTGTTGTAGATTTCTCAGTCAAGGATCGTCCCAGGCAGATCCCAGACCTTGGTTCAATCAATGATTATCCAGAAGAAATGGAGAGAAAGTAAAGAAACTCTCACAAGTTGAACCACCCATTGTCAAATCAAATTATCGTTCATTTCATTTAGTCGAAAATATCCTTCTTTATTTTATTTAATTTTTTGACAATTAACACAAAAAAAAAAAAAATCAATTAACATCGTGTGCTTGAAATAGTCAATAAACATGAAGCTTCAGTAAAAACACCATATATTACAAGAGCTGGTTTAGAAGTCAATAGTCATTTTCCTAACTAGATGGGAACTCATGTTGGAACAAAAAAACCAATAGCTTAAGACGTTAAGGCCTGTTTGCAAAACACCAAACTATGATAAAATTACGTCCATCATTGAGAGGCTTTCATCTTCGATATATCCTCCAGCAAAAACCTGGATTCAGCTGCAAAATCGATTGGGGCAACCATTCTGGCTGTTATCCTTTGCCTTTTCTCACTCATGTACTCCTGCAGTTGAACACTGACTCGAAAAAGATGAGGAACCCATGTAGCTGTTTTCAGTTTCAGTTGGAAATCATTTCCTTCCTGAAAAAAGAAAATGAAAAATGAAACCAAAAAAAAAAATAAGCCTGGAACTGCTTTCTTCAAGCATACATCAAATTTCGACTACTAAATTTTCCCAGATTATGAATCAATTTGGTTCACCTGGGATTTCAGTATATCAAGCTCATCTGCAGAGCACCCAATAATTTTCTCTGCTTGTTCATTGAAAACCGACACCCAAGCTTCACCACTTGCATCTGCTACTTTCACTACCATTATATATCTGAAAATCGTAGGAAAAGAAACCAAAAAGTCATAAAGCATGTGTAGAATAGCTGAAAATATGCAAATCCAACTCTCTAGTTGTCAGTTCAAAAAAAAATAAACCCTCTCTAGTTGTCTAGAGAACCATACCTTAAACTGCACTGATCATCATTCTTCTGGCATCCTTCACACCAATACCCAGATCCAATAGCTTCAGTGACTTTCTTATTGCACGTCTTACAAGCACGATACCACATAGTTTGATCAGGTTTGATGAGGCTAATGTACCCTTTTATGCTGAAAAATACAGGCTGCCCACATAGTATATAGTCCAATGTCAGAATCAGAGATCAGTATCCATTTATGTTAACAAAATAAAAAAGGTCATGTTCATTTGTTAAGCCTTAATTCTTATCTTTTTTTTAATTGGACTTTAACGGTTAATTCTAAATAACCTTAGGGTTGGTACTGGATAAATTTTCTTGCTAGTATCTTTGATCAATGACGGGGAAAAAATTGAGTTTATTAGATGGGAATGGCAATGAAGGGTTGAAGCAGATACCTTTTCTTCACCCAAGGATTGGTTTTGGTTTATGTGAGAAAGTGAGACTCGGTCAGAGTACATGGATCTTGCTCCACTACTGGTCGCAGTGATCATTCCAGAGCCAACAGACGCCATTGAAGTTTCTTTACCTTCAGAATCAAACCTGTATATAAAAAAGATACTATGACTTGCCAATTACGAAAAGAAAAAATATATATGTATTTAAGTTACCACCCATGACTTACCAGGATCTCAACTTATTTGATTCAGGTGTGTCTGGATTAACTACTATAATGCTCTTGCTCAAGGTTGACAGCGATACACCTGACCAAGTAGGGTCCTATTATTTTCATTGATATTGAAAACCTGCAAGGGAAAACCTAGAAGTGGATGACAATCTGAAGTACCTTGGAAGTCTCCAACTTTCAGGGATTTGATTGCAACCACAGGAGACTTATCAGAAATATCCAGCAGTTCTTGTCCAACAGTCATAGCAAGATCATTCCATAGAGACACGACAACGGTTTTCTTCCTAAAATATGGGACTCATAGCTTCAGTATAATAGGCAAGAAAAAGCAAAAGGTGAATTTCTTAATTCATGCACCAACTTACGATTCATCTGCAATGGTTATTTCGCGTTTTGGAATGGTCTCATTATTAATTTTCCTTCGAATGCTAATTGTAGGAGATACATTTTGAACCACGCCAATGACATCTGAAATTCATAGCAATGAGGAAATTATGATAAAGGTGCCGTTAAATAATAGAAAAGCTTTGAGAAGTAATGGAAATAAACCATAGTGTTGGAGGACAGAATCCTACCTACAATTTCCTTTGAATTGACATATGGACCCAACCCATCAATTGGGACAAAATTAAATTTTGTTTCAGGAATAAAAGTCGCTTCATTACTTGCTTCCTCAACCTCAGAATATTCATTCAAGGTCATTTCATAATCATTCTGTACTGTCTTGAACTGCTTATTAGCAACTTTTAGTGTTCCCTTTGAGATGTAATAAACCTTCCCCAACTGAAACTTGTCATAAAACTTCTTTGCAGCTTCATTAAACATTGTTGCTTGTATTTGTGTCCCCTGCACCCAAGATTATCAATTATTCAACCGTCATATTTGATTATTTTCTAAATAAAAAGTGTTTCGCAAATACTCATATGACACTGGTACATAATGGTAATGTGTCTACTTACATCTTCATCTGTTAACTCCACATTGAAGACACAACCTTCTCCCCGGCATTTTTGGTAGGTCCGCATATTTCCTTTGCCTGTAACCCTGACTCTTATGGTCCAGTTTCCCTGGTAAGGATTTAAAGAAACAAGGGGATGAACCCTTCTTGTCATTGCCATTCGTGCAGCGGGTGCCATACTGAAATTCAGGAAGACACAACATCAATGCCCAAAACCAATAGCTCTCAAGTCCATAGATCAATAACCATAGGAAAATTGCCAGTGTCTAAGCAAATGAAAAAGAATTAACAAAAAAAAATAATGAATAATATTCATAAAGATCAAAATCCAATAAAATGCCTCCTCGTGACAGTTGGAACAGTATCTTAATCCATTTAGCACCATTACAGAAATGCATACTTGTAAATGGATCATTCTACTTACTTCCCACTCTGCTCATGCACAATCTGAGCAGCTGATTTCACAACCATTTCCTGCTTTGGCTTTAAAATTATGCCTGTCCCTTCACTTTTAACCTCGTTTGAGATAGCCATTTCTGGCTTTGGTTTGAGAATAATGCCAGATTCTTCCATCTTCCCCTCAGCCTTGATCTCTGCCTCAAGAGCAGGAGATACCACCACACATTTGTTTACAATTAAATATCTGCAATATAGTTGAAAGTCCATCAGAATTTCTTCAAATCCCAGTTCCTAGAAAAAAATATACATGATTTATTTTGTCAACTTTGGAGCTAATGATTCTCACTTCTCATTTCCAGGGTTGTTGACCACATAATCATCAATGCGAATGAGACCCAAGTTCTGAATATTTCCTGACTGGACTTCAGATAAATAAGGAGATTGTAAAATTGCTCTGACCTTCATCTTCCCATCACTAGCCACAAACCTGCAAGCAACCAAATTGTTCAGCATACAATTTGGTTGTGGAATACGCAACGCTCAGACTCATTTCAAATTGTGGATATTAAACAATCCAAATAATAACATCCATTTACACACACACCTATGTAGGTGCATGGATGTTTAGAGTTTATGGATGCATACCAAACTTACCTAGTAACATGAGATTACTGCCTAGAGTGTATCTCAATTGCAAGATCCAAGTGTGGACACCAGTATTAATTAATTACTTAAGTCAAATATCTGGTAAGGATTGAAAAAAGTAACTGCAACCATTCTTTTAAAACTCTACCGCAAAAATTCATTTGCAATTGCAACACGTGTTGGTAATTCCTAAGACAGTAAATTTGATTGACTCAAGGATCTCAATCTGCGGATCCAAAAAAAAAAAGGTTTTCTATCCCAGTTTTGCATTCTCCAGCGGGGTTTTGGTCATTCCACCAGGTGAAAATCTTTAAACATGAGAAGGTTGATACACAATTTAAAAATGGCCAAAGATGCATAGGAACATGGGCACACGGACTCTAAAAATGGGTACAGATGATCTTGAGCCTCAATTTCAATCGAGCATAAGAACAATCATGACCAAAGGTATATTTTTGCAGCACATGGCCAGAGGTGTACATATAGATAGCATAGGTAGATCTGTTAAATCCTAAACTTCTCTGATCAGAGAAATCACATGGTAAAGTAAATCGCCTCAATACCATGAACTTAACAGATTAAATTAGACAACTAAATTTCGTTATAAGTACTCTACTGATTATCTTCTGATGAAATGAAAGGTTTCCAACCCTAGGAATACAGTACATACAGCTGCAAGTCTACAACAAATTCAGCCCAAGAAAAGGCCTTATACATCAAATCCAACAAATTTTTAGCTAACTTTTTTCCCTGGTATTTTCAAAAAAACCACCACAAGCCACAAGGAAACACTCTTCTTTTTTCCCGCAGTCAAGTACAACCGATTTTTATTCTCGTAAATCAAATCCAACAAAAGGGCTTATCAAATAATACGAATCAATAAAACCCTTCTCCAATCCGGCATCTTCGACTCAATTTTTCAGCAAGATTATGATAGATGAACAGAGAGAGAGAGAGAGAGAGAGCTCACATGATTCTATTTGCATTTCCAACTACTTTGAGATCCAGGATTTGAACCACGATGTCGTTGGGAACTACCGATGGAGAATCCGGAGATGGGTTTGCTAGGAGGATTGATATCGCATCTGGGTTCACTGATTTCGCCATCTCTCTCTCTCTCTCTCTCTCTCTCTCTCTCTGTGATGATGATGATGATCTTCTTTTCCTCTCTCTCTAGAATGAAATGAGGCGCAATGTGTAAGAAAGAGGCGGGGGAGTGTTTTGTACGCGTGGTTTTGGCGCGCAAAGTGAGTTTGGAATTTCACAACAACAAAAAAAAACCGGGAGTCTTGACGTTGGAATCAATTTTAGGTTTTTGTCTATTGACAGAGAGGATATGGCTGTTGCCAGAGTGCATTTCGTGCAACGAGAGGTTGACCTTTTACTGGCAAAAGTACACAACTGTATCGGTAATAGAATCAGATCTTACTTAAGGGAGCGTTTGGCGCCAAAACCTTTTTTTGGAGTGTTTGAAGTGATTTAAGAAAAAGTATTTCAGGCATTGGCGCCCGTTTTGAAATGGCGAATTTTATTTTAATGATGATGATGATCTTCTCTCTCTCTCTGATGATGATGATGATGATCTTCTATTTTTTTAATTTTCTCCATTTTCTCTCTCCCCTGGGTTCTGTTTGGATTGAAAGAAAGGTGAGGAAGAACTTTCCAGAAGAAAGACATTAGTAAAACACAAGTATAAATTATATTCCATTTATTTGGTGTGTTTGTAAGCCCCCTGTCAATGGTAAAAACAATCCAAATAGGAGTATACTTTTTTTTGTATTTATTCAAAAAAAATACATTTGTTAGTTTTACATCGATTTTTTATGGATTATTGGTTTGTCTCGATAAGAATAATCTAAATAATACAAAATTAATAACCGAACTAAATTTTTTGATTTTTTTTTTTTTTGTCTTTAGTGATTTTAAATTTTGATAATAATTTTTTACTATTTAGAAGTCATCCAAAGAAAATTAACGCAGAACGAAAAAAAAAATGTAATTTTTTTTGGATAAAAACAATTTGGATTTTTTTTGCTAAAGAACCTATTAGTAAGAATTTAAGAACACTAAGTACTCCGTGTTATTTACATTTTGCGAGGAAAAATAACCTGATCAAGTGATTATTAAAGGACCAGATCCAAACAAAAAAAAAGTGATTATAAAAGGAAAAAGAAATTGATGTCTTTGACAATTTTTAAATAATTAATGATGTATTGCAACCCTATGCTACTAGAAGTGTCAAGAACAATGTTGAGTCTTAGGTGAACGGTGAACCCACGGGCTCTATCAACGTTGAAATTTACAATGAGTTAATGGATTTGTCCCGAAATTGCCCCCTTTTTTTTTTTGGGTCTTTCTGAATTTTGGTAACTTCGTGTTAAAACTTTCTAGTTTAGTCATGTTGACGAAAATAAATTACTCTGCAATCTAAATCCTAATGATGAAAACATTTTTAAAAAAATTATCATTAAAGAAGAAAAAAATCCTTTCTATTTTTTTTTTTTACTTTGATTTTTTTGGTTGCTCTCGTCGAAACAAGTAGATAATCTCAAACATCTTGATGCAAAAATGTAAAAAGATTACTCTTTTTTTTTTCTCGATATACTAGTCTTTTCTCATTTTAGTATGACCTATCAAATAGTATTCATATTACATTATTGAAAAAAATGTAATCAATAAAAAATACAAATAGTTTTTATCCAGTTAGAATTGAACAAAGGAAAAGTAAGTAAGATGAAATGAGTAATAATTTAGTTGAAACGCTCTCTAGTGTTACTTGTTTTAGGGATTCTTGCTGGACACGAGCATATCTGATTCCAACTAAGGGCAGTGAGCATATCTGAGCCGTTCATAACACGATCGGGCAACCAAGGGCAGTGACGGCTCTAGGAATTCTCGTGAGGGTATTCAGAAATTCTACTACGTTCCTCATAAATCATAATCGTGCATAAAAAAAAAACTATCAATATCAATTGCCCTCGACGACTTTTCATATTTTGAAACCATTGAATAATAGCCTCATTAACCAATGGAAAATTTTGCAACTCAATACGGCTTTGCTTCGACAAGTTTTGGGGGTTGTTATCATCAAAAATTTCAATAAGAAATGACTCTTGCACTGGTCTTGAGTTTCGTATCACAAACTTGTTCATGATTCCAACTAAGCAAACAAAAGTTAAAATAGAAACAAAATTGCTACTCCATTATACTGTAGAAAAATTATACTAAGCAGTAAGCTTAACATATATTATACTTTATTATAATTAGTGGATAGATGTAAGCATTAGCACATGTGTCATGTAAGCAATAAAGGAAAATTTATTTATTTATTTATTATAATATGTGGAGTGGTGGACCATAACCACTTTAGATTTACTATTTACATGTATAGTAGAGTTGTTTGTAGACTATCAACAAACAACAAATCTAAACTGAGAACTCACACTCAAGACACCAAATTATCAAAAAATCGGAAAGAGGTCTAGCTTGTTACCTGTGGGTGATTGGCTGATTCAGTAATTCGAATGAGAATGAGAATCCGGAGACGATAGACAACGGTGATGGACAGAGAATGGCGAAATAGCTAAAAAAAATTCCTCAAGAAAAGTTTCATCCCTATTCCTTTTTCATTTAGATAAAGTACAGATTTCTTTTCTTTTTTCATTAATTACCCATCATTCTCTGTATTTGTCTTTGCATGGTATTGAGGGTCCAAAGGAGATTTTTTATTTTTTCCCTTTTTGGTTCACACATTTGGGTAGGGTGTTCAAACATTTAAGATAGGGCGTTCAAATTTTGTAGGCAGGGTGTTCAAAATGGTAAAAAAAAATTATATATTTTTTACATGCATTTCTTTAAAAAAAAAATTCCAGGGTGTTCAGGTGACCCCCCAACCTTTCTCTTGGAGCCACCTCAGACCGAGGGGCACGCGGCACAGTGCACATACTCCATCTATTTTGCTTCTACGTTAATTACTAGTAAAACATTTCAAAATACTTTCCATCAGTGCAAAACTATGAAAACCAACAAGGAATCTCTGTTGTTGCTAAGTGCCTATATTATTTGGATCATTGGACGTAGGCTTAACATTTTTGTTCCCTTAATCAAGTTTTTTTGTTTTTAACATAATGAAGGAAGTTCATACCAGTTTTCTGGCTGTCCAAGAACTTGCCTTGTCAAACAAAGGGTGCAAGTGCAGGTAAGGCTGTGTTTGGATCTCGCAATTGTGGAATTTGTAAACGAAAATCGAAAGTTAGGAAATACGACTCCACGATCCAATCCACGTGTCAAATTAACCTTTTCTTCCAACAAATTCATTTAAAAAGCCCGAAATCCAAATGCAGGCTACTAAGCCTGTGTTAGGATGAAGGATTTAGTACAGATAAAGGAAATGTAAAACCAAAGGGTTTGGTTCTTACACCGGGAGGTGCAGATTTAATTCTTCTGCCCCACACATACCTCCATAAATCCTTGATCCAAACCTAGCCTAAGTGTATTTACGCGTAAACATAAAACCGACAAAGGAGACGGGGGAAGAACGAAATCAACCAACCCTTTAAAAGTGCCTACATTATGCTGAGCCAATACAATCACAATCGCAACCACTGTTGACTGGTAGACCAGTTGGGTTGGCCCAACCCTCAACCAATGCAATAAATGGCCGGAGCTCTCAACTAACTGTGTGAATGAGTTGATGGGCGTCGGAATAGTGTTTCTAGAATAATTGTATGGCGTTGGAACAGTGGAGATATCTCCCTATATAATCTGTACTTGCCTTCCATGTTTTGGATTAGAAATTAGAGAGCAGATATACGAGTGTTTGATGAGGTTGTATGTGAGTTGAGCGATTGTTGTAATCCTCCTACATAATAGAATCCACTGCCCCTCCCGTGGACGTACCCAATTTGGGGAACCACGTAAATATTGTCTCGTGTGATTGTGGTTTGGTTTTGTGTGACTGATAAGGTACTGTTAAGCACTACAACCACAACCTAACTTGCACAAGATTCAACAACCGAAGCTACTGTAGTCCCCAAGCAATGTTATCCTCCTAAGACTAGTGTTATAGCTTCCCAGTACAAGAGAAGTGCCATTTTTCAGTGTCGGGAACTGTTGTTGAGAAACATAATTGGAAACTCAAAACCAAAAGCATGAAGATAGATGAAAGTTTTCCAACAGCATTTCACGGATCAAGCCAACCAGACTGCCTAAAGTGATCTTAGTTGGATATATGTGATTAGATGGCACCAGTCGAAATACCATTCAAGCTCTGCCTATATAAATTGGAAGAAGGAAAAAGTAATCTACATCGTGGAAATTTCCCTTAGTTTATGATAGAAAGCACAAAAATGTCGACAGTCAGAAGATCGTTATTGAAAGTAATTTCAACAGATAGTGAACTGCCCACCTGGAAGATGAAGGATTTGAGATAGCAGTTTTTTTATGGTCCATTAAGCATGGAACCACGGTAATTGGGAGAGAAGTATAATGAGCAACAAAACTTTGTCAAGTAATGCAATCAAACTTCAAATGATAAATTTAACTTCAGTACTACTTAGATATAAAAATAAGGCATCTACTCTAGGTGCTTAACGGAAGTTGGCGAAGAAGCTATTATGACAATTTAACACACAGGCCAGTAATCTTGAACCTTACTTTTCCAAGTGTCAGATTCATCTAATGAACATGTCAAAGGCACAGGTCACGACTACAAGGTACAACAGGTCTGTTAATAACCATAGTAATAAAACTCGGCCTATAAAATCGAGTACTGCAGTCACAGCTTGAAGTATCAAAACCCGATATCCGATCTTATTTGCATTATAATCACATATATATAATCACATATATACACAATCGCAATTGTTCCTCCTTTCTTTTCTTTCCAACTTTCCAACTTGCAATTTCAACAGTAAAGAGCTCAAATCAATGTGTCTTGCCTAGGAGGCCAATGAACAGATATTTGAATCTTTTTGGTAGTGCTGACAAAAAGTAAGGGTGTAAACACAGCTTGAGCTCCTTGACTTCCATGAAATCTATGATGTATTTCTCCAAACTCATAAGCCACGACTTCCTCAATGAGTATTAATGTTCAACAGTATTTGCAATCAACAAGCTTACTATCGAAAGCAGGACTGTTCAAAGGCTACACAAACAATTCATTCGGAGTGTTCTCCAATCAGTTTTACAGCAGGGCTTTTCCCTGCATACTGACTATTCAAGGGCAGCGAGGGCATGATATGCCTTTATTCAACTTTTTGACTAATTTGACATTATCTTCAGCTCGACTCTAAGGTGGCTTGGGCTGTTTAGAATAGGGCGTTATCTCTCTCTATCTCTCTCCGATCATTACCCTTATTTTCAATTATTATTATTATTATCATCTCTCTCCAATCATTACCCCTATTTCCAATTATCACCCTCATTTCTCCCTCCAATCATTATCCCAAAAACCAAACCTAAAACCCAAACCAAACAAGGTCTTAATCTTTTAGGAAATGGGCCCAACAATTTATATCAAGCTATCTAATACTCTCCCTCACGTGCAACCCCATCTTGCACATGGAGATGCAAATTTTATAGATGGAGTGAAACATAATACAAAAGAGAAGCAGAATGCAAAAGGGGGAACAAATACAAAGAGAGATACTTTTATCCAAGACCTCTCCCAACTAGATCTCTAATACCACGTTGAGTTATCAATTGTCTCTAAAGCTAAAGTTGTTAGGAAATGGGCCCAACAATGTATATCAAGCTACCTAACAATTGTTCAGTGATGCTCAAGTGCTTCACTCTTTTGGTTGAATGAATTAATTTACCCCCAAAAGAAAAGGTAAGGAGATTATTCATTTAACACATTTACCTGGTTGATCTACAAAGGCAGTGAATTCTACCAAAATACTTGGACAAAGACTCTTGAAGCCAAGTTGATGGTCTTTAGTTGTCATTATTATTCCAAGCTATTCCCCTTAAGAGCTTCACCTTAGAAATAGATAGCCAATAAAAAAGTGAAGGCTTTGCAAAAGATACTTTTTGCAGATTCCAATAATAATAAAATAAAATAAAATAAAATAAAAAGATACTTTTGCAGAGATTTTTTCCCAATATCTTCCATAGCTGATAGCACAACACTTGATGCAACTGCAAATAAGCCCAGCAGCAGCCTTTTGTGGGGTGGCAGCAGATAACACTTAAATTAAGACCTCAATACAGTAAAACTTGTGTCATGGGATAAAGTTAGGGAGTGTACTAACAGTCTGGAACTCAATGTGTTGGACATTAGCCCCATAAATAAACTCCAGAGTATTTCTGGAGCAACTGATGTAGGGCGAAAGTGTTGAAGACTCCCACAAGTTGTGAATCTTCATAAATGTAGGAAAAGGAGGATTTTGTTGATTTCAATTGCTTTTTGTGGCTAAGATGGTAGACAATGAGGACAAAGAGGATTTTAGGGTTTTTATCTGGCAACAAGATGGGAGTGTTGTGAGATGAAAATACACAGATTTTAGTCTGTTCTGGGTGCTCTGAACATTACAACATAAACAGTAGGCTTACTAAGTGTTCTCAATGGCTCATTTATGTTCCAAAGAAGCAGGGGGTTGGGTTCTAAATTCCTATAAGAGTGGAACAAGGCTGCTGTGGTTAGGCACCTTTGGGCTATCTGTAAGAAAGCTGATACCTTGTGGCTGAAATGGAAACACAGTCATGTAATTAAACATGCCCATTCCTGCAGATTCATCTTGGACCCTAAGCAAAATTTTCCAACTCAGGGAACTAGGGAATTAGCTCAGGTTTAGATCAACTATGTGATTGGTAATGGTTGCTCTTCCTTATTATGGCATGACAACTGGCATCCAATTGGTCCTCTGTTTCAACACTTTGGCAGGAGGGTGGTTTTCAATTTGGCTCTACTGTAGTTGAGGGAAGTTGGCAATGGCCAAGGCCTAGAAGTCTCAGGAGATAAAGGCTCATACCCCAATTAATCTATGTCCATGTGTTCACAGCGATGATGGTCTCAAGTGGACTCTAACTGCTAATGGAATCTATTCCTCTAGATTAGCTCCGGAGTCTTTGAGGACTAATAGACCCACAGTGAGATGGTTTGGGGTTAATTGGATTAAAACACCATGTTCCTAGATGGGAAGCTATTCGGTGGATGGCCTGTCAAAGAAGACTGGGAACCAAGGATAGACTTGCCAAATGGGGTTCTATTAACAACACTTCTTGTTTGCTTTGTGATTGGGCACATGAAAGTCATTAGCATTTATTATTTGAATGCTCTTATTCTGGATGGATTTGGCAGAGTTTGTTAGAGCTATGTGTGGTGTTCAACAGGCCTGCAGGTTTTGATCAGGAGCTGGATTGGGTCATCCATAGATGCTGCCATACGTCAGTCAGGAGCTGGATTGGCTTGTCTCTTTGCATGAAAGGGTATCAAGAACACTCCTGCATGGCACAGAGTAGAAGCAGATGGGTGTGGAATGTTAATTTCTCTTTTACTACGCCGTAATTAGCTTTGTAGTTGCTTTGTTTTGTCTTGCAGAGTGATTTGCTGTCTTGTAGAGTGACTCGCTTCTGGTGTTTTGTTCCTGGTGTTTGTACAGTTGGGGTTTCAAAGGCAATCCCCTAGCCTCTCTTTTGAAGTTGTTTCCAATAGAAAATCAATTACCAAACAAAAATGTGTTCTCTATGGCTTACGAAGAAAGAAGAAACTCTAAGCAACACACATGAAACCTGCAAGTACAATTCCATCACACAACCCCCGAGAAGCTTCAAATCTTGAAGGTGATTTTACATGATCGTCTAATACGGCAGTAAAACATAGATAAGAACAAGAAGTGGGAATTAATATCCAGTCTTAGAGCATAAATACATTTTACGTTTCAATTCTTTCTTTCTTCATCTTTACACACACACACAGAGTAAGTACTTGTAGTAAATCTTCAAACCAAAAAAAAAGGTATTTGCAGTGAGAGGAAGCATTCCAAAATGTGCCTCCAAAACAGAGTTTCTAACTACATTTGTTTGCTAATAACTGGATCAATGATGAGGAACAAATGCTGATAAAAAAATAATTAATGAGATGTACTCGAAATCAAACATATTATGTGGGAATTGGAGACCTGCAACACACCTCAAAAGGTAACCCGAGTTATCCGGTACATAGACAATGTTAGAGATCGTCTGATATTGGTAAGCTACAAAAACACCTAGTACTAGTATTCGATTCAGAGCGGCCTCTCCACTAATTGCCCATTGGCTTTGAGTTGGATGCATTGGTATGAGAACTAGGCTTTCAGAGGCTTTTGGTGAAGAGTCCAAGACTCTCTACATTGATTCCCCCTTTTTTTGTTCCAAAAGTGTACCTACCTTATTTTGTGATCCTTTTTTTTTTTTTTTTGAACAGCTTGTTTTGTGATCCCTTTTTTCTGGATCTTCTGTTTATCACTCTACATGCAAGTCAAGTGCCGCGCATGCAGGGGAGTAATCAAGATTTTCCGTGTATAGTTAGTTATCACCTCCAAAACAAGAATATGAGCTTGGACGGCCTATCCATTCATTGTCAATTATTGTTGTTATCAAAAGTAGGTATAAATAAAAACACTTTAACCAAAATTCGACATCTAGTTGTAACTCAAACCCCAGCTAGGGATAGTCAACTGCAAGCAAAAACTAGAAAGAGAAGATTGAATTTTCCTATTCAAAAAGCCTCTTTGGACCCTTTAAAAAATAGTCTTTGACCCAAGAACTCTCATTTGCTCCATGAACTCTGTCATTCCTGAAACCATCTCACCTCCCCCCTCCTATTTCTCCGAAACTTCAAAATTGATAGATACCTCAAAAAGAATTTCGGAAGATCTTGCTCACACAAACTGTAGATTAACGAAACAGTGAAGAGCAAAGATCCATCGCAGTCCGACAATACATTTATTCTACACCTTGCATTTCTTCTTTCTTCATTCTGTTGCTCCAAACTTTTTTTTTTCCAGAACAAAGAACCGTTCTTTTGCTTCTTTTACAAGCGCCTGTGATTTTGTAGCTCCTATAAATAACCGTTATTTGGTTTTAGCTCTTTGGCCAAGCAATGAGAGCACAAAATGACAAGCTAACAGACTAAAGCAATCATATCCAAAGGAAAGGCACGTAACTTTGCAGTTCACATCATTGACTGTAAAAGTTCACATCATTGAGACATTGACTGTAATACAAATGCACATGGGGATTAAATTGGTGCAAAAGAACAATGTATTTCATCCCTAATTTAACATGCCTAGAACATCAAGAGGTGCACAGAACATTGTACAACAAAAGTTTCAAGTAATAGCCTGGTTAGTAAATAAAACAACACACCTAACATGACAGACACAGGAAGAGCAGGCAAAGCTTTCTGATAAAACGCAAGGAGCATCAGAGTAATACCAAGACCGGCTACGATTGCAAGATAACATGCATAAACCGTCATAAAATCATACATTGCTGCCCTTCCAACCAAAACGCTGTAGAATATGAAATCCCCCAGTCCCAGCTTAATAGCTCCGGATGATGCCAGCCCAATTCCCTCAAGTGCCAAATTTTCACTCAACGCAGTGCCCTCTTGTAAGTGCATATGAACATTTATTCTTCTTTCAATTAATGGTGCAGTGAGCTGAGCATCCCCTCCTGAAACCAGCCCCTCCTCAGCATCAACCAAATTTCTCTCACTTTGGCCACTTCCAATACCAAGAAATGTTTGATCGATCGAACTGGAAGTAATAGTGCCAGAGTTTGCATTTTCATTCCCCTCTGAACCAGTATCGCTCCTTTCTCTCCATACTCTCCTTTGAACTACATTGCCGCTTGAATCTGAATCATTATGAATAACAGGCCTAGCCTCATAAACTAAAGCCGGTATATCTTCATCCCTAGAAATCGCAAGCTCCACAAGGAGTCTCAATGGCCCACCAGGCAATAAAACAGCAGCAAGATCATACAATGCCATGGCAACCAAGAGCACCCAAGTGGTCCATTCGGGCAAAAGGGTAAACCAATAAGCAACCAAAACCCCAATAACAACCAAATATGCTTGTGTCAAGAAGATAGGCATTTTAGACAGGAAGACAGCCGAAACACCAACAACAGTGAAGTTAAACAGAACCAGCACAAAAGTAATGCAATCAATGGGGATGTTGAAATCTTCGATTAGGAACAAGACAATCTCACCCCCCATGAAACCCAAAACAAGGAAAGAGGAGAAACCCATGTAGTATTTGAGGAACTTAGTGCATCTAATGTAGAAAAGGAAGACCAAAATGAAGGTAACAACGGTGACAACAGCAACAAAAACGAGAGAATTCAAAAGGGCACCTTTCAGTTTATCCCAGGTGGAATCTGAGCTGTCCTCGGTGTAGGCTACGGTGGCTACGGTGGTCATTGACGAAGATGCAGAAGAGTCATCGCTCAATATGCTGACTAAAATGACAACCAATAACATACAAATTGAGACGGGGGTGATGATTCTGATGATTTCTTCACCCAATGAATCGACGAGTCTTTTGGGTTTTGGGTTTTGGTCCATTTGGGGTTCGAATCAGGATTGGTCGGGTTTTGGGGTTAATGAATTAATGGGTTCTTAAGATTTAGAGGGAATTTGAAGGGTAGAAGAAGAAGGTTGAGTATGATATATGCGTTATTGACCTTTGGGTGAGCGGGGCATAATTGTGCGATAGTAGATTTGCAGAAATCGAGAGAGAGAGAGAGAGAGAGAGAGTCTGATCAAGACATATACTGTAGGACTTTTCACGTCAATGTCCAAATCAAGATCAATTTTCTGGTCAGGTAAAAAGGTAAACCTCTTTGCCTCCTCAAGTATCCCACTCTAATAGGGGTTTTTTTTTTTTTTTTATAGGAGTAAATTTTTTAGGGTTTGTTTGAGAACAAAGGGGAGTTTTTTTTTTTTCAAAAAAAAAAAAAAACTGTCTTGCTGCTTTGACGGGAAACAAGAAGTATGGTTAGCCATTTCATCCGCCCCGTCTAAATTCAATTCGATCTCCGATTTAAACGGATCGGCATATGGAAATCTGTTTGGAGATCAGATAGGATATGAGGATTTTTTTTGAAAATATTTGCGGATTGGATAGTGGGTAGAGATAGGTGACGTCCCCTTCCCCAAATTCGAATACGAATTGCTCCATTCCTCCACCCCGCGTCCCCGACCGCCTAAGCCCTAGCCCGAATCCCCGAAAAATAGTGCTCTATTCATGAATTAGTATTAAACTTTGGGGTCTCACTAAATTTTCTCCAAATAAATGGGTTACACCAAAAATTCTTTCCTCGTGCATTGGGTTGATTTGGTAATTGAACCATTTTCATCCACTGCAAATGACATGGTTTTAATATGTATGTTCGAATCAAATGATCATTCATGTGATGGATTACACAAAAAAAAAAAAAAAAACCTAGTAGTACAATCTTTAAAATGTTTCCTAGGCATATCAACAATGAATTGTAGACTTATAGACTATTTTCCTTTGAAACAATTATGTATGCTATCTACTAGACAACTCATGTTACATTTAATTAATTTTAATTAATGTCATGAATATACACAATAACTCTTCATAATTTCTACTTTTCTGCACTCTTTACGTTGTTTTACAAATACATGAATTTTTACACGCCCAAGGGTTGTCCAGTGATTGGATTTTAGGAAAAATGATTTGTAATTGGCTTCTATAACTATTTACTTGTTACTCTAGGGAAAATTATTAGATCCCCAAAATTCCCGTGGGAATCTCTGTTCCCTATTTGGAGGGAGATGGGGGATAAAAATAAATCTCCGTTAGAGATTGGATAAGGGATGGATATGAGTAAGGGGTTTGGAGATTGGGGGTGGAGATAGTAGTTTCCAGCCCTGATCCGTCCCCATGCCCATCCCTAACAAGAAGGAAACGAACAAAAATAAAACAATCATGCTACATATACAACCATTGCAACTCCAACCATTTATAATCCTCTCACGTACATATGAGGCCTACACACATTTATGGATAAGGTCTCACGTATGAGTGAGTTATAAATGGTTGGAGACGAAATAATTATACAAGTACTCCGTAACATTTTTGAAAATAAAATACATCTCACAATTTTTCCTCTAGACTCCTATCCTAACACGGTGGGACTCTTTGGGAGTTTAATTTTCGATTTTTTATTTTCAGATTTTCAACTTTTTAAGCTAGGAGTATATAGGTATTTTGCGAATAAGTCAAGTCAGTACACTTATTTATGCAAATAGTATATACTTGAAGATGTCATTTTTCTTTTATAAAATAGTAGTAATTTCAGACAATCTGTTATAAATTACTCGATAGGACCTAAGATGACACATATGACTATATTTTGAACAAAACTTCCCAGTAATTTTTTAACCAAAATCCCAGTTGCCCAGCAAATCGCTTAATTCATTCAATTCGCCCAAATCACCCTAATCGATCCATCCGTTTACTCACCCGACAGATAGATACGGATCTTGATATTTTTATTTTGATGGATGTGATTCGGTTCGGTTCAGTTCGGTTCGGGCTCAATTCGCCTAATAATCTTTCTCTGATCCGTCAAATCTGCAACCTAACCGACCCATCCGTATGTGATCTACAGATGGTTGCAGATCTTAAAAACAATAATCTATTACGAATAGATCAGATCGAGAACCGAAACGATCTAACTAGAACCGATTCGTGGACGCCTGAAGCTAAAGTGACTTGTTGCATCAGTTTTTCCCCGGCCTTGTTTCCCACTTTTAAGATTGTCATTATGATCCGACTAACATGCGTCCATAGTGCACGTTAAGGTGATATTTTACCACAGTATTTTATTTCAATCCAAGCGCTATCTCCACATTTATAATTTGACATTCTTCTGGCATGACATTTGGTTATGTCTAGTCTGTCCTCTATCTATCCGAAACGACAATCTAACCTTCGTGACTTGTAAACATGTGATCATAATGAGGTTTACTATGTGTACAGATTTGTTCGCTCAAATTGTGCACCGATCGCTCTGCTCAATTTAGGGTTCCACACAACAAATTTGAGCCGTTAATTAATCTTAAAATCTGTTTTTAAACGTCCTGTTAAAAATCAGCTCAATCGGCTAAGTTATCAAAATTTAAAAGATGGGATCAAACACTTAGAGTTATCTGACTGAGCTGATTTATATTTAAGAGTTAATTGAAAACATAATATAAAATTAACGAACAACTTGAATTATATGTGTGGAATCCCTAAGTGGGCCCCACAGAGTAATATGTTCATAAAACATTTGCGCGCATATTTTTTTTAAAATTGTTCGCTCAAAATACCTTTGAAAACACTTTAGTTTAAACATTTCTTTGGATAAAAAAAAACTATTTTTTTAAAAACAGTTATTTTGAAAACCGTTTTTACTTTGAAAAGTTCTCAAAGCAGCTTTTGAAATTTGTTTGGAAACAGCTTTCTGGAGAAAAACAAATTTTGAAAACTTTTTCCAAGAAAATAAAGTGGGGGATAATATGGGCATCTGAAATTGAAAATATGATTGACATTAGCATTTTGTCACTACAACAAACGGAACTAACTGAAGGGGTGAAATCAGAAATTAGTTTGAAAAGTAAGGGAGGACAATGCATTGTTAGGAACTACAGGAGAGGGCAGTGTATTTGACAAAAGTCTTAGGGAAGGTCATTGAAATTTCTCCTTTTGAGGCCCACAATTTAATTTGATGGTTAAAATAAATTGATGCTGGAAGTGACCAATATCTTTCTTATACTAAAGGAAATTCTATGGCCCCTCGTTCGTCCTTGTTTTTCTTCGTTGTTCCCATGCTTCTACTATCCGTTCTTACTACCCCCGATGTTGTATGTTATTGACGATAACATAATGCACGTTGTGGGTCCTGTAATCTCTTTAAGACATAGCACATGGCTAGTAGCCAATTGAGCTACATTGTGTCGACCATAATTTTTGCTAAATAAAAATTTCGTTTACAAAATTGATTTTTCTTATTTTCTCTAATAAAATACTTAAAGTTGTTTTGGTAATATCTATTTTTGGGCCAATAATTATTTTTGTGCTAGTATAAATATACACGTGTGTATAACTAGCAATCTTAGGGAAGGTCATTTAAATTTATCCTATTGAGGCCCACGAAGTTTAATTTGATGGTTAATATAAATTGATGATGGAAGTGACCGATATCTTTCTTATACTAAAGGAAATTCTATCGCCCCTTGTTCGTCCTCATTTTTCTTCGTTGTTCCCATGCTTCTCCTATCCGTTCTTACTACCCCCGATGTTGTATGTTATTGACGATAACATAATGCATGTTGTGGGTCCTGTAATCTCTTTAAGACATAACACATGGCTGGTAGCCAATTGGATTACATTGTAAAGATCCTAATTTTTGCTAAATAAAAATTTCGTTTTACAAATTTGATTTTTCTTTTTTCTCTAATAAAATACTTAAAGTTGTTTTGGTAATAACTATTTTTGGGCCAATAATTATTTTTGTGCTAGTATAAATATACATGTGTGTATAACTAGCACCCAAACCATACTAGAAAGTTACTTACCCTCCAAGTATTTTTAGGTGCATGTGCTTCATTAATGTGGGAAATTTCCTAGAAACTCTTGTGCAAGTGTGAGAGAACTAAGTGCACATGGGGGGCGAGAGAAAGAGAGAGATCGATGGAGATAGGGGGAGAGGAAGTTGGTGTATGCTAGCACATGCTTGTGCTTGTGTGGAGTAGACTAGAACCTAGAAACCTAAACCTTTGGCTCCAAGTTTCCTCAAAACATGCTTTCGTGTTTTATGGAAAGCATATTCCTTCCATAGAACCTAGGCCAAGCCTAACATATTCTTTGCTAGTTTAGTGTACCAAGCCTACATGTGTGTGTAGAAACTAGACCAAAACCCTACTAAACTTTGCCTCCAAGTAACTCCCAACATGTTTCCTTAATTTGTGGGAGAATATTTTCCCCATTAGGCCTAGCCTAGGTCACTATGTGAGCACATGGTTCTTTCTTGTGTCTAAGTATTAGAAACACCCCATAACAAAGGTGGCCATGCAAAATTCTACACAACAAAAGGCCTAGAAGATGGCTATGGCTCTGTTCATTTCTCAGTTTAGTTTTAGTTTTAGTTTTAGTTTCGATGACATCATCATTTCTCTCTCTATCTCTCTCCACTCATTATACTTGATGACATCTTCAAAACTAAATTAAACCATCTAATCAAACACAACCTATATTTTCCTCCCAACTATTTTTCCTAGACTCTCCTATATTTTCCCTAGATTCCCTTGTACTCACACCTAAGACTTCTAGTACCTAGCTTATAGGTTTTATTCCCCCTAAACTAGCACCAAGGCATGTGCTCATTATCTAAGAAAAAGTAAAGCCACATGGGGAGGAAGTGATTGAACCATTTAGGAGGGGAGAGAGAGCTCTCGTGTCTTGCATATATAAGCTATACAATCCCATGCAAAGCCACCACCTTTCCAGCCTTTGTACTTCGTGTGCTTTCCTCTCTAAAGTTATACTTTTCTACCACTAAAATAAGCCCTATTTACTCTCTGTTAGCTTCCTACTAAACTTAATTAGTAGGAAAGTTGGTTGATTAGAGAGCTCACACACTCACCGGAAAGGATTTGTTTATTGGCTTCCGGCTAATCACCGGAATTTGAGGTGGTTTACCTATCCTATCTTCTAATTAGTTATTTTTAGTTCAATTAGCAACTTCTAATTAGTTTTCCAAGTTGTAATTAGAAGCTTGATTGAGAAAATTATGCATACATTAAGGTTTCTAAGTTTGTTACTTAGTTTTTCAAGAAAACTTATGGTGAGAGGATTTCATGTTGAAAAGATCAGAAGGTTTCTAATTATTCTTTAATTAGATGATTCTTCATGAAATTAGTGAGTTGTTTCATGAGATTGGGTTTGATTAAAGTTGATTAGAAGAGTTTTTAAAGATAAGTTTAAGCATGGCTTACTAAAAAGTTTCTTATTGTGCTTAGTAAAGTATTTGGAAAAACTAATTAAGATTGAGTAGATTAATAACTCAAATCTCTAATTGGTTGGTTCTACTTCTAATTAGTAGATTGATCATACCATGGTTTGACTTAGTTTTCACTAACAAGTTTCTATGTGGCTAATTAGTTTTATTTTTGTATAAACTAGAAGCTTTCTTAAAAATAAAGTGTGTAGAAAAATTTCTTACACTAACTTTCTAGAAATTTTCTACTAAAAAGTTAGTAGAATTATTTTTCCTAAATAAGTGAGTTGTTGAACTAAAAAGTTTTTCTTAAAAAGTCTGCTTAAAAATTTTCTTGGAAAATTATTAGAATTTAGAAAGTGCTTTCTAGGAAAAAAAAAAGATTTTCCAAAAAGAGGGTTTTATTTATTTATTTATTTATAAAATTCGAGTAAAAGTTTTATGACAAAGATGAGTTTAAATCTTTTTGTCATAAATTCTTGAAAAGTTAGTTTTGACAGGTTTGGAGAGTTTATAAGGAAAAAGAAAAGTTTATTATTTTTATTTCTTTTTAGAAAAGAAATAAGTTGGGTTTTAAAAAGGAAAAGAAAGAAATTCAGTTTTTGGCTAAAAAGTAAAGTTTTTGGAAGAATTAGTTTATTTGGAAAAATTGGTGCATTAAATTGTATTTTTCATGTAGTATTTTTTTTTTGTCTTAAAGGAAAAATAAATTTTACGAGACAAGTTTACGGGAAATATTGCATGGGCATAATTTTGAGCATTTGGCATTGGGTTCACGATATGTTACGACACGGAATACGAGAAGCTTGAATAGTTGTTGATGAGATAATAGAGATGAGAATGAAAATTGTTTGAAAGGGAAAGAACTGTGCTTTGGGAAATGAAATAAAAATGAGAATGGATTGATTAAATGGAATTAAAAATGGTAATGCTGCCTTAACGCCGCCCATCATGGGAGTATGCGTGATGATGAGGTTGGGGTTAAGTAATACAGTAGTGCAGCGAGGCACCGCCACATTTTCGTGGAGTGAACTTGGTGGTAAGGGCTAAGCATGCACAACACATAGTGAACGGACCTTGACACGTATTGTGAGGATCAGTAAGACAAGGTAGCCGAGACTATGTACGTGTGAGTCGCGAGGCGGACGGATTGTGCAAATAGACTGGTTAGGTTCAGTGATGCATGATAACCAGGGCCTCAAGCGGAAAGGTTGGTGTCGCCAGCTGAAAGGAGGCATAAGCGGAACAATAACTTTTGAGCGATGTGAGATGATGACTTGGTTGAAATTTGAAGAAGAATGCTGAAAGAAGTACTAATGTGAGGAGGAATTATTTTGAGATACTGTTATGGGTTTTGATACGAAATACTGTTTGAGAAACTAACATGAGACACTGTTTTGAGATACTGAAATGAGATACTTTTTACTGCGCATAATTACTCTGATCCGCATGGACATGCATATTGCATAATTGGTTTTACCGTTAATAAGTCTGCATTACTGTTTTGAGCTTATTGTTTTAGAATTGCTAGTTAGAGATTGGGTAGTGTAGACTACTAGGCGTTATCACTCACGATGTTGCACTTGTGAAACCCTAGTAAAATACCACGATGTTGCTCCACGACTCTGACGTATTATGCCAGACTTAGAGATGGACAGGAGGAGAGAACTATGGCTTGAAGGCCTACGGAGCAGAGCAGGATACCCCGGGATGGACGGCCGTGCGATGGAGTGGAGAAACCTAGTCAACTCTGCAGAGAATGATTGTAATTGGTAGAAAGATTTATGTAATCCCCTTTGAGAAACTATTGTAAAACCCTATTTATTGTTTATGTATTCCTTATTAACAAACCCAAATTTTGGGGCATTACATACATGTTTGTTGGTTGTCCATGTTCTCTCTTTCTAGTATTTTTCAGGGATATGGCTGTTGTAGATATGCTTTCACTTTCCCCTTCTTCTTCTTTTTTTTTTGTTATCTGGAGGATTTGTGACTTGGGTTTTCAAGTAGCGTCTCTTTGTTGACAGCCTCTCTTTGTTGACATCTTTTATGTGAGTAGCTTCTCTTTGTTGTGGATTCTTGGTGCTTGTATATCTCTTGTTGCTTTGTATGCGTTATTGTCAATTGTCTTGTTTGAAGGTTACTTTTTGGGCATGGATCTGCCTCTGGTAGTTTTCGTTAGTGTATTGTGTTTATAATGGCAAGGTGCTCATTCTAAACCTTTAATTTATTGTGTGTTTTATAGATTATTTGACATCGCTCAGGAATGGCTCCAATCACTCGAGATGACGTGGTTCGTGCCTGTCCATTGTTTGTACGGAAAAGGAGGGAGCCTCACTCAAAGTTATTGGGCATCTGTGGATCCGATTATTTTCTCGTTACTTCCAATGGTTATTCGGTTTTAGCTAGGACGTCTATTTCAAGCAGTGCTCATAATGTTAAGTACTATATGAATAAGAATTTTGTGATGGGCTATTGTGGTTTGTTTGAGACGGGGATTATTGTTTGTGGTTAAAGAGTTTCCTTCATCGTAGACCTGTTTACATAGATTCTTCTGCTTGTGATGTGTTCCGTATGGCTCATAGTTGTTTTAAAGGAACGGTAATTGGTTTGTGCGAACGTAATATCTACTTTTAGGTCTTCGACTTTGTTGTGTTAATTTAGGTTCTACTTTGATGTAGGGGCTGAGCCTTGCTGGTTTATTTGTCGAGTGAAAGTTGTTGAGGGTGATATGGAAGTGGTTGGATCTCTTATATTCTTTTTCCACAAATGGTGAGATCCTTGTTTGTTAGTGAGTATTTTTATCCTTTTTTATTTCAAGCTATCCCGAGGATTTCCATTCGTTATTTGGTCATGCCAGAAGAGGGTGTTGCAAAAGTTCATAACGCAAGAATAGTTGTTTATGTTAAGATACATTGGGGGGGTGTTTACCATAGGTTGGAGTGCTTTGGTGTTTCATTATAGTCTTTGCCAGGATTATATGTTTTTATTTGTGTGCACAGGTAATCTTGCACTTAATTTATACGCCTTCAAGGAGAGTGGGATGCAGATAGTGCGCCCATGGCGAGCTCGTAACTTAGGCCATTATGAGGCTCCCGGTTCTAGATGGGATCCCATGGCAAGATTGTGTGAGATTAAGAAAGGTTAGTTGATGTTTTGCATTGGTGTTGATTTAATAATGGTTAAAGTTGGAGTTTATTCATTATTATGTTAGTAGCAGTTATTTGTCAATACCTCGGTCATGCCAAAACTTATGAGTGAATTGGATGAGAATTATAATTTCATAAGGCTCTGCGGCATTCAGACTTGTTGTCCATGATAATATCTTACTTTTGGGAAACGAATTAGTTTGTTTACTTGTTTCTTCGAAGAGATTAACAAGAAATATCTTCCTCACATGAAGGTGTTGCCTAAGGATGCTTATGAGCATTTGGATGTATACTATGTTTACAGTGTCACCTTGGTGACGGGCTCGCGGGCCTGGTGTGATGATCGTAATGTGGACACACTTTATAGACCCGGATGGGTTGTAACATGTTAGAAATGGGTGACACATTGGTTTTCTCCTTGGGAATGGATTGCGAGCTGCGAGTCTTAATCTTTGGAAGCAACGGTGAGGAGAGGATTCAAGACTGGTATTAGCCTCCTTTTATTAGATTGGTCAACTTCTGTAGGTTTGATAATTGCATCGGTTGTTGTTTTGGGAAATTGGATTTGAAAATCCTTTGGTCATCTATTTTTGGGACTTCCTATTTAGATTCATGCTATGTAACTATGGTTGAGGGCGATGGTGTGGTGCTAAAAATTTAGATGATTGTGTTGGTTGATACTTTTGTATGGAGTGGCTTGGTCCTGCATTTGTGTATGCAGTTTTAGGCAAATATGCTTGATGACAATTCGAATAGAACACTTAACTAATATCTATTAGCTTATCTTTTCACTTGGTTGTCTATGGCATCTTATCTGTAGTTAAGACTCTACCTGTTGTAGTGATGTAAAAAATGAAAATGGGGACTATTCCATGTGTTCATTGTTGAAGGTGTTTTTTTATTTTATTTTATATTTATGGGTCTTTGTTGTTGTCAAAATTGTGTAACTTTTGTTGCGTTACAATGGTGGATATATTGGTTGTTGTTTAGTAGGCAGATATCTTCTCACATGATTCTTTATTTATCCTGTGTCAGTAGACTGTTTTGAATCTCATTCATCATGGTTACTTTTCGTGTGTGTATTCGAATAGAAATCTTTAACTTGTGATTTGCTAGTATTAAATGTGAATTGCTACATGTCTTTGATGTAGAGGTGTTGACTTGTGTTATGTCAACTCTGGGTAGGGCTTGGAGTGTGCTCTCTTGTGATTATTTTGTCCACTGTCTCATTGCTTGGATTGCTAGGTGTGTGTTTGTTTTCTTGTTTACACATGGTTACGTCCTTTAGCGGTGGTCTTCTTGGGGGATCATGCGTGTGGTTTTACTACTCAAAGTTACAAGAGGACCTTCTTTACCGGGTAAACTACTAAGGGTGATGTAAACGTCGTTTGAAAGTAAAATCAATACATAATGTTGTTGTTTGGAAATTGTCTTGTTGTATCTAGCTTCTTGTTTGTTCCCCCCAAATTTAAATTCCTATGTTTGATCAATCTTCTCTTATGTTTGGTGTTTTTGTACACTAGGACCTCTGCTTTGCAACATTAGAGCTTTATGACATAAGCTTTAAGCAATAGTTGTTAAATTAACTTAAAGGCTATTAGCTTAGGGTATTCTATCCCAATTTCTAATGTGGTTCTCCCTTACAAGTTACATGTGTTTCTGGTTACTTTTAATGAATATGTAGGTTTTGGACTGGTAATATGTAACTTTTATGTTGAAAGAAGAGGTAGATGTTGCATTAAGTGTGTGGGGAGCTAGTATCGTTGCTTCTTCTCTAAGGTTGAATTTCAGATTTCATTGCCTTGGTGGTTTAGTCTGGTTTGGTTGTTTATTTGGTTAAGGTATTGATCACACTGTATAAAATGGTTGAATTCCCACTCCTACCGTGTATAATAGGGTGGTAAGTTAGTGTGTTTTTGCATTCTTTGGGTACTTAAACTCATTTTTCTCGACCTTGACAGTCTAACATTCTGTGGTTATTTTGGGATGAGATATTATTTACACTATTAAGCTTGGTTCTAACTACTAACTCTCATGGACATATGCTGTGATGTGTATGAGTAAGTATATGTTCTTTTCAAAAGTACTACTTTGAAGGAACTAAACAAAGAAGCAAACTAGATCGTATGATTAGTAATGATTTATTATTCCGGCCGATTTGCGCAAACAGTCTACGAGTTTGGGTATATGTTTCTTCCAATATATTGTCTGTGTTGGATATGTTGGCACCTTTTATAGTGGTGAAATTTAGTTTAAAAATATGTTTTATAAAAGATTTTTGTAGTGGTGAAATTTAGTTTAATAAGAGGTGCCCATATTCCTTTTACTCAGATATTCCAATTTGGGCAAATCTCTTCGCTATGCATTTCATAAATTTAATTGCCCTTCTTTTTATTCGTATTCATTGGTCACTTATTTTTATTCAAAAAAATTGAATGGATATAGGGTGATTTACGATTTTACTTTCGTTTTCACTTTCTTATACTCATATATTCCAATTTGGGTGTCGGCACAAATGGTTTGGAGATGAAAAATGGTGCCAATTTCATCCTCTCATATTGAAGATAGCAACGGACGACTTTAATGTTGGTGGATGGTTGTACATAATCAGATTTATCAGATATCGACATGACAAACATTACTTGCAAAATAATCTTCATCCTCGGACCAGTATACTCACCAAATCGATACATTTGGCTATGTTAGGACTAATAAGTAAGCCAAAATCCATGACACAACCAATCATTCATACAAAGGTAATTATGAAAGGCCCAAAGATGAGTGAAGGGGGAGAACTCACCCGACAACGGTACTAAAGGCTACTAAAACAAGTCAAAACCTATCGGGCTAAAAAATGAGGACTATGAAAACCCCACATAGACAATGATTGGTTGGCAACTAATATCTCATTGATCTTCTACGTACCAAAAAGGAAAAAAAAATGGAACTCCAAAAAAAGTAAATGATTATAGTTTGAAACCCCAAAAACGAACGCCCTAAAAGATGGGCACCCTCCTTCTTTTTGGACGGTAAAGTTGGTTATCTCGACACGCCGCTGGATATTATTAATGTAAAAACAAATCCTCTATTGCCTAATTCTTCATCCTAACTCCTTAATTAAAGTTAATGAATAACGTCAAACCAATCACTGCTTGCAAAGTGTGTCAGACCTCAAAACAATGTGCTTAGCAATTCTATATATTTGTCTATTCAACGACTATTAACATTTCAGCCATATTCATGAGACAAAAAAATTTTGGGGTACAAATGTAATTGTGAAAACCCAGAAAATGAATGGAGAGGGAGATCTCACCTGATAATGCTACAAAAAGGCTACTAAAGTAAGTCAAAACCTACTGGGCTAATAAATGAGGACTATTGAATCTCCTCCAAACCAAAAAAGAAAAAAACAAAACTATGGAAAAATGAAACATTGAAAACTAACTTTGTAAAAGAAAAAAAAAACCATGACAATAGCTATGAACAATAATATGATATATTCTAAATATTGAGCAAACAACACCAAACCTCGTGAAATAATAATAGAAATCCAAAAATATAACCTCGGTGCATAAAGGATAAAGTACATGGAAGAGCTGTACAAATCTTCTGAGGATTCATACAAATATTCGGGTATATCAAACACTCCCACTTTACTCCACAATTAATGAAACCTTACTATTTAACATACCCATACATCTTTGCCATGTTATATTTCTAGGGATTATGACCCCCAAAAAAGGACAAAAATGAAACAAATCCATTTATATATATATATATGTGTGTGTGTGTGTGTGTGTGTGTGTGTGTGTGTGTGTGTGTGTGTGTGTGTTCCACTTCTAGTCAGGGAACCCTGATTTTGCTTAAAGTCAGGACGTCACCTTTTCCAATTGAATTTTAATGATCCGAGCCGTTCAATTTGTTTAGAACATGTTTTTAATGGTCCCTGAGAGGAATCATAAAAAAAATGACCAGGAAAGGCTTCATCCAAGCCGCTTTTCATACAAATTGTAGATATATATATATTATAAAAAAACTGCTCGGATAAAGCCTTTCCGGTCAATTTTTTCGACAAATCCTCGTGGAGGCCCTTAAAAACACATTCTGAACACATTGGATGGTTCGAATCATCAAAATTCAATTGCAAAAGCCGAGGTTCTGACTTTAAGCAAAGTCAGGGATCCTTGACTAGAAAATTTTCATATATATGGTGTGGTATATGCGGAGGTATCTACGTGCACAAAAAAGATATAATTCTTTCTTTTAATTGAAAGCAACAGTAAGTAAATATGTTCCTCTTCCCTACCTATTCCGTTTAAGGACATACAATGAGTTGTCCATGACGTACTTTACTTCTTGGTGGAACTTAGGAATCATTCATTGTTTATTCCGTGCGTTTATGTAGTACAATGGATCTAAAACAACCTCTCATGCGCATTTTTTTCACCAATCATCCATCTCAACTCAACATCAGTGGAGGTTTATTTCATTTGCACACAACGACGGAAAGGCAAAGGTAACAGCTATATCACAAACCAAGGTGCATCTCAAGTTTACTATCATGCCTGGCCATATTTCATGGAGAGATACTCTGCTATTTTACCTCTAGGAGCTATCCACAAATGGGACAACAAAGAAGTTTATTTGCATGGCTTGATTCAATAATTTATCACTCTTTTTGCTGGGCAATGAACAAGGCACACCTACGCATTTATCAATTCTTGTAAAAGTATGTTAGGTTATGCTCATATTAGCCAGAGTGCTACAATTTTCTCACTAGCGTTGGTTATGATTCGATTGATAGTTTAGTGGTCAACTATATTAACATTGTTCTTATAATTTCGATAGGGGTTCTGCGATGCTGGTTTGTGTAGGAAATACCTACACCCAATCCCTATAAATTACCGGTAAAGTGAAACATTAAACCTTCGAACAAAGAAATAAACTTAATATGATCCAATATCTTATGAATGGCCATAACTTTGGACTCAATTGTGCTAACGGGGAGTCCCAATTGGATTTGAATGGTTTTTCGATCAAGAAATGGCTAGCTTTTGGATTCTATTGAAAAATGGCTCAAAAGTCTGGCCAATGCGGGTAATCCATAACAACTTCAGAGAAGATCATGATGTAAAACCCAACTATAGGGTAGTTTTTGGTTGTTATCGTAGATGGATAGTCAACTTCATTGTCATAAATACAAATCTTGGGATAGTTAAGCAAGATTGGAATTCAGGTGGCAATAACTTGCAGAATTTATATATATCAACTCGTAAGTTTGCCTTCTTCAAATGGAACTTTTCTCATACACTGGCTACAATTAACTTATCCTTGTGATATTTATATATTTTAAAAACTTCTCATGTTTTAGATAATCCTCTGACATTGTGCTTGCCCTCCACCATGTGCACCGAATTTTACTATAGGCAATTTGGATGTGTGTATACAACTACATATAATCTTGCAAAGGTATGCGAAATGATAATCACATGATCTAGAAATTAAATTTTTATAGATCTAATTACATAATGGAATATCATTCTCACATATATTTGAGGAAAAACTCCAACCAATACTACGAGATGGAGAACTAAATCGTGTCATCATAAGCAGTGGAACACACAAATGGAGAATCCCTGTTTCGCAAAGTCAATTAGTTGGTTGGAGCTTCGTCAATTTCGTTGATGAGCATTGCCTTGCTCCATCTGATTTCATCTTCGTTGGTGTATCTGGACATGGACATCTGCACGCTATAGTCTTTGGACGCCATGACGGTGAAAGAGTTTACAAATGGTTTAGGTTCTAATAAGTCGGATGGTACTATCCAACCATTATTGTCGAATAAGCGAGAAATAAATATGCCTTCACAATTATGTAGCCTAATTCCAAAATTTTGGGATTTCTTACCCCTTTATCTTCACTTTTAAGTATTTTATAATATTTAAATATGTTGTATTCCATCCTCTTCGTATGTGAACTCTCAACAATTAATACAAAATGTTTGTATTAATTCTTGAATGTTTGTACAATCACAATCAAGATAAAACACATAATGATGTTAATACAAATCACATCTTTCCAAAGCACATTAAAAATTATAATCTATAAATAGGAAATCTCGCCTGCACCAACGCAATATAACTCACTTTATTTGAATTTTAATATAACTCTATGAAGAATATATAAAGATGTGTTAGTTATGTTTACATACAATAAAACACTAGGACTTTGTCTTGCACTGATAAGAAATGAGGACAAAACACAATTCCTAAAAAACCCTACTCCTCAGATTCATTTGGAGTATAAAAAAAAAGGGGAACAAACAAAATAAAATACATTAATTAAGAAATTAGCTCTTAACCTTCTACAACCGCTTATTTTCTTTTCCTTCCTTTTGTTTCAATTCTTGTTCATTGTTTTCCCTAGCTAATAAATGGAGCCTAGGTTTCTAATTAAAAAAAGCACAAACAAACAAATGTACTGCTGCACACCTCTGAAAAATTCAAATTTCAAATTTCAAATTTAGGCTCTCAATTTTTTTATCCTTATAAGTTCAAACACACAATTCATATGCTTCCATCTTTGTCATCCTCATCCTCTCTTCTCTATCTCTCTCCCCTTTTCATCATCCCTATCTATCTCGCTATTAACAACTTGCTCTCTCTTTGCATTTCTCACTAGCGTAAAGCCCTCTAACCTTTCTCACCCACAATTATACCTTATCCGTTAATGGCAAATGTTTGACGAGATTATGCATACAAACTATGGTTAAGAAATGCAGAGATAGATAAGATAGTTGTGATATTTATTACCCTGTGGATGGGGCTTTGCACTTTAGTCTTGATTAGTGTGTTCCTTTCGATAAAACCACACACGTGGTTCGGAATGAATGTAAATGCCAACATTTCACGAATGTGGATTGTTATTTTAGTTGTAGCAGTAGGACTTGGTGTCTTAGAATATGAATCTCAATGGCATATAAAAATTTCGAAGAGAGGCAAAATTGCATAGTGGCTGCAAATCTACGTTGAATATTCAATCCTGAAAGGCAAGTAAAAGTGCCCTTTTTAAATCTTGTTTACACTTCAGGCAATGAAAAGAAATATTCAAATATGTAACTGCTATTCAAAATCTGTGCTAATTAGCACCCATTATTAAGAACCCTGTTCCTTACTAATTGATAGATATCTTAAAACACAAACTTATTTCACCAATCGAAATGCCCAAAAAAATAAAGACTGCAACTAATCTAACAACGTAATCATTAAAAGAATAGAGATTTTATAAAGAAAAACATGTATAATATATAGATAGTAAAAATAGACAAGACAATACAGCTTTAAAATCTTACCCATAGGCATCTGACAGGAGATCAACTCTACAACCAAATCCAATCTAATAATTGAAAAAAAACAAAACACTTTGCCATTAGATATTAAAATCCATTATAAAAATAAACACAGACATCTCAATTGAACACACCACCTCACTCTTACTATTTGATAATAAGAATATGTTGATACAAACTAATGAGTACAATTTATGGCTGCTTATTGTTCATTTGATAGTGGTTCTGATCAGAACCATACTTACCTTTCGCGATCCTCCATGGTTTGGTATCATAACTGACCACATGATCATCATACATGGGTACTTCATGTTCAACATCATCTGGTTAATCCTAATATATGGTTGATTACAGCCTGCAGAATCGATGATTCACGACAAGCTAGAAACTGTAGACACCCTAATTTGATTATCCGTGAATTCTAAGCAAGATTCTGGATGCGTCCCCAATGATGAAAATTGTTAACGACGTTGTGAAATTTATTTTATTTAGTTAATGCTTCGATTAATTAGATTTCTCCATTTTTTCAAGCCTTTAAGCACACTTGAAAATTTTCAAGCCCAATAACTTGTCATAAACCCACATATAAACCAAAGCCCAAAAGAAGCCCAAACAAAGCCCAAGATTCGGCCTAGAATCCAAAAGTATTGGCCAACAACTTTGTCCTCTTATAAAGTGTTGGCCAGCAACTTTATCCTCTTAAAAAGTGGTGGCCAGAAACTTTATCTTCTCAAACAGTGGTGACCAACTACTTTGGTCGAGACAAACATAGTGGCCACCATCTTTTTTTCTAGAAAACGACCAACTCTTGCAGATTAGGCATGGGCTAAATATGGTGGTTTTAATGACTTTTTCCAATCATTTCTTGGTGAAAATTGAAGTGAGGAAGCTTCTCTTAGGCCTATAAATGGGACCCTAACTCAAGGAGAAAGAGACACACAAAAAGGGATCCACATCAAACCTCTCTCAAAAAGCCTTCTAACATCCTAAGCCTTGTCATTGTGCATTTCTTTTCTAGTACATTTCTCTTCTAAATTAGCCACAAAATTCCCATAAGCCGTAATCCATATTACCAAAAGTCTATAAACAAAGAAAATCCAAAAAAAAAATGTCATTAGCCACCCTTCTGAATTACCCAAAATCCTTTCTCTAATATGATTTTTCGAAGCTTTAGTTAATTAAAGTGCTTTTGGCGGCGAACCAAGTTACACTTGCCGATTTCGTAATTTTGAGGGGACCATCCAGACGTTGATCAAAAGAAGTTCAGTCTTCGCCCTTTTATTAATTTTTGGTAATATTTCATTTCTCTAAATCTAGCCTCATGCATCATCAATTTTATTTATTTTTTTCTTGTTCCCTTTCCTGCAATTGTCTAAATCGCTTTAAAAATTCTTTTAAAATCCCATAAATAATAAGTAGAGATTAATCATTTTGATTACGCGAGATAGGGGTATTTTTTTAAATAAAACCTTCCCATCCCATAACTTAGCTCCCGAACCAAGATCACTCTGGTTATGACAGATCGGTTGTCTCAAATTTTGTTCGTTGAATTCGGTTGCTTGGTTAACTTTAAAATCAAGTGGCAACTCTAACGAATGCGATGTTCTAGTACTTTCAAGGTTTCTCGTAGGGGTCACGGGTGCCCATAGCAACCAGAGGAATGAAGCAACAGGGTCCAACGAAAAATTGTTAGAGACAGCAAAGACCAAATACTACTACAATAAGCTTTGAAGGCACTTCTAGTTATTAATTAGTCTGTGTGACCAAATATATGTTCTTTTACTAAGAAACACTTTCTATGATTCTCTATTATAAAATCGAGGAGTAAGGTTTATGACCAAATCTATGGTCCTTCATTAAGAATATCATTTTGTGTGATTCTATACTGCAAAGTCCAGGTGCAATATTTTATAATGTGCTTCCAATGTTTCTCCAATTTTAAACCTTTGTTGAAAAACGAAAGGAACTCAAACCAAAGCTTCTCTAATCATATTAATCAATCGCTTATCCAGTTTTAATGCCCTCCCTATTTGAGTTAACATAAACAAAAAAAACACCAAATCCTTTACCTCAAAGATGTCACTACAAACGCTAGGCGTCCCAAACAGAAAACCCTATTTATTCAAACAAAATTAATACAATATAAAATGAAGGCCTACAGTTAGCCTCAAAGATGTTACTCACTGGCGTGCATCAAAGCTAAGAACAATATTTACTCCATGTAAGCCTTGCCCCTATGATTGAAGCTCACATATCAATTTGACCATACAATGACGTGGGTTGTCTTAAAAAATGGATCTAAAGCATGGCCGATCCAGATCATCGATGGTAAATTCCGATGAGGGTGGATTGAATATCACGAGTCTCACAAATTAAATAATGATTATAAAATTGTACGGGCCTGTGAAAGGCGGTGGATCTTTAGCTCTACAATCTTTGATGATAACAATAGAGAAGTTGAGTACAAGTGGTCAAGACCCAGCTCTCACCTAAAGGATTTACATCCTCATGCCAGTAAGCATATCCCTCACAAACCAATAAAATTAACCTCTTCTTAAAACGGATATCCACAATTTAAAAAATTGATGTGTCGCGTAAACACTTGAGATGTTTTAAAGTACTATTTTGTTCACCAACCTAAGCAGTAGGTGAACATTACTGATTTTCAATACTAGATGAACATTACTCATTTTTCATAAAGTTTAGTCTGGGTTTTTACTTTGATAATCAAAGACATTTGAGTGCGACAAGACAAGAGCCAATACCTAACCATCATACATCAAAAATCCTACCCATAACCAAACGGTTTACCATTCCGGTTTCGGTTTTACCTTATTATCATTCAAACATTTTCATAAAATTGGAAATTAAAAAACATGGTCATAAACTCCATCATAAACTAGACCCCAACTTCATTAGGATTTCAAGTCTTGAACAAAAATTAGTGCTACAAAGTAGTTGATAAATTACCACCATTAAAAGAGCTCCACAAAATGTTAACACAAGCCAACAACTAAATAGATAAAGTAGACATGGTGGTGTGAATATAAATAGGTATTCAGTTCTGGTAAATATACAAGATAATCCTGTGGAGAGGTATTTTTTTTTTTGAACGGCAGAAAAAGCAATATTTCATTGATAACAACAAAATATTACAAGGAAAGTGCAAAGCTAACGACACCATAGAGTACTAAAGGCCGAAAGCATTCATACAACACCAATTAATGAAGGTTTCAAAGTTGGCGAGAAGCCAACAAAAGAAACACAACCCAAAAAGAAACACCTAAAACCCAAAGACACCCATTGATGCCACTGGCTCAACCCCATCAGACACGGTTCCAAATATGAATTTGAATAAACAGAATTAATGGGAAAACTTAAAATTGCACCAAATCCGCATGGACCCATAGGCCCACAAACCTAAAACCACCCATTGTTCTCGGAAAATAGCCTAAATCCACGCCTCATCGCACCTGATCTCCACGCCAAAACCCATGCATGATCCCATCCATCAACCCAAGTGCTTCCTTCCTTCCACCTGTAATTCCAATGCCGACGATCCCCATAGCAGTACCTAAGAATCCCCATGGCAGCACCCAACACAAAACAACCCATCTCCGATGAGCCCTCCATACTGAACAAGAAGATGACCACAATTTTTACCCATTAAATCTACCTTCGCTGGAACTGTCAACAAAACTGCTGATTGTCGCCCTTCCAAAACCACTCTGCTGTTGCCATAGCCCTTCAAATCCACACTAAAATGAATTTATAGCTAGCAAGTAACCCATTCCTTGTTTTGTGCTTCCAACGACTCTGCTATCTTGCTGATGACTTCCTCCTCTTCTCCATTATATCCTATTCCCGTGATCTTGTTGATAGCCCAGATTGCTTGACCTTTATTTAGCAAAATCTTATTTCTGTTACTGGTCCCCTCAGTTGATACAGATGCCAACAAGGCAGTAGCAACTACAACAGACCTTAAGACTACACATTTGCTCTTATTTCTACCACATTTCCGTTCTGACAAATTCACCTTCGACAGTCCTAAAATTTTTTCAATAGTTTTCCTTTTTTTCTTCCCTTTAACTCCTTTAATTGCTGCTTGAATTGGTACTTGGTTTTCTTCAAGAATGTCTAATTGATGATTATCTTCACCTTGGTTTACTTCCAGACCCTCCTCTACTTGATTAACCTTGGTAATCATCAGCCCCCTCCTCAATCTGATTTCCGTCATTAATTTCTTTAACCACTGTTAAAGCATCATTACTTTCCATAAAACCCAATACATTATTGCAGCTGTCATGTTAAACCTTGGAATTAATTAGCTCCTTAGTGATTAAATTAGTTTCAAAAGTATCCATGACTTTTTCACTTCCCCTTGTTGATGATACAGCCCCTGAAGTAGAACTAAAAGCAGGTTCATTAATGATTTGCTCACCTACTCTCTTCACAAGGCCTGCATTTGCCAGCTCAGCTTCCATGTATGCTGCTTTGTCATCCTTATTTACTGCCAAGTCAACTTGATTTTCAATTCTGGTTTGATCATATTCATCACCTTCTTCAATCATGCACATCCTATCCTTGATCATATGCAAATCAGTAGATGGTAGTTTGTTCTATTTTATTGTTCTGAATGTTGATTCCTCTTCCATTGTGACTACAGACTTTGCTCCTTCTACCAATAGTTCCACATTTCCTACAATTCTTTGTGGTTGCTCAGTAACTATGAGAATATTTCCTTTATCAAACGACTACTCCTTCAATGTGCTTTCATCTACTTGCAAAATTTGCCCCAATAGTTTCCAATCTTTTCAAAAGTTGGGATTGACCATGCATTCAAAGGCATTCCAATACATGAAAGCCAAACAAATCGCTCAATCTTGGCTTGCTCCCTATTCCAAGGTTTTATCTCTTCAAACCAATTGCATAGCCAATTTTCTTTGATAATTGAGTCTCTGGCTTCCACATTTGGAAAAATGATAATTAGAAATCTACCTCCCATGGCTTTGATTTGGATATCCTAGACCCTTTCTTTTCTAAACACAAGCTCCAAGTTCTCTCCTAATAAGAATTTTCTGATTTTAACAACAACACTTCTGCAGAGCCATCCATTGCCAACTGGTTGAATTGGAATACATACATTTCCTTTACTTGATGGCTTTAGAATAGGATCTTGAAGTGTCCCCTTTGCATGTGAATCAACGGCTTTCAAATTTCTCTTTTCTCCTTGCTTACTTGATTCTGGAATACCCTTTCTTCTCCAGACTTCTCTTCCTCTTTGCTCCTTCTGAAAATACTTTGATACCTTTTGGGGGGGGGGTTTGTTCCTGATTCCAGATCTGATTGCATGGCCTCTTATTAGACTCTCTTGAGGTCCTTGAATATCATCCTTCCTTAGAAATCTTGCGAATTTCACAACCAATTTATGACCCCAGTACCATCCATTTCTCGTTTCTTCAACTGCTAGGTTAGCATCTTTGTGGCTATAAAATCTCACGAACCCAAAGCTCTACCCATAAATTTTACTTCTCTTGCTACGAATAAAAATGCTTCTGATCTTCCCGTACCTTGAAAAGAGATTATATGACCAAAATTTTTGAATTTGGTAAGGTAGATTGTCGACAAAAATGGTTGGTATCGTTTGAGTGTAGACTGCCTCCCTTGTTCCCTCCCTCTCTCCTCCCTTCATACCTCCTTTGTATTAGGGCTTAGCTACCATTACATATTCAAACAAAGATATAATATCCAAAATATCTAAAACAATACACCTAATACATACATCCATATTATCACATCCATTTAAAGCTTGCAGAACTTCAAGGCTGTCCGTCAAAATTTGCAGCGTCCTCCACCCAACAGCCTTAGCCCATCTCAACACCTATAAAATTGCCAAAGCCTCCACTCCAATGGAAGACAAAGCATGGACCCGAGTATATCCTTGAGTCGGCTACCCCTACAAGGTCCCTTGAGTGACTCTTTATCCTGTGGAGAGGTATGATGCATGGGTTTGGTAGAAAGTTGAACATGGAGTAATTCCATTCTCCATGGGAAGTAAAAACAATGGAGACTATTTTTTTTATTGTCACTAACAACTGCCAATACAATATGAGCTAAATGCATTTAGCTTATCGGTGTACAATTTGTCTTTCTTCACAATAGGCTTATAGTGATCTAGATACTAAATATGGTGAATCACGTGTCCAATTAAGATATTTCCACTTCCATTTGAATTAAGAAGAAATCCTTATTATGGTGTACAAATGTAGTTTCCTCACTCACTGATGTAGTGAAATTCATGAGAAACTAGTTAGCATACTAGTTCTTGAATCCACAAGAAGAAATAGAATAACTCTAAATTGTTTGTTGAACAAAAGCTGATGCATAATATAGATTACATACCCTTTTATAAGGAAACCTAGCAAACCCTAGCAAATACTACTAAAGAATAAAATATCTCAGAAATTAGGAAAACTCCCAAAATTGAAAATTAGAAATAAAAATAAGAAATTCTCAATTGCAGACAAAGTAAATGAAATTACTCGATAAGAGTAATTCATAATCTAATTATTACCTAAAATAACAAAATTACAAAATTAAAAGTCTAAACGAATGAATTTGACCGAAATCCACCATCAGTCACAACTTAGGGTCGTGAGTATTGACAACAGCGATTTTGCTTCAGCCCACCAAGTTTGGGCCAATTCTGGGCTTGTCAATAAGTTGCCAAAATTGGCAATTTTCAATCAGATGGCATCACAACAAGCATCGACAAGATATCTATATTAATGTTCAACAATTAATGATTCAAGGAATCGTGTGTGTTCTTTGAGAAAATTAATCAAAACTACGCTAAGTCTGACTAAGTGAAACCTTGTTTAATTATTTCAGTTCTAAACTGAGAGAAGCCTAAGCAATATCCATACCTACAAAATATTGTCTAAAAACCAAAACAAAACTAACCTTTAAAACCCTGTGTTCTTCCTGGCTTTGTAATTATTTTTAATATAATTTTGCTAGCTCAGTTTTGATAGTGTAGAAGAGAGTGGTAGTGTTTCGGTTTATGGTCTAATCGATTCACTACTATAAAATGTCACAAAGGTCATGCCAGAAAAATCTCAATTTTTATAAAACCGTGATAAAATAATAAAAGCTATAGTTTTCATCTCAGTTATGCCCAAAACTGAGGTAAAAGGATTTTTAATCTCAATAATCTAAAACACTGAGATTGAAACTTATAGAATGGATCTCATTTTTTAAAAATTGAGATTGTATCTAAAAGAATATATCTCATTTCAAAAAAACTGAGATTATTACTTAAAGATTTTAGATCTTGTTTAATAAAACCGTGATTGATACTTAAAGATCTCGTTTTTGAAAAAACCGTGATTGTAACCATAATGAAAACTGAGACCAAAAACTCAAATTAGACTGAGGCTTGGTTTTCCATTTACTAAAATCAAGTGGGTGATTTTAGCAAATAAAGTGGGTAGGTGATTTTATCTCCAATGAATCTGGACATATGTTCCATTTGACGTCCAGATTCATTGGAGATAAAATCACCTCCCCACTTCATTTGCTAAAATCACCCATTTGATTTTAGCAAACGTTCATTTTAGCAAATAGAAAACCAAGTTTCGAGATGAATACGGTACCCTTCCTCCAAACCTTCCATGCGTGATACAAGATCAATTTCTCCGCAAAATTTTTACTGCTACAGTACTACAAAATTCCCTTCTCCAGCTCCCACTCTCTCAACCCTAGAAACAATTTCCTTCCCTTCGCTCTGACGGCTCCTCGGCCATCTCTCTCTCTCTCTCTCTCTCTCTCTCTCTCTCTCTCTCTCTCACACACACACACACACACACACACATGATGTTTGTGTGTTTTGGCTGACAACCAACGAAGCACCACCGTTCTCCATTGTCGGGCAGTGATCGATCTCTTGACTGGCAAAACCGAGTGACAAGTACAACCATTAGGTATACCCCTGCTGTCTTCTCTCTCACTCCTTCGTTCTTTACTGTAATATAACCCTCGATTTATGAACCTGAATTTATTGTGAAATTGATCACAATTTGTAAACCCTAATTATTTCATGTCCCTAAAAAACCTTTTATCATTTAGGGCTGTGTCGTGAAGCGAACTTAGAGATCCAACTGCAGCGATTGAGCATCTTCTCTTCTGCTCTCTCCTGGTACGATCTTCTATTACGTTGTTTTCCTTTTTTATTTGGGGGTGATTGTGGAGAAGCAAATGGGGAGACACAATATTGATGGGAGAGGTGGTAAAATTGAAAATAGGTGGGATTGTAGAAATGGGGTTTATACGACACTTTTTGTGGATAACCACCCCTCTGAAATTAGGAAGATTTGGGTTTACAACTTGTTCCATAGATTTGGTAAAGAAGTAGAATCTCTGGCCAATGATTTGGATTCGTAAGGTTTAACCTCAAAGATGATGTTATCACAGCTATTGCCAAAACTAACGGCTTTTGGTTTTGGAATCATAAGCTAGTGTTCCAGATAGCTAGATTTCATTCAAAGAAGAGAAATTCCAAAGGGCTTGGCGACAAAGAGCATTCGAAGCAAGCTATTAGAGGCAAGATTCTACGCACCTGGAACAATCGTGTTTAGACCCAAGTCTTCTTGCAGCAGTCATGATAGAGTTCTCTGCTTATTTAGTGTTGTTGTGTACTTCTAATTGTAGTACACGAGCTTATCAATCATGTTTAGACCCTAGTCTTCTTATAACAATTGGGAATCTAAGCCAACGCTAGCATACCCGGCACTATATCATAGGCAAAACCCAAAACACGAGAGTCATGTTTTGGTAGTTATGGTTTTTGCTCTCTCCTATGGTTTAGTAAGCACTCCGTTATTCTATTTCCTATGGGTCACATTGGAAACATTGATATATAATTTCTTCGGGTATGTTTGAAGTCTCTTAACAGTTTTGGTGTAATTTAAGTTGTCATTGTTTGGTTAATGCAGTACAGGTGCCCCTTTGAATGAAGCAAATAAAGGAGGGAATGGTTGGTGGAAGGAATCATTTGAAGCACATATGGACCTGTTATCTGGAGTAGTAGATTAGACTTAGGGTGATTGTTTTTTGTTGTAAATTTTCAGTTATCATAGAAGTACTTTATATATCTTTTTGTTACAAGAAGTATTCATGCAAATCAACCTTTCGAGATTCAATTCATTCAACCAATTTTTTCACAGTGATATGTTTGATTTCTTGGAGTTATCCATAATTGTTCAATTAAATTGTTGGTTTTACGGGTTATCTGACTTCTGATTGGAACAAAAAAATGGGATAAAGAAAAGATCTCACTTACCCATTAGCGAGATTGTTTCTTTAACATATGATTACGGTTCTGAGTAAAAGTGTGGTTGTCTTCTTGTTAATAACCACGGTTGCATCCATCCTATAACTTCCGAAACAATCACGGTTTCTGAAAAAAGTGAGATTATAACTTCCAAAACAGTCACAATTTTTGACAAAAGTGAGATCTTTATGCTCTTTTTTTTTTTTGGGTAGTTAATCGATGTATTAGAAACCAGAAAAAGAATTCACAGTGGAACAAAAACTAAGGCATGAGCCTGTACAAGAAATGAACCAAAAAGAGACTAAAGCCTATACAATATAAAAAGCCGAGATAGGAATGTGCCAGTTTTGGCAAAGCTGAGTGGATAAAGGGGTAGGCTTAATGTTCCTGCTTTGGGAAGCTTTGACCTTAACTTCAAATCTGACTTGTCCGATCATTGCTGAAGGAGACCTATGAATGCCTTTAAAGATTCTAAAATTCCTCTCCTGCCAAACAAAATAAACTGCAGCAGCAAAAGCAAGCCTCCTAATAAGTTTAGAAACCCTTCCCTTTGAAATGAGAGGAGAACCAGGCAAGCTTTTGAGACCAAAGAGTAGGACCAGGGGGAATGCAACATAGATTTACAATGGTCGTCCACACCTGGCTGGAGAAAGAACACTAAAAAAGAAGGTGATCCAAAATTTTAGGAAAATTATCTCAAAGAGGACAAGTATAGCTAGAAATGACCCCCCATTTGTGAAGTTTATCCCTTGTTCTTAAGCTGCCTCTAACAGCCAACCACAAAATAAAACTATGCCTCAGAATATTTTTTGAAAACCAAACCACCTTGTGCCAAGAGACTAGAGGATTGTGGATCCTAAAAGCATTCCAAGCATGGGACACCTGATACTTGGATGTAGGAGAATGAGCCCAAATAACTGAGTCAGAGACGTCGGGATGGGGCAAAAAGTTAGGGCAAGAGAGAGAAAGAAAAGGCCAAGTCCATACATCATTATATATAATGCAAGAGACTTTAGCTGCCATATGAATACTAGAAACAGACTGAAAGTGAGGGCCAAAGTAATCAAGAAGAGGCCCAGCTGCCTGCCGGTTATCGTGCCAAAAATAAGTGGTAAATCCATCTCCAATGATGTGCTTGATAAAAGGTCTCACTTTAGGCCTAAGCTAGAGTAACTTCCTCCAAGTCCAGGAGCAAAAGGATGGGATATTCATTGACCAAAGGCTGTGATTCTTGATGACATACCGATAACTCCATCTGACCCGTAGAGAATTCTGATGAGAACATATAACCCAAAGATGTTTAGCCATTGCAGCATAATTCCAGTCCGCAATTCTCCTAATGCCAAGACCCCCCTCATTTTTAGGACAATAGAGATCTTTATGCTTAAAACAATCAAGTTTCTACTTTATGATCTCAGTTTTAATGAGTTTTAGTCCCGGTTTTATCATGTGGTTAAAAGATTTGGACTTTTAGTTACACCTTGATAGACCACGGTTTTGAATGCAAGACTAAAAGTGAAAGGTCACACCAAATAACCGAGATCTTTATCTATTTTTGTAGTAGTGATTTAGATCATTTATGAACTCAAATAAACGATTGGGATTCTTTATCTGGCACAAGGACACGCTATAGTAGGGGAGATCATGTTTCATGAATTGGTATCCCAGTTCAAGGTTCATGAGTTGGGTAACGTCGATAATATAACCACTCCCCCACTTTGCCTAATCCCATACGATATCCAAAAACTACGACGACTTGTCAATAATTCTTATACAAAAATACCCAATGCACGAGCAACAGAGAAGAGAACAATGAGAAAAACATACATAGTGAACAGGTTATAGACAAAAACCACCAAAGTTATCAGATTGGATCCCACAAAAAGGGCGAAACAAAACCCTAGCAAATAGGAGACAACAACAAATACATACAAACCTAAACTACGATATTGTGTACATCGACTTATCACCTACTGCGAGCCATCATCCCCATGATCGTCTCCACCTCTGGAGCGGTTACCAAAGTCATTGATCGCACTAGACCAGTCATCGGACGCATTTGGCAGATCTACCTCACGCTGCTATTCTCGTAACACAGACGCCCAACTTCAATGTCTAGCCTGAATCCATCGAAATCCCTCTGCAGACCGTCGAAGCCATGCTCCACCGCAATCAATCTTACCACCGCCGCTTTAAATCGTTCCAACATTTCATTAAGATGCCCAACTTCAACGTCCAGCCTGAATTCATCAGAATCCCTCCTCAGACCGTCGAAGCTATACTCTATCGCAACCAATCTTACCAATACCGCTTCAAAATCGTTCCAACAAGCCTTAAACCTACCCACCAGATGGACAAAACCGTTGCAAAGAGGGATCAAGGCGTTAGCAATAACTCACCTAACCAAACATTATCTCAAAATGTTCTTCTTAAAACTCTCATCCAATCAGAGCGTGTGTCTCTTGGCTTTTCAGATAAAAGACCTGTAGACTAAAATGAAATACTAGTAGTATCGAAACCCAGAAAATAACACCACTGACCCTGGACAGACCTTTATTTTTAAAAAAGACCATAGACATGTCTTTCTGCCTATAATCTTTACACCTCATAAAAGGAATATGGGCCCCACCGATGTCAATAAAACATTTTTAGGTTTGAGAACTGGACCCCATCCAAACCCTAACACCTGGGCCTTCATATTCCTCGTATGAGCTTTATTAGAGTGGACTATTTGATCTTATGGGGTGTTTAAGGTGGTTTTTTGAAAAAATTATTTTTTTACGGTTTTTTATGTGATGCATTATGAGATAATGAACTGTCTCCAATTTTTGAAAAAACCAGTTTTTGTTAGTGGAACACCCTCTTACTATTTGAAACAATTATCTATATGATCAGCAACTTTTAAACACAAGATATCTATGGTTAAAAAAAATAGCTAAATTATACAGTATAATACTAAACACAATCAACGAACGAAACCAAAAAATACTAACGGGCACGGGAATTTGTGCCCCGCACGAGGGGCCAACTAGTTGGTATTAAAAGGTAAAAGGAAATTGAAGATACTAAAATATGAGTTTGACATGAGTGCGTGCTCTGCATGTGCCCGATGCTAGTACGAACAAATGCAAAACTTGTCATATCATTTTTTCAAACTACAAAAATCATTTTTTAAACTTCTTTTTAAAATATCTTGATAACTTTTTTAAAACAAAACAGTTAAAATATATATATATATATATATATATATATATAATTTTTTTTTTCAATTAAGAAAAAATTGTGATTTTATCACATTTCCAAACAAAACTAGATTTTATTATCCCATAAAATTCATTGGAGAACAAGACCAATATATTTATCCGGTTAGAATGTGCATTCCATGTATACGTAATTAATTTTCCCCTTCTACTACTTTATGATTTATTTCCAAAAACTTGGCCATCACTCCCCAAGTAGTTGTCCTCGTTTACGTCTAAGGATTGTTCTCCAATAAATTTATTGGTAAAAAATTAAAGATTTTATTAAATCTCTTCACAAATAAATAAAATTTTGGGTGATTCTATTAACCACCCTTTTGTTTTTTCCATGTAACTCATTTTCTTCATTCAACCCACACCTAAAATTCTCCAAACCAAATTTACTCTATACAACCCACAAAATACATCTAATCTACTCAAAATACCCTTAACCTTATCCTATAGCCACCCATCACCACCACCGCCATCGCCACCACTAGCCATCTCCTCTCCTTTCCCCTCTCCCCCTCTCTCTCTCTCTCTCTCTCCATTGTTGGTTTGATAAACTGAAATTCACCATGGCGACTAGTTTTCATACTTTGAATATCGAAATACACAACCATTTTTCGACAACCACGTGTTGATTTATATTGAAGGTCAAATTTTCAAAAATTGGACCTTGTCTATTTTCAACATCCTCATGTTGAAATTTATGTCTCTATTTAGCTTCTTAATGTTGAACCAAATACTTGTGAAATTTGTGGGAAATAACCCTATCTATGTTCGACATAATCCTGTCAAAATGTATGTTTATATTCAACTTTCGAATGTCGAACTAAATACACGTTGATAAAAAAATATTGTTGTTTTCGACAATAACATGTCGAAATATAACCATATTTTCAGCTTCTTAATGTCAAAATTTGTGAAATCAAACATGTGAATTTCTCAGGTATCGTTTTTTGGAATGCAAATGTTGATGTAATGCGTAGAATCCGATATATGATGACGAAAAAGTAACTTAAGTCGACAATTTATTACTGAACTTTGTCTTACATAATTTCAGTTAAGTGAAAAGTTTCATCATCGATATGTTGAAAAAGTTTACATATTTCGTGATATGAATGTAAAAAAAATCGCAAATTTTTAAATTTGTTCTTGGTGTTCAAATGTTCAAATGGGAACTCATCATTGATTGAATGTCTACTCCTTCATTCTCCATTAAGAGTGTGATGAAGAAGAAATTTACGGGGGGAAAGGGGTGGCATGAAGGTGGAGTTTATAGATGAAGAAGAAGTGTTTGGCTAATGAAGTGTTATGTAGGGGCATTTTGGTTTTTGCACAGTAATAAAAAATGAAGAAGTTTTTTTGAGTTACGTGGAGAAAAAAAAGGGTTGTTAATGGAATTACCCAAAATTTATCGGTCAAAACCCCTAAAATGCAATGGACCTTGTTACAGGTACAAAGGATTTGGTACAGAAAATGTACCGAAATCTCTCGGGGACTCACTTTTGGGTCTCACACAAGTGATCCGAACCGTTCATTGTTTTTAGAACATTTTTCCAAAGGGCTACACAAAATTTTAGCTCAATCGGACGGTTAGAAGTACTTGAACGAAAGTCTCACCGTTTCAATCGAATTTTTTTTGTTTGAAACGGTGAAACTTTAGTTCAAACACTTCTAACTGTCCGATTTAGTTGAAATTTTGTGGGGCCTTTCGGAAAAATGTTATAAAAACAATGAAATGTTCAAATCACTCATATGAGACCCAAAAATAGATCTTTGAGAGGGCTCGGGACATTTTCTGTACCAAACCCTCCATACCCGTAGGTTTATCGAAAATGCAATTCCCCAGCTCAGTTTCCATACACCGATAATTTTAATACTAATATTTCCCCTGCCCAGTCTCTTATCCAACGGATCGCACGATCCCCAGTACGATCCAGCGGTTCAAAACTATTTCAACACTTGATATATCAGCCCCGAACGTCGCTCTCGTTAAACCCCACCCCATTTCTAGGGTTTAAAGCATCTGCGCAGGGTCAGTCACAGAGAGAACAAGAAGAAGCAAAGCGTATCAGAACTCGTTGAAAGGTTTACTCTTTGAAATATTTTGCTCAGATTCTTCTATATACATACGCGATGTATATACACATGCCCATGTTCATATGCGTACAAAGAAATTGCCGAGCTCTTTATGCTTGATTCATTTTCTATGGATCGTTTTAGACTGTTGTGTTTTTTGTGTTCGATATATGTATTTCTACTTCTCGGGGATTGATTTGGTGAACATATGTTTATGAACTGTTTTCGATTTCATTTCATGTAGTTCTTTTTAGATTGTCTCTTGTAGCCTTCGATGCGGTTTTGTCCCACCTCTTGTTAATTAGGGGCTTTTGGTACCTCCAGTTTTTTCGAGTTGTATTTTGTGGTTGAGATGAGATTTGTATATATACATTGTTCCACTGTTCCGGTAGGCTGTAAAGACGGGTTTTTGAAGTGTCTCACCAACCAAATCCTCTTGGGAGAGAGATCCCACAAACTCAACAGTGTGCCGTGACATTTAGATATAAGTGCAAATTGTTTACAGTTTCTTATTATCCAATAAATCCCATGGCTCATAACCAAAATAAAGTCATTCACAACTATTACACATCAAGCAACATTTTGCACAAACACTAAATCACCCACAATTTATTACAGTTCATCAAATTCCCAAATGCTTAGAGATGATAGATATAATTACGTACAAACACTTTTTGCACTCCTGCTATTCATCTATAGAAGCAACTTCACGATGGAAGGGTCATAATGCTGTAAAAGGTACTCAACATTGCTATCAGTAGAGACTTTATAGTTATGAGAATTTCATTAGTTGTAGAACTTCTCAAAAGGGTATGAGAGAGAGAGAGAGAGAGAGAGAGAGAGAGAGAGAGAGAGAGAGAGAGAGAGAGAGAGAGAGAGAGAGAGAGAGAGAATTACGCCATTTGGATGGCTGGGTCAAGCAGAAGTAGCCCCCAAGAATATTTTCCTCACTCCCAAATTCCCAATGCTTGGACTCCAGACTAACGTATAATCCATGGCTTGAGAAGATGTGGCAGCTGATCTTGGTTCAAAATGCATGCATTCTGGGGGTAGGAAAGCCACCTTGTGTTCGCAAGTAGGAACCCTTGTAAAGTTTGGTCATTAGACTTGTCTTAGTCACCAAGCCCAAAGAACCCATTTGGTATTCCTACAGGTGTATGGAATGTAACATTGTTTTTCTTTTCCTAAGAAATTGTATTCCTAGATAAACTCAAACATGGTGATTGTCCAACTTCTATTTCTCCTAAACTTATTATTTGATCTACTGGCAAATCCTTGAGAGAGTTCGGAGGACAAAATATTCAGCGGGAAGCATCATATAATATAAGGCCTAGTTTCCTTAATTATCCAAACTGGATAAATGGACTAAACTGGCTAAAGCCGACAAAAACACTGATTTTGAGATGGGTCATTCTCACATATATAAACTATAAGTGCAAATAGCGGAAGCAACTTGTTTAAAGTCCATCAGCTATAGACGGCTTTTTATGGGAAACTCACCCTAAGTATATGCCAAACTACCCATAACCAAGCGAGCTATAAGTCATAAGCTTAAATTTTCAAGAGAAAGAGGGAAAGTATCCTGATAATATAGATCAGGGAGCTCTCTTCCTAACTTTACAAACTAGATTAAAAGATTTTTCGCTTTTATGTTACTTTCTCTTGATGTTCATTTGCCTATTTCAAGTAGATGTGCATTTGGTTCTACAGCCTTTTCAGCTCTGGATTGTATTTCTTCTTTGCAGCTGATATATTGGATATTTTGACCACCCGATAAAAATCTTAGTATGCTTTATGTATGATAGCTCTCAGATAATATAGCTGAAAGATTGTATTTCCTGCCGTGGATGGTGTTAGTGTATCAGTAGTACAAGTAGTTAAAGGCTTTCCACCAACACGTGGCCGAGTTTGGGAACACACGATCAGTATTATATCTTTGATTTTTGCTGTTACTGCACGGTAAAGGGCACACAGTAAGAAGTCTTTGTGCTTCACAAATTAGAAGGAACTCTTCGATGAAAATTCTGTAACCATTTCATGTGAATTGCTATGTACTTTACAAATATCTTTGAAATTTTTATATGCTTTTGCCAGGTAACTGGAGCTTCTAGCCCTTCTATCTTGACAGCATATATAATATCCTTACAAACTTAATGACAGGGAACTTAGAAGGTTTTGTGCTCTTTTTGAGGTTGCAGCAATGGCGTTGTTTAGTAAAGTTGGAAATATACTCAAGCAGACTGTGAGCAAGAACATCAATTCGGAACTTTGTGGATCCAATTCTTCCATCTTCCAAATGATAAGATGCATGTCATCTTCGAAGCTCTTTATTGGAGGTGCATCCGGTTCTGCCAAGTTCAAGTTATTACCCCATTCTGTCTGTTGTGCCAATATTAGTTTTGTTTGAATTGCAGGAGTCTCATATGCTACAGATGATACAAGTTTAAGAGAAGCTTTCGATAAGTATGGAGAAGTAGTTGAAGGTTTGTATATATCATTTTGGTAGATGACATCATAAATGTTAGCCTGTGGATTTCGTGTCATTTGTTTTCTTAGTTTGCTGAACCGTTGAGAGAGTCTTCAGGATGATTTGTAGTTGCCATAAAATTGTTGTTGAGCATAAAATGTATGCTCATGGTGGCCAGAATCATGGGATTCATGACTAATTGTTGGAACGAGTTTCAACTAGTAAGAGTCAAATCTTGTCGTTGATTCAACTCTGGAATCGTTATTACAAGAAGGGCACATAGCAAAAAACTGGAGGATGCAATGGCTCACTCAATATGCACACCATTAATGATTGAAATTTGCCTTAGGTCTAGTTTTTCAAAAGATTTTAGAACCCAGGTGCTAAAATCTTGATATTTTAAATCAAAAAATGAAGTGGATCTGTGTATCGTTTTTCAATTTTTTTTGCACCAAATTAAAGTACACGAGGAGTACTTTAATTTGGTGCAAAAAATAAAAAAAGATGCACGGAACCACTTCATTTTTTGATTTGAAAAATCATAATTTTAGTACATAGGTGCTAAAATCTTTTAAAAAACTGAGCCTAAGTAGGTTGTTTATGTGGGATATATGAAGTGGATTGCAGCGGTGTGAAAGATTCATTGACGAACTTAGGTCAAACTTCTAGCGTTTTGAACTTCAGCCGAAATGGAATTTCATCCCAAAAGGCCAAAACAGAGAAAAAAAAATTCAATGAATCAAGCATGACTTCCTATGATGACCTACTAATACTATTCAAGGTTAAAATTAAAATACTTGCTACTATAAGAGTGAACTGGCTGGAAGATTAATAAATCACCCTTGGCTAAAAAACTGTGTCTTGTGAACTTGTTCCTTTCTCCTTATTATTCCTCTATGCTTCAAATGGACACCTGTCCAGAATGGAGGAGGCTTTGGTTTTGGTTGATGGACTTGGTTTTGATGTGTTTGAGAAGCTATGTCGTGTGATGAGAAGTTGGAAATATTCTGGTTATTAACAGTGGTGTGCTTTATATTTTTGCAGCAAGAATCATTATGGATCGTGAAACTGGTAGGTCCAGAGGGTTTGGCTTTGTTACCTACACTAGTAGTGAGGAGGCTTCTGCTGCTATCCAGGCCTTGGATGGACAGGTACTGATTGCTATTGTTTCTTCTCTATCTTCCTGGTACAGTTGTAGGTTGGTGATGTGCTGGTCATGGAATCGTGCTCCATAAAGCATCTATGACATGTTATTTTTGGTGAATGTTTGGCTATAATTTTCTGGATCTTTGACTTGTAATGGAACAATAGTTTAAAGGAATTTAATTGCCATAATGGAGAGATCTCTGGAAAGTGGAAACAATAAGCTTATTGACATGCCCTTTAATATCTCAGTGCTCTCTCTTAACATAGACCACATTGAAACTCCACATGATTGAATTGCAATAATATATAGTAGTTATTTTCTTTTTTGTTGAAATTTAGCATGGTAGATTCCTTCTGTATTTGTTCCGGGAGCTATGAATCATTGATATTTCTAGAAGGGGAGTCTCGTCTGTTTTGAATACCAATTCTCCTCGGATACTCAAGACACGTATCTGACACTTATACGTATCCCATACTTGAAGTTTGACAAGTATATGATACTTTTCGCATACTCTTAGTTACACATCTAACCTTTTATTGAAATGGGATTATAATATTTGTACCATAAAAAGGTTAAAGTCCAAATAGAAAAAAGAATCCTTTGTGGGCCAAAAAAGACTAGTTTTCTAATATTCAATGTTGTAAAAGTTGCTAACTGCTAGTTAGGTAGGCAGTTAGGTGGCCTGGCACCACCTAACGCCGAGGCCGATTAATTGGCGCCTAGGATGAAGCAAGCTTTCCTTTATTATTTTCCTTAAACACCTCCCCGTTTTGGAGTAAGTAGAACCGCATAAGTAGTAGAAAACATTAAATAACATCTAAACAGAGGAAATAGAGCCTACATATGCATAATTTCTTAAAAAACACTAACGTACATACACCATGAAAACATGTGTGACTTGCGTTCGACAGCAAAATCGAAAGCATGTGCTTCAGGCATAGCCCCTTGGTGCTTCAATAAGGATTGAGCCTTGTAAAACACTGTTTCTCTCCATAATTCTAATTTAGTACTAACACCTCTGGCAGTTTCTTTTACCTCGATAGTGTCATCTGCAAACAACACATACTATGAGATATCCTCCTGAATATGCCACGTCAATTCATCCATAACCAAGACAAGGAGGTACGGACTCAAGGCTAACCCCTTGTGCAAACCTATCGTGAGATCGGAAGTTCACTCGTATCCCATGCTAGTGTTCTAATGGTAGTGAGGGCACCTTCATACATGTCTTTAACCACATCTATTTTCCTCTTAGTCACTCTCTTTCTCTCCAATACCTACCATATAATATCCATGGGCTCCCTCATCAGCCTGTTATAAAACTATGAATACCATATGGCGATGTCTCTTCTTTTCCCTATGCTTTTCTACCGGTCTCCTTAATTGATAGATTGCTTCCATGGAGGATCTTTTAGGCATAAATTCAATTTTTTTCTTTGACACCGTAGTCACCATCCAGGAGCGATGCTCAATAATTCTTTCCCACAATTTCATTAACGACTATCTACTTAATGCTTCTATAGTTGTTGCAACTTTGAATATTCCCTTCATTCTTGTATATAGGTACTAAGGTGCTCATTCTCCATTCGTTGGGCATCTTCCTAGTAATAATAATCTTGTGAAAAAACTTTGGTAACCGATTCACTCCCACTTCATCTAGATTTTTCCACATAAAACAAGTGGCTAAATTTTGGAAAGGGAGTTGTTCAAGTTTACCTTATGTTGTATTAGCGTGCTCTATACACTTCGTTTTTCACTGGCTATGATGACAAAAAGGCCGGACTTACAGCTGCTTCCTCATGGTTGGTAGTAGATTGATGAAACATCTCCGAGGGTAGTTGCTGAGCCAGTTGTGTGTGATTTTTTTGTTGCTCATCTTATTTTGTGTATGAATAGAACTATTTGCTCTCGTTAATTGTAGAGCTAGGAAAATAATCTATTCTTCTTTACTGCTTTCTCTTTATCTCTCTTACCCAGTCAATCTTTTGTTTTGGGGAAATTTTGTTTGCACCCCTCGTCTCAGTACAGATACCAAACATGTCAATTTACCATTTCTCCCTTTTCTTCTCACTACCCACTTCCATTCCCTCCTCCGACCACCACCATCAACGAACTACCGGTTCCATTTCCAAAATCATCATTGGCGCCACCATCACCACCAGTTCCTCCATCAATTCATTACCCAACAGATCTTGTCTTCAATCCTTCCCACCCATGAAAACATGCGTGACTTGCGTTCGGCAGCAATATTGAAAACATTTGCTTCAGGCTTAGGCTCCATGGCCCCCTGGCGCTATACGCCTTGAGCCTTTTAAAACGCTGCATCTCTCCATAATTCTAATTGAGTACTAACACCTCTAGCAATTTCATCTATCTGGAGAGTATCATCTCCAAACATGCCATGGGATATCCTCTTGAATATGCCTGGTTAATTCATCCATAACTAAGGCAAAGAGATATGTACCAAGGCTGACCCTTGGTACCTATTGTGAAATCGGTCGTATCCCCCTGCTAGTGATCTAATGGTAGTGAGGGCACCTTCATATGTATCTCTAACCACATCGATTTTCCCTTTTGTCACTCCCTTTCTCTTCAAAACCCGCCATATAATATTTATAGGCTCCCTATCATCAGCCTTTTCTAAAACTATGAAAACAATACGGCAATCTCTCTTCTTTTCCATGTACTTTTCTACTAGCCTCCTTAATATATAGATTGCTTCCATAGTCGATCTCTCAGGCATAAATCCAGATTGTCTCTCCGACACCGTAGTCACCATCCTGAAGTGATGCTCAACTCTTTGCCACAGTTTCACCGTACAACTATCTACTTAATGCTTCTATCGTTGTTGCAACTTTGAATATCCCCTTCATTCTTGTATATAGGTATTAAGGTACTCATTCTCCATTCGTTGGGCATCTTCCTAGTCATAATAATCTTGTTGAACAACTTTGTTAACCAATTCACCTCCACTTCATCTAGATTTTTCCACATAAAACAAGTGTCTAAATTGTACTGTGCAAGTTTACCTTACGTTGTGTTAGTGTACTCTATACACTTCGGTTTTCACTGGCTATGATGACAAAAAGGCCGGACTTACAGCTGCTTCCTCATGGCTGGTAGTAGATTGATGAAACATCGTCAAAGGTACTTGCTGAGCCAGTTGTGTGATTTGGGTGTGCGTTTTCTTGTTGCTCATCTTATTTTGTGCGTTTTTTTGTTGCTCATCTTTATTGCTTTCTCTCTCTCTCTCTCTCTTACCCAGTTGATCTTTTGTTTTGGGGAAATTCTGTTTGCAACTCCCTTTCTTTTCTCTGTACTAATACCAAACATGTCAATTTACCTTTTCTCCCTTTTCTTTTGACTACCCACTTCCATTCCCTCCTTCGACCAAGATCCCTCCCACCGACCCTACGCTTCCCGTCCTCATTGGGAACCACCACAGGCCACCATAGCAACCTGGCATCTCCACACATCAACCCCTTTTGTCACCATGCAAAACCCCCAATAGAAAAATCTCACTTTATGATACTCTCAGAACCCCGTTTAATCCTTAAAATAGAGAAAGTGAGAGAATCAACCACCTGCGGAAATTGCAAAGCTCAAATGTTCGAAGCAATATCTAAGAACGAATAGCAATTCTTCGGATTAGAACTACGGAGCATTATACCCTTGGTCGAATTTGCTGGATAAGTTATCATTTGCTGTTTTTATGCATGGATAAAATAAAAAAAAAGTTGTCAATCGCTGTTCAATTTTGGACTGCTAAAATTGGGTCATTTCATTGGTTCTGATGAAGAAACCAAAGAATTAAATATAGGTTTCAAGTTTGTTGATGCCTTTTGGCTTTGATTTGAGGGCATGATTCCGCAACAAACGTGACGGTATAGGGGGACCACTGTTTCAGTGGTATTCTGTGAGCAGCCACTTTGTGCATTTATTGCCAAAGGTTAGGTCTGTCTCCAATCCATCTGTTTCAGTGGTATTCTGGGAGCAGCCACTTTGTGCATTTATTGCCGAAGGTTAGGTCTGTCTCCTATCCAACCCCCGCCCATACCCCCAATTATTGGGGACTAAATGGGTTATGTTATTGTTGTTGTTTCAAGTTTGTTGGCTTGATCAAAGTCTGGTTACTCACTATAGAAGTTCAACTTGTGATGGCTGGGGTTAATCATGTTTTTTGGTCAAAGATCTAATTAATGGCTTTCTTCACTGGTTTTGTTTTAATTGGTTTTGGATGTGATATATTTGTTCTCTTGAGGTGATATGGGTTATGCTGTTTGGTGTATAATTTGTGATTGCTGATGGTAGTGGTGATAGTGCGCGGACCATCACCTAGGCCAATTTTTGTTACGCTGCTACTATTTTGGTTATTTTTATGGGGTAACCAAATAGCAATGTTAAATTATTATCCTATGCCATAAAATTTGGAATTGATGATATCTTGTTTGGTCACATGTGGTATCCATATCCCATAGACTGGCAGATGGTTAAACTCATTCCAAATTGCTAAATCGATTGGGGGTATAGGCGGGGAGGATGGGAGATGGACTTAACCTTTTGCAATAAATGAATGAAATGGCTGCTCTCAGGAAGTTTACTCTGGAAATAGTGGTCCCTCTACTACACCTTGGAAAATCTAGGAGCTCAAAGGGATGTTATGTTGTTGAATCATGCCCCCAAATTGGAAGTTGAAGGCATTAGAGAGAGCTGGTCTAGGTCTCTGGAGACACAATTCAGTTACTGTGCTCTTTACATTGGTTAGTGCATGTAAATCCCAGAGCATCATTAATGCATAAAACAAGAATAGGAAAGACTAATGCTATGAGTTCAATAATGATAATGTGCACAGTGAATATTACAGATCATTCGCACAAACCTCCTCAACTGTTTCAAGTTATCTACGCAAAACAGGACATTTATACAGTTGTAATACAACTTATTGACAAACGTATCTTGGCCATCTCCATATTCTACTTTTTTAGATTTTTGCATATGTTGTATCCGTATCCTATAACCGTGTCCATGCTTCATAGTCTTGGTGGCAATGTATTCTCTGCATCATTTTTCTCATTTGGTGTTAAGCAGTGTTTAAGCAAGTAGTTAATGCGGATAAATTGGACAATCTAAACCTTGAGAGATTTTCACATAACATTAACATTACCCTTCTCGCTGTGTTTGATAAATAAATTAAGTGTATAATAGGAGAAAGAGCGCCTATTAGGAGGTGTTTTCAACTCTTCGTCTGGTATCAGCCACTATCAGGAACTAGAAGTGATCTTTTTGTATCTTGTGTATTGCTTTGGCCTTTTAATTGATAGTTTGTGCTTGGAACTAGAGGCGTTTTTAACTGAATGTCTATGCCAGGAACTTCATGGCCGAAGGGTGAGGGTGAACTATGCAAATGATAGACCTCCGAGAGTTGGGGGGTATGGCGGCGGCGGCGGCTATGGTGACAGTGGTGGCTATCGTGGAGGTGGTGGTTACGGTGGCGGCGGCGGCGGTTTTGGTGGCAGTGGTGATAACTATGGAGGAGGCGGGTATGGAGGCAACAATTATGGAAGGGGAGGTGGTGGTGGCAGTTATGGAGGAGGCAACTTTGCGCAAGGTGACACTTATGCAAGTGGAACTGGTTCAGACACTTTGAACACTGGTAATTATGGAGGTGGCAGCAGCCAGGGTTTTGATTTTGGTGGAGGTGCTGGCGGCAGTGATAACTTTGTTAGTGGTGATGGTGGAAATACAGAATTGGTGTACGGTGGGGATCAATTTGGTAGCACTGAAAACAGCAACATGGCTGATGCTTCTGGGGATTTCACCGCGCAAGAGGATACCATTGACGCAAACTACAAGGAGGATGATGATGCTGAGCCTGATGATTATGCCAACAGAAGGGCCTGAGATGTTACTCGGGAAAACTTGCAAACATCGAGAATTCTGGGCATAGTAAAGTTGATAGTTGGAAACTTCCATGTGTCTTGTTTCCTGCCCGAGTCCCCTCCCCACCTCTTTCCCTCTCTTTCTCCGTCTCTCTCTCTCTCTGAACTGCTTTTGTTAATGTTGGATTCAGCTTTGGAAACTCAAGTTTGGTGCAATTTTCAGTCGTAAGGTTCTGTATTGACAAGTGTTGGTAGAATGCTATATTGTGGTTCAGGTACTCGATCTTCATTTTTATAGTTTATTTCCTGAAAATAATTTGTCATGTCAACGGTGTATTATCAATCAACCTGGGCAAATTGCAGTGTGAAGAGTTGGTATTATTTCAACAGCACTCTGAGGATACTTCAGCAGATTATAACACAGTATAGTTTGTATTTTCCGCCTTCTAGGAGTTTAGAAATGTGTACGAGGCCCGATAATACAAGCTGAATGGACTGTTGAGAAGAAATCAAGCTATATGAATCAATACATAACTTATACCCTATTGAAATGTGTTTTCAAAAACTTCCAAACCCTAAATCCTGATTTTCTATAATTTTGCCTTTTTTAATTTTTTGAAATTAAAAGAGGGGGAGAATAAAGTGGGGGGAGGAGGGAGGGTTCAGAGTCATTTTTTTGAAAAAACTTTTCTAATTGATACTGAGTATTTTTTTGGTCTATTAGTAGTACTTGCAAAACAACAAACAATTACTGTAAAAAATATTTGAATGCATATATGTATTTTTCAAATAGTTTCAGTCCTTAAATATGATGTTAATTTTTTCCCAAGTACCCAAAAAAAGAAATGATGTTAATTTGTGTTTGTTCGATACACCGGGCAAAAAAAACACCCTTATGTGATTTTTTAAGCAAGTATTGCTGTGATGTTTGATACACGAGGTCGGAAAAAATACCAATGTGATATTTTATCAACTACCAATAATTTAATTTTTTATCAACTAGCATCGTGTCCATTTGATACCTGATTGTTGGAAAAAAATTATCCTACGTAATTTTTGTCCTGTGCATCGAATGGGTACAACGCTAGTTGTTACTAATAGCGAAGAAAATACTTACTAGTATTGCATCTATGATAAGTAATTATGTATGTGGTTTGAAGGGGCAAAATCAATGGTTACAGAAGTTCAAGGATTAATTTGATTTCAGCAGCCAATCAAAAAAAAAAAAAAAAGGAAAAGATTTATCAGCATCTTTTCATCTCGTGGGATACAAATAAGACTCAAATTTGGGAGAATATATGTGTCTTGTTCGGTTTGGGTTTCAAGACAGATTCTAAATTATTACTCAATCATTATCTCTATTTCCCTCCAATCATTACACCTATTTTCCATTATTCTCATTTTTCTCTAATCATTACCCCTATTTTTAATTATTCATCTCATTTTTCTCTCCACTCAAAACCCAAGTCCCAAATCCAAAACCCTAACTGAACATGATCATGGTCCTCTCGGCTTCCCACCTTCCTCATTGGAAGTTGGAACAATGTTTCTGGTTACTTTTGTTTCAAAATGCCATATTCAATAAAAAAACAACAGCTTTGGTTTCTGCTCATTATCCACTATAGGCATCAGTGCTCATTATCCACTAGCAGATGACAAATTGGATAACGTTTTCCATGTACTATTTGTTCTCTTATTTCTTCAAAGTTTTCGATTGATCAGAGTTGGAATCCCCACAAGAGAACGATTCCACAATTCTTACGTCAAGTCCTGATTTTTATGAAATTTCTCAGCTGAGGGATTTCATTCCACATATTGCGATAATACAATAATAACATCAATCATATGGAGTTTCAAAAAATTAGATTTAGCCAAGAGACAGCCAAATATGGAGAAGTTATAGCCATGCAGGCTTCTTGGGATTTCCATACCAACTAAAACCACCACCGCCAGATGGCAGTGTCTCTCCCACCGTAAATAAACACAAACAAAAGAGAAACTAAGTAAACACGGTTTGGTTTAAAGTGTCTGCATCGACGCACAAGAGGAAAATTGACTATAGGTAACAGAGATCAGATACGAAATGCTCAAAAGCTATCATTACTCGAGCCCTTTTCGAATGCTAATTGAGCCATAATACATGATAAGGATAGTGGAATTGAAATGCGTTTATTCTTACTTTTTGATGAGTTTTCAACACATTCCTCTTAACATAATACTCCTATAAGAAAAAGAATAGAACTATAAATTGCAATTCCCAGCAACAAATATCAGATAAAGATATAGATGAAACAGTATGGGTTTAAACTATTCCAATGAATTTATCAGGTCAGTAAATCTGAAAACCAGCCAATCAGCCTTTGCTGCAACAGCATCTCGGAGTTGAATGCCAGCATAGCAAATAAACAGGTCAGCACCATCTGGTTTACGAGCCTACAAAGATAAGTAAAATCATATAAAAAAAGAAACTGGCTACTCCAAAATAAAGAACATGTTACCATCAGAATGCCACTATCTAAAAACAAAGGTCGTTGCCAAAATGCTGCTCGATTAAGTTACCCCACGCAGTAATTACTGTCTCCTAGCCCATCATGTGTTCCAAACAGGAAAAAATTGGTAAGGCATTCATAAGGTCAGGCAATTTCTCTCAAGGTCCCTTCACTTTGGTCCAAGATAATAGCATAAACCTTGAAGCAATTTCTCATGTATCACACTGGCACAACTTTTGGAAAACAGGTCTTCGAAAATGCACTCAACCAAGATGAAAAATAAACAAATACACAAAGGAGAGAAGAACATGAATAACAATGGAAAGAGATTTCAAAATAGTGTAAATGCTGAGATGTAAGAAGCAGGAAAATATCTTCAAGCAATAAAATGTAAATTAATCTATATGCAAATCAAGGGACTTCTATACTTCTCTAATAGAAAGCTGCACTTCACTTTTCTTACCTCAAGATCAGTTGCACCATCTCCAATCATGACTAATGACTTGTATCCATGAATCTGCAAAATCAAGTCAAATCAAGGATCAACATACTTCAAATACCTGACATGTATTGTAATGAAATGCAATGATACTGACCTTCCTTATCTGTTGAACTGCAGTGGCTTTCCCTCCACTCCTTGAAGTAGGCTCATTTGTATCAAACCCCAAAAACTCCCCAGAGTTCCCAAAAAGTAGCTGATTGGCAAAAATGTTTTCCGGCGGAATACCAAGAATTGACGCAACAGGCTTCAAAAGAATTAATAATGGTTAGTCGTATAGACAAGAATTAGAAATGCAATATATACGTCAAACTCAAATGCGTATGAGCATATTTTGCAAGGATTTTGACTTCCTAAGAACTCCTAAACACAGAAATAGCTTTCTAGCCCAGTGTACCTGAATGGACCCCCCTCAACCTTAATATTAGGGTCTCAATTATCCTCGTTTACCAAAATGAGGAGAGGTAAAAAAATTAGGTCATAGATTCCCAAAGAATTGGCAGTCTCCTTTATTCGCTCGATACCATGTAAGCTTTTCAGTTTACTTTTCATGAAACGGAGAACGGGTAACCATTTTGGTAATGGGCAATGCAAGGGAGAAGTATCACAACCATAAGCAGAACAACATATATACAACCATGGACAGATTTTCTTGCATGCATAAATGCCCTTATGGGCTTCAACTAACTTATAAGTCAATTCCTCAGCATTAAAAATCAGCCACTCATCATATGGATTTTTTTTAATTCTGACCGAAAGAGTCTAATCCAATGTTCGAAAAGACGCCCTAGGCGGCGCTCGGCCACCTCAACTAGGGATCCATGCATGAATAAATCAGAGAATTAGGCGCCAAGGAGGGATTAATCGAGAGTTAAATGCATAATTTACAAACTAAGGGGGTTCAATGTTAGTAGTAATTTACTAGAAAGTTATGTAGATTTAATAGAACATATACATACACACTATACAGTGTCATGATCAGACCAACTAGTCCCCACCTAGGCGGTAGGCGGTGGTCCACTGCCTAGAAAAGGTAGGTAGTCGACTAGTGCCCGCCTAGGCACCTAAGCGGCCATTTTCTGCCCAACTAGCGATTTTTAGAACATTGCTTTTAGACCACTGCTAATTATTGATTAAATAATAAAGGCTATGGGAAAGGGGTAGCTCAGCTATGTTCTGCTCCTTTTTTGGGTGTGTTGGTGTTTTTTTTTTTTGGGTGTTACCTTACTTTGGAATGACGGTTACAAATTATATCATGTTAACATTCACTTAATATGTATTTACTTGAGCCTTTCTATTTAAGTATGCTTCCTTAAGTACAATGAGTTGTTCTAAATTCCAAGGAATATGCCATATTTATATACTAAGCTCCGATTTTTTTATAGCTGGCAAGAAATAAGAGATTTTCTCAGTGCAGTAGAGAAAATTTGCATGCATGACTCTGAACAAATTTTAGATGCTTGCTGTTTTCTATGCAAGGTCTGATACGGCGCTTAAAACAATTTGATATTGTACATGCCTAAGCAATGCCATAATTTAAGGGTTGGAAGCCTGGAGTTCTTAAGCTGGACGCAAGTTAATATAGACATTTAGGGAAGATCGAAGTGGGTGGGTTGGCATTTGTCGGAACCTTTGAAGCATAACCAGATGTACAAAACTTATGGAGTAATATATTGGTTTCATAGGAACTCCTTTTGGCTTCATAGAAACTGCTTATACCACCATAACCAGTGGTGGATAAGGATTTTGATCAGGCAGCGATGGAAGAATTGCTAGAGATGTTCCTAAATGTCTATATTAACTTGCGTCTGGCTCAAGTACTTCAAGCTTCCGACCTTTAAATTATGTCATTGCGTATGCATGTACAATATGAAACTGTTTCAGGGCCTTATCACCCTGCAAATAAAAACAAGCTTTTGAAATTGTTCAAAGTCCTGCATGGAAAATTTCTCCATCACATTAAGAAAACCTCTCCTTTCTTGCCAGCTATAAAAAATAGGAGCCCTGTACAGAAATATATATTCCTTGATAATTTGAACAGCTCATTGTCAGAAGAAAAATTACTTAAATAGAAAGGCTAAAGTAAATACATATTAAGCACATGTTAACAAGATATAATTTGTAAAAGTCATTCCAAAGTAAGATAACACAGCCCAAAACACACGCACACACCAAAAAATAGAAGAGAACATAACTGAACCACCACCTTTTCCCGTAGCCTGTATCATTTAATCAATAATTACTCTAATCTAAATTAAGCACAAGACTGCGCTGAAATGAGTGCTTTAAATGCAAAGCTCGAAGTGCAAATAGAAAGGCTAAAGTAAATACATATTAAGCGCATGTTAACAAGATATAATTTGTAAAAGTCATTCCAAAGTAAGATAACAAAGCCCAAAACACACGCACACACCAAAAAATAGAAGAGAACATAACTGAACCACCACCTTTTCCCCGTAGCCTGTATCATTTAATCAATAATTACTCTAATCTAAATTAAGCACAAGACTGCGCTGAAATGAGTGCTTTAAATGCAAAGCTCGAAGTGCAAATAGAAAGGCTAAAGTAAATACATATTAAGCGCATGTTAACAAGATATAATTTGTAAAAGTCATTCCAAAGTAAGATAACACAGCCCAAAACACACGCACACACCAAAAAATAGAAGAGAACATAACTGAACCACCACCTTTTCCCGTAGCCTGTATCATTTAATCAATAATTACTCTAATCTAAATTAAGCACAAGACTGCGCTGAAATGAGTGCTTTAAATGCAAAGCTCGAAGTGCGAGAGCGTGCACGAATGAAATCCATGAAATTTAAAGTGCAGCAGCATCCAGTCATTCTAGTTCTCTTGCAAATAACAGTGGTGCAAAATCTCAGAATTTGGTTGTAAATAACTCTTAAATTAGAGAGCTCTTCCCACATCAACAGTCAATTATATTAAGCTCTACACATCTTACGCCCAGACACCTGAATCACGACCAATCATCAATTAAGCTTGTGCTTTCCAAGATTGTGAGTTAGTGCAAGCTACTTTATGCACATCTTAGCTAGGACTAAAGTTTTGTTCTCCTATTGAATGCTTACACAAGGGGAAAATTACGAGAAGCAATTCAGAAACATACATGGATCATTTGACGAAAGCCTCCAGAGACCAGATAAACCGCGGTACTTTTAGCCTTCAATTTCTTGATCAACTCATCTATGCCAGGAGAAATCCTACACATTAGAGAGTTACGAATGGGAAACCATATTTAAACCAAGCCTGAAGTAGAAATAAAAATTGTTGGGAGCCATCATGCTCTGAAAAAAGTATATCACTACCATTTTGTAATGTTCTGAGAACATGTAGCTACCATTGAGTCATGTCCTCAAATCGCATCACTCTTTTGGACTTTAAGATATTGGGATCAAGCTGCCCATCTTTTTTGTTTTTGCTATTCAATGTTTCAGTAATATTTCAGTCCACAATTCTTTTCCAGTATATATCAGATGTATTATAAATGTAAATCGAGTAGAAACACATAACAATAACATGCTGTGAAATTGACATGGCAACACAATTTAACAATGTTAAACTAATGAAACAGTCAAATAGAAATCATGAGAGTGTAAATCCAAGTCTTCACTTCACAAAAAAGAACCCAATAGGATGCCAAATACACACTTCATATGGCTAAAATGGTAGCAAAATATTTATTTCTAGAGACATATATGCATGAAGACGCGCATGCATACAGATGTGTATCCTCACAATGTTACTAAGACTTGCCTTGAAGAGAAGGAGAGAAGATTGATGGAATACTTCCATCAAGAATTAAAATTCACGTATGCCACCATGATTCATCTGATATCTACAGAAACTTGCTAAATGTAATTGTTTTGTATCTCAATCCAAAAAGTAGAGACACGATATTACTAACTTAGTAGGCAACAAGTACTCGGCTACAATGTTTTCAAAACTAGAAGGGTGAGATACCTGGAAAAGGGACCTGCTAGACAGGTCACCTGTTCAACCTTGAGTCAACTGTAATGTCATAATTACAGCATAAAAGATTTATTCCAAAACAAGAGACTATGGTTGTAGAATATAAAAAAATGCTTCAACTATATTGAGCTGATCCATATATCAACAGATTTCTTGGACTTTGGACTTTGGGGTGTCAATATGTTGTTGTATGGGAAGAAAATGAACAAGTATACAAAACATAGTGACACAGGTTTAAATTCCACTTAGAGGATTAATATTCTTAGCTTTATGACCATGTGCACCTTAACTATAGCTTCGCAAAGTGGAAATTCCATACCAAAGGTATCCGTGGACTTTTTTGCATATAAACTGCTCTTTGATTTTGCCATGAATCATAAGCATTACATAGTCTATGCACATGCGAAGCTATTAAGCTCAGCTCTGATACAAAGTCCCACTTACTCACGGAAAAATCCTCCACTTGTGAAGCCTTTATGACCTTGCAAAGGCTACACACATATTTTAGTGTTTTGTGTTATACGTCTGGCCAAGTCAAGCAGCAGCCGGACTCGAGTTTGGGCCATCCAACCCAGCAGCCGGCGTAGAGTGGCACCACGGGTTCTTACGGTTTTCCAGTTAAACAGTCATTTTCAGCAGTTTTTTTTTTATTATTTATGAATACATCAGTTTTGAAACCTTTTTTATGAGTTCATCTGGATTGGAACCAAGACCGGTTGCCAATCCTATTAATTGGACCGGCCTCCCAGCCTGCCCAGATTGTAAAACATTGCTTGAGTGGTCTAGCAAAAACAGAACTTCATAGCGAAGAACATGAAAGGCAAAATGAAATCTCAAAATTCTCAGCCATCTCTGAGTCTAACTTGAAGAACCAAGATACCTTAATCACTACAAGAATTACACTAAATTTTATATCACACTCGCTGTTTTGGTCTTCTAAGAAACACCATGCAGCACATTTGTAATGGTACTAGAAACATAGAAAATGAATCAATCAGAAGAAACAGATAACAAAATAGATCATACATATGATTGTGTTAGGTGAATTTCGTAAGACGGCTTGGCAAAGGAGGACCAACTGATGAATAGGTGGACTGGTCAATTTGACCAACTGCTAGCCTGCTTTGGATAAGTGCAGTTTGTATTTGGGTGGTTTCAATATCTCATTAAAGTAAAATCTGTGTTCTTGGAATCAACTAAGACTAGTCTACTTCCTTTCTTATTGATATCATCTAATCACAAAGGTACCAATAAGAAGGCGATGCTAGCAGATTAGAAGACATTTTAGTGTTTAAAAGCTTGATTGAAGACTATGGCCTGTAGGCCTCTTGAAATTAACAGACTGATCAATCAAAGCAATAAAAGTTGAGAATCAATAGAGCCCTCATACCTTGGGGGCTGCTTCTTAAGGAATTCCTGAACCTGGGAGAGGGAAGGATTAAATAGAGAGAGTCTAGCAGCCAATGCCTCCTCAAAAGGAACAGAACCACCCATTGCCCTGCCAAAATATCACATTTTGAAAGTCATAAGACCTTTACTGAAACTAACAAATAATTCTTGTAAAACAAGTACACCATACCTAGCAGTCCATTCAGCAACAGCCTTTCCAGCACCACAAAATTCAGCAAGTTCGTCAATGCCCTCGTCCAGGCAGACTGTGCTATCTACATCAAAGCATACAGCATCTGCATTTCGCCACATCTCAAGCACGTCTACAAATTTTGATATAGCATTTATCTTTATCAGTTGCAACACAACAAGTTTGAAGTATCAAGAACCACGAAGTGAGATACAGCTTCAAAAACCTAAATCCATTACTTATTCTGCCAATCTTTTATTTTAATGAGCAACATGAAACCATTGACAACCAAGGATCAAAATTTGGTTTCTGTATGATGTTTCAGTTATCTAGGAAAAGATAAAGCTTCGCAAAAAACCTGATTGCTTGCAAGCATTTCGAAAATGTACTCAGAACATAATTGAAATGCCAAGAAACTTTGAAACATTTAAAATTAAATCATTATATATTTCTAATAAGTGTCGAAACAACTCTACAGTTCAGTAAATTTTGTCAAACTTAGACATGTTTCAGTCTGTTTCATAAGTGTCAATGGAAGCATTGAACTTTGGGATTCCACAAATGTTTCATTTTCGTCTCCTAGGAAAGAGGAAAATTTATGTTGTTTCAATGGACAAAAAACTAAATTTTGTCACAAAGCAAAAAGGAAGTGGTACATGGGCTTAAGTATTCAACTCAGTTCTATAGAAAACACCTATGGGCCACATGTAGTAGTACAAACTACAACTATTGGTATGATGCACGTAATTTGCTACGGTAAAGTAAATAGCGTACAGGCATGACTGGGATGCATCCATAAAAAGAATACTGGGATGCATCCACAAAAATAAATTATATTCTACAGTTACAAACCAAATAAAAGCTGACTAAGGGTCCAATACATAAACCACATCTAATTTCCAAACATAAGAGATACAAGCAGAGTTTAATTGTCTGTATATTGAAGAACCAACAAACCAAAAAGCTTAATTAGCATGCCGAGCATTGAAAAAAAAAACATCATGCTAACATCACCTTTGTGTGAAGGAAAAAACTACAGCTGAGTGGGGTACAGCAAAAAAACAAAAAACAAAAAACAAAAATTATGATGTGCATTCCACATATCTGGTACATAGGCAAAAGTGCCAAGAGCAGTAACAGTATCCGCAATATGGTTTTAAAAGGATCCTTGTTTCATAGTAAAACAACAAACCAAATTTTCAATTCCTAATCAAGGATTAAAGAAGGAACATGCAGGCCACAAATACGAATAGTTACTCAAATCTTGAATATGACCTTTTGATGGTAGTGTGTTATCAAGGCAACCAGCTTCTGAGTTTTCCAGGGGCTGAACTGAAGCGGCAACAGAATGCATTAGGTTCGGATGCTTCATCACCATCCCAATTGGAGTTACAATCACTCTTTTTCAATACTGGGGAGTATAAAATGGAATAAAAGAAGATTGATGCCTTCTACCATAAGCGCGAACCGGGTTGATTTGTGCAGCGATCAACCCGTCCATCCGATTGACTGACATCAACAAATTCTGACATAAATTCCAAAACTTGAGGCAAGTTTTATAATGTAATACATACAAAGAATGCCTATATATGCAGGTGCTGGTAACTACTACAATAAATACCCGTGCAATATGCATCCCTTGAATATATAAAGACAAAAAAACTTACAAGTAATATGCAAAAAAGGGTTTTCCGCATTGAAGGTTGATCTCATAAATCTACACGCATGCTATACAATTTAGACAAAGTTAACGAATTCATGAATAGAACTATCAATTTATGTCTAATTATTTTTTATCATGTATCTCGTACATACAAATAAAGGTGTGTATTTTAGCATTTTCTTACACGTAGTGAAGCAAATTCAGACCAGTATGGAAACATAAAGAGCAGCCAGTAGGGATGACAATCTTGGCCGACCCGCCCCTATCCAACCCGTCCCCTACCCATTCGGGGAGGGGATTTGGGGATTTTTTGGGGAATCGGGTAGGGGATGGAGATTATTTTTTAAAAATTTGGAGGATTGGGTAGGGGATGGTATTGTCAGTCCCCTACCCAATCCACTCCCCGATCCCCGTTCATATATATATATATATATATATGTATATAATATTGATTATATTATAAGTTTTTAAAATTTATTTTCCACCATAGCCGCTCAGCCCGTCTGTCTCTATTTATCAGTTCCGGATTTATAGAAAAGTTTGTTTTGATATTTGATTGTGCAATCCATTTGTTCATATTAATTTGTGATGTCACACAGTAAACTCATCTAGTGGATTGCATGTGATGTGATGCAAGTGTTAACTCTTCCGTAGCACGCAACACGTGATCGAAGTGTTAAATAGCTGAATGTACATTATTGGATAAAATTCCAAACAACTCAAGGTTTTGGGATAGTAGCAAGCTAATTCACTTAAAGTGTAAGACTATTAAAAAAAACTACATATTAAAGAGCAACCATTTTTGGATTGTGAATCCCCATTCCCCGCATTAGGGCGGAGATGGAGGTTAGAATAAAATCTCTGGTGGAGATCAAGGAGGGATGAGGATTGATATTGGTTCGGGGATCGGGATGGAGGTAGTAGTATTCACCCCTACCCTCCCCATTGCCCTCCCTAGCAGCCATTGGGATTTTGAAGGTTTAGAAATTGGTGCAAGATTTCTGAATTTGTTTATGCAACAAGAAAACTGTATTTTAATTTCGAAAATGTTTGCGGAGGTGGAGATTTGCAGAGAGATTGGTGAGATCTAGGAGGGGAGAATATGATTAAGAAAGAGAATTAGGGGAGAGAGAGAGAGAGAGAGAGAGAGAGAGAGAGAGAGAGAGAGAGAGAGATGGGAAACCTAACGGTGGTAATGCAAAGACGGCGAACGGCGATGGGCGGCGGTAGAAATGCTGGCTCCGTAACCAATCCCTTCTCTATCTCGCCTGTACGAATGGAGTTGGCAGATGACAAATCTCTCTCTCTCTCTCTCTCTCTCTCTCTCTCTCTTTCTCTCTAGTCTCAGGGCAGTATGTGTGAAATATGAATCGGGGGTTGGTGAAGGACAGAGACCCCGACGGTAGAAATGCGGGCGCCGTAACCGATCCCTTTTTCTCTCTCTCACGCTTAAAGTTTTGTGTCCAAATACGAACGTGACATTTAAAAAATTAGTTTTTTGGTTTATTTTTTTGTCTTTATTCACAAAATTTTAGATTTAGTCAATAATTTTAATATTTTTTAAAATTCTCTTGTCGAGACAAATCAAAAAATCATAAAAAGTTGACTGAAAACTAACAAATATAATTTTTTTTGAATAACAAAACCAACAGAATTAAAAAACAATTTTTTAAATTTACCCAAACCAGGGGCAAAACATCTGGTAGGTAGGTACAAGAAATTTTCAATGCTGAACAGACACTAGTTGACATTGTCGCGTAGTGTTCGTTGGTTCATTTGGATCGTCCATCTTTATTTTAGGCCAAGTTTAATGTTTGATTTTAAAATTATAGTTAATTTTAACAACTGAATTGCTAAAATGAAACAAAAAACTCAGCCTAAATTACTGTCTTGGCATTATTTAAGGAGATTATTTTAGAGTGAAAGTAAACTTGTAGTATGGAGAAAGCTTTTAAAAAACTAATAAAGCTATGGACGAGATTCATAGTATTTGTAGACTAGATTCAACAACTCAGTTGTTAAAATCAATCATGATTTTAATAAATGAGTTCATCATATGCTAAAATTATAGCTGCTTTTAGTCAACAAGCAGCCATGATTTTAGCACCTAGTGAATTCATTTGCCAAAATCATGTTTGATTTTAGCAACTGATTTGCTAAAATCAAATGGAAAACTCAGTGTTAGACTATCATGTGGTGCCCAACATTATAAAAATTTATTGCACTGGTGGCAGTAAAAAACAATAAATCAAGAATTCAGTGTTTAATACTACAAAATAAATTTTTTGGTCCATCTTTTTATTTAGGGGTGTTTTGAAATAAACTTACATTTAAAAAATTCAAGCTAAAATCTTTGTAGCATTTGAAAATTATCCTTCACAAATTATCATTTCGGAATTCTATGCAAAACCGACTCAATTTGAAGTTTAGTTAGTTCAATTTTTTCGTATATAGTGGTTAAATTATGATTCTTAATTTTCTAGAACTATTCGGAATGGTCCACTAATTTTTAAAAGGTCGATCTCTCGAAAAGGGCACGTGAGTTACATAACTTTAAAATAGAACAACAGTTATTTAATTAAACACTCCCATTAATGTTCCTTCTAGGGATGGCAACGGGGCGGGTTTTGGTGATCCCAGCCCTGACCCTAAAATTCCCAAACCACCCCCTAACCCGATCGGGTAATTTATGGGTACCTATTTACATATAAAATTAACCAATCCAATAATTAATTGACACATAATCAAAAGTGTCAAACAATGGCAATTATCTATCAATGAAGATACACTGGATTAATAAGGTAAAATTGAGTAAGTACGTTGTCGTATCATTTATCAAACTGGAAGAGCAGTTATTGACAGTTACAAGCCATTATTAAAATATAGATTGGCTTCGAAGCCATAATATTAACTGCTAAACACACAAGCTCCACGTGAAAACTTGTGAAACAAGGCAATTGGCAGTTAGAACACGTGGAATACTTCTGGAAGACAGTTATTCCCTTAACATGTTATCATTTGAGTTGGTTTAAACAAACGTGAAGATTTAAAGCTTCTAGAAGAAGAAAGAATTCAAATTCATACATGGAGGAAGAATAATTGCCGACTCCCAGAGTGGAAGTTAGAGTTCGATGCAATCCAGATTCAAATTCATGGAGAGGGAAGTTCAAATTACAAGCAACGTCTATAAATAGAAGAAATTGAAGAGTGAAACCCCCGGACAAATCTTCAACAAACAACTATAAAAAAAACTGATGCTTGGTTTGTTCATTGGAAAAATAGTTTAGGATTTCGAACTCAGTTCGAAGTAGATTAGGAAGTAGATTAAGATTTATCTCGATTGTTCTTGTGACAATCACCCCTATCTCGGTTGTTCTTGTAACAATCACCTGTTCGAAGTTCTGTTACTCTGTATTTGAAGTTGGAGACAATTTCGAAGTAAGTTTATCTTTGATTCATCAATCGAAGTGTCTTGTTTCTTTATTGTTCTTTGATTTCCTAAGGTTATTGGTTTGCATTTCTTTACTTATCAAGAAAAATCCTCTTAATTGAGGTAATTGAACCAACAAAACACAATCGCCTAATTAGATTTGGTTTTTCCAAAGTTAATCTGAGGGAGGAGATTGAAACTCTCTCTGGCACGCTCGCATATAATCATTTTCCATTGCAAAGAAGTAAAAGAACCAAACACATCTTTTTTGGCACGCCCGGTGGGACAGCAAAAAGTGTTAAATGGCTCCAAAGCTTATGAAGCAAGTGGATGATTCTCAGGTTGGCCAAACGCCAGACGATGAGAACAATGTTAATTCAAAAGAGAATGAACAAGTCGAAGGCCTTCAAATAGGATCAGAGATTCGTACTGGTCAAGACTTAAATATGGGAATTGGCCAGACTTCTCAAATGAATACTAGGAATAATAAAACTGTGCAAGTTGATGATCCAAAGAATCCAGAAGTTGGAGGGAATATGTCATCTAGCCAGTTTATTGAGATGATTGCTACATTTAAAGATTTAGCTCAGACCCAAAAGCTTATATTACAAAAGTTGGAAGAGCAATCAGGGCTTAGAAGTGATCCATTGCCTTCATTTGAGAAGGATAAAGGAGAGGCTAGCACAAGCAAATTCAAGTCAAGGCCTGGAAAAGAGCCTATAAATGTAGAGGATATACCAGAATCTTGGTGTGAACCTGCAAAAACTCATGATTATCAAACCCCTAAACCTAAAAAAGTATTCAAGCAAAACACCAATATCTTATTCGAACCAAACTTTGATGGTGTAAATGAGGATAAAGGTTTCAGAAATTATGATTACGGGTTTGATGAGTATATGTATACTCCTAGAAATCATTTTAATGAAAAGGATAGGACTAGTGCGAAAAGGCCTAATCCAAAGATTGGGATTCCTAAGTATTCAGGGATACCAGAGATGGGAAGGGTACATTCGAACCACCTTTACGAACCTTTTGCAAAACAGGAAGGAGGTTTCAAGCAACCTAGGCCCTTTGATGATCCTTATCAGAGGATTCCAGAAGATCACATGTTTAGAAATGTCACTTGGGAACCACCTGTTAATTCAAGGGTACCTTTAAGGGAACACCCAGCTCTTCGAGATGAAATATTAGGTCTTATGCAAGAAGTTTATGGACCTTTGAACCGGTGGTACAAACTCAAATTTATAGAAAGCCTTATCCAGAATGGATAGATGGACAGTTCGAAGTCCCTAGAGGGTTTAAAATCTCAGATTTCACTTTATTCCATGGAGATGGAAAACAATCCACAACTGAACACATTGCTAGATTCACTGCTCAGCGTAGGGAATTAGGCAATAATAGGTTCATTAAGTTGAAATTGTTTTCTAATTCTTTAACTGGGATGGCCTTCGAATGGTATTCTAACTTGACACCAGAGTCAGTTCCAAATTGGAAAAGGATGGAAGAGTTATTCCATGCACAATTTTATCAAACTGAACCTGAAGTCACTATGGCTGACTTATCAAGATTAAAGCAGAAGCCTGATGAGAAGGCTGCTCAATTTATTACTAGATTTAAAAGGGCCAGAAATAAGTGTAAACTTCAATTACCAGAGGTTGGATTTGTAAGAATAGCACAAGATGGCTTAAGTAGAGAACTTAGGAAGAAGTTCGATTCTACTGAATTTAGGGATTTGGTTGATTTAACTTACAAAGCATCAAGATATGAGTCTTTGTTAGAAGAGGATGTTGATAGAAATAACTCTTCTTATTCAACCTATTATAAAGAACCCACTTATGAAATTGATGCTGCTGAAATTGTTGAACATGAGCGTTGTGTGTGTGAATGTCTAGTTCGAAAGGACTCTTCTGTAGCGCCAAAGACCAACAAGAAAGTAGTCAGTAAAGTATATTCATTCGATGTTTCAAAGGCAGATGAAATTTTTGATTATCTTTTGAAGAAAAAGTTCATCAAACTCACTGAAAATATTAAACTTCCAACTTTGGAAGAAACAAAAGGAAAAAGTTATTGCAAATGGCATGCTTCATGGACTCATTCCACTAAGAATTGTAATGTTTTCCGTGATAGGATTCAAGAGCAGATCAAGAAAGGAAGAATCATATTTCCAGAAAAGGCTATGGGAATTGATACTAATCCATTTTCAAAAATTGAAGAAGTGACTGCCAACACTAATGTGCCAACATCCCTGACTAAAACTGTCAAGGAAATTTGGCAAAACAAGCAAGTGCAAGTGAAAATGAATTCAGTGCAGTTTAGTAGAGGAAAGCCAAAAATTGGCCAACTTCGAAATGATGATGGGAAGACCTACCGTCAAAACACTACATCAGGAAGTTCTTTTAGTAAAGGTTTTAAGCAGTCTCATCTTCCGATGTTTGAGGCTTCTTTTTTGGAATGTTTGTGCATGAAATGCAGGGCCAACTATTTGATCTTCAAGGATTTGGATAGACAGGGGGTTGATTTCTTTCCAAAGAGGATGGAACGAAAAGCTTTGGATCAAAATAATGAAAGAAAGCCCTGGATCAATCCAAATCATGGAAGAAATGAGAGGCCTTGGTCAGTTTCAAAGAGAAATGTGCCTTCTAGTCCAGTCCCACCAGCTTTGAAGAGGGATTATCCTCCTTCGAAGAAGGTTAACACTAGGAAGGCCCCAATGGGCCAAAGAAATGGAGGAGAAGAGGAACAATTTACCTTGGTAAAAGGAGTTCCTGATTGGTTTCTAAAAAAAATCAAACCAGAACTCTTCCAAGAGTGTAAAACTTCTTCTAAAATTGGGAACAAAATGGTTAAACCTCCAAGTGCTCCTACTGGTCAATGGGTAGTGGTCAGAGATCCAAAGACCAAGGCACCTCAAATGATTCCTATGTTGATGAGAACACAGAAGAGAAAACTACAAAGGAGGTATACCAGTTTCCAAATGGAGAAATATGCCTCCAAGGAGAATCCTAATGGGGGTAATAAATTCAACCCAAGGTTTAATAGACTTTGAAGAGAAGATTCTGAAGAATCTCTTCGAAGGGGGTTTTCTCAATCAGAAAGAGAAACTCTGGAAAGCTTGGCTGCTAGAATGGACAGTGAAGTACCTAAAGATAATCCAACTTCTCCAAATTCCTTGGCAAGCTATCAATCTGGCTTGTTAGAAGCCATGATAGTGGAACAGGAAGAAGGTGGAGGGACAAATTCGTCTCCTGTTGAAACATTCTCCCCTATGGAAACTTCTGTAACAGAGTTCTCTGAAAAAATGAACACATCAGAAGTTGGATCAGAGCTACCAATGCAGGAAAAAAGTACCATTCAGTTTGGGACTTTACCTGAAGTCCAAATTAACATGGTAACTCTTTCATTTGTTAACTTTGGACCTTTTGGACCAGATTGCTCACCAGTTCGAAGAGCATTACAACCAACAGTTGCTCCTATGGAGGTTATTGATGTATCAAGTGATGAGGAATATAATCTCACATATGATAATGGTTGGAATGATAGTTGGGGAGCTTTAATTTCTAAGATTCAAAAGGAGGAAGAGGAGGAGGATTTCATGATTATGGTAAATGCAACAGAAGAACCAGAAGTAACCTCTAAAGAGAAAGTAATTTTCATTCCAGAGACAGAAAATGATTCTAAGTGTCCTTTGATTATTGATTTGGATTGTGCTGATCTTTCTTATCCTTTCAAATCACCTTTAAATGATATGAGGCACCATTTGAAACCATTATACATATCTGCACTGTTTGATGGAATTTTGTTAAACAGAGTTTTGGTTAATAATGGTGCAGCAGTGAACATTTTGACTTCTAGGACTTTGAAGAAGTTGGGAAAAGAAAAGGTTCGATTGATCCCAACAAGCACATCTATCACTGGGTTCACTGGTGAAAGTAAAAACCCCAAAGGAATTGTTTCTATACGCCTGAAAGTTGGCCAAGTAGAAACTGATACAGCCTTCTTTGTGGTGGATACTTTTACAAGTAAGTATAATGCTTTACTTGGTAGGGATTGGATTCATGTCAATGGTTGCATACCATCTTCGATGCATCAAGCCCTGATGATTGTGAAGTATTTAAATGGGAAAGAAGTGGGGGTCGAAGAAGTTAAAGCAGACCCGCATCCCTTTAGCATTTCAACAAATTATGTAGAGGCAGAAATGTATAAGCCTGAAATCATCCCTTTGAGTGAAATTGCACAAACTGCCACCCCTCCATCCAATGTATTGGAAATGGGAGAATTGGCAGAGCTGAAATCTAAACTCAAACAAGCAGTTGATTATGAATCAGACAATCCACCAGATGAGGCTGCTTGGATGTGAGTCTAAGACAGAGTTCGAAGAGGCCTACTCTTTAGCTTTAGTCAAATTTATGGCTCTAGAAATAGAACAGAAATTACAAGAAACAAGTGATTGGGAGGAATCATTGGCTGAGATATCTGACTGGGGGTTGAAGCCATTCGAATTCGAAGAAGCCTTTATAGGCCATGTCGAATCCCAAGATCCTTTAGAAGAGGTAGAATTGGGAGAAAGAATTGTTCCAAACACTGTTCAGATCAACAAGGAGCTTGATGCTGTTTCGAAGGCCAAGTTGATTGCAGTGCTTAAAAAGAACAAAGAATACTTTGCTTGGAGTTATAAAGAATTAATAGGTTTGAGTAGAAATTTGGTTGAGCATAGATTACCTATCAAGCCTAATTACAAACCTTTCAAACAACTTCCAAGAAAAATGTCTCCTGAAACCATTTCATTGGTTAAAAAAGAAGTTCAAAATCTTCTAAATGCTGGTTTTATCAGAACAGCAAGATATGTAGAGTGGCTATCAAAATATTATTCCTGTTGTCAAGAAAAATGGGAAAATTAGGGTGTGCATTCATTTTAGAAACTTAAACACTGCAACCCCTAAAGATGAGTACCCAATGCCTGTAGTAGACATGCTTGTGGATAGTTCTGCACGTCACAAAATCATGTCTATTATGGATGGACATTCAGGATATAATCAAATTTGTATACCTGAGGAAGATGTTCATAAGACTGCATTTAGAGCCCTTAGTAACCTTGGGACCTTTGAGTGGGTCGAGATGCCTTTTGGGCTTAAGAATGCTAGTGCTACTTATCAAAGAGCTATGAACACTATCTTTCATGAAATAATAGGGGGTTTTCTAGAATGCTACATAGATGACATAATTGTCAAATCATGATCTATTGATGATCATGTAGAGCACTTGAAAATAACTTTTTCAAAGATGAAGCATTATCAACTGAAGTTGAATCCTGCTAAATGTGCTTTTGGAGTAATGGCAGGGAACTTTTTGGGATATCTAGTCCATAGCATAGGTATTCAAGTTGATAAAAATAAAGGTAAAGCTATTATTGAAGCAAAGCCTCCCTCAAACAAGAAAGAACTACAAAAATTTCTTGGTCAATTGAATTTTCTTCGAAGATTTATATCTAATACTGCATGAAAAACTAAAGTCTTTTCTTCTTTATTGAAATTGAAGGATGGAGAGGACTTCGAATGGACAAAGGAGCATGATGATGCTTTCAAGGCCATCAAGGAGTACTTGATCAATCCACCAGTTCTTGTTCCACCCAGAAGGGGAGAGCCTATCAAACTATATTTGGCAGCAAACCATGACTCAATAGGAGTTTTATTGGCTCAAGACAATGAAGAAGAGAATGAACAAACTATCTATTATCTAAGTAGGTTTCTTAATGATTGTGAAAGTAGATATTCTGCTGTAGAAAAGTTATGTTTAACCTTGTTCTTTGCTTCGAAGAAACTCGGGTACTATATGATGCCTAGAGTAACTTATGTAATTTCTCAGACTGATGTTATGAAGTATATGTTGTCCCAATCTGTACTCAGTGGCAGAATTGGGAAATGGATTGTATCTTTAATTGAATTCAGTCTAGAATATGTTCCTCAGAAATCAGTCAAAGGCAAGCTTTGGCTAATTTTTTGGCTGATCATCCAAATGAAATTGAAACTTCTGAGATAGCAGATGTTAATGCAATAACAATCAAACCATGGAAAATGTGGTTCGATGGTTCGAAAACATCTCAAATGGTTGGAATTGGAGTTGTTTTGGAATCTCCTCAAGGTTTGAAAACCAAGTTTGGATTTCAAATAAATGAAGGGGAATGTACGAATAATTAAGCAGAATATGAAGCTCTAATCATGGGTCTAGAACTCTTGCTTACTCTGAAGATTGAGATAGCTGAAGTGTTTGGAGATTCTCAGTTGATTATAAACCAAGTAAATGGAGAATTTGGTTTTCACAATGTTGGTTTAAAACCTTATTATGAACATGCAAGATTATTGTTTAAACAATTCCACATGATTTCTTTTACATATGTTCCAAGATTCCTCAATGAAGAAGCTGATGCAGTGGCTCAAAGAACATCAGGATTCAAGTTTATCCCTGATGACAGTAGAGAATTTTGTCAATTAACTTTAAGAAAGTCTTTGCCAATGCTTAAGGTCAGGAATATTGAGTTCGAAGTATGTGAAATTACTACTTCTCCTAGTTCAAATGACTGAAGACAGTCATTAATTGATTATTTAACAAGACCTGATGCCAAAACAGATAGAGCAACAAGGCTAAGATCTATCAATTATATCATGTATAATGGAGAACTATTTAAGAGAGGAGCAGATGGGTTATTGCTTAAGTACTTAAACAAAGTAGATGCTTTTAAGGTTATGGCAGAAGTTCATGAAGGTATCTATGGAGCTCATCAAGCAGGAATCAAGATGAGATGGTTAATTCGAAGGTATGAATATTATTGGCCTACTATCCTCAAGGATTGCATTGATTATGCAAAAGGGTGCCAAGCTTGTCAAAAGACAGGGCCTCTCAAAAAATTACCAGTTACTGAATTACAGTATGTAATCAAGCCTTGGCCATTTAGGGGTTGGGCAATGGATATGATTGGTATGATTTACCCTCCATCTAGAGGTGGAGATAAATTCATACCAGCTGCTACTGATTACTTTACCAAATGGGTGGAGGCTCAAGCCTTTGAGAGTGTATCTCAAGAGCAAGTGATTGAATTCATTAAGAATATCATCTATAGGTTTGGATCTCCAGAAACTATAACAGTAGATAATGGATCCATTTTCGAAGGTAGAGCAGTGAAAGCTTTTGCAGCCTCTCATGGAGTTTCTTTGATTAACTTTACACCCTATTATGCTCAATCGAATGGTCAAGCTGAATCAACCAATAAGATTATCAAAAGAGGTATCCAAAGAATGGTTGATAGGAACCCAGAAGAATGACCAAATTTGCTGTTAAATGTGTTATGGGCATATCGAACCACTAAAAGGACCAGCACTGGGACTACTCCTTTTGCTCTAACTTATGGGTATGATGTTGTTTTACCAATGGAGATTGTGGTAAGGTCACAAAGAGTTGCTTCTCAGAATGAACTAGATATTGGAACATACCACCAAGCAATGTACATGGAGCTCGAAGAAATAGATGAAGAAAGAATTAAAGCTCTAAATCAGATTCTGCTGCAAAAATTAAGAGTGGCCAGAAGTTACAATAAACGAGTGGCTGTTCGAAGCTTTGAATAAGAGAAGTTAGCATGAAAAGGAGTAGGGTCGAACTTGATATTCTTTAACTCTTCGAACCAATCTGTGTTCTCTAGAAGGTCTCGAAGAGAAAGATTGGCAGGATCAATGAAATTTCCTTCGAAATGAGATCTTCGAACCTCATGTAACCAGTATATGAATTGAGTACTGGCCTTCTGCTTAAGTTCTCCATAGCCAGCAAAGCCTAACCTTTCATCTTCATAGACTTTAAAGAAGGCAGGAGTAAGACAAGTGGCAATGAGACTATCGAGCAACATTATGTTAGGATCTCGTCTGATGAAAGGGGATAAATATCTGCTCATAGCTAATGAGCGATAGTGGCTCCAACCTTTGTAGCCAGCATGATCATCCATTTTTACCACCACTATTTCAGATGATAAACCTCATAGAAAGGGCTTGTGAATAGGGGAAGTTGGAGGATTTCATGGATCAATAGGCTCAGAAGTTTCTACTTGAGCCACTATGTAAGATCGATCCCTTCGAATCTCACCAACAATTGGTATGACAATGTTTCTAGTATTAGCAGAGATTGGGTCATTAAGAACCAAGTTTTCGAAGGCATTTTGGGTGCTAGAAATATCAGCCATGGTTGAATTAAGATGAAAGTCAGTTTGCAAAGAAAATTGGTGATTGATTTTTACCAGTGATTAAGCCTTTTTTATAAACAGAATTTTAAGTTTGAAATGATTCAAATTCTGGTGAAATGGAGAACGTGGATGTTAACTGCCCACTATCCATGAATCTCTCGTGACTATCCATGAATCTCTCGTGAGAACGAGGAGATTTAATGATAACTGTATCATTGAAAGTGACAAAAACTGCCAATAACTTATGTTTTAGAAGTTTACAGGAATTCAAAACGAAAAAGGCACATTAACATTTATTCAAATCCCTTGAACAATGATGTTAATGTGGGGGGTATGTTTACATATAAAATTAACCAATCCTATAATTAATTGACACGTAATCAAAAGTGTCAAACATTGGCAATTATCTGTCAATGAAGATACACTGGATTAATAAGGTAAAATTGAGTAAGTACGTTGTCGTATCATTTCTCAAACTGGAAGAGTAGTTATTGGCAGTTACAAGCCATTATTAAAATATAGATTGGCTTCGAAGCCATAATATTAACTGCTGAACACACAAGCTCCACGTGTAAACTTGCTAAACAAGGCAATTGGCAGTTAGAACACGTGGAATACTTCTGGAAGGCAGTTATTCCCTTAACATGTTATCATTTGAGTTGGTTTAAATAAACGTGCATATTTAAAGCTTCTGGAAGAAGAAAGAATTCAAATTCATACGTGGAGGAAGAATAACTGCCGACTCCCAGAGTGGAAGTTAGAGTTCGAAGCAATCCAGATTCAAATTCATGGAGCGGGAAGTTCAAATTACAAGCAACGTCTATAAATAGAAGAAATTGAAGAGTGAAAACCCCTGGACTAATCTTCAACAAACAACTATCAAAAAAACTGATGCTTGGTTTGTTCATTGGCAAAGTAGTTTAGGATTTCGAACTCAGTTCGAAGTAGATTAAGAAGTAGATTAAGATTTATCTCGATTGTTCTTGTGACAATCACCCCTATCTCGGTTGTTCTTGTAACAATCACCTGTTCGAAGTTCTGTTACTCTGTATTTGAAGTTGGAGACAATTTCGAAGTAAGTTTATCTTTGATTCATCAATTGAAGTGTCTTGTTTCTTTATTTTTCTTTGATTTCCTAAGTTTATTGGTTTGCATTTCTACACTTATCAAGAAAAATCTTCTTAATTGAGGTAATTGAACCAACAAAACACAATCGCCTGATTAGATTTGGTTTTTCCAAAGTTAATCTGAGGGAGGAGATTGAAACTCTCTCTGGCATGCTCGCATATAATCATTTTCCATTGCAAAGAAGTAAAAGAACCAAACAGTACCCCCACCCCCGCCCCTATCGGGTATCGGGTTTACCCGCTCCACCCCTATTTTTTTCACATATTGGTAAAATATATTTTGGACTTCAATATTAGTGAGCAAAAATGATAAGTGTTCACAAAATAACTTTCACAACTTAACTAAAATCTACTATCAATGTTGTATTTTAGTTGTAAAAATAAAATTGTAAGAATGCAAATAACATTTGATGCATATAAGGGAGAAGATATAATTTCATATATATATATATATATAAATATAATTATACATATGTATATATGTCGGGGTGGAATGACCATACCCGTACTCCTACCCTAACCCTGGAGGGTTTTTCACAATCACTCTCTGCCCTTACGCATAACCCAAAAAAATAGAAAAATAAAATAAAAATCCCTAACCTATCGGGGCGAGGTAGGGCGGGTTCGGAGCAGTGCGGGTTGAATTGCCATCCTTTTTCCATCTTCTAATTCTAGTCCATTAGCAAAATGGTGTCATTTTTTTTTGTCTTCTGCTTATGATTAAAAGAAAAATCACAACAATTTTTGAATTTTAACGAGATCGCTAAATTGATGAGCTTTTTTAAAACATCATGGATCTTGTTCGTTTTGGGTTTCAAGACCTGATTTCCTCAATTATTATCCAATCATTACTTCTATTTTCAAATATTATTCTCACTTTTTTCTCTCTATCTCTCTCTAATCATTAACCCATATTTTTAATTAATATCCCTATTTCTCCTTCCAATCAAAACCCACAATCTAAACCAAACACAACCATAAAATATAGAGTAAGCATATAAGAGTGTAAATTATGTCCACAGAGTTTCCACCACCGCCATTCGTGGGCCTTGCAATAAAAGGATAGAAATCATTATTAGATGGCAGAATGCAATATTATTGCGTTTGGAAAGGCCCAGGTAAAACTATAATTGGTACCCTTTTTTCCCCCATGCATGGTATGTTATATACTATACTACTATGGAAGGAAATTGCTTAACGTTCCCTCATAAATATCCATCCCCAATTCAAGAATGCCATAAATTATAATACACCCTGCTTCCCGAAATTTTTTTTGGGTGCGGGGAGGGTACCCTCTCGGCACATCCGGGCCGTCGAAAAATGCAACCCACAGTCTGAATTAAAAGTGCCGTCCGGATTTTAAAAAAATAGAAAAGAAAAAGCGTTTCATTATTTGGACTTCTAAAAAGAAATACATAATTTTTTTTATTTGAAATATTTTCCTTATACGTAATATGGATCTCTTTTTGTTAGAATTCACTCAGTTCTAGAATACAACGATTTAAAAATATCATAAAAACTATTACTCCTATAAATTACAAAATATAAAATAATTTTTTTAAAAGTGTGAATAGGCACATGGACATAATTTAGGGACGAGGGAGTAAGATAAAATAGAAAACACATGTAGAATTCAAAAGAAATGCAGATGATCATGATTGAGAACTACAATGTACTCCGACCATTCAACAAAAACTTTCAACCAGATACAACAAAGACAACTATTTCAGAATAATCTGAAACCATAAAGACGATCTTCTCCACGGAGAAAAGAGTTGACCCGTGGAGGTTATTAAAGTAAGCAGCAAATTACTCAAAAAGGCATCAACAATGAACGCTCTCCTCACTGGTTTATTTCATCACCATCAGACGGGTATAAGAAATTCTGGCTATTAGCCTTCTAGTGCAGATGCTCCAGAAATAATCTCGGTCAGTTCTGTTGTGATCGATGCTTGACGGGTTCTATCAAGAGAAGAATGATAATTTAGATCAGTTGTTCATGTTAGGAAAAAGTAAGTGGAACTTCCATCATCCAGTAGCAAAAAAATAGAAAACCCAATGCTTAGGAGACAGTTCGCATTCAAATGAATAGATCGCAGGCTGCATCATCCTAGGCAATGATAACGAGTGTTTTTTTTTTTCTTTTGTTAGCGCGTGCGCGTGGTTGAGGGAGAGAGAGGGAGAGAGAGAGAGACCTGTTATAAGTAAGTGTAAGGCGGTCAAGCATGTCTCCAGCATTTCTGCTGGAGCTATCCATGGCAGACATCCTTGCTCCTTGTTCACTGGTAGCATTCTCCAAGACAGCATTGAACAGAACCTGAGGCAATTGTCCCAAAAAAAAAAAAAAAAATTCACCAATGAGCAAAGATTGGAATCAACACGCAATCTAGCAATCTTGTGCAATTTTATCCTGGGGTGTAGAAAAACTTTTGATAAGAGAACTAGAAACAGTTTTTAACAGCATAAAATGAAGTCTGCACACTTAATTCCGACAATAACCAAAAACATCAAATCAGAAATCATTCTAGCCTTGAAAGGTAGGACATACACAAGAAAACTGGAATTCTGTTAAATTCTGAAGTACTTCTGACTTTGTCTCGCCGCCTTCAATTTCATATGAATCCAAATCACCAAGCTTCCCTCCTGCTTCAGCTTCCTTCTCAACAACCTATATTAACTTTTAATCAAATTGATATCCACAAACTAAGAACCAACAGAAAATGTAACTTTTGGTCAAGTCAAAGTAATCTAACTCAGTACCTCAGGAGATAATACAGTCGCTGTTGTCGGCAAAAATGAGACAACTGACTGGAATTTGTTGAAAACAATTCTTAATGCATCAAATTCCACATTCTTCAAGATATCATCAGCCAGCACAGAAACCTGAAAAGCAACAATTTGAATATATCCTGAGGAAGGAAAAAGGAAAATCAACAATCATGCATCCTGCTTTTGATGGATGGTTAATTGTACTTGTAATAGCTAAGTTACATACCTACAAACGTGTATGAGCATTGTGGCCTCTCCACTCATTGTCAATTGGTTTTGAGTTGGATGCATTAACAAGTTTTATTAGGAATTACGACTAGGAATAGGATCTATACATTATTTGTTTGGTAAGTTTAATCGCGGTTTCCTAGCATGCCTATAGGTAGATCTATATATATTTATTTTGGGTAGACTAATATTGGTTTGAGTCTTTAAATTGAGATTAGAGATTTAGAAGTCCCTTTTGTTTCTCTTGATTTCTTTCATCTCTTTTCTCATCGATTGTTTTTGTTCCAATCGTGCTGTTGGTGAAACATCACTTCCTGAAACACTTTCTTCATTCGCGATTAAAAAAGAAAAAAAGAAACACTTTCTTCATCAGATAGTCGAGGAAAGATAAACCCTATTAATAGATCCACCTCAAAACTAATGGATGATGACTACCGAGTAGAGAGGTCGCCCAAGCTCATGTACTAGTTTTCAATTTCATAATTAAATAGTGTAACAACCCTAACAAAACTAAATTTCAATAATTTTTCAATTCTTCATTTGATCGGCAATAATTTCTCAATTCTTTTGCGTACAGGAGTTAATATTCTCATTGCCCACCACTTGGATTGCAAAACACGTCAAGATATCACTATATAATAGGCATAGACTGTTGAAAGACATCCACAAGATGAATAAAACGAATATACCAATATAATATTTCTAAGGTTATTTTCATTTTTTTAAAATTTTTTTTAGTTTTGATTATCAAAACTTTCTAGGGTTAATTTACTTGCCAAAGTTTTCTCTTTCTCATTTGGTTTTCTCGTAGGACTTGGGAATGCTTTTGCCAGTCCATCCTGTGGGATGTATGCTACCATCTAGCCAGATCAAATAACTTGACTCCCCCTCTTGTCCTTACTTAATCACGGAAAATTTGGACTCCCTAGTCACATATGCTAACAAATTTTCCGGGCCAAGAGCTTATGCATCCATGCATTTACATCCCAAATAAACCTGCACTATACCCAGGGAGAAGTTGCCAAATTGGCGAGGGGTAGCCCAATATGTGCAGATACATGGCTATGCATGTTTTTGCCCCAGGCATGGAGTGGGGTACTTAGTTCTTTTGCATCCATACTCAAGAAGAAGCATGAAGGAAGAGAAACTCATTTCGGACTCATCAAAGGGATACATAGAAAATCTTTACTGAAAATGAAAGCAACTATGAAAAAGAAATTCATATCAAGCCGAGCAAAGAGGAAAAAAAAATTAAAAATTCAGACACATAAAAAGGGTAAAAGAGGACATGGTACATAGCAAAGAAGGAAATTAGAATAAATATCGAGATAAGTTTCCCTGAAATCATAAGCAGCTGTAAATTCTGTATTATCACCTGTGTGTAATTCAGAGGATTTTTCTGCAGCTCAGTTATGCTAATCTCAATGTCCTTCTTTGAATCCCGAATAAGTTGAGCCTTTGCCTTCTCTCCCAAAATAACATACTTACCCTCTTTATCAGGACCTGTCGCAATACAGCATTAAAATACTGAAATGCCTTCAACCTTTATGATGTTAAATTTTCACAAGAAAGGACGCAAGGATTAGCAAGAATACCGGAATTCAACTTATGAATAGCCCTGCTTATCTTGACTGATGTTGAATTAATTCCACCACAAAGACCTTTATCCGACGAAATCGTAACGATTACATTCTTCTTGACATCAATACCTGGTAATGTAACAAAGTGGAGGCCAGCAATATTTGAGGACTGAATCAAAGATGCAGTACATAGAAGGTTCACAACAAGCAAATCCAAAGAGAATTGTACCAAACTTACACCATATCAAGTTATCAACACAGGCTACTCTCAGAACCTAGCATAATTAAGCTTGGGTTACATGGAATCCAGTTATATATTCTAACAAGTTCGTAAAAAGACCTTTTCTTCTCCAATCCCATTTATTATCCACTGTATTCCTAAACGATAGATCAACTATGCCAAAGTATTATACATTCCCCAAAGGGGTAGACACATGGGTCCCATCTTCTTGGATTCTCTCTCTCTCACACACACACTGACTATAGTGTGTCCATGTGTTGAGAGAGAGAGAGAGAGAGAGAGAGAGAGAGCCAACCAAGACTCGAGTCGTCACCAATATTTATTAACAACAAATACATCACAAACAATAAATCTTAGACTCTATGAAGCATCGACACTTCTAGAGGTCGCTGTGTCCACGTATCGGACACAGGGAAACGGGATCACGCGTGTCCCATGCACGTATTGGACACGCCACGTGGTGTGTCGCTTAAATTAAATTATTTTTTAAAGGGGGCCACTCGGGGGACACGCGTGTCCCACATATACACTCTCTCTCGCTGTGTATATGTATATATGTATTGGTATATATATTTCCGTTTACATATATGGGTGTACAAGTATATATACTAGTAATAACAATGTAGATATCTTACATATCAAAAGAAAAATGTGTGTGTTTGTGTGTGTGTATATATATATATATATATATATATATATATATATATATATATATATATACGAAAAACTTCTAATCCACAACTCCCAAAAATAAGAAAAAAAATGATTTTTTGTGTTGCAAATTACTTTTTGAAAATCTAATCCGTCTAATGTGTTCAGAAGGTGTTTTCAAGGGTTTGCGCGGGAAATCTTCAAAAAAAAAAAAATACCGGGAAGGGCTTGATCCAAGCAGTTTTCGCAAAAATGTAAATATATATTTTTTGCGAAAACTACTTGGATCAAGCCCTTCCCGGTATTTTTTATTGAAGATTTCCCCTCGCAGTGACCCTTGAAAACACCTTTTTAACACATTGGACGGATCGGATCGTCAAAAAAATGTTCGGATCATGAGGTCCGGAAATGAAAAGTCCGGATAAGAAGTTTACCCTATATATATATATTGTTACTACATACATATATGATTTATTTATACATATAATTAATTATTTATTCATTTATTTTTGCCCTGTCCCCCATCATATCCGTGTCCATTTTTTAGAATTCACTGTCCCATGTCTGTATCTGTGTCAGAGTCCATATCCGTGTCGGTATCTGTGCAACATAGATCTTAGTTAAGCATTGTACCATCACTATTTGAAGACATCTAATAGCCAGGAGAAATGAAGTCTATACATCAATACTACTCCTACCCAAGTTGGGTCCTCGTCGTAGCGGACTAGACAAAAACCACTCCTTTGCATTATTTGCAAAACGGGGCTACACTCACACAGAAATCCACATTTCTTTTCTTTACAAACAACAACTTTTATTCTACTTTTTCTTTCCCCTTAACGACCTGGTACCTTGCACCAAAAAATGGCACCTAAGAGACACCCACAACATAAGAAATGGCACTTTGCAGGACCTGAAATGGAAGCAAGAAACAGTGATACACAAAGAAGCATGAACATTTCCTAGAAAACTACCACATTGCCTAACACATGTCGGCAACGCCCAAACAAGTGGCAAGCACATGACTAACCATAATCTGCATATACTCAAAAAATTCTGAACTAGATACAAGTCGCATGCGCCCGATACAAATCTGATGCATATGGAGTATGGACATTGTGCTGGCTATTTCCTGGAGGCCCTAGACTTGCATGAAACATGCAAGGGATATGGTTATAGTTCTATTTATACATCCATAAAGGCTATCACTGTCTCAAAAGAAAAGGCTATCTAGTGCATGAGGCTCCCACTACTGCAGGATCTGGGGGAGAGTTGGATGAGCGCAGCCTTACACCTACAAGGCAGAGGCTATTTCAATTACATGGGTGTCGTTATTGTTGCTTTGCTATATCAACTTACAGAGCCTAGTCGTAAAAATAAAGTACAGAATTAAATAATTGCATTAACAGCTGCAGCGGGAAAAAAAATATTATTGCGAATTGCAATGTCATGAATTATTTAGATTGCCATATCAATATAACCACAGCATCCCTTTCGTATCCCGTGCCCATCCTTCTTAGTTGTTGCATCAACGCTAGACACTTGTCACTCCAGACCAGAAACTAACAAAATTGCACCTACACCCAAGAAAATCATATTGTATATGGTAGGGAAAGATTAAAATCTGCATTAAGATAACTGAAGTGCACCTTCAACAGCAGCTCCTATAAGTGCATACGAAAGGAATATCATCTCTAGTCATCTAATTCAATTTAACTAATGCACTCGTTTGCCACCCTATCTGCATCAAAAACCTTAATTATGCAGCATCACAAAAAAAGAAAAAAGAAAAAAAAGGCACTTGTTGTGCTACCTACGGTTATAGCATCACAATTACACAAGTTAAATATGCATGACCCAATTGTTCACTTCAAAAGTAGAAAGAACAAAGAAATCACTAACTAGGCTTCTCAATTCACAAACAAAACTGAATATCCTTTTGACAAAAAGCAAGCAAATAAACTCATAAAAATGTAACTGGAAGATTGAGCCTGAAGTGTTATTGGAAAACATACTTGGGGTGTCACCAAGAAGTGCAGTAAATGGCTGCCATAGGCCACGGGAATTCTCAGCCCTAACTTGAATAGCTCGCAGCTTAGATGCTGCAACCATTTTCATGGCCTTAGTAATTTTCTGGATATTCTTCACACTCTTCATCCGGTTTCGGACTGCATGAAAAAATAACAACAATTAACAGTCACAAGAAAGAATAGAATAAGAAATAAAGCAGGTTATGTCAACTGATGTCACAGCAGAAGTACGGCAGCAACAATCAATAATGCTGGTTCAGTGGTTCTTACCAATTTGGGTAGAAATAGAACGAACTCCGAAAGAGACCTGCTCCCTGCCCACCCAATAGAGGTTGTTAAGAGGACTAGAATTGCAGCGAAGATCAAACGATAACTTCTCGGAGGGAAACAAAAATTTCATTTAGCTGCTATACATGCCACTAAAAACTCCTAGTATGGCAGTGACATAGGAATCTTGAAATTGACTCAAACTTCAAACCCTTCATGGTAATATCACACGTATAACATCATTCAGTATCAGATACCATATTTGATAAACCATCATCAAGACAATCATTGAGCATAATCAATAATTAGAAAGAAAATGAATACTTCAGAATAGGGTTTTTACTATGCTTAAGTTATGTTCTTGTATCCAATTTCAGGGTTCACGACAACATGACATGCGTAACTCCTAGAAAAATTAGAACATACATACATCTTAGAGTAATCACAGCTGGATCTATTAAGAGCTACAAAGATTTTAGGAGGGATATATATAATGCTATAGGGGTACAATAAAATTGAACATCTGTAGATCCATATTTACCTATACATTTCTAAATATATCTATGCCCCTAATTTCCTGTTGTATACAACACATGCGCTATCACTCTCGAACGCTACTATTCAACTCCAGATAAAGTACACAAATCTAACATTTTAAACCCACATGATAAACTACTGACAATCTATAATCATAAAAAGCATCAAAAAATTGAGCATCATAGAAAGAAAAACCCTAGGGCATGAACGCGTAAACTCAGTAAAGGGAAATGGGGGGTAGGATCGTACTCGGAAGGAGCGAGGGAGGAGCGGAGGGAGTTGATGGGATTGGGGGATGCGATTAGAGTAGAGACACGCTTTCCCTCTCGCCTCAACGCAGCCATCGCCATTTCTGTGATTCGATCTCTTCTTCTTCTTCTTCTTCTTCTTCCTCTTTTGAATGGATTTGGCTTTGGAGTTGCGTTGTTTTTTAGATCGAAGAAGCGTTTTGATAGGGTTTTCTTTTTCCAACAAGCTGCAAAAAAAATGCGCCGGTGTTGGCCAGGCCGAACTGATGCGAATCGGGTTTCGAAACAAAACGAGGTCGTTTTAAGGCATTATCATTTTACGTATTACACTGACCTCCCATACGGTTTCTCATAAATACACTAATCAATGTAATCATCCATATGTTTGACAAAATACATTTAAGTTTGGCCACTTAGACAAAAATCTAAAACATTTGACAATTTTTTAAAGAGAATAAATTTTTGCAATCAAATATAAAAATAAAAAAAATTTGACATTTTAAAATGAAAGAATAAAGAACTTTTGCAATCGAACATAAAGACAAAAAAATTAGTGAAATATCACTAGTTAAGTTTTAATTTCATACATAAAATTAAAAAAATCGTCACTCCACTTCTGGTTGACTACTTCCTTCGACTAAAAAAATTAGTGAAATATTATTAATTTTGAACATAAAATTCAAAAAAATACCAACCCACCTCAGCGGACCACCACCCCACCTTTGGCCAACCACTTTCGGCGACCAAAAAAATTAGCGAAATGTCATTAATTTTTAAAAAATTTAATTTCGAACATAAGATTCAAAAAAACCACCACCCCACCTCCGGCTGACTACTTCTGGCGACCAAAAAAATTCCTGAAATGTCACTAATTTTTAAAACTTCCCTTCAAAAAGGTAAAATATATATTGTAGTTATGACTAATTTTTCCTTATTATAAATTAGACATTGGATCCTCAAATGTTTTACGATTTCTGAATGATGTGAATCGAAGACAAGAAAGCAAATTGCTACGCTTGCCCCCGACAAACACCCCCGACGTTTGTCCCTTTTACGGTTTTACCCCTCCTCCCCTCCTTTAATTACTTATTTATATTGTTTGTATTTCATTTCTTTATATAAATTCATTTAATTATTTAATTATTTTCTTTATATTAATTCATTTAATTATTTATTTATCTCTTTTATTAATATCTTTTTTCTCTTTTATCTTTTTAATATGCTCTAATATCTTTTAATTCTCTTTATATATATATATATTAATTCATAATCGACATTTATTTATTTTTCTTTTTCTTTTTCTATTTTATTTATTTATTTAATATTGTTTATTTACCTCTTTTTAAAATTATTTAATCTTATTTATTTAATTCGTATATTCAGATTATTTCTTATTTTTTTTATCTTCAACTACAACCACTCATTCAGATTTTCTTTTTACTTTCTTACCTTCATTTATAACCACTTATTTATATTTATTCACAACCACTCATTCAAATTGTCTTCTTATCTTCATTTACAACCACCCATTTCAGTATGACAGGATCTTATTCAAGAAATTCATTAGAATAGAGATCTCTACAATGTGTTTTATCCTCAACAAAATATGGCAGATGAGCTACTACAGTCACTGAACTATTTCCTACCTATGGTTCCACAAGTAAATTAGATGGATTGTATGAGGGTAGTCATTGCATCACGGTACAACATTGTACTACATATATTTGACGAGAATGTTAGAGGTTTTTTTACTCACTTGCTTCTGAGATCCCCTCCAATTCCAGTCCAACAACGCAAAGAAATACCTATTGCCCGTATTAGCAATAACTTCGTGCTACTTTTTTTGCACCCTCATCACCCTGTACCACCCATTCCAATATGGTGGTGGGAGTATGCGTCGGATGAAGTTAAAAGATGAGCTTTTAGTTGTAACATACGTCTTAATTTATGGTTCCATATATTGAGCTATGCGCCAGGACCACAATTTGGAGGCAATATTGATTAGGGTTGAACATTGTCAACGTGATTGTAATATTTATTCACTTTTAAACGTGATTGTAATATTTATTTACTTTTAAACGTGATTGAAATATTATTCACTTTTAGAAAAAAAATATTTATTATTCGTTGTTAAGACAAATTAATAAACTAATTAAAATAATATAAAGTTTCTAAATATAAAGTCAAAATTAAATGTAAATGTAAAAAATAATTTACTTGCAAATGTAAATTGAGTAAACCAAATTAAATAAATAAAGAGTAAAGTAATTGGGATGAAAAAAGAAGAAGATTAATTGGGCGAAAGGGGGAGGGTAGTTTTTTTTTTTTTTTTTTGGGGCACAAAGTAGGTCTTGACAAGAAATCATCTTCTAGCTCCTATTTAATATCATGTTAATTTCTCTGTACTAGCAATGTATTACACCTACAATAAGAGGTTTTACGATTGTACTCCTATCACACACACACTCACAACACTCGAGGGGTCCACTCCTTTAAGGTGACAAACTTGACAGTCGTGAAGGCATGCAACAACAATAAATGAGAGGACAAACTCTTTTATGTTACAAAAATGATTGTGATTTGACCACTTAATTGTTGACAAATGCACAAACCCTCTCTCACGTGTGATGGGACCCATGATGGACCCCACGGGTGGGTCCCATCACATGTGAGAGGGTTTTAATAATTGGTAATGAAAAGTGTTATGTATGTATCGTGTTGTTTATGTTATTAAGATGATTCATGTAATCAAAATGACAAGAATCCCGTTTCAACTGTTTGAGGAAGAGATGTATAATTCTCAAACTAAAAGGTGATTTTACTTGTCAACTATTATATGGATTTCCCCCCAAAACTATTGCAATTCATGCATGCTTTTGTCAGTCATGTTAAGGCAAGTGTAACAAATTAGGCAAAATTTGAGCAAAAAATGTCAGTGAGCAATGCACAATTTTTATTTTAGCTACAAAACATATCTTTCTACGCTCCAACAACACTATCCATTTTACATACCATCTATTATTGTAATACTAGTTCTAAGGCTTTGTGTGTAGCACGAGTGTGATGCCCGTGTGTTGTTTGCCTTTGTTTTGTATGCTTTTGTGATTTAATGTGTGAATAGATGAAAGCTAAAGATGTTGGATATGTTGTGAGCTTTAATGTAAATAATTTGAAGAGAGAATCGAAATGAAGGTATTCCAATAGTGATCCAAGCCATCTATTGTAGAATGTAAAGGGGTGAAAGTTAATGCCCGTAGTGTACGAGCATTACACTCGTACAATAAGTACGAGGCTTACGTGCTTCGCACAAAGTTAATGCTCGTACTATTGTTTGGTTCTTTTACTTCTTTGCAATAGAAAATGATTGTGTGCGAGCGTGCCAGAGAGAGTTTCAATCTCCTCCCTCAGATTAACTTTGGAAAAACCAAATCTAATCAGGCGATTGTGTTTTATTGGTTCAATTACCTCAATTAAGAGGATTTTTCTTAATAAGTGAAGAAATACAAACCAACAAACTTAGGTAATCAAAGAACAATAAAGAAACAAGATACTTCGATTTATGAATCAAAGATAAACTTACTTTGAAATCGTCTCCAACTTCAAATACAGAGTAACAGAACTTCGAACGGGTGATTGTTACAAGAACAATCGAGATAAATCCTAACCTACTTCCTAATCTACTTCGAACTGGGTTTGAAATCCTAAACTATTTTGCCAATGAACAAACCAAGCATCAGTTTTTTGATAGCTGTTTGTTGAAGATTTGTCCGGGGGTTTTCATTCTTCAATTTCTTCTATTTATAGACGCTGCTTGTAGTTTGAACTTCCCGCTCAATGGATTTGAGCTTTGGCCTACTTTGAACTCTAAATCCCACTCTTCGAGTTGGCAGTTATTCTTCCTCCACGTCTGAATTTGAATTCTTTCTTCCTCCAGAAGCTTTGAATCTGCACGTTTGTTTAAACAAACTCAACTGATAACATGTTAAGGAAATAACTGCCTTCTAGAAGTATTCCACGTGTTATAACTGCCAATTGTTTTGTTTCACAAGTTTACGTGTGGAGCTTATTTGTTTAGCAGTTAATTTTATGGCTTCGAAGCGAATCTTTATTTTAGCAAATGGCTTGTAATTGTCAATAACTGCCTTTTTGACTTGAGAAACAATACGACATCGTATTTACTCAATTTTATCCCTTTAATCCAATGCATCTCCATCAACATATAATTGCCAACGTTTGGCACTTTTGATTACGTGTCAATTAATTATTGGATTGGTTAATTTTATATGTAAACATACTCCCCACATTAACATCTTTATTCAAGGGATTTGAATAAGTGTTAATGTGCCTTTTGCCGCTTCGAATTCCTGTAAACTTCCAAAGCAAAAGTTATTGGCATTTTTTGTCACTTCCAATGATACAGTTATCATTGGATCTTCTACGTTCTCATGAGGGATTCATGGATAGTGGGCGGTTAACATCCATGTTCTCCATTTCACCAGAATTTGAATCGTTTCAAACTTAAAATTCTGCCTATAAAAAGGCTTAATCACTGGTAAAAATCAATCACCAATTTTCTTTGCAAACTGATTCTCATTTTAATTCAACCATGGCTGATATTTCTAGCACCCAAAATGCCTTCGAAAACTTGGCTCTTAATGACCCAATCCCTGTTGATACTAGAAACGTTGTCACACCAATTGTTGGTGATATTCGAAAGGATCGATCTTACATAGTGGCTCAAGTAGAAACTTCTGAGCCTATTGACCCATGGAATCCTCCAACTTCCCCTACTCAAAAACCCTTTCTATGGGGTTTACCATTTGAAATAGTGGTGGTAAAAATGGATGATCCTGCTGGCTACAAAGGTTGGAGCCACTATTGCTCATTAGTTATGAGCAGATATTTATCCCCTTTCATCAGACAAGATCCTAACATAATGTTGCTTGATAGTCTCGTTGCCACTTGTCTTACTCTTGCATTCTTTAGAGTCCATGAAGATGAAAGGTTAGGCTTTGCTGCCTATGGAGAACTTAAGCAAAATGCCAGTACTCAATTTATATACTGGTTGCATGAGGTTCAAAAGCCTCACTTCAAAGGAAATTTCATTGATCCTGCCAATCTTCCTCTTCGAGACCTTTCCGAGAACACAGATTGGTTCCAAGAGTTAAAGAATATCAAGTTCGATCCCACTCTTTTCCATGCTGATTATTCTTACTCTCTTTATCCACAATCTGATTCCATCAAAGCCAAAGAACTGTTGGCTGCTTTTGCTTTTTTGGACATAGGTATTCTTGAAAAGGATATACCTTATAAGAATTTCTTATGGGCTTGTGAAACTCTCCAATGTGACATCCAAGCTAGCTTTTTTCTACATTCTTTTCTGAGTCAGCTTCCTCTGTTTCGAATGTGGATGAAAAACAACACTGCTGCCTTTGGGTTTAATCAAGATCTCCATGACTATGAAGTACTTCATGATCAAGTCTCCAAGCTTCATAAAAAGATGGAAAACCTAAAAGAGAATTCCTTTGAGGTGCTCGCTGGTGTTTCTCAGAGGCTTCGAAGGAGGTTTAAAAGTCGAATGAAAAGAAATGCTCCTAAATTGGCCAAGTTCGAAGTCAAAGCCAAAGCCTTGGTTCTAAAAATCAGGCCATTGATTGAGAAGAAGCTCAAAATAGATGAAGAAAATAGGGTTAGAATTATGGAAAAGGAATTTTTCAGTTTCACTTGGGCCAGATTCCATGCCTTAGTGACTTGGAGTTTTCCTCACTATTTCCAAGTCATTTCTACTCCAACAGCTGTTCCATCACCAGTAGATGCTTAGTTTCTTCTCTATGTAATAGGATTTTGTAACATGTAATTTCCTTATGTTTAATGAAGTATTAGTTCTTTCTATGTCTTATTTTGCACTTTCTAATTTTTTTCGAAGCACTTAGAAATGTTATAAACCAATTCAAACTCATCGTAAAAGGAACACAACAAAATATACTTTATGATTTTCAACCCAATGAAGTGGTTTGAAACATCTTATATTTCTTGAGATAGAAATTATGTGATAAATAAAGGATAAAATTTAGATTTGGGCCAAAAATAAGACAGGCCCAATTATTCTTAACCAATACTTGACCTGAACTGATATATCGTTTCCTCGTAACGTATAAATCTAGAGCTTGGAACATTTTCATTGTACGTTCAAACTTTCAAACACTTTACACTCCCTCTCTTTCTCTCATACCTCTGTAACCATGGCTTCTGGAAGCGATGATTCAATAGGCACCTTTTCCCTTATTTCAAAAGATATGTTGAAGAGGAAATGTCAGATTCAAGTGGTGATTTACATAACCAGATCTTTATTACGAATCCTGATAGAATTGATACCCACATCCTCGGACCTGCATTCTTTGATCTTCCTCTCAAGTTTACATCATGCTATCCTATTTTAGGAGAGGGTAAACTTATGAAAGATCAGGAGTTGAACTTTGCAGATTGGCCTACAAAAAACTTTGTATGCTGGCCAGTTCAAGATAGTGATTGGGGCAAATGGATTGAGCATATTTTGAAGTATAAGAGAGCCGATTTAGAGAACATTGGAATCTGACACATTATTACACTGCTTCGATATGGTATTCCAGAAAACCCTGCACTCATACATGCTGCCCTAGCTTTTTGGGATTCATCATTTAATTATTTCCGATTTAATTGCAGAATGATGGGCCCTACGGTTCTAGACGTATCATTTCTTACTGGACTGCCTCCATTTGGTCCAATGTTTGACATTTCCAAATCTATTGATGTTCTGCCTTTGAAAGACATGAAAACCTCAGGTTCATACGCATCATACGGAAACTTTCTTTGAAATGAGGCCATATTTGAAGATGGAGTGTCTGACAGGGAATTCTTTGCATATCTTCTATATACTTTTTGTAAAATGATCTTTTGTCATAGTGGTAAGAAGATCATGCTCGAATTTGCCCCTTTAGCATATTGCCTCTCTAAAGGTCAGAAGTTCTATTTGGCTTCATACTTCTTGGGATATGTTTACAAGATAGGATCTGATAGCCAATCAAAACTACTCATGTTCAACATAGGAGGCCCTCTTTGGTTCTTGCAACTATGGATCTTGGCATATTTCCCTATCTTCAAAGTTGCTGTTTCAGAACCTGTTAATGTTTATGGAGACAAGTTCAAAATTATGGCCTCCAAACCCTTATCATTGGTTGAATATCTGCAATATTTCTACAATATGAGGGAGGATAAGGAAGAAAAATAATTCTGTCCTTTTGTTGATTGGAGTATTGGACCTGCTTGGATAAAAGATATGATGGAGAATAGAGGTGCAAATACTTTTGCTGTTGCTTGGGGAAGTATTCTACTTCCAAAAGAAATATTTATAGGTGGGATTGTTGGTGGTTGTAAACAAACTCATGCTGAAACTTATTGTCTTGCCCAATTTGCCAGACAATTTGGTATGGTACAAGCCATTCCATGCCCTTACCCTAGAGAAGTCAATGTTCCTCTATATGCTAGAAAGAAAGTTGATAAGAATGTACTCTCACGTCTCAATGTGAAGTTTAGAAATTCTAGGACGAACTTCAGACCTTATCAATTTGCAATGGACAGTCCAATCTTTACCAGATTTACTAGTTGGTGGCATAACCTTCTTAATTTGTACAATCAAACCAATACAGCTCAAAGTTTTGCAAACCACATTGGTTGTCCTGCTCCAGTTGAAGGTGAAGCATACTTTAGTTTATTATCCGTGTCAGATGATGGGTTTGGCGTTGAAAGAAAAGACAAGTCTCAATCAGAACCAAGAGAAACAACACCAAATGTACAATCTTCTTCTTTGGTACCAGTTGCTTTAAATGTCAAACCACTCCAATCTGTTCCACAAATGTTGACTAGATCTCAACAACAAAAAACCCCTCCTCCTTCTCCATCAGGTAACTTTGGATGGTCCGAGTATTTGTTATAACTTCAAGTCCTTTCTGTTTTCTTACTTTATAATTTGCCATACAGAGTTTGTTCCCAAGAAATGGATGAGAAAGGAAAAAGAAATCGCACAAACTCCTGTTTCTTCAGGTTCGAAATCCAATAACTCTTTTATCTCATCCATTCTTATTAGTTTTCTAATTTTTCACAAAACTAATTAGAGTTTCCTTTATCCTTTCAAAAAGCCAAGAAAAGTAAAGAAACCTTAGCATCCAAAGAGGGATCTAGCCAAGAAAAGGCTAAGTTTGCTAAGGTTTATGAGGCTTCGAAACGAAGAAGAACAATACTAATTGAAGAACCAGAAGAAGAAGGTACAGAGGATGTCACTATAGGCCAATTTATGAAAGGTAAATTGTTATAACTTCAATTTCATCAAGGCCCTTTAAACTTTCTCTCGTATTTCTTATTTTGGTAAATGATATAACTTCAGATAAAAAGACAAAGCTCAAATCTGCTTGAGACTTGAAGGCCTTTGTGGAACCATCTGAGCATACAATTGTTGAGAAAATGAGATTTCTTAAAACTCAAACACAAGCTCTGGTGCAAGACATGTCTCCTCCTGTTCTCAGCACCATAGCAAGAGTCATGATTTCAGAAAACATTAGGAAACACATTGATGTTTCAGCTCCCAAAGATGATGGAAGTTTGTTTCCTGAGATTGCATCAAGCATCCCAATTATCCAAGCCACTGATCAACCAGAGAGGATAATAGAGGAAGCAACCCTTGATCAAATCCCAAGAACTGACATTCTAGTAGAGCAAACTTCTTCAGAACAAATCCATCAATTTGAGGTACTGTGATCCATTATCTTTTAAGTGTCAAGGCTCCTTCCTTTCCTTAAAAAAGATTAAGTCCATATATGATTATGTATTCTTTTGACAGGAAATTGGTGTTTCTGCTAACACCACTGTTGGTGAACTCCTTCCATTGGAGCACTTCAAAGTAAAGGTGAGCGACTTCTGCCAAAGAATCACCATTCCCAGGGCTCCAACTCCTTCTCCAGAATCTCCTATCATCCAACTCAAGGCTTGATAGAGTTCATCTCCATCTGAGTTGGTCAAGCCTACCTTCTCACAAGAAGAGATTCAGGAATTGAAGGATGTCCTCTATCAATTCTCAAAGTTGCATTTTGAAAAGCTGGCTGAGGGAGATCTGAAGATGCATTTAGAGATTTGTTTTCAGGCTGCTTGGGTATTAAAACCTGCTTCCCAAGAGCTACACAGACAACTTTTGACTAAGACTTCTAAACTTCAATAAAAGCTCACTAGCTTTGTGAAGTTCAAGAGAGACACCTTCTAAGGCAAAGCTTGAAAGCTGCACTATCAAGTGCAAATGATGAAGCTCAAAGTGTTATTTCTTCTTATGATCAGGATGCTGTCAAGTTACATCGGTTGAAAGAAGAAGAAGCTCATTTGGAGGCAACCTTGCTTAAAGTTAAAGGAGAGATTGCTCAAACCACTTCTAACATGCAAACCTCTATGAACAAAGCTTCTTCAACAGTTGAAACTATAAGAGATCTTGAGAATCAACTACAAAGAACAATTGATCAAGAAGAAATTTATGATTTTGTTTGTAATAAGGGTGCTCATATGTTGTCTGTTCTAAGAGATACAATTGTACAGTTTCTAAGTTAATCAATGAGATATTTTTTTTATATTCCAATCTCATAACTGTCCTTACTGCTTGGAATGTTGATCTCATTATTTGAATTATGAGCTTCAATCATCAAATTTGCTTGTTCCTATGGTTCATCTTGAACAGCACAAGCAATGAGAGATAAACTTATTTATAGTTTTACCTTTTGCTAAAGAACTCCAAAATAGTTGGGACATAGGCCTTTAGATATCTCCCATTAATCTTTCTTCTATGTACATAACCATTTAAATCCTTTAAATGGTATGCTCCTCTTTTAAGAACTCTATGAATTTGGAAAGGTCCTTCCCAGTTTGGAGCCCACTTTCCAAGTCCTTACTTTCTTTATTTGATAGGCAACACTACTTTCCATACTAAGTCTCCTATATCAAAGCTTCGAACAACCACTTTCTTATTATAACTTCTGTCTACTCTTAACTTCTGTAATAGAATTTGATTTAGAGTTTTTATGTTTTCTTCATCTATTTCTTCAAGCTCATGTACATTGCTTGGTGGTATGCTCCAGTATCTAATTTATTTTGAAAAGCAACTCTTTGTGATCTTACCACTATTTCCATTGGTAACACAACATCATGCTCATAAGTTAAGGCAAAAGGAGTTATCCCTGTACTGGTCCTTGTAGTGGTTCGATAAGCCCATAATACATTTAAAAGCAAATTTGGCCATTCTTCTGGATTTTTATCAACCATCCTTTGAATACCTCTTTTGATGATCTGGTTGGTTGATTTAGCTTGACCATTCGACTGAGCATAATAGGGTGTAGAGTTAATTAAAGAAACTCCATGAGAAGCTGCGAAAGCTTTTACTGGCCTACCTTCGAAGATGGATCCATTGTCTACTGTTATAGTTTCTGGAGATCCAAACCTATAGATGATATTCTTAATGAATTCAATCACTTGCTCTTGAGATACACTCTTAAAGGCTTGAGCCTTCACCCATTTGGTAAAGTAATCAGTAGCAACTAGTATGAATTTATCCCCACCTCTAGATGGAGGGTAAATCATTCCAATCATATCCATTGCCCAACCCCTAAATGGCCAAGGCTTGATTACATACTGTAATTCAGTAACTGGTAATCTTTTGAGAGGTCCTGTCTTTTGACAAGCTTGGCACCCTTTTGCATAATCAATGCAATCCTTAAGGATAGTAGGCCAATAATATTCATACCTTCGAATCAACCATCTCATCTTGATTCTTGCTTGATGAGCTCCACAAATACCTTCATGAACTTCTGCCATAACATTAAAAGCATCTACTTTGTTTAAGCACTTGAGCAACAACCCATCTGCTCCTCTCTTAAACAGTTCTCCATTGTACATAATATAATTAATAGATCTTAGCCTTGTTGCTCTATCTGTTTTGGCATTAGGTTTTGTTAAATAATCAATCAATGACTATCTCCAGTCATTCAAACTAGGAGGAGTAATGATTTCACGTACTTCGAAATCAATATTCCTGTCCTTAAGCATTGGCAAAGACTTTCTTAGAGTTAATTGACAAAACTCTCTACTGTCATCAAGGATAAACTTGCATCCTAATGCTCTTTGAGCCACTGCATCAGCTTCTTCATTGAAGAATCTTGGAACATGTGTAAAAGTAATCATGTGAAATTGCTTAAACAATAACCTTACATGTTCATAATAAGGTTTTAAACCAACATTGTGGCAACCAAATTCTCCATTTACTTGGTTTATAACCAACTGAGAATCTCCAAACACCTTAGCTATGTCAACTTTCAAAGTAAGCAAGAGTTCTAGACCCATAATTAGAGCTTCATATTCTGCTTGATTATTAGTACATTCCCCTTCATTTATTTGAAAACCAAACTTGGTTTTCAAACCTTGAGGAGATTCCAAAATAACTCCAATTCCAGCCATTTGAGATGTTTTCGAACCATCGAACCACATTTTCCATGGTTTGACTGTTACTGTATTAAAATCTGCTATTTCAGGAGTCTCAATTTCATTTGGATGATCAGCCAAAAAATTAGCTAAGGCTTGCCCTTTGACTGATTTCTGAGGAACATATTCTAGACTAAATTCAATCAAAGATACAATCCATTTCCCAATTCTGCCACTAAGTACAGGTTGAGACAACATATACTTCATAACATCAGTCTAAGAAATTACATAAGTTACCCTAGGCATCATATAGTACCTGAGTTTTTTCGAAGCAAAGAACAAAGTTAAACATAATTTTTCTACTGCAGAATACCAACTTTCACAATCATTAAGAAACCTACTTAGATAATAGATAGCTTGTTCCTTCCCTTCTTTATTGTCTTGAGCCAATAAAACTCCTATTGAGTCATGGTTTGCTGCCAAATATAGCTTGATAGGCTTTCCCCTTTTGGGTGGAACGAGAACTGGTGGATTGATCAAGTACTCCTTGATGACTTTGAAAGCATTATCATGCTCCTTTGTCCATTCGAAGTCCTCTCCATCCTTTAATTTCAACAAAGAAGAAAAGACTTTAGTTTTTCCTGCAGTATTAGATATAAATCTTTGAAGAAAATTCAATTGACCAAGAAATTTTTGTAGTTCTTTCTTGTTTGAGGGAGGTTTTGCTTCAACAATAGCTTTAGCTTTATTTTTATCAACTTGAATACCTTTGCTATGGACTAGATATCCCAAAAAGTTTCCTGCCATTACTCCAAAGGCACATTTAGCAGGATTCAACTTCAGTTGATAATGCTTCATCTTTGAAAAAGCTATTTTCAAGTGCTCCATATGATCATCAATAGATTCTGATTTGACAATAATATCATCTATGTAGCATTCTAGAAAACCCCCAACTATTTCATGAAAAATAGTGTTCATAGCTGTTTGATAAGTAGCACCAGCATTCTTAAGCCCAAAAGGCATTTTGACCCACTCAAAGGTCCCAAGGTTACCAGGGGATCTAAATGCGGTCTTATGAACATCTTCCTCAGCTATACAAATTTGATTATATCCTGAATGTCCATCCATAATAGACATGATTTTGTGGCCTGCAAAACTATCCACAAGCATGTCTACTACAGGCATTGGGTATTCATCTTTAAGGGTTGCAGTGTTTAAGTTTCTGAAATCAATGCACACCCTAATTTTTCCATTTTTCTTGACAACAGGAACATTATTTGATAGCCATTCTACATATCTTGCTGTTCTAATAAAACCAGTATTTCAAAGATTTTGAACTTCCTTTTTAACCAATGATATGGTTTTAGGGGCCATTTTCCTTGGAAGTTGTTTGAAAGGTTTGTAATTAGGCTTGATAGGTAATTTAAGCTCAACCAAATTTCTACTCAAACCTGTTAATTCTTTATAACTCCAAGCAAAACATTCTTTGTTCTCTTTAAGCACTGTGATCAACTTGACCTTCAAAGCAGCATCAAGCTCTTTGTTGATTTGCACAGTGTTTGGAACAATTCCTTCTCCCAATTCCACTTCTTCTAAAGGATCTTGAGAATCAACATGGCCTATAAAGGCTTCTTCGAATTCGACTGGCTTCAACCCCCAGTCAGATTTCTCAGCCAATAATTCTTACCAATCATTTGTTTCCTGTAACTTCTGCTCTATTTCTAGAGCCATAAATTTAACTAAAGCCAAAGAGTTGGCCTCTTCGAACTCTGTCTTGGATTCACATCCAAGCAGCCTCATCTGGTGGATTGTCTGATTCATAATCAACTGCTTGTTTAAGCTTAGATTTCAACTCTGCCAATTCTCCAATTCCCAATATGTTGGATGGAGGGGTGGGAGTTTGTGCAATTTCACTCAAAGGGATGATTTCAGGCTTATACATTTCTGCCTCTACATAATTTGCTGAAGTGTTGAAGGGATGTGGGTCTGCTTTCACCTCTTTGACCCCCATTTCTTTCCCATTTTCATATTTCACAATCATCAGGGCTTGATGTATTGAAGATGGAATACAACCATTAACATGAATCCAATCCCTACCAAGTAAAGCATTATACTTACTGGTAAAAGTATCCACCACAAAGAAGGCTGTATCAGTTTCTACTTGGCCAACTTTCAGGCGTATAGAAACAATTCCTTTGGTGTTTTTACTTTCACCAGTGAATCCAGCGATTGATGTGCTTGTTGGGATCAATCAAACCTTTTCTTTTCCCAACTTCTTCAAAGTCCTAGAAGGTAGAATGTTTACTGCTGCACCATTATCAACCAAAACTCTATTCAACAAAATCCCATCAAATAATGCAGATATGTATAATGGTTTCAAATGGTGCCTCATATCATTCGAAGGTGATTTGAAAGGATAAGAAAGATCAGCACAATTCAAATCAACAATCAAAGGATACTCAGAACCAGTATCTGTCTCTAGAACAAACATTACTCTTTCTTTAGATGTCACCTCTGGTTCTTCAATAGCATTAGCCATAACCATAAGCTCTTCTTCTTCTTCTTCCTTTTGAATCTTCGATATCAAAGCTTCCCAACCATTATTCCAACCATTATCATATGTAAGATTATATTCCTCATCACTTGATACATCAATGACCTCCATAGGAGCAACTGTTGGTTGTAATGCTCTTCGAACTGGTGAGCAGTTTGGTCCAAAAGGTCCAAAGTTAACAAATGAAGGAGTTACCATGTTAATTTGAACTTCAGGTAAATTCCCAAATTGAATGGTCCTATTTTCCTACACTGGTAAACTCTATTCCAACTTCTGATGTGTTCATTTTTTCAGAAAACTCTGCTACGGAAGTTTCCATGGGTGAAAATGTTTCAACAGGGGATGAATTTGTTCCTCCACCTTCTCCCTGTTCCACTATCATGGCTTCTAATAAACCAGATTGATAGCTTGCCAGGGAATTTGGTGAAGTTGGACTATTTTGAGGTACTCCATTGTCCATTCTTGCAGCCAAGCTTTTCAGAGTTTCCTTTTTTGATTGAGTAAACCCCCTTCAAAGAGATTCCTCAGAATCTTCTCTTCGAAGTCTATTAAACCTTGGGTTGAACCTATCACCCCCATTAGGATTCCCCTTAGAGGCATATTCCTCCATTTGGAAACTGGTATACCTCATTTTGTAATTTCCTCTTCTGTGTTCTTGTCAACATAGGAATCATTTGAGGTGCTTTGGTCTTTGGATCTCTGACCACTACCCATTGACCATTAGGAGCACTTGGAGGTTTAACCATTTTGTTCCCAATTTTCGAAGAAGTTTTATATTCTTAGAAGAGTTCTGGTTTGACCTTTTTTAGAAACCAATCAGGAACTCCTTTTACCAAGGTAAACTGTTCCTCTTCTCCTTCATTTCTTTGGCCCATTGGGGTCTTTCCAGTGTTAACCTTCTTCAAAGGAGGATAATCCCTCTTCGAAGCTGGTGGAACTGGACTAGAAGGTACATTTCTTTTTGATACTGACCAAGGCCTCTCATTTTTTTCATGATTTGGACTTATCCAGGGTTTCCTCTCATTATTTTGATCCAAAGCTTTTCTTTCCATCCTTTTTGGAAAGAAATCAACCCCCTGTCTATCCAAATCTTTGAAGATCAAATAATTGGCCCTGCATTCCATGCACAAACATTCCAAAAAGGATGCCTCAAGCATGGGAAGATGATACTGCTTAAAACCTCTTTTAGAAGCACTTCGATGCGATTGCTTTTTGCGGTAAGCCTTCCCATCATCATTTCGAAGTTGGTCAATTTTTGACTTTCCTCTACCAAACTGTACTGAATTCATTTCCACTTGCACTTGCTTGTTCTGTCACATTTCCTTAACAGTTTTGGCCAGAGATGTTGGCACATTAGTATTAGCAGTCACTTTTTCAATCTTTAGGAATGGATTAGCATCAATCCCCATAGCCTTTTCTGGAAACATGATTCTTCCCTTCTTGATCTGCTCCTGAATCCTATCACGAAAAATAGTACAATTCTTAGTGGAATGAGTCCAGGAAGCATGCCATTTGCAATAACTCTTCCCTTTTGTTTCTTCCAAAGTTGGAAGTTTAATATTTTCAGGGAGTTTGATAAACTTTTTCTTCAAAAGGTAATAAAAAATTTCATCTGCTTTTGAAACATCAAATGAATATGCTTTACTGAATGCTTTCTTGCTGGTCCTTGGCATTATGGAAGAGTCATTTCGAACTAGACATTCACACACACAAGGATCATGCTCAATAATTTCAGCAGCATCAATTTCATAAGTGGGTTCTTTATAATAGGTTGAATAAGAAGAGTTATTTCTATCAACATCTTCTTCTTGCAAAGATTCATATCTTGATGCTTTGTAAGTTAAATCAACCAAATCCCTAAATTTAGTAGAATCGAACTTCTTCCTAAGTTCTCTACTTAAGCCATCTTGTGCTATTCTCACAAACTCAATCTTTGGTAATTGAAGTTTACACTTATTTCTGGCCCTTTTAAATCTAGCAATAAATTAAGCAGCCTTTTCATCAAGCTTCTGCTTTAATCTTGCTAAGTCAGCCATAGTGACTTCAGGTTTAGTTTGATAAAATTGTGCATGGAATAACTCTTCCATCCTCTGTCAATTTGGAACTGACTCTGGTGTCAAGTTAGAATACCATTCGAAGGCTGTCCCTATTAAAGAATTAGAAGACAATTTCAACTTAATGAACCCATTATTGCCTAATTCCCTACACTGAGCAGTGAATCTAGCAACATGTTCAATTGTTGATTGTTTTCCATCTCCATGGAATAAAGTGAAATCTGGGATTTTAAACCCCCTAGGGACTTCGAACTGTCTATCTATCCATTCCGGATAAGGCTTTCTATAAATTTGAATTTGTACCCCCCGGTTTAAAGGTCCATAAACTTCTTGCATGAGACCTAATATTTCATCTCGAAGGGCTGGACGTTCCCCTAAAGGTACCCTTGGATTAATAGGTGGTTCCCAAGTGACATTTCTAGGCATGTGATCTTCTGAAAACCTTTGATAAGGATCATCAAAAGGCCTAGGTTGCCTGAAACCTCCGTCCTGTTTTGCAAAAGGTTCATAAATGTAGTTCGAATGTACCCTTCTCATCTCTGGTATTCCTGAATACTTAGGAATCCCAATCTCTGGATTAGGCCTGTTTGCACTAGTCCTATCATTTTCATTAAAATGATTTCCAATAGTATACATATACTCATCAAACCCGTAATCATTGTTTCTAAAACCCTTATCCTCATTTACACTATCAAAGTTTGGTTCGAATGGGATATTAGTGTTTTGTTTGAACACTTTCTTAGTTTTAGGAGTTTGATAATCATGAGTTTTTGCAGGTTCATACCAAGATTCTGGTATATCATCTACATCTATAGGCTCTTTTCCAGGCCTTGACTTAAATTTGCTTGTACTAGCCTCTCCTTTATCCTTCTCAAATGACGGCAAATGATCATTTCTAAGCCTTGATTGCTCTTCCAATTTTTGTAACATAAGCTTTTGGGTCTGAGCCAATTCTTTAAATGTAGCGATTATTTTAGCAAACTGGCTAGATGACAAATTCCCTCCAACTTCTGGATTATTTAGGTCATCAACATGCACAGTTTTATTATTCCTAGTATTCATTCGAGAAGTTTGGCCAATTCCCGTATTTAAGTCTTGACCAGTATGAGTCTCTGGTCCTATTTGAAGGCCTTCGACTTGTTCATTCTCTTTAGAATTAACATTATTCTCATCTTCTGGTGTTTGGCCAACCTGAGAATCATCTGCTTGCTTCCTAAGTTTTGGAGCCATTCAACACTTTCAGGTGTCCCACTAGGCGTGCCAAGAAAATGTGTTTGGTTCTTTTACTTCTTTGCAATAGAAAATGATTGTGTGCGAGCGTGACAGAGAGAGTTTCAATCTCCTCCCTCAGATTAACTTTGGAAAAACCAAATCTAATCAGGCGATTGTGTTTTATTGGTTCAATTACCTCAATTAAGAGGATTTTTCTTAACAAGTGAAGAAATGCAAACCAACAAACTTAGGAAATCAAAGAACAATAAAGAAACAAGATACTTCGATTTATGAATCAAAGATAAACTTACTTTGAAATCGTCTCCAACTTCAAATACAGAGTAACAGAACTTCGAACGGGTGATTGTTACAAGAACAATCAAGATAAAGGTGATTGTTACAAGAACAATCGAGATAAATCCTAACCTACTTCCTAATCTACTTCGAACTGGGTTCGAAATCCTAAACTATTTTGCCAATGAACAAACCAAGCATCAGTTTTTTGATAGTTGTTTGTTGAAGATTAGTCCAGGGGTTTTCACTCTTCAATTTCTTCTATTTATAGACGCTGCTTGTAGTTTGAACTTCTCGCTCAATGGATTTGAGCTTTGGCTTACTTCAAACTCTAAATTCCACTCTTCGAGTTGGCAGTTATTCTTCCTCCACGTTTGAATTTGAATTCTTTCTTCCTCCAGAAGCTTTGAATCTGCACGTTTGTTTAAACAAGTCAACTGATAACATGTTAAGGAAATAATTGCCTTCTAGAAGTATTCCACGTGTTATAACTGCCAATTGCCTTGTTTCACAAGTTTACGTGTGGAGCTTATGTGTTTAGCAGTTAATATTATGGCTTCAAAGCCAATCTTTATTTTAGCAATGGCTTGTAACTGCCAATAACTGCCTTTTTGACTTGAGAAACAATACGACATCGTATTTACTCAATTTTATCCCTTTAATCTAGTGCATCTCCATCGACATATAATTGCCAACGTTTGGCACTTTTGATTACGTGTCAATTAATTATTGGATTGGTTAATTTTATATGTAAACCACTATGTGCCCTTGATTTATGTAATAGAAATCAGTTATATGACTAATGTTTTATAACATTAATATATAATATGCGATGGAATTAAAGCAACTGATTGTGTATGTGCTTGGTTGCCAAAGATAATCCTTGCTAGCTTTCTACGATAAGCTTCTGCCGGGTAAAGGAGAAGATCCAAGCTTAGGCCTAGACAATTTATCTGCATGATTCCTTCTGCTCCTTGAATCCACTGAGCTTTCTTCTTCTACAAAATGGAAAGGACATGTATTGCTGCGTTTTAGCTTTCTTTCTCTTTAGAGAGCCAATGTTAAGCTGCTCTTCAAGCAGTTTTTCCAATTAGGAGTGATTTGACAACCCCAAGGCAACTTTCAACATTTTGTTGCTTGTAGAGTCGGCACAAGATTTCCGAAGTTTAGCGTGTTATCCTTTGATATGTAAAAAATGAATCTATTGCAAGTATTGCAAGTATTTGATTGGATTGACAGGATATCACCCTAGATGCTTGATTTAATGGATACTACATTAGACAAAAAATCATTCAAGACACCAAGAAAATCATTTCTTGTTTTGGCTTTTAAATCAGGAGAAGATAAAATATGGAATAATCACAAAATTGATAACCATAAAATGTAAACCTTCGTTGCTTGCAACTACAAATTGTAAAACCAAAATCCACATATATCAAATAAACATCCATCATGGATGGACTGCGGCGATAGCATGGGGAGCGACCCCAACAAAAGTAAATGATATCAAATCCAAGCAATAAGATACCTGGCCGTATTCTCTCGATAGGCACCAAATCATCAATCTGAACACCCAGATGTTATCACAATACCACTCTCTCCATCCTTTTCTTTTAAAAGATTAATCTCATGATTATTTTTAAAACTTTTTTCCAAAATTTATACTTAGTAATTTAACTTTTGTTACTCAACATAATATTTTACAAAACAATCACAAAGCTATTTGAAAGAATTATGTAACCAAGGTATATTAGTAACTCACCTCCACTTTGAAGCACAAGACAAATTACCATGCATTCAATTGGTCACTGATGGTCATGTCGTGGGGGAGCCAAGTTATTGCGAGAGGTTGCTGGAACGGGATAGTTTGCTGGAGGAAAGGCGATAATAGGAGAAGGGTATTTGGGTGAAGGGAAACTGAAAATTTTGGAATGATTGGTGAGTGCAACATACCTCAGGGAGAGTATTTATAGATGAGGAAGCTAGAGCAAGGAAGAAGAGAAGATATTCGACAGGCTAATTTAAGAACAATGCCCCATGTCCCCAAATTATACAACTGCCTCTGAAACCAATTTAATTTATACATAACATTTAAGAATCGAATTTCTTGTTGGATAAAACAAACCTTGCCAACACCATAATATGAAACCAAGTGCCACATAATGCAATTGTCCAAATGGCTTTGCATTACGTAAATATGAATATGTATGTGTGTGTGTATATCGTATTCAAAGCTTTAAAAGAGCTTACAAAGATTGGTTAGAAATAAATGCCAGTCGACAACTTGCATGGGAAAAATATCATGCCCCTTGTGTGTACTCCGTCCCTGATCAGTTGCAGTGGTTTGTTCTTGCAAAAATTCCTAAAATTCATTGTAGACTATAAGAATTATTTCTGAAACTGAGCGCGGTGATAGAATTTTGATTCAAATTTTAGACAGTAAAGTATTGATGAAAATTTGGGTTACCACACTATGCACATGCAAACGTGTAATGATGCTCAATGCAAAAGATAGTTGTCCAACTTACCATGGGAGCACCATATGTCACACCCCACTCTGACAGAACCTAGCATGCATAAAGTGGCAGGTAATGGTCATCATTGGTGGGCCGTCCTGCGAAGTTATGACCTAAGCCTGCCTGTGGGTTGGGCTTAGCGGACTTTTTTTTTGCCAAACTAGGGCGGGGCTAGCAGGCCAAGAAGCGGGCGGGCGAGCTGGAGTTTTTTTAAAGGCTTTTTTTCTTTCTTTTCTAATCGAAATTCAAATGGACATGGAAGTATTAATGGTGCAATGGTCAATATGAAAAGAAAAAGTCCATTTTTGCAAGTACAAACACTCATTTTCTCATAAAACCTCATTATACAAAAAATAATAATTTAAAGAAGAATATTTTACCAATGGAAATATGGACACTTTTTATTTACTTTACGGGCTAGATAGTGGGCTTGCGGGCCGGGCTTATGGGTAGGCCGAACTTGAATAATCAAGCCCGAGCCCAGACAAATGACTATTTAGGCTGGGCTAGGCTAAAGCCCGATGGGCCATGTGACGCCCCTAATTTTGGGAATGTTCTATTTATTACATGAATAATAAATAGAGTCTCACAACAGTATTTCAAGCTCGGAAATTATGTAGATCTCCTTCCAAATACATTTATTTACTACAGAGTCAACCTAGGGTTTTCTACTTCATTGTGCGACCGTTAGCCCTAGAGGTGTCTAGTCCAGCTCTGTTAGCCTCAAAGCTATTGTGCTCCTCCTATTCATTTTTAAAGTCTAGCATAATACGTCATAGTCATGAAAGCAACATCGTGATATTATGCTAGAGTCACAGAAGTGCAACATTGTGAGCGAAGACGCCCAGTAGCCAACTCTTATCCTAACCTTATACTAGCAATTTTTGTCACGCTCTCAATTTTAATAACTCAAAAGTAAATAAAATCAACATAGGACAAGTCAAGATCTCAAAATTTCTCTTGAATAGTCAAAGACAACATAATATAACCCCATCATTTGAATACCACAAGTTGCGTTCACTAGCGTTCATAGCCCGAATACATAAATACAAGTTCAAGGTTATTACATTGCCATATAGTCAAAAGTTTGATAAATTGAAGTTACAAAACCATCTTTCCAAAAATATAATACAAGATGGGAAAAATAACTTCATGCATGTTCAAGCTCCATGTACATGTCACTCGACAAGCATCCAACCTCATGTTCCATGCCGTGTACCTGAAAAATTGATATGTTGAGCTCACTAGCCCAGTAGGAAAACTATTCTACTAACGCTAGGTGTATGAACATGATACATACATAATAGATGAATGTGGAGTGAGCATGACTAATGTACAAGTTAGAATGGACGGAAGGTTATGATTCGACCATAAGGTAATCAAAGAGTGTCCAAGTGTCCTAAATGTATCCAAGTGTCCAAAACGTTTCCAAGTGTCCCAAAACGTATCCAAGTGTCCCAAAACCTTGCAAATATCTAACCAAGCCCAAGTAGTTTTCCCAAAATTCTAATTTCGCAAACCGAAAGTCAATTTTGTCAAAAATGCCAATTTTGTCCAAATTCACCACAACCGATATTTCATAAGAAAACCATCTTCGATTTTAATAGGGAAGTATCCCTCTGCCAAATTTCATGGGCTCCGTGCACCCCTGCCGGATTTCGTGGGCTCCGTACACCCCTGCCGGATTTCATGGGCTCCGTGCACCCCTGCCGGATTTCGCGGGCTCTGTGCACCCATGGCCAGGGACACCAAACGGGTGATCCCTAGAATTCATTTTATCCAAAAATTTCATATTAAAAATCTTTGTCTTTCATAAAATCCCAAAAAAATCCCATTTCTTTCAAAGGTTCACCATTTTCGCCAAAATGTGTCAACCGGCACGTGTCCGATACGTCAAACATAAATTTTGTTAATTCATGCATCGAAGGGTCAATTTTATGAGTTCGATGTGGATTCGGTGTTCAAAATGATAGTATAGTTCAAAGATACGATGAAACGGACGATCGGGGACCAAACGGGCATCAAAGGATGGCCTAAAACCACCCCAAAACAGGGGATGTTCTCTGGAAAACAGGGGCAGCAGCCCTAAAACAGGGGCAGTGCACAGATTTTCACCCTATTGGTGTGGAATTTCAACCCAAACTTAAATGTAAGGTTCAAGGCCAAAAATTGGAAATGTAGAGTGACTAATGGACATCAAAGGAGTGCTAACCAACCAACAATTGCATCAATCAAGGGCTCAATCCATAGATCACAAAATTATGCTCAAACAAACCAACCATGGAAGAAATTCAAGAAATAGATGGAATTTGAGAACAAGGAGCAAGTATATGCTATACATCATCTAAATACAACTAGAGGGAGAAGAATTTGTCTTCCTACCTCAAGGGTTGAGCTTGAACAAGTGGGTAAATGAAAACCCTAGCTCCCAATGTGCTCCAACCCGAAATGGGGTCTCTTGGTGCGAAATGAGAGCAACCCAAGCTTCAAAATGCGTAGAGGAGGTGATTTTAGGTGGGGTTTATGAAGGAGACTTGAAGGTTTTTGGTGGATTTGAGCTTGGAGCAAGAAAATGAAGGAGAGGAGGGAGAGAGAGAGAGTCGGGCAGAGAGAGGGAGAGAGGGGCTGATTTTTTGAAAAAAAATTGCAAGTATAATGTGTTATACACTCTCACCCATTACACTTTCACCCCAAAACTTCCAAATGCACTTTAAAAAGACCCAAATGCATTTAAATGCTCTCTCTTCAACCCCCAAAGTCAAAATTTAATTCCTCACATTTACCCAACATTATTCCGGAAAAATTATGAAAAATACGGGTCCTTACAATTTTAAAACAATGTTTTTGCAAAAAAAACATAACTATAGTTTAACAAATAGCCATATCTATCATGAAAATATGCATGTGTCTGTGTAAACAGTGTCGGTGTCATTTCAAATCAGAGTATTTTGCACTCATAGTAATGTATCTTGTTTAATCTTTCAGTGTAAACATTCTTCTTCAAATCTAACAACATTTGAGCACTATTTTTGTCCATCGGGGCACAGTCCAATCACTATACTCTTATGGCATTGCTTCCATCCTCCGAGTCCGCAGTCCATCACTAGAAAATTATTGGTTTGTTTATGTCTCCTTTCAACTGACGGTCACCAACCTTTCCATTCGAGGCCCATGCTGTCTTGTATCACTACGCACACTAACATGATACAAGATCCGTCCACCCCGCTACACATACGAACATAGTCCCGACCGTCTTGTACCACGGCGTACACTAATATGATACAAGGTCTGTCCACTATGTGTTGTACATGTTTAGCCCTAACCACTAAGTTCACTTCACGAAGTTGGGGCGGTGCTCAAGCTACACTACTGTACCAATTCAATTCAATTCAATTTAATCAATCCATTTTCTCATCTCATTTCTTGTAAACAACTATTGTACTGGGATAAATCCCCGTAACCCTGGATCACGTGCTTCCTTTTGTCAACCCCAGATCTACAAGACAGAAAAAAAGGGTTAGAGCACCTTTGCCTCTCGTCGGCAAAGGCCCTCCGATGCCTAAGTTAGTATCGCGTACTTGAATGCTCTAATCTCAATGCATATGAAAATAGGTTTTCACAGCGTACCTTTTGTCATGGTTACTGCCTTGTATTTATAGGTGTAGATGTCCTTTACATTAGGCATCTCGTGCCACTGTTTCCTATTCTCTTTAGGAGTCCTTCTCTTAATAAGACTTTCCTATCAAGGGACAACTTCCATATATTGCTAGATCTCGTCTAGCAGTAGTCTTTCTTTCCATATTAGGATTGTTCATATTAATCCCTCACACGACGGGATTGCTCCTTATCTCATAAGGAACCGCTTGTAGAATATTCTGGAATGTCTCACCGCCCTTCTCGTGGCGGTGCCGAGCTTCTACATAGCTCGGAATAACCTGTACATAACTCAGCTCATCACGCTGAGCTGATTTATGTATTCCAGAATGCCGTTTAAACTATATTCATAGCCTTCATAGCTCGACACATCGGGGGCATCCCTTTATGCCTCACGCTGAGCTAGTGCATTCTGATGTATTAATTTAATTTGATTTCTGATCCTATTCATGGTCAATCCAGCTCGGTACAGGTATTCGTGAACTCCCTATGTGGTGCCGAGCTACTCGCCCTCTCGTGGCGGTCATATTAGACATGTGCTATGCCTAATAGTAGGGTAATCAGATTTTACCCACTCCAATTGCTCCCCAGCTCTGCTGCTACTGTCACTCGTCAGTAGTGCGCAGAGCTTCAACGGCTCCTGATGATCCTTCTGCACGCCTTCCTTCCACGTGGGTAGCACGTTGCTTTCGCATTAAATGCGAAGTGACCCTCTGGTGGCTCAGATAAGCCCAAAGGACGATTTCACTGTTGTTTCTCATGCGTCACGCCCCACCTTTATGGGGTTTCGGGCGGGATAATCATTGCTCCTCCCACTAAAACCCTCTTAAACCCAAAACACTCCTTCATTTCCCCTTTACTCCGTTTTTGCAAAAAGCAGAGAAGAAAGAGAAGAGAGTCTTGATCTGCCATTTTTGCTGCTTCAAGCCTCCTGCATCCACGCCATTTTCTCCATTTTTACGTCAGAAAATTTCCTTCCGTTCACGTTGGAGACCATCCCATTAGGTCCATCCCTTCCACGTAAGTGACCTCTCTGGATTTCCTTTCCCGTTATCGTGTTCCATCTTCTTCGTTGTTTCTTCTGTGTCTGTTCATCTTTCTATTTTCTGGGTTTCAACTGTGAAACCCTAATTTTTTAGTGAAAAAAATGGGTAAACAGAAAGCTCTTCTAGATTCCCCAGACAAAGCGATAGCATTTCATAGGAAGTATGAGATCCCCGCCGACGTTCAATTCCGGCTAAATCGACCTAAAGACCTAGAGGAAGAGGGTCAAGATGAAAACACCATTCATATCCCCCTAATTTTTATTGTTGAAGGCGGCCTTAGGTTTCCTCTACACCCTTTTTTCCGTGAGGTATGCTTTAGATGCAACCTAAACCCAATGCAGCTCTGTCCTAATTTCGTTAGGGTTGTCATGGGCACAATAGCCCTCAATAGGCTGCTCGGCTTCCATCTTGATTGGTGGGGCTTGCACTATCTATATAGCGTAGTCCCCACGGTCGACAACAACTTCTACTTCAAAGCCAGGGATCCCAATCAAAAGCTCGTCACCGACCTGCCTAATTCCTCCAGTTTTATTCAAATTAAATAATTTTGATAGTTTTAATTACTTGAATTGTTTTTGCAAAATCTACTATTAAATTACAAATACACTTAGAATTATAAATATATTGCAAAATATGTTAGGACTCACCTATTAGATATTTGAATTTTAATAAATGTTAAACGTTTGTTATCTATTATGACTATATCCGAGCTTCTCAAATAATTTTTGACACATTTTCTCTGAGTTTTAATATTCATAAGTAAAATATAACAAATTTTACTTCATCCAATTCTCGTATCGGTTATGCACCTTTTTATCACCAAACGTAATTTTTTTTTATGTGATTCAGACCTAAGCTGATCTTGTGGTAATATTTTTTATAATCTTTAGACACCACCCATATCAAATTTTCATGACTCATTTGTTGAGTTTCTTGATAATTTTTTGACAGGATGGATAAAAGAAGTATATTGTTTGCCTCACAACAAAATATCCTTAAGGTATATTCATGCAAATTCAGATCATTGTCGCAAATTCCAAAAAAAAAAAATAAGTACTTATTTAAAGCATGTGTCCTACGCAACAAAGATTTCGCATAGAATCATGTTCAACTATTAAGCATATAGTATGTTTGAATCATCATGTTGAAGTTTTATTTTTGCCACATAATCGTCCTAATAACAATTTCTTCGGTCATTCAATAATTTTTCATAATACGCGTGCAAGTCAATTTTATATATATATATATGAGTAGTGTTCTAGTCTGGGAGTCTCGGATCCGGGACTCCATGTTCCCGATATTTTTTTGACGATCCGAGCCGTCCAATGTGTTCAAAATGTGTTTTCCAAGGCCCCCACGAGAAATCTTCAAAAAAAAATACCGGGAAGGGCTTGATCCAAGCAGTTTTCGCAAAAACTTTATATTTACAGTTTTTGCGAAAAACTACTTGGATCAAGCCCTTCCCGGTATTTTTTTAAAGATTTCTGACGGGGACCTTGGAAAACACCTTTTGAACACAATGGACGGCTCGGATTTTCCAAAAACAATGTTTAAAAGCATCAAAACACCGAAAAATGCTCCAGTCCGGGAAATTCGGGATCCCGGACTGGATCACCGGTGTGTATATATATATATATATATATATATATATATATATATATATATATATATATATATATATATATATATATATATATATATATATATATATATATATACAACTTTTACCAGCTATGAAAAATAATTAGTACCTGATCATGACAACTCATAGGAGTTCAATCATAAATGAATTCTCAACCAGTGATTGTGATACAAGATTCAATACTTTGCTAGCAAATGACCATCATTAAACTCATGAGTTATATAAATTACAACTTGTTTTTCTAATATTAAACTCAACATTGATTTTTGGTCACGTAATGATTGAGACGTTGCTCAGTTGTATTTAAGATTATAATCAAATGTTAACGATGTTAGGATCGACTATGACAAGTGTTAACCAGTTTTATCTACTATGACTATATCTAAACATGTCGGATAATTTTTTGATATATTTCATATGATTTTCAATATCGTATGTAAGATATAACATATTTTATTGCCTCTAATTCTTATTTTCGTTATGCACCGTTTTTTTTGTCACCAAATGTGAAGATTTGTTTTCGATGTTCATCTTTAGACATCCATATAAAATTTTCGCAATTCATTTGTTGAGTTTCTTCCTAATACTTAGATAGAATGGATAAAAAAAAAGTAGATTCATGCATGCGTCACAACAACATATCCTTAAGGATCCTTATGAAAAATATTCATGCAAATTTATGTCCTTGTCGTAAATTCATTGTAAGTAAAGGTATTTACTTAAAATCATATGTCCTACACAACAAAGATTTACATATACAAACTAGATCTTGTTCAACAGCAATGAAAATAAAATTCTCAACCTTCTTGGTGTTCTTATAACAGTTTATATATCCGTGTGAGATTTTTTCATAACACGTATACAAAAAGGGCTGCAAAACAAATCAAGCTGTTCGAGAGTTGGGCTTTAATATTGTACCGTGATCCGTGTTTGACAATTCATCAAGACAAAGAAATCGTTAATTACCTATGTGTCTAAACTCAAATTAACAAGTTTCATCGGACAGTATATTGAAGTGATATTCATATTATAACATGGAATTTTGGTAAAATCAATTTGAATTTTGGGGAAAAAATCTATTCAAAATAGGTAGCTACGTACGGAAACAAATAGGTTTATTTTATAGGCCTCGGACAACAAAAAGTTATTCGACATTACTATAAAATTATAGTTAATTAAGACTACTGCAATCATAAGCTCGACACTCAGGCCGGCAAAATAAAAGATTACACATGTCTCTTTTCTTTTTGCTAGATGTAAATAATTAGTATATATGCATGTGTGCGTATGTGTGTATGTTAGAGTGTTTGCATGTATATGGAAGGCCGGCTCTGGGTATAAGCCCTTGTGGGCCACCGCTTAGGGCTACCTGTTTTTAACCCAATATTAGGGCTCCTGATTGTAAGTTCTATTAATATTATGTATGCCCATTGGTTTGTGAAGAAGGTTGATGATAGGCGCGTGGGGAACTTGCTTACGAGCGCCTAAGTAGGGGGATTTTGCATGTTAGACGTGCGATTTGAGCCTTATTTTCCGATTAATATGTGCACATGGTGTTTTTGTGTCTCGAGTATAATTTATAGGTATTCTAAGGTCATGAGTGTGATTTTGAGACATTGAAAGTTCATACACGTCGATCAGGAGTTGGAGGTGAGTGAATTTTGCATGGAAGTGTTCAAAACTCGTCGGGAGCGCTACCCCAATTCCTTGGAGCGCTCAAATTGGGCACAAAAAGGTGCAAAAGATGAACATAATGTTCTTGAACGCTACACCAAAATACCTGTAGCGCTACTGGCGTGTTAGTATTATTGGTCAACGGTCAAGAGGGCATTAGCCGGTAAACGCACGCCCGAAGTCAAGCGGTAGCGCTACCTACAAATACCTATAGCGCTACCGAGCGGTTATGTGGCCCAGTAAACGGTGCCGTTCAGGTTACCCGTGTGGAATAGTTTTGGATTCTCGTTTGGATTTCGTGAGATTTACTAGGTTTAGTATAAATAGTTCTGTTTGAACCTAAATGAGGGTTCCACGAATTTTACTTAGGTTTTTACTTTTTGAAGTTTTGGCTACAGTTTCCTTCAGTATTCAAGATTCAGCATTCAAGATTATCTTCGGATTTCAGATTTCAGTTTGGTATTAATCATCAAGTTCTTTGTTCTCTTGCAATCTACGGTACCGTTTTCTACTTTTATATTTTTATTCTGCAAGCATGTCTAGATCTAGGTTTAATTTGGTTATTGTTGTTATTATTATCATGAGTGAGTAGTCGTTTAGAGAGCGGCTGCGGGGCGAAGGCATGCTGTAGCTAGGCTAATTGATGTTTCACCTCGGGGCCAAATTTACTTAATTTTCGGGCAATTTTAGGAAACAAAAAACTTTGCAAACAAACAAAACTCAGCATCGCCGGAATCCAAATGCGCGCGGAATCTGGTGATAGGTTGTGTGCATTTGTTAGGAAGCCTTTCTTTTATTCTAAAATCAGTGAAAAGAGGAATTGTGGCTTGAGTAAATATCAGTTAGTCTAGTTGCGGACGCTGGGTTCCCTCAACTGTGCTCTCTTATTAATCTGTGTTCAGTCAAATTAGCATAGTAATTCAGTTAATTAATCTCATCAAAACAAGGGGTAGCTACCTGAGAGCCAAGTTAAACTAAAACTCCACACTTTTGAGTCAAACACCGTTAGCCGTCTCTGCGGTTCGACTCCGGTACTTCCGAATTTATTGTGCTACACTGGTCAAGAGTCCTACGCTTGGGACGCGTCTTTATTCATCTTATTTCTAGTCACCTGGTCGGTCAAGCATTTTTGGNGCTGTTGCCGGGGACGGTGACGTGTGTTCAAGAGTGTGAGTTTTAGTGTGTGTGTTTTTTTTTTTAGCATATTTTTGTTTCTAGGTTGAGTCATCTAAAGTCAGTCGAGTGGTAAGTATTTTGTGTTTTGAGTCGGAAAAAAAAATTAAAGTAATAAGGAAACAACTGGGCGAACGAGGTGAGAATGGAAGAATTCTGTGAGATGTGTGAGTGTTGGGGGCATTCTGTTTATACCTGCTCCGCTTTTTATGCACTCAAGGAAGCTTATCATAATAATCAGGCTAGGGTGAGTGTTATTAATCAGCGGTGGGATCCATATCCAAATACGTACAATCTAGGGTGGTCCCACCAACCATCTTTTCCATGGTGGTGTTCCGAGCCCCCAGTGCCACCACAGGCACTTCCTTTGCCTTTGCAAGAAATACAGTTCGTTGAACCTGCCCAGGACCACATGACCCAATTTGGCTCCCTTTTCCAAGACCCGCAAGGGTTTGATCCTTATTCTACTAGCTCACCCCCAGAGCTGACTTATCCCCCTCATGATGAGGAGCTTGAGGAAAGGGTACAGACTTTTGTGGGATCGCAGATGACCTTCATCACAGAAACCACCCAAGCAATTGGGAACCTTAGGTCCCAATTGACTCAACTCACAGAGGCAGTGAGACAAATCCAATAGGAGTGGGAGACATTTCTTTCCCTGCCTCAAGTCAATAGAAGCAAGGAAGTTGACCCATTTCTCATTGAGGGACGGGTTGATGATCGTATGGAGGATTTTGACTCGTGGTCTGAAAGCTCCTCTGAGTTTGGAAGGAGTGAAAAGTTTACTCCTAGGGAAGAGGAAATAGGTCTGATTAACAACATTGAGGAGGTTGACTTGGTCTTACCACAGTCCTCTGAATTTAGAGGGGATGAGGAGCTTACTGCTAGGGAAGAGATAGAAGAGAAAGTTGACCCACTTGTCATTGAGGGTGGGGTTGATGATGGTTTGGTAGAACCTTTCGAAGGTTGGGAGCGGCCTTGAGCTCCACGCTCAATGTTTCCCCCCCACCCGGTGTAATGAAAAGGTCGAAACCCCTCCCATGTATCTTCCACTATTGATCCGCGCTGCATACGTTTTCCTTTTGCGCTCCTATGAGTCTAGAGAACGAGGAGCTCACTACCATCCGTGTGTTGGTCCGATAGAAAAATCTCCCACTACTGAGGAGTGGGATGCTGAGAATGATTATTTGCAGTCTTTAATGGATGAGCAAGATAGGAAGTATGGATTTGAGAGTGAGTCTCTTATTTTTGGAGACCAAGACTTTGTTGAGTAGGAATTAGTTGAGAAACCAAACTTGGTGGAGGAGATTTTGGTAGAAGAGTCGAAGTCAACGGTAGTGGAACATATTGATTTTCTTGGTGTTGATGATTACGATTTTGTTTATCTTCCTTCTATTGCAAATTATGTCCACAACTCGAAAATTAATTTGGTTTCACGTGAGCACTTAAAGGCACTTCAATTTCTTAAAACAACTCGGCAATTGCTTTACTCGAAGTATCTTTTCTTGTGGTCTGGCCGAGTTCAATTTTTAGTGCAAAGCCTAACGTGGGGTGGTGCATTCATGGGATTCATCTTTGTGGATTTGCTTAATTTTCGAATTCCACGTTTCAAAGATCTCTCTCTCTCTCTCTCCCAGTTAAAATTAATTAAAAAAAACACCAAAACATCTTGATGGTCTTGTATAGCCACCCGCTCTTCAATTCAAGTTGGGGGATGGGGAGAAAAGTATGACACGTGAGACTGCGTGAAGGTTTGGTTGTGTTCTTTATTGCTTTCTTTATTTGTTGTGGTCCGGCTTCCACGAGCGGGCAGTACTGATGCCGTTTGTTGTCTAGTAGGTAGTTGGTTTTTAAGTCTTTTGCAGGACGAGCATGTTACCACACCAACCTTGGTAGTTTGAGCCTCTCTGCTGGAGTGAGTGTGGTATTCAGGAGCCTTAAGTAGGGGTGCCACTTCACTCAAAATAACCGTTCTCTGTGGATTCGACCCGGTCTTACCGGTTATTATGCTACCGCCGACCTAGCCCTACGCTTGGGGCGATCATCTACGATACAATCCAAGGTCGCAAGCAATATGTCGTTATTATGCTTAAACGTGCTTAATTATAATTAGATGAGATTATGTTGGATGATTAGCGATTTTATGAAAAATTAGACTTTGAAAATCACACGTAGCCGTTACTATGCATGATTTGAAATTTACTTATCAAAATACACAGTTATAATGCCCAATAAACTTTTGAAAAACAAAATGCAACAGTTATAATGCTCGAATGAATATCAACTTTTCAAAATTATGCAGTTATAATGTCACATTGATTTGTGATAAGTAACCGACTAAAATTTTCTTAAAGCAACTTCAAAATCTTTTGATTATATTTGAACTGTGTGATAAACCAAGGGTAACACCCTTGAGGGTTTGTCAAAGAAAGGAATGGTGACAGTAACTGGATTCATCCAACCATCTGGCCTGAGACTCTCTTGGTTATCTCATTTGTCTAAAAAAAGTCACCAATGTGATTTTATACCTGAAATAACACAATTATCGCAAAATGATTTTAAACAGAAGACTTATCGTGAAATGATTTGAAACGGAGAATTTTTATAAAAATTATGGCATGTGCACATTTCACGAGACGATATGACACAACACATTTTTCTGAGAAAATGAACAATTGTTTTCACGACATGAAATAGAGATAAGAATGAAAATGATGATGTATTGAAAATGGAGATGATAATGCCTTTGGAGTCCCGCCCCAGTTCTGCGGGGGAGAACTTGGTGGTCAAAACTCAACGGAACTATACGGTAGTGCTGTTTGGAGTCCCGCCTTAAATTCTGCGGGGAGAATTTGGTGGTCAAAGCTCAAATAGTACAACACGTAGTGAATGGACTTCATAAACAAACTGGTTGAATTCAGTTATGTGGGTAGTCGGGACTACGTCGTGTATGACACGGAGTGAACGGACCTAATAAACAAACTGGTGGAATTTAGTGATATGGGTAGCTGGGACTTCGAGCGAAAAGGTTGGTGACTGTTAGAACGGGATAATAACTTTCGAGTGATGGGAGGTGGATGAAATTTGAAAAAGAATGCTGTTATGAGAAATTGATACGAAATAACGACACTGCACTCTGATTCTGAAAATGATACGAGACATTGATTTTGTAAAGCGGCATTTAAATTTGATTTGACACTGATAATTCGACATGCATGACTTTATTGTAGTATTCTGCCACCTATTATATTGTTCTAGAATTGCTAGTATAAGGTTAGGGTAGAATTATCTATTGAGCGTCCTTGCTCACGGTGTTGCACTTGTGTGACCTTGGTATAATACCACGATGTTGCTTTGCAACTTTGACGTATTATGCCAGACTATAGAGATGAACAAGAGGAGTACTATGACTTGAAGGCCTACAGAGCAGAGTAGAATACCGCTAGGATGGACATCCAACCAGTGGAGTAGAGAATTCCTAGTCAACCTTGTAGAGATTGAATGTATCAGCAGGGAGATATATGTAATTTCCTTTTGGAATACTATTGTAAACTCTATTTATTATTTATGTAGATCTTTATTAACAAACCCAAATTGTGGAGGCATTATAGAGCCAAAATAAATTTGAAGAAAATAATTAGAAGAAGAAAACTAATATTCTGTCTGAAAATGAAAATAGATTTTATTGCATAAGACGTTTATAGTTGTGACTGATATTCTAAGTGATATTCAAGCGATGTGGTTTTGTAAAAACACGAGTTTTACAGTTGTGATGAAGCCAGAATAAATTTGAAGAAAATAATTAAAAGAAGAAAACTAATATTCTGTCTGAAAATGAAAATACATTTTATTGCATGAGATGTTTACAATGCGAAAGGGGAAATATGTACAAAAATATAATTTGGACCGAGCATGGCCTCAGGGTTGCCCATGTATCTCCGATCATAGGAGAATTCGGTCGCTACGTAGTTAGGGATGGAGATTCTCCCAAACCCAATGGATGCCCGCCCCGCTCTGCCTATTTGGAGGCGGATATTACTCGATTTTTCATCCAATAGAAGCGGGTATGGCACAACTTGAAGAATCCCCAGTTGAAAACGAGGTAGGTATAATTTTGTAATATCCACCTCCGAATACCCATACCTGCCCCTATTTCCAATTGTATGTGTGTGTGTGTGTGTATATTTTTTTTTTTTATGAATGTATGTCTATATGTGGGCATTAGGGGCCTGTTCTGTTGACACAAAATTTAACACAACTTTTGACACTCCATCTCAGCCATTGAAACCAATGGCTAAGATTAGAACTTAAGATGTTGTACTCAACATGTCTCTATCTCACTCTGACGTAATCTCTTTCTCTCTCTCCCTCATAACACTCCATCTCTAACGATTCTCCTCTACGGACCCCTCCTCCTCTCTCTCTCTCTCTCTCTCCTAATATACTTTCTCTCTAACTCTCTAATCGATCGACTTATAGGATCTTAATGCATTCAGATAATTTAGAAATTTCGTTAAATAAAATACTTCCTTGTAAATTCTATGTTGAATATTGGGTAAGGCCCTTCGATCATATAGATTGCAACCTAAATTCCAAAAATTTCAAGATCTAACCAAAAGGGAGGAATAGGGAAAAACCCATTGATAGAATTGAGAAATCGAAGAGCAGATAATCGCAAGAGAATTTAGTTGATGTTGGAAAAACCAAAAACCCTAAAAAGAGAAATTGAACATCAGACTTTGAATAGTATTGTAGCAAACCCAAAAGAAATCTTTTTTTTTTTTTTTTGGGGGGGAGGGAGAGAGAGAGAGAGAGATCTGTCAATTGGAAAGAGAATGAAAAGGCATTTTGCTAAGTGTTGAAGAGATTTTGAAGCCACCTGGAAATTCAGTTTTACAACATGCCATACACACATGAATGCATTTGTTTTTTCCATAGTCAATTAACAAATTGCAAGCATTTTATGACATTAATTTTCCATTGTTAATTAATAGCTTCCGGTCAATCTAATTAACTTCAGTTCAAAAATCTAATTAACCCAATGGTCTAGTTGATAAATCCATCTAAAAGGTTTCCAGCACCCAACAATCTATGCTCGAGCCGCAGATGGGGCTCGCTGGAGGATTTCATCGGTGATGGAAATTGCCATAGTGGGAAGGAAAGCAGGGGTTTGTCCATGATGGCAAAGAAAGGGAGAGATCATGTGTGATAGAGAGGTGATTGAGAGAGAGATTACACCATTGAATTTAATCTCAGCCTTGGTTTCAATGGCTAAGATGGAGTGTCAAATGTTGTGTTAAATTTTATGTCCACGGAACCAACCCCATAAATGTATATGTATGTGTGTATATATAAGTATGCATATATGTATAATTTGTGTATATTGTTTCGAATTAAAATTATATATATACACACACACACACTAAGTGTTAAAAAAAGTTTAATGATAGTACTTGTTAAAATTTTATATATCTTGGTAGACTATTATTTCTTTGTAACATTCTATTCTATTTTGTTTTAAATGGTTATTTTTGTTATTATAGGACACATAAATTAGATCTTACTAACTACTTCTTCTTCTTCTTTTTTTGGTTCAACAAGTTTGGATATGGATTTTTACCCGAATATACCTGATCTCCAATGGGAGGTGGGTATGGTGGATTGTCCACTATTCATTTTGGGTATGGAGGTGAGGTGGGGATGGGGATGAAATTTCCAATTGGAGATGGTTTTGGTTTGGAGGGTTCCCCAGACTAGAAACCAATATTTGCCTCCCAGTGCCAAGTGTACCACATGGAAAAGGTTGAATGGCAGGCTGACTCACCATGGTCTAGGGTTGCTGAGCATTTCGGGATGACTCACCATGGTGTTAAGACATCCCGAAATGCTCAGCAACCCTAGACCATGCAAACCTATTGGTCTTCCCTCTTTATACTCCCCAAAAAAGTTATTAAAGAGGTTGAGACCATCCTGAGGTCTTTTCTATGGTCTGGTCCTGACCTCAAGAAGACTGGGGCTAAAGTATCATGGGAACACTTGTGTTGCCCCAAGCAGGAGGGTGGCTTAGGTTTCAAATCTATTCTCATTTGGAACAAAGCTGCTATTGCTAAACACATCTGGTTCCTTATCTCAGGTGGGGAACAATCGATGTGGTGTCAATGGGTTAAGTCATACTTGCTTAAGGGGATAAGTTTTTGGGATGTCAAAATGCCCAGTTCACCTTCTTGGGTTTGGAGGAAAATCCTCAATCTCAGACCCATTGTACGACCCCACATAAAGGTTGTGATCGGTAATGGCCATACCACATCCCTGTGGTTTGATAATTGGCATCCCCTTGGACCTCTTGCACTTAAATTTGGTCCTAGAGTTATTTATGACTCTGGACTCGCCAAAGATGCCACTGTGGCTACCATCATTAGAGGTACTAATTGGGGTCTCCCCTTGAGATAAATGAGATTGGGCAATGAGATTAGGCAGGCTATTAGCTCTCTCCCTATCCCAAATCAGGAACTTGAGGATCAGTATAGATGGGACCTCAACTCTAACGGTGAGTTCTCCATTTCTTCCCTATGGAATGAACTCAGAACAAAGTATCCCAAGGTCCCATGGTGCAACAGCATTTGGTTCCTTGGTCATATCCCTAAATGTAGCATGATTACATGGATTGCTATACAGAACAGACTATATACTGGAGACAGGTTGGTTTTGTTTGGCACAATCCCTGTCTCCCATTTTAGTTTCTGTGCTGGTGTGGAAACCCATGACCACTTATTCTTTAATTGCCCTTTCACTGCACAAGTGTGGACTGGAATGCTTGCTCATATCAATGTCAATTGGCCCCCAAGGACTTGGGCTGATTGGATTAATCATATATCAAACCTCAAAGGCAAGAGTCTAAAAAATTTAATCAGTAAGCTGATATTCACCGCTCTGATCTATCAAAACGGATCGAAAGGAATACTGCATAAATTCAAAATGCATCTTGCACTATACCTAGTGTGGTTGTCAAAGCACATACAATGGTAAGGTCTGATTCTTCGTCCTTGGAAAATCTCCCCCAAGGACATCATTGTCATGGATTGTTAACTAAGTGGGGGATTGTTTGAGCATCTTATTCAATCTAAATATTGCAATTTGCTTTGAACAGGTTCTATGAGGCAGGAATAATCAAGCAGAGCATCCTAAAGGCGTCAAATGTTGGTTTATCACTTACTACCCATTTGGGTTTCTTTGTTTACAGGAGGGTGTGGGGGTTCAATTCAGAGGCCATCAATCCTTCAATCTCATCTGGAGGGCCAGGCCATACAGAGCTCAAGGAAGGTCCTAAATGGAAGGGCAGTCAGCATGGGCTCTTAAAGGAATCAGGTCATTGGATGTAATGTTGCATTGTTATCACTACGGTCACTACGATTGTAGGTACACATTTTCTTTGATAGCATGTGGGTTGCAAGGGCTGTTGCAACCTGCGATTAATATACATGTTTTATTCACTTCCTACTTTTCCATGCATGTTTGATTTCATGTGGGTTGCAAGGGCTGTTGCAACCTACGATGTATATATATATTACAAGCATGTGCATTTATCTTGAATTTTGAATTTTGATATGGGTTATTATGCAATATGATATCATCTGTCATTGTTGATTTACCTCTGTTACACTCTTTGTTTCTCTTTTTTGTATTCCATGTATTCATTCTGCTTTGCTTTGCATGCATACTTACCAACTTATTACATATTTTGATTGCCATTGTATGCTTTATGGGTTGTTACTTCTGGGCAGCCAACTGATTTTTGGACTTGTCTAAACAAACGTTATGCTGCCAAATTTTCTAAGAATTGACACATTTCATGGGGCGTTATAGCAACTCTGCTGCTGCAGCAGCTACTGTGGTTGTGTTGTTGCTATCATAGATTCCTGTGTGCATCACATCCTGTTGTTGTTACCCTTGGGCAGCCAACTGACCAAGTTTTCTAAGAATATTGACATAGTTCAAGGGATGTTGTTGCAACTCTACTGCTGTAGCAGCTGTTGCCCCTCCTAGGCAGTGGTTGTGTTGTTGCTCCCATAGGCCTTATGGTACAGTCTGGAAAGGGACCACATGGTCTACGGATAAGCCATGTATAAGGAAAAGGACCACATTTTCTGCTGCTGCTGCAGTTTCTCGTGCTCAATTAACAGGTGTGGGGAATTGCATTGGTGATATGGGCCTAGCCTAGGGGGGCTGTCCCTTGGCAAATCTGATCCCCTTTGGGAGGGGGCGTCCTCCCGCACCTAGCCTTGGGGGGTTGTCCCTTGGCATGGCTACCTTGGCGTATTCTTGTATCAGCGTGGTGGAGGTCCTAAACAAATCAATCATTTGGAGGTGCTCAACCACATCATCCCATGCAACATGGGTCATGACCAATGACCATGCCTTGGAAGTTTGTCGATCTACTTAAGTCACAAATGTCACTTATTCACTTAGTGATATGTATCCATATTTTGTGTGTTTCTCTTTCCTCTCTATGAGAGGGATTAGAAACACATTGTCTATAGTATTAATAGGTTCTACCTTTGTAATAGGTTAGTTTGTCATCCCTTCCCACTGTTGCCTAGATGGCCATCCCTATTTTCTTTCCTTTATTTTCTTTTCTTCTTTGTCCTCCCTGGGGTATGCCTCTTGTAGGCTGTATATCCGGTTATCCTTTTTTCTATTTCAAGCTTGTTTACCCCAAAAAAAAAAAACAAGCTGGGTAGGGTAACCAAAACGCAGCAGCGGGGCTTATCCAACACCGATGCACATGGAATGCAACAAAATTGTTTTCAAAATCCTACAAATATTTTTCAAGCTTGGCTCTCTAAATTAATGCATTCTTTGATAATCTTACAAAACAAATAACCCAAAAAGCTCCAGTTAGGATGGTCGGGCGAGGTCCAGTTAATATCACCATTCTTTCCTTCAATAGCACTAGACATTTTCATTTTGACAAGCTTTTGGGAAGTTCATAAGTGTAAAAATATCAAATTATAGATTAATTTAAGAATCCCTAGCAGAGTTTCCATTTTGTGGACATCGCCACCCGGGTTTTTATTTTGAAAAGGTTTTAACCTGAGACTGAGAAACTAGAGGTTTTTTTGTATTTGGGAGCTAGGTTACAAACGGGAAAGATTTTTAAGGCACCCTACTCACCCAATTAAACATCAGTCTTTAATAAATATTTGTGGGATTTTTAGAAAACTTTTATTGTTAAACTTTGTTCACATAAATAGTAAATAAATGCAATTAACAAGAATTAACGTAATAATGATAATAAATAAAAAGGAAAATGACATCACTGCCTCCAAAAAATAGTTTTAAATTTTAGTTTTGAAAGTGTGCCGTGCGGCACAGTTAAAGCAATGTGAAAATTTAGATGAAAAAGCTTGCTTTGGAGATGAAAAAGGATTCAAATGAAGTAAGGAAATGTATCTCCCGAAGATGGCAATATCACATGCCAACGGAAAATGTTGTACAACATTTACCCAAGAGATTGGGTTTTATTAAAACGTTGGTTTATCAAGCCCAAGAGTGGTATGAGGAACCACCTTGGACTTGATCAAAACATCCCTCAAAATGCCAAGGTTTGAAAAACCATTGGCAGCGCAACGAAAGCTTACCCCGGGAGTAAACGCCTTGACAAGAAAACATCCTTCGTGAACCCTGAGCTTGGCTTGAAAGCGATCAACGAGCCTCCGTTATCAACGTAGCTTTGAATCCGACGGTGAATATGGGAAGAAAGCTTGAAAGAGTGCATGGTTTTTGGGATTTTGGTATGGTTTCGGATGGAATTTGGATTTTTAGAGGATAGTAGGAGATGGGTTATGGTTTTTTGGATACTTGGAGAGAGTGGTAGGCTTAATAAGAGAGTAGTTGAGATTTTGGCAGAGGTTTGAGAGGACTTCTATGGATTTTCTCCGTTCTCTTTCACCTTGATCCCATCGTGTATTTATAGCCGCTGAAGGCCGGTTGTACTTCATGTATACTTGATGGATACTCAAAGTATTGTGGGCTATGGATGCTAACCTTTTTCCTCTCCAAGAAATCATGATAAAGGAGGGAAGGGTTTGTCAACAAAGGGAGCTGCTAGAACTCTGTAGAAAATCTGATGTGATGTTTCGGCGATCCGGCGGCAATCAAAATCGTATTGTGTGGCACTCAAACGGTCCCGTGCAGTACAGTTTACTATGTTTGACATCTTTGACTTGAAGGTGCTGTTCGAAGATGCTTCCTAGGCACTTCTTTTCATCATCGGGGATTTAAAACGCCCACAAGAGTGAAATTGGGGGTGTCTATAGCACGCTTATTTGGCTGATACTTCTGAAAGATCAGAAGCATTTGCATTATTATATACTGTTTTAAGGCTATTGATGATACAAATAAAAGTAGAAAGGCATGATAGCACTCAAACTTTCTTCTAGTACATCAACTATTTTCATCATTCAGGCCTACTAATTATGTTTTGTGTGTTTTGGATGGCTCTCAGTGTTAGGCTTTCACCTATTCTGAAATTATTACATTGTTTGGTTCTTTAATAAGTCTCAAACTCATATTTGGGTGATCATTCTGTTCTGAATAAGCCACCAAAGTCCTATTTCATATGATCAAGTGTGTTTAAGTCATATTTCCAACAAACCAAAATCAATAGAAGCATGCATGGTTGAGAGGGTTTGAGCGCTTAGACCCTCCCTTTGAGTGCTCAAAGCGCTCAAACCCCCAAAAGGGGATCAGATTAGTTTTGTTTCATATTAGTTTGTAGTGTCCTTCTAGGTCATTTTGTTGTTGCTCTTGACATTCTAACACTGTTATTCACTGCTTGATGTTATTGTCAGTTCATATTCGCATGTTATCATCATCCATGTGAGTTCATGAAGCACAAGCATATACCATAGCCTTTTTGTTGTGTTCATCATTGTTAAACGGCTCCCGTTCCCTATTCCCCATTTATTTTCTCAAAGTTGGAACACAAACATCTCACATAATCCCACAAAATACTTAGTAGAGACCGGTCATCGAATTGGGCGAGGGTGTGGCGTAAAACCCTTCCCCCTCGTAACCGAGCTCCCGAACCTAAGATAGTATGGTGATGACGGACTGGTATTTAAACTTTATCTTGAAAATGAGGCACAAGTCAATCGAGTTCGGTTCCTTGGGGACAATCTGTTTAAACTCAGGTGGTGCCTCCGAATCGAAGTTCCTCGAAGAGGCGTCCACAAAAACATAAATAGAATTAAGTGGCAATATAAAGAGAGAAGCTATATGAAAATTTGTTGCTTCTCATTAATTTCAACACCAATGCACCATAAAACCAACTTTTTAAAAACATCAGTTTTGGCAAAATGCTAACTTTGAATGGATGATTGGAAATTGCACTCTTGTTTGATATCTTTAACATGCGTAGTGCTCACCTCCAAAGCCACTAGGTTGAACTATTTAGGAAGCATCAAGTTTTCCATAGTTTCTAGTAAAATTTTGTCAAAGCTATCACATAGTAGTGAAACATTTCAATTTTCACAATAGTTTTGGATACATGTTTTCCTAATGTATGGCTAGGACGAAAATCAATTAGGAACATTTCTTTAATAATCTTCATTTCTTTATTCGAATTTTAGAATAATTAGTTTCATATTCGATTCTCAATTAAAAGTGGTTCTTCAACTTCCAAAAGTTAAAAATTCTTTTTTTGCCAGGCGGTAGATATTAGGGGGCTTAGTAGGTGTTAAGTGAAAGGGGTTCAAAGTCTCTCCGTAAAATCAAACCCAGACCTCTCCCTTGGAAAACCAAGGGGTACAACCCACCTAAGAAATGTGTAACCGTGATCAAACAAGTTCCCCACCGTTGGGGATGCAAGCTTGCATGTGCAAAGAATATGACTCTTACCTTCCAATATTGGGAGATTCTGGCTTCAACACATTAGCAACAATAAGCTTAAAACCAACTGAGAAAATTAAGATTTTTTGTTTGGTTTGAAATAAGAACTTCACCAATAAACAAAGGGTATAGAAACACCCCGTAAACAATCAAATAGAAAGGAGCTAAATAACTCAAGCTAGCTCAGTGGGCACAATATGAGTTTTTTCTTTTAAGAAGTCTCCCGTTCAAAATCTCAGAGGGGAGTAAACCAATAATTAATTCCTTCACAGCTTCTTCACAATATGGTGTACATGAGAACAGAGACTGCATGTACCTGAGGTATTAGTCAGGTGAAATACTAGACACCCTAGCTATCCTAAAAATATAAAATAAAACTCCCAAAATGGAGAGAGCAACACAGAGATCAAAGTACGGGAGAAGCCCTTTGGAAGCTGGATTGAACGCCCTAAGAGCTTGCTTTGCCAAACTATTTGTAGCAATGAGAACACTGCGATTGATTGTAGACATCTAGGGGCAAAGACTGTTTCGATGTGCTCCATGAGAGTGGCTAAGTCAACGCAAAACTCTGAATTTCTAGAAATGACTTCAAAATTGCTTCCTTCATTCTCTTGAAGTCACCTTTCCGGCTTGATGAGAAGTTGCTTGAACTTCTATGGAAAATTGGATTCTATATAACTTGCAACCATTTATCCAAGTGATTGAATTTCTTTCAGACATTTTGTCGAACATTTTCTTTGCTGAACCAAAGTTGCCACTTGCCTTGGAAAACATCCATATCAATGCACATCCAATTCCTCACATCCAAAACCAGTCATGAAATAATTGAAAAAAAAAAAGAAAAAGAATCAACACTAAAATAACCTCTTGAAGAATGATAGAAAACTTTCCTCTAAATAAAACAACTTTTTGTCGAATTACAGAAACAATGTATTAGAGCTTAGCAATAACACTTAAGATGAAAAACCAAGAACTTTGAAGTCACCAAAATGTTTACACGATTTTGATGAATTAAGACTTAGATAGTGCATTTCAAATGGGTGATATCTACATAACTCAACTAACAAAAAACTAACATTTTGTGTGATGCAAATACAATACAAATGGGCATTTTCTTCGAAACCATTAAATATCAATTAAAAGTTCTGCAATACCTAGAATCTACTACAATTTTTAATTCTCTTGTGCAAATTCAAATCACTAGTTTCAAACAAGTGGAAGCTTTTACCCGCACAAATTACTGAATCAGTTCAAGATTAAGTTCTTACACAATGATTGACATGATCCAAGTCAGATTCAATCAGAGCAAACACTTTTGTCGATTGAGAAAAGAAAAGGGCACATCTAATTTTATGAGCTTCAGAATTAAACAGGATATCAAAGTCTTCTACACTCCTAATCCTAAACCTCAACATCAACACCAGTTACAACCACAGAAGTGACTATTAAGGATGATTCTCAAGATTCTAGGAATTGATCTTTGACTTTATTGTCTATCATTGTATTGATTTAGTTACCTTTCTAATACATAATTAGAATAGGAAATAGCCTTGTATTTAGGATCTAAATTGATCATCTTCTTGTATAAATTCAGTCTTTGGTTAATGGAAAATATACAATTGAGATCAAACTTTCTCTTTCACATGGTATTAGAGCTTTATGCCTCCTATGAACCAAACCAAACCCTAGCCATCACTTTTTTCACCACCAGAATCCATGGCAAAGGATGACAAGCAACCCTCTAAAAAATTCGAGTCATCCAAGCTTCAAGCAAGCACATATGATGATCCAAGCAATCCTTTCTTCTCCATCACTCGGACCAGCCAGGTCTAGTTTTTATGGCTCAATTGTTGACCCAAGAAAATTATCCCATTTAGAGCCACGCGATGCTCATGGCTCTCACTACCAAAAACAAGGATGGCTTCATCGATGGCACCATCACGAAGCCACTCACAAATTCAGCGTCCAAAACCAAACAATGGACCCGTTGTAACACTCTTGTCAAAGGATGGATCCTCAATTCAATCTCGCCTAATATTGCATGTCATGTATAATTACAATGCTTACGAGATTTGGAATGAATTGAAAGAGCGGTTTTCCCACACCAACGGTGTGCACCTTTTTCACATCGAGCAGGAAATCACAATTGTGTACAAGGAGACATGAGCGTTGGTGAGTAATACACCAAACTCAAGGGTTTGTGGAATTTTCATGATGCGTTGTGTCCCCTTCCGTCTTGTAGTGGTGATACTGCGAAAGGGCTTCACCAATACCAACCTACACAACAAACCATAAAGTTCCTCATGGGTCTTAATGGAGTCTATGCAGCAACACGTGGGCAAATCTTGCTTATGGAGCCCTACCCACAATGAACAAGGTGTTCTCATGAGAAATAGCGAGTCGTATCCTCACAGGCCATAGGAAAGGCACCAGAAGTTGTTGCATTTGCTATAAAGGTTGAGTCACGTAATTCTAACACAAATTATTCACCCAAGAATCCACATCAAATGTGAACGTTGTGATGCCATAGGGCACACTTTTGACACTTACTGAGCGGACCTCAAGTGTGATTACTGTGGTTGGAAAGGTCACACCATCAACATTTGTCAAAAATTGAAGAAGGCTACTTCTAATAACAACAGGGCAATCAACAGGATAGGAAGAATGCAAGCCCAAGCATTCCTCCCAAGGCTCACCATATTGATTCCCAACCAGCAATCCTGATGCGTCACTACCATCCTATAAGCTCACAGCTAAATAGTACCATAATGTTCTTGCCCTCCTTGATCGCAACAAACCTAGCTACATGGCCAATCAAGTGAGTACTACATCAACAATGAGCAATCTTTCAAGTAGCGCAATATGTTCAACTGCTCTTAGTTTAGAAACTTGTTGGATATTTGACACAAGGGCAACCGATCATATGGTCTGTTCTCCAAGCCTTATGACCACCAGTACATCAGTTACTAATCGACATGTGCATTAACCAAATCATGCCCTTGCCTGTGTGACACATACAACCACCATATAGTTTTTCGATGAACTTGTACTTCATAATGTGCTATGTGTTCCCTCATTCAGATTGAATTTAATCTCAGTGGCCAAGCTTACTAAGACTCCTTTTGCTATGCCATATTCACTGATGAGGTTTGTTTTGTTTAGGACCAATGTTGGGGGAAGACGATTGGGGTGGGAATTGAACACGAAGGGCTCTACTACTTGGATGTTGCGAAGAAAGCTGGGTGTTACTCTGTTTCAGCCACTAATCCAACCTCCTCTCGCCTTTGGCATCAATGCCTTGGCCATCTATCCAATAAGAGCAAGCGTGGCATTTCTTTGTCTACCAATATTATGCATTTTTGTTCGATTGATGATTGTTCTATTTGTCCCCTTGCTAAACAGGCTCGTAAACCTTTTCCCTTGAGTTCTATTAATACTAAAGCAACATTTGAATTGATCCATGTTGACATTTAGGGGGGCTACCATGTACCAACACTTGGTGGGGCACAATATTTTCTCACAATTGTTGACGATTTCTCGTGTTGCAAATGGGTTTATCTTTTACATAATAAATCTGATGCATGTATATTTCTCACTACTTACATTAATCTTGTTGAATCACAATTTGAGTCTCACGTAAAAATCATTCATAGTGACAATGGGCAATAATTTGATATGACCCAAATGTTTTTTGGAAAGGGCATTTTGCATCAAACTAGCCGTGTCTCAACCCCACAACAAAATAGAGTTGCAGAGCACAAACATCTTCATCTTCTTAATGTGGCACATGCATTGCTCTTTCAAGCCAAACTTCCAAAACGTTTTTGGGGGGATGCCATTCTCACTACCACATACCTCATTAACTGTACACCTAGACCAATTCTTAATGATAAAATGCCATACGGTATCCTTTTTCACAAAGCACATGCATATGAACATTTGCGTGTGTTTGGTTGCTTATGTTTTGCTTCCATGCATCACAATCGTCCCTCTAAGTTTGATGCTCGATCTACCCGTTTCTTATTTCTTGGGTATCTGTATGGCACCAACGGTTATCAGGTTTATGACCTAGACACGGGAAAAAAATTCATATCTCGTGATGTCCTACTTCATGAGCATATGTGTTTCCATACTCCTTCGCCCATGCTACTACTCCACATGTGTTCTCTCCAACCCAACCCACCACATATGATGACCTGTCACCACCTCACTCCATCCCATCCATCACTTTTTCCCACCCATCCACTAACCCTCCCTCACCAACACCAAGTACACCTCCTTCTCCACCCACCGAGATAGATGAACCTACTAGGTTAAAGGTTTGGACTATCACCACCTAGAGGCAGCCCACCGAGTATTGCGTTACGTAAAGCACACACCAGGACAAGGTCTTTTCCTTCCTGCAAGCAGTTCAATATAGTTAAATGCTTTTTGCAACGCGGATTGGGCTAGATGATGAGACACACGGCGATCAACCATAGGTATTGCATATTCCTTGGGCACTCATTGATATCTTGGAAAACCAACAAGTAGAACACAGTTTTCACGGTCCAAAGCGTAGAAAGCGAGAATATCGCTCTATGGCATTAACTTATTGTGAGGTCACTTGGTTATGGTACATCTTGCATGATCTGGGCATTAAACACTCACAACAGTTAAGTTGTACTCCGATAATCAAGCAGCTCTTCACATCACCTCGAATCTTGTTTTCCATGAACGAATGAAACACATAGAGATTGACTGCCATCTTGTGAGGGAGAATATTCAAGCCAGATTGATTAAAACATTCCATATTTCTACATCAAAGCAACCAGCAGACATCTTCACCAAATCCTTAGGCTTCCCACAGTTCTCGAGTCTACTTGACAAGTTGGGAATAATAAACATCTATTCCAACTTGAGAGGGAGTGTTAAGGATGATTCTCAAGATTCTAGGAATTGATCTTTGACTTTATTGTATATCATTGCATTGATTTATTTACCTTTCTAGTACTTAATTAGAATAGGAAATAGCCTTGTATCTAGGATCTAAATTGATCCTCTTCTTGCATAAATTCAGTCTTTGGTTAATGGGAAATATACAATTGAGATCAAACTCTCTTTTACAATGACGTAGACAATGTTAAATGGGGACCTAGAATCTTGTAATTCGGCGGTGGATTTCTTTGCAATACGGAGGACAATGGCATCACAGACTCTGATGCCGACTACGGTGTTACCCATTTGGACGATTTTGAGGTCGTATTCAACTTGGAAGAGGTGGTCGTCCGGTGACCAAACTGTGATGGCTGTTATGAGTAGAAAGAGAGAGAAAAATAGACGATGACGTAGTGTCAGAGAAGAAAGAGATCACTGGCAAGGCTCTAGTGGCTACTCAGATGGAGAGAGAGAGAGAGAGAGAGAGAGAGAGAGAGAGAGAGAGAGAGAGAGAGAGAGAGAGAGAGAGAGAGAGAGAGAGAGAGAGAGAGAGAGAGAATAGGTGCTTTGCAATTAGTGAGGGAGAGGCAACCGGCAGCCCCAAGTGGATTGCTTGACCCACTGTGTGAATATGAATTAAAGTAAAGACACGTCCTAAGCGTAGGACTCTCGACTGGTGTAGCACAATATCCGAAAGTACCAGAGTCGAACCACGGAGATGGATGAACTGTGTTTGACTCAAAAGCAGCAAAATCCTAGTTTATATTGGCTCTTAGGTAGCCACCCCTTGTGCAATTCGATTGATTTATTAACTAAATGAATGAAGTTACTTAACTATGAATATAAAAGAAGAGTGCAGCTGTGGGAACTCTAGCGTCTGCGACTAGCCCCAACCAATGTTCACTCGGGTTACATTTCACTCAAATGATCGATTTTAAAATAGGAAAAAAATTCCTAATGAATGCACACCACCTGTCACCAGTTTCTGTGTGTCGTCGAGAGGAAGGCTCCGGATTCCTTCGCCTCGCTTACAAGGACTCCGACGATACCCGAAATTTGTTCGTTAGAAAAAAATTTCGTATCCCAAAATTGATTAAAAATATAATTATGTCGAACCCAAGGTGAAAATCGATTAGTCTAGCCACGGGGCACCTTCGCCCTGTGGCCACACTCTATGAAACTACTCACCCATGCTTTCAATGGATGCAACAAACATATATTTAGAACTAAACATGATTTTAGCAAACAATAATAAAGCACGATACCACAGGTTTACGGCAAGAGAACGGATTTGAACACCAAGGAAGAATAAGAATTCAAAACTAGAAAAACCTGAAGAACTTGAATTAAACTGGAATCCGAAAATAATCCTGAGCACAGCAGCCAAAGTTAAGAAAATAAAACGTAAGTTATGAATTGTGTAACCCTAATTTCGAGTTGTAACAGGGTATTTTGATTAGAACCCCCGTTATTACAATTAAAATCCTAAAAGAGAACGAAATCACATCGCACGAAGACCAAAACGCCACTATTTCAGAGCTAATTAAGGCCCTCGGTAGCACTACACCCATTTCTAGGTAGCGCTCCCGAACCAATTAGAGCCGTTTTGACCAGTTGACCGTTGACCTCAAAGAATCTCGGTAGCGCTACACCCATTTTGGTGTAGCGCTCTCCAAGGTTCTGTTCAACTTGTGAGCCCTGTTGTGCCATTCCCGAGCGCTCCGTCAAATTCTTGTTGCGCTCCCAATGATACTAACCACTTCTCGAGAAATTAACTTCACCACTTAGTCTCCACAGCCTTACTTGCTCACACATTCCATCGCGGCCTTTCCAAGTACCTCTCATTAGTGCCAAAATATCTCAATTTCCTGCAAATTAAGCACAAATACAAAATCCAACCATGTGTACACATTAAATGGAAAATGAGGATTAATCGCACGTCTAACGCGCTAATTCTACCCTATTTAGGCGCTTAAATTCATGAATTTTGCACGCCTATCACGGATTGAGTAGGGGTGCTCCCGGTCTGGACTGGCATGAATTCAATCCTAATCCGTGAGTCGCGATTTTTTACAAATAAATCCGTGTCCAATTCAAAAGTCTCAGTGTTCAATTTCAATCTGATCCGCGAGTCACGGATCAATTTTGAATTTGTCCACTGATTTTCAACTTATTCTATAAAAAAAAAAATCATCAACTTATTCAAAAACTCAAACTCAAAATTGAAACAAACACTTTAGTAGTATAGTTATTAGATGAGAATATAAAGCATCAAGAAGAACAGAGAAAGAGCAGACATTCCAACAAATTAATTGAACAAATCTAAACTTGAACATTATGGAATCAAAATAGATAGCCAAAAAATAAAACCCAAAATTCATTTTGGAATTCCAAACACAGTAGGCTATAAATCTGAGCTTGAGCATTGTGAAACAAATATATCTAAATAGGTAGTCATAAACACAAAACCCAGATATCATTTTGGAATTCCAAAAAAAGTAGATAAAATTATTTATCTATACATATATATATATATATATATATATATATATATATATATATATTTTTTAAAAATTATATATAATAAAAATCTCACGGTCCGGATCGGTTAGTCCATGGTTTCAAAATCAAATTTCGTGTCTGGACCGCGAGTCACGGTTTTTTATTTTTGAATCCGTGTCTGGACCATTAATCCACGATTAAAATCCAAAAATGTGCGGATCGGTTTGGTCTAGACCAGACTCACGGCCATCGGTTTTTTGAACAGTCCCAGGATTGAGGGCATTTTTAACTGTTAAAAAAAGTGATTGATCCAGGGGTATCGACCACGTACCGACCGGCGTTTGGGTACCCCCTTCCCAAACAGTGTGATTTTGGATTGAGCTCTTAGGGCCGTCCAATTGTATCGATTCCTGCATGGGACCCCTCAGAATTTGATTTTGAGATGGATGAATGGTTCTCTTTTGAATGAAATGGGGTGGATTTGGATCGAGCTCTTAGGACTGTCCAATTGCATTGATTCCCGCTTGGGGCCTTTCGGAATTTGATTTTGAGATGGATGAATGATTCGGATTGACCATTTGGGACCCACAAGGAGTTCTTCGATGCCGGTCGGTATATAGTCAGTACCCTCCCTAGGTACCAATAACAAGGTTCTTAAAAAAGGCTAGTGGACCTCATACCTTACAAAATGTCAAAGAGTGGATATAAGACCTTTGAAAAAAATGAGTGAATTGGATGTTGATACAAAAATGTATAATAGATCTTACACCAATTCTTTATTTCTTTAATCACATAATGAAATCGGTTCTTTAATGTTATTCGAACATAAGCTTAAATAAGGAATTATTATAGTGATATTTTTTCTATCATTTTAAGAAAAACCCCAAATCAAACTTTCATGACTCATACCTTGACTTTTCTTTATTGGATGGACTTCTTATTACTCCCTCCGTCCCATAAAGTTGTATCACTACGAAACTACGTGCAATTTTCAAACTAAAAAATAATGTATTTACCAAAATAATTTTTGAATTTTTTTTGCATCGTATAAAAGTTCTCGATGAGATCTATCAAATAAGATCCATATTGACTAAAAAATTATTTTTGTAAGCATGTTATTTTTTAGTTTGAAAATTGCACGTAGTTTCATAGTGATACAACTTTATGGGACGGAGGGAGGATTTTTTTTTTTTTTATCTCCCAACAAGTTAACCTCAAAGATCCTTAATGTGAGAAATGTATTTGTCTCAAAATTTGATAGCGCTTTCAAGAGAAGGGTGTGATCTAAGGGCATCTCCAATAGTTATGACAAAAATGTGGTGTTATATGACACAAAATTGTAAAAAGTGGATTTTAATTTTGTATTGTTATGACAAAGTGTGTTGTTAAGGTAATAAGTATTGCAGTGGTGTTGTTGGAGTTCTGTTAAAATGTAAAAAAAGTACACATGCATCATAAATACAAGTAAAGGTGGGACCCAAATTTCCACCTTTTTTCACCCTTTTCGTCTCCTCTCTCTCTCTCTCTCTCTCTCCCTCTCCCCAATAGCCTCTTTCTTTCTCTCTCCTACTTTTGCACTACGTCTACCCTCTCTCCTCCCTTTCAATGTTTTCTTCCGTTTTTTATTGCCGGCCCTAGTTAAACAAACATTTACCATAGCATCATAGTTATTTACCTGCCTATTTTGCCACCATTTTTTCTGACCTTAACTTTTCTCTGATTATACCATTTGGTGCAAACAAAGAGAAAATGTTAACTACCTCACCTTATTTCTTACACAAATCAGAGCTTCACTACAGTATTGGAGATGCCCTAATCTCTCCAATTGAGATGGTCCATAACAACCATTGCTCATTAATTAGATCATGTGCACTACGCAACAAAGATTTCCATACAATCATGTTTAACTATGAGGAATATAGTAATAATCTTGTTTGAAGTTTTTCTCACCACATAGTTATCCAAAGTACGTTTTTTTTAATAATTCAATACTACTCCCTCCGCCCCTAAATTGTTAGTCTTTTTTTAGACAGTCGTGTCACTCAAACAATTTTCTATATTCTTAATTTCAAAAAATATATTTAATAAAACTATTGAAATCTATCAAACAACATCATGTAATAATTAGTACACGTCAATGAAGATGGTAATTTTACGAATAATCATGGTAAACTGACATCGACATCGGTTAACGCTTCTCGGTTAGAATTATTGTAATTATGGAGGATGTGATCAATCAAAGATACATTTCGTCATTGCCCAACAAGTATGGAAAAAATTAGTCATGAAGATGGTGATGTTGCGAATAGTCAAGGTAAACTAATGTCTCTATCTCTCTCTAACCCTATTGTCTTCAAAATAGCTGCCACATTTAGGGTTTCTTCGCCTGGGGGGGAGCAGCGCCTCTTCCTCCCCCCTGGCTTCTCCCCTTCACCTTATCCTCCCTCACTCTCCTCCCCTCTTCCCTCCTCCCCATCATCTTCCGTTTCACTCCTGCGGCTTCTACACTACCCATCTGGTTTGGTTCTGATAGGAACCATAGTGTTGGTTGCGGCTTCTTTTCCTAGAGGTTGGGCTACTTCTCCTAGAGGTTGGGCTGCTTCCAGGTGGTGGGGTCTCGTGTCATCTTATGACGGTGACAATGATGCTCTTGGACGGCGGTGTTCATTCGGTTGGTGCTCTCTATGGCACAGCTATTTGGGTGTTTTGCGTGGTCTTTGGACTGCTGAGGCTCGTATTGGTGATACGGTTGTATGGATGGTGGGTCCCTAGGGTGGCAGCATTTGGGTAGTTCTGGTTTGGGTTTTAATTGCTTTTGTTTTCAGCGTCTTAGAATAAGTTTGAACCTCTCCTTTCTTCACTCTTTTTTCACAGATAGGGGCATTTCCTTTGGTGGTGGGTGGTGGTTATCGTGTTTGGCGCTGTGGCGGGTCTAAGGTTAGCGGCTTTGGTGGTTATTGGGTGGTTTTCCATGAGGGGAGGCGGTTTGGAGATGTAGTTGGATGCTTGGAGTTAGAAGCGGAAGAGATGAAAAGAAGCAAAGCTGATCGACGACTGTGGGGCTGGTGCAGTGGAGTTAGAGTTGTGGGATGAGGGGCAGCAGTGACGGCTATGGGGCTAGTGCGGCGACGTCAAAGCTGGTAGGGGCTAGGGTTTTGGGGTTGGATGATTGGGGTGGGCCGCCCAATATTTAATGGTTTTTGGTGATCTGAGGTTTGGTTTAAATAGTAGATGTTATTTTGGGCTTATCCCATTGGGTGTGTTGGTGGCATCTTGCCAAGAGCTTTTTCAAAAAAATCAAGAGGCGGAGAAGTAGGTTAAGATCTCACGAGAAGAAGTTGCTCAATGCATTTCTTTTCCTACTGTTTTTTGTTGATTTCATTTTGTATCCAAATTATTTCGTGATGAATGAGATTATTTTTGCAGATAAAAAAAAAAAACTAATGTCTTTATCAGTTTAACGTAGTAAAAATGTGTACATAACAGGAAAGATGATAAATTAACAAACAATCGTAGAAGAATATGTTCACACCCTTTTTTCGGTGATCATGGTAAAAATTAGATAGATCTTAGTAAATATGGTTAATATACAGTATAGAGAACAGTAAATCCAAATTTTTTTTGCAATCTAATAACTTGGTATGTCTCTATCTCTTCTCCCTCTTTCTAAAAAAACACACACACACACACACACACACACAAACACTTAAAAACTGCTGTTGCCATCACCGGAGGAAGGGGCGGTAGCCATGGCTGCAGGTATTCTTTTCTCCCCTTCCCCATCCCCCTCCCCCTTTTTCGTTTTTTATTGCTTGAATAAAGGCCCCTAACTCTCTACTCCTCAAACCTTGATCAAACCAGCTCAACCCATTCCTTGGTCACTACGACGCTACCCAACGTTGCACCGCAATCACCATGGTTCCCAATATCAATTGTTGGCATCGGTGTGGTTCCTGTGATTGTCGACGGAGACTTGAGATATCAAGGACTGAAGGTTTAGGATGTCGATTTGGGACCACTTGGGTCGATTTGGGACCACCTGGGTGAGAATTTCGTCCGAAATTTTGGGTTTTAGAATTTCTTCTCTAGGTTTAAACATGGATGACAACTTGTAGCTTAAATAAGGGGATTGGATTATCCTCAATCCCTAAATTATGGGGATGGTCCTCCAGATTTTGAAATTCATCCAAATTTCCATCCGTTTTAAAATATGTTGTATATATAGAGAAAGGGCAACACTGGGTATTTAAATTTTGGGATGAAAACATAACTCCCAAAAAAGGACATGATGATAACATAAGCTCAGGGTAGTTGGAGGGATATTATTTAAGTGCCCCTTTAATTACAAACATTAACTATACCTAAACATCTCAGTTATATATATATATATATATATATATATATATATATATATATATATATATATATATATATATATATATATTTCTTAAGATCGATCATTTCTAATATCCATACTTTTAGCTGCTAACTGTTTTTTCTTTTCTTTTCTTTTTGTCTCTTATTCTTATATTTGAAAACACGCATTTCTTTAATCACGAACTGAAATCGGTTCTTTAATGTTATTCGAACCTAAGCTTAAATAAGAGATTATTATAGTAATATTTTTTCTAGTATCATTTTAAGAAAAAAACCCAAATCAAACTTTCACGACTCTTACCTTGACTTTTCTTTATTGGATGGACTGCTTATTAATATTCATTCATTGATTTTTTTTCTTCATTGGATGGACTGCAGCCAAAAATAGATTTTTTTGGTCTCCCAACAAGTTAACCACAAAGATCCTTAAATATGAGGAATGTCTTTGTATCAAATTTGATAATAACACTTTCACAGAGAAGGGTGTGATCTAATCTCTCCGATTGAGATGGTCATAACGACCGTTGCTCATTAATTAGATCATGTGCACTACGCAACAAAGATTTGCATACAATCATGTTTACCTATGAGGAATATAGTACAGTAACAATCTTGTTTGAAGTTTTATCTCAGCCACATAATTATCCAAAGTACAGTTTTCAGCGCAATTCAATACTACTTTGTCCGTCCTAAACTGTTAGTCTATACTACTCCCTCCGTCCCAAATAGTTAATCCTTTGTACACATTTTTTTTTTTGTCTGGAATCCTTTTTACATTGTTGTGTAACTAAAACAATTTTCTATATCTCACAATCTATAATTTTTTTTATTTCAAAAAATTTATTTAATAAAACTAATTAAAATCTATCAAACAACATCATATTAAATATAAAAACTTAGAAGATATAGACAATTTTTTAAGATGTCCCAAATAATGAAAAAGGACCAATTTGAAACAGAGGGAGTATTTCACAATACGTGTGCAAGTGCGTAATTTAATATCTGACCACTCGCAGGAATTCAATTAAATATAGATTCTGAATTACCCGTGTTTGTGATGAATATTGAATTCTTTGGCACCAAATGGCATTGGATTTCGGTCACCTTTTTTATTTTTATTTTTACTTTTGTCATTCAATATACATCAATGGAGAGTTAGCGGGAAAATTAGTGTGTTAGTCCAAAAGCTATCCATAGCCCTTAACCCCAAACTCCATTGTCAAGGCTCGAACCCTAATTTCCTTTGTTGAAAATGTTGGGATTAATGCCCTCAGAACCAATTAATTTGTTATTTTTGGTTATTAATTAGAGCTTCACATTATTGTTATAAAATGTTTTATTTCATACGTTTTGATATAATTCATGAGATGAATAATTGGTTCATGAGATGAATATAAAAGTCCTAAATTATATTGAATATGATTTATGTATGTAAATGTGATTTTCATACAGGAGATATAAATCATAATTGCTTGTAGTTTAAATTATTCACAGTTGCTAATAGAAAGGACTATCTATTAGGTCAACTGCAACATAATTAACTTCTATAAGATAGAATGATTCATCTCAATCATTGAAGTGAAAGACTTCAAGTTAGTATGTTGGTGTATTTGATATACATTGAAGGACAACGATAAGAGTCACACTATTTTAACGACTGTCAATATTAGTGTGAATTTTATTTGCTAATTGTAATTCACCCTTAATCCTGAGAAAGTTAATGAACTCAAGTTTCTATCGTATGTCACTTTGATTCACCAATGAGTGAGGTCTTACTTGATCAACACCTCGGTGAGTTGGGTGATTTATGTTAGGACTGTGAGAACATTATTTTCAAGATGGAATTCACTCTCTATTTTATTATAGAGTATAATGTCCCCTTGAGTTAGTTCACTGGATTAGTCTTTGGAATCTAGTACTAGTCATTTTAATGAAAAGTTCATTAGAATGTTTTTTCTAGACTAAAAGTGAGTGAACTAGTATTCAACGGAATTAAAATATAAGTATGCTTTGGTTTGACAGTAATTTATTATGACCAATTGCTACTTATGGACATTGCGTAGTGAAGGGGTTCGATATTATGGTATTAGAATTTAACGGGTTATAATATATTAATTCTTGAGACCTAGAGTTCAGCCATAATTATATAGTGGAATTAATTGTGGTTTAATTGGGCCACTACCCATAGAGATGACGGAGCTTAAGCCCAATTTTAGCTAGTGCTCAAGAAGCCCATTGGTCCCAACCCTAGCCCTAATATTAGAGATAATATTCAATTTATTTTTAAGTTGAATTATTGGCCAAGTTTTCCTCCTCTATATATTCGTCTCTTTCTCTCTTGGAAGTGGGACAACAACACAACAAAAGTGTAGACAACTTTTCTCTAAAAGTCTAGAGTGAGTTGAGAGAGGAAAGAGCGAGGAAATATCTAGGGTTCCCACAAACCCTTTGCCTATTGTTCTCTTGGGTCGTAGGATTGAAGATCTTTGGTGTGCAAAAGGCTTCAGTTCTTTGAACTACAAAGGTAGAACCCTAATCCTCCTTTATGAAACTTTACGCGTATGTAAGCAGTAGATCCGAAATAATTTTTGAAACCATTATTTTCCGCAATGGTTTTTTCGAAACCAACAGAAAAATCCGAAAATAACCGCTGGATTACTGGCCCTTGGTTGATTTCGGTCACTTAAGGATTGTAAACATTTAAGATATCGACAACGGAGTCAGTACTATACTATATATTAGCCCAATGATCAGTTTAGTCGGAGCGGCTGCTACCCTAATGCGTTTTTTTTTTTTTTTTTTTGAAGACGAGTTTTATTCAAATAATTTGGATAGTTTTGTACTTCAATTGTAAAATCTACTTTTAAGATTACAAATAGCCAATTTGAGAAGTTTGTTACTTGTAAATAAAATTAGTTATAATCAAAAGTGAAATATGTTACGACTCACCTATAAGATATTGAATTTTAATAAATACTAATTTTTTTTTATCTATATCTGAACATCTCAAATCATTTTTGAAATTTTTCCTATGATTTTTAATATCCATTCGTAAGATATAATATTTTCATCTAATTCTCATATCGGGTATGCACCCTTCTTTTTCTTTTTTTTTTTTATCCCCAAATGTAATTTTTTTTTTGTGATTCAGACCTAAGCTCTCTAGTGGTAATATTTTTCATCTTTAGACACCCATATCGAATTTTCATGATTCAGTTTGTCAAGTTTCTGGCTAATTTTTTGACAGGATGGATCAAAAAAATTAGATTGTTTACCTCGCAACAAAATATTCATAAGGAATATTCATGCAAATTCAGATCCATGTTGCAAATTCACAAAAAAAAAAAAAAATACTTATTTAAAAGAATGTGTCCTACGCAACAAAGATTTGCATAGAATCATGTTCAACTATTAAGAATTTAGTAAGTTTGAATCATGTTGAAGTTTTATTTTTGCCACATAATTAACCATCCTGAAAACAATTCTGCGGGTCATCCAATAGTATTTTATAATACGTGTGAAGTCATTTATAGTTGCATCAAGTGGAAATAATATATATAGATTTACAACTTTCGAATGACTATTTGGAAAAAAACAATAATTAGTACCTGACCAATCATATATGAATTGATTGTGATAAAAGATTCAATACTTTGCTACCAAATGACAATCATTCAACTCGTGAGTTATAAATTACAACTTCTTTTCGAATATATATTAATAATCTCAGCGTTGATTTTTGGTCACGTAATGATTGAGACATTTCTCAGTTGTATTTGAAATTATACATAATCAAATGTTAACGATGTTAGGACTCACCTATTTCATATAGAATTTTAATAAATATTAACAAATTTTACCTACTATGATTGTATCTGAAGATTTCAGATAATTTTTTTTGATATATTTCATATGATTTTCAATATCGTATGTAAGATATAACAAATTTTATTTCCTCTAATTCTTATATTTGTTACGCACCCTTTTTTGTAGAGAACATTTTTTCCACTAGAAGTATAACCAAAGTTTTATCAAAAAAATAAATTTTATCGGCGAAAGAAATATATATATATATAATGAGGACGATACAAGTGCAATAAAAGCAGGAGCAAAGAGGATCGATAAGGAATCAACCACTCCCAAAAAACGGGAAAATTGGATAACAATACCCACAAAAAAAACCTGACACCATCCCAACGTCGGCACAACAAAAATGATCAGGAACTGATTAGCAACCTCGAAGCAGAATATGACTTCCAAAAACCTTGAAAGCGACTATAAAATTCTTCCCTGAAAGCGCGAGAATGCCAAAGTATACCTTGGACCACAATGCAATTCTCAAACTGACGCTAACCAATTCGGAAACATCCAAATTTTTCACTTTGAATCCAAGCTGCAAGGCAATCCAAGCATCAAACCAATCCAAGCAAGTAGCAAAATATGACAGCCTACCATAAATGCAACATCCTAAGATGAACTTGAGTCTCCATTTCGAAACACACCAGAAGGCAGTAAGTAATAATGAATTCATTAAGTTCCCATTCATAGAAATCATCTAAAATTCCCAATGGCAGTCAAGACTCACCAATTTAAAAAACAATTGATAGACCCCCTATAGCAGCATGACGATCAACCCATATCGGAAGAGAAACCTATTGACCCATCAAGATGTATCAAAACAAGAGAAAACTTCTGGAATTTGTTTTGTGGCAGACTATCACCACTTCAAATTGCAGAGACCCCTATCCACTGAGCTTGAAAACTATCAAAATTATCCAGTTATGATTCCTCTTACTATCATGGAGTTTCCCACTATTTGGATCTCAAGCTTCAATAAGGTGGTTTGTGTTGGAGTTCTCCTTATGCAATTGCATCATCCTTTGAATTACCTTATCGCCACTCTCGAGATGGATAACTCCCAATCTTTTTCTGTCATTTAATGCTTTTCAAAAGCATTTCTGATACACACATTCCTCTTTTCAATGTCCTCTAAATTGATTGATTCTGAGTTGTAGCTTTCTTCTAATTCTTGAATTTTTCCATTCCCTTTTCCACACGGTAAATAATTGAAAGAGTCCAGAAGTTCTTTTACTTTTATTCTAAGAAACACGGACACGGATACAGACACGGACATGACAATTCTAAAAAAATGGACACGGATACGGCGGGGGACACGGCAATATAATATTAACATAATTTTTTTTCTTTTTTTTTGTTCCATACTTAAATTGCAAAATTCAAACACTCAACATTCAACTACTTAGCAAGTTACCATGCATATTCTATGATGACACTCAAAGTAGTAGACTAGTAGTACTAAGTTCTAACATGATAGATGACTCATCTGGCTGATGACTTGTTCACACTTTTGGCATCTCCTCAACTTCTTTTGGCTCCACCTCCACAATTGAGCCCTCAATCTTCCTTTCCATTTCAATAATGTCTTGTGAATTCACTCTTGGGCACAATCTTATCCATTTTCCAGGAATTTTGAGCAAATGTGCCTTCACTCTAGCGTATGTACCCCATAATTCGAGTTCACAAAAATGGCACCTAAAGTTGGTAAGCCCCCCTTTTTGTGCACCTTCACTCTAGCGTATGTACCCCATATTTCGAAGTATGTGAAATCACTTCTTCTCCTAGTTCAAATGACTGGAGACAGTCATTAATTGACTATTTAACAAGACCTGATGCCAAAATAGATAGAGCAACAAGGCTAAGATCTGTCAATTACATCATGTATAATGGGGAACTGTTTAAGAGAGGAGCAGATGGATTACTGCTTAAGTGCTTAAACAAAGTTGATGCTTTTAGGGGTTACGCAGAAGTTCATGAAGGTATCTGTGAAGCTCATCAAGCAGGAATCAAGATGAGGTGATTGATTCAAAGGTATGAATATTACTGGCTTACTATCTTAAAGGACTGCATTGACTATGCAAAAGGGTGCCAAGCTTGTCAAAAGACAGGGCCTCTTAAAAAATTACCAGTTGCTGAATTGCAGTATGTAATTAAACCTTGGCCATTTAGGGGATGGGCAATGGATATGATTGGTATGATTTACCCTCCATCTAGAAATGGGGATAAATTTATACTAGTTGCTACTGATTATTTCACCAAATGGGTGGAGGCTCAAGCCTTTGAAAGTGTCTCTCAAAAGCAAGTAATTGAATTCATTAAGAATATCATTTATAGGTTTGGATCTCCAGAAACTATAACAGTAGATAATGGATCCATTTTTAGAAGGTAGAGCAGTTGAAAGCTTTTTGACCTCTCATGGGGTGTCCTTGATTAACTCTACACCCTATTATGCTCAATCAAATGGTCAAATTTGAATCAACCAACAAGATAATCAAAAGAGGCATCCAAAGAATGGTTGATAGGAACCCGTAAGAATGGCCAAATTTGCTATTAAATGTGTTATGGGTGATCGAACCACTAAAAAAAGAACCAAAGATGGAGCTACTCCTTTTGCTCTAACTTATGGGCATGATGCTGTGTTACCAATGGAGATTGTGGTGAAGTCACAAAGAGTTGCTTCCCAGAATGAACTGGATATTGGAGCATACCACCAAGCAATGCATATGGAGCTCGAAGGGATAGATGAAGAAAGAATTAAAGATTTAAATCAGATCTTGGTACAAAAATTAAGAGTAGCCAGAAGTTACAATAAGAAAGTGGCTGTTCGAAGCTTTGATATAGGGGACCTAGTATGGAAAGTAGTGTTGCCTATCAAAGAAAGAAAGTAAGGACTTGGGAAATGGGCTCCAAACTGGGAGGGACCTTTCCAAATTCATAGAGTCCTTAGAAGAGGGGCATATCATTTAAAGGATTTGAATGGTTATGTCCATAGGAGAAAGATTAATGGGAGGTATTTAAAGGCCTACGTCCCAACTATATGGGAGTCCTTTAACAAAAGATAAAAACTATAAAGTAGTTCATCTCTCATTGCTTGTGCTGATCAAGGTAAGCATTAAGCACAAGCAGATTAATATTGGTTGGAACTCATTAGTTCGAACAATGAGATTAACATTCCAAGCAAATGAACAGCTATGAGATTGGTAGACAAAAGTATTTCATTGATTAATTCATAAGCTGTACAATTGTGTCTGTTAAGCTAACTAGATGTAAGCACCCTTATTACACACAAACTCATATACATCTCCTAGATCAGTTGTTCTTTGCAGTTGATTCTTAAGTTCTCTTATAGTCCCAACTATTGAAGAAGCCTTGTTCATGTAAGTTTGCATGTGGGAAGTGGTTTGAGCAATCTCCCCTCTGACTGCAAACAAAGCCTCTTCAAGTCGAGCCTCTTCTTCCCTCAACTGATGTAGCTTAGCATCATCTTGATCATAGGAGGAAATTACAGTCTGTGCTTCATCCTCTGCATTGGCTAAAGATGCCTTCCAACTCTGTCTTTGAAGATGCCTCTCTTGGATTTCACAGAGTTGAAGGGCTTTTACTTGGAATTCAGAAGCCTTGGTCAAAAGTTGTGCATGTAGCTCTTGAGAGGCAGGCTTCAAAACCCAAGTAGCTTGACAGCAAATGTTGAAATACATCTTCAGATCCCCTTCAGCAATGGTTTCAAAGTTTAATCTTGAGAACTGTTGGAGAATCTCCCTCAATTCCTGAATCTCTTCTGGTAAGAAAGTAGGCTTGACCAACTCAGATACAGATGAGCCTCTTTCAACCTTGAGTTGGATGATAGGAGATTCTGGAGAAGGGATTGGAGCTTCTATTACAGAAATCACTCACTTTTTGCTTGAACTGCTCCAGTGGAAGAGGATCACCAACGTTGGTGCTAGCAGAAGCACCAGTTTCCTATCAAAAGGGTACACAAGCATATCTAGGCTTAAGTCTTCGAAGTAAGATGTGATTAATACAGGCACAGACATAATGGACCAAATTACCTCAAGTGTATGAAATGGTTCTGGCGGGATTTGTTCAGTAGGCATATTGGTTTCTGGAAGCTGATTAGGAACAGTTTTTCCAGCTATTTCCTCAGCCTGCTCAATGTTGATTTCTGCAATAGAGCTTGCCTCTGTGGATATTTTGATAGGTTCACTTCGAATGCTTTCTGAAGCCAAAGCCCTTGCTACAATACTGATGACAGGGGGAGACATATCTTGCACTAAAGTTTGTGTTTGAACTTTAGGAGGTTCCTCTGTATGCCCAGATGACTCTACAAAAACCTTTGAAGCTTTGACAGGTTTAAGCTTTGTCTTCTTCTCTGAAAGCATATCACTCATTAAAGTAAGAAACACAAGAGTAAGTCTAAAGGGCCTGATAAGACTGGATTTGTAATAACTCACCTTTTACAAATTGGCCAATAGTGATATCTCTTGTATCTTCTTCTTCTGACTCCTCACTTAACAATATCCTTCTTCATTTCGAAGCCTTGTAAACCTTAGCAAATTTAGCCTTTTCCTGGCTAGATCCTTCTTTTGATGCTAAATTCCCTTGGTCCTTCTTGGCTTTTGAAAGGTTAAAGGGAACTGTTGATTAGTTATGTAAAAAATCAGAAAGTTATCAAGAATGGATAAGAGAATTACTGGAATTTGAACCTGACGAAGTAGGGGTCTGTGCAATTTCTGTTTCTTTCATCACCCTTTTCTTAGAGATAGACTCTGGTTATTGAATTGTAAAGTTAGAAAACAGAAAGGATTCAAAGTTTTAACTAATACCCAGGATCATCAAGAATTACCTGATGGGGAAGGAGGGGTCCTTTGTTGTTGAGACATAGTCACTCTTTGTGGAACAGATTGGAGTGGTTTGACATGTAGAGCTACAGGTACCAGAGCAGAAGAGTGTACATCTGATGTTACTTCTCTTGGAACTGATTGAGGCTCATCTCTCCTATCAGGACCAAATCCATCATCTGACATAGATAAGGAACTGGATCGTGCTTCACCAACAGAGCAACCAATGTGGTTTGCAAAACCTTGAGCTGTGTGGGATTGGTGGTACAGTTTGAGAAGATTATGCCACCAGCTGGCAAATTTAATGAATATTGGACTATCCATGGTAAATTGGCAAGGTTTAAAGTTTGCCCTGGATCTTCTAAACTCCACATTAAGACGTGAGAGCACATTCTTGTCAACCTTCTTTCTAGCATATAGAGGTACATTAACCTCTCCAAGGTAAGGACATGGGATGGCTTGTACCATGCCAAATTGTCTTGCAAACTGGGCAGGACAATAAGTCTCAGCGTGGGTTTGCTTGCAGCCACCAACAATCCCACCTATAAATATCTCTCTTGAAAGAAGAATACTTCCCCAAGCAGCAGCAAAAGTTTTGGCACCTCTATTCTCCATCATATCCTTTATCCAGGTAGGCCCAATACTCCAATCAACAAAAGGAAAGAATTCTGATTCTTCCTTATCCTCTTTCATGTCATGGAAATATTGAAGATATTCAACCAAAGTCAAGGGTTTCGAAGCCATGACTCTGAACTTATCCCCATAGACATTAATAGGGTCTGAAATAGCAACTTGGAAGGTTGGAAAATATGCCAATAGCCACAGTTGTAAGAACCAAAGAGGGCCTCCTATGTTGAACATAAGTGGTTTTGATTGGCTGTCAGATCCTATCTTGTAAACATACCCTAAAAAGTGTGAAGCCAAATCAAACTTCTGACCCTGAGAAAGGCAATATGCCAAAGGGGTAAATTCCAGCATAATCTTCTTACCACTATGACAAAAGATCATTTTGCAGAAAGTGTATAGAAGATATGCAAAGAACTCCCTATCAGATACTTTATCTTCGAATATGGCTTCATTCCTAAGAAAGTTTCCATATGACGCGTATGAACCTGAGGTTTTCATGTCTGCTAAAGGTGGGACGTCGATGGATTTGGAAATATCAATCATTGGACCAAATGGAGGAAGTCCAGTAAGGAATGTCACATCTAAAACTGTAGGGCCCATCATCCCGCAGTTAAATCGGAAGTAATTAAATGACGAGTCCCAAAAGGCTAGGGCAGAATGTATGAGTGCAGGGTTTTGTGGAATACCATTTCGAAGCAGAGAGATAATGTGCCAGATTCCAATCTCCTCTAAATCAGCCTTCTTATACTTCGAAATATGATCAGTCCATTCACCCCAATCATTATCTTGAACTGGCTAGCATACAAAGTTCCTTGCAGGCCATTCTGCAAAATTTAATTCCTGATCCTTTATAAGCCTACCTTCTTCTAAGATGGGGTAGCATGACGTAAACTTGAGAGGCAGATCGAAGAATGCAGGCCCTAGGATGTGGGTATCAGTTGTATCAGGGTTCGTTATGAAGACTTGGTTATGCAAATCGCCGCCTGAGTTTGACGTCTCTTCTTCAACGTATCTTCGAAGAACGAGCGAAGAGGTACCCATTTGGATAACACTTTCAGAAGCCATGGAGGCAGGGGTATGAGAGAAAGAGAGGGAGAGCAAAGTGTTTGAAAGTTTGAACGCGTAATGAGAATGTTCCAAGCCCTAGATTTATACGTTACGAGGAGGCGGTGGCGGCGTTTGGGCCAAATATCCGTTTTAAAGATTATTGGGCCTATGATTATTTTTCGGCCCACGTTTGGTTTCAACTTTTGGTTGATAATTACTTTCAAATTATAAATCATTTCATTCTTCGAACCACTTTTGGTTTATTCTCATGAAATGTATTTTATTAATTTATTCTTAAAAGTTCGAACTGGTTTAAAGCATAATTAAATGTTTTGAAAAGCATTTAAGAGTGTATAGCAAACCATAGAAGGAACTAGTATTTCATAAAAACTTAAGATATAAGGAAAGTACATGCTATAAGATCCTATTACACAGAGGAGACTAAGCATCTACGGGTGGTGAAGCAGCTGTTGGAGTAGGGATGACTTGGAAATAATGAGGAAAGCTTCAGGTCACTAAGGCATGGAATCTTGCCCAAGTAAAACTAAAAAATTCCTTTTCCATCATTCTAACTTTGTTTTCCTCATCAATTTTGAGTTTCTTCTCAATCAATGGCCTGATTTTCAAAACCAGGGTCTTGGCTTTGACTTCGAACTTGGCCAATTTGATAGCATTTCTTTTCATGTGATTTTTAAACCTCCTTCGAAGCCTCTTACAAACGTCAGTGGGCATTTTGAAGGAACGCTCTTTCAGGTTTTCCACCTTTTTATGAAGTTTGGAGATCTGATCATGAAGCACTTCATAATCATGAAGGTCTTGATTAAACTCAAACGAAGCAGTGTTATTCTTCATCCACATTGAGCTTGCAGAGGAAGGCATTTCGAGAAAAGAGTGAAAGAAAGGGCTAGCTTGAATACTACATTGGAGAGTTTCGCAAGCCCATAAAAAGTTCTTAAAAGGTATATCCTCTTCAAGAATGCCTACATCCAAAAATGCAAAAGCAGCCAATAATTCTTTGGCTTTGAGGGAATCAAAATGGGGATAAAGAGAATAAGAAAGGTTAGCATGATAAGGAGTAGGATCAAACTTGATATTCCTTAACTCTTCGAACCAATCCGTATTCTCGGGAAGGTCTCGCAGAGAAAGATTGGTAGGGTCAATGAAGTCTCCTTCGAAATGAGGCCTTCGAACCTCATGCAACCAGTATATAAATTGAGTACTGGCCTTCTGCTTAAGCTCTCCATACCCAGCAAAGCCTGACCTTTCATCTTCATGGACTTTAAAGAAGCCGGGGAGTTAAACAAGTGGCAATAAAGGCCGTCAAAGCGGCATTATGTTGGGATCTCGTCTGATGAAAGGGGATAAATATTTGCTCATAGCTAATGAGCGATAGTGGCTCCAGCCTTTATAGCCAGCAGGGTCATCCATTCTTACCACCACTATCTCAGATGGTAAACCCCATAGAAAGGGTTTATGAGCAGGGGGAGATGGAGGATTCCATGGGTCAATGGGCTCAGAAGTTTCTACTTGAGCCACTGTATAAGATCGATCTCTTCGAATCTCACCAACAATGGTCGTCACAATGTTGTTAATGTCAGCAGAAATTGGGTCACTAAGAGCCAAGTTTTCGAAGGCATTTTGAGTGTTAGAAATATCAGCCATGGTTGAACTCAGATGAAGATCGGTTTGCAAAGAAAATTGGTAATGGATTTTTACCAGTGATTAAGTCTTTTATAAGCAGAATTTTAGTTTAAAACGATTCAAATTCTGGCAAAATGGAGAACGTGGGTATTAACTGCCCACTATCCATGAATCTCTCATAAGAACAAAGGGATTTATTGATAACTGCATCGTGGGATGTGATTAAAACTGCCAATAACTTCTACTTTGGAAGCTTACAGGAATTCGAAGCAGTAAAAGGCACATTAACACTTATTCAAATCCTTTGAACAAAGATGTTAATGTGGGGGGTATGTTTACATATAAATTTAACCAATCCAATGATTAATTGACACGTAATCAAAAGTGCCAAACGTTGGAAATTACTCGTCAATGAAGACACACTGGATTAATAAGATAAAATGCACCAAATACGATGTCGAAAGGTAGTTATTGGCAGTTACAAGCCATTACTAAAATAAAGATTAGCCTCGAAGCCATGATATCAACTGCTAAACGCACAAGCTCCACGTGTAAACTTAAGAAACAAGGCGATTGGCAGTTAGAACACGTGGAATACTTCTGGAAAGCAGTTATTTCCCTAAACACGTTATCATTTGAGTTTGTTAAGCGAACGTGCAGATTTAAAGCTTCTGGGAGAAGGGAGAATTCAAATTCAGACGTGGAAGGAAAATAACTGCGAACTATTAGAGTGGAGGTTGGAGTTCGAAGCAAGCTAGATTCAAATCCATGGAGCGGGAAGTTCGAACTACAAGCAACGTCTATAAATAGAAGAAATTGAAGAGTGAAAAGCTCCCGGACAAATCTTCAACAAACAGCTATCAAAAACTGATGCTTGGTTTGTTCATTGGCAAAGTAGTTTAGGAATTTCGAACTTAGTTCGAAGTAGTTTAGGATCTCGAACACAGTTCGAAGTAGATTAAGAATTAGACTAGGATTTATCTCGATTGTTCTTGTAACAATCACCCCTATCTCGATTGTTCTTGCAACAATCACTTGTTCGAAGTTCTGTTACTCTGTATTTGAAGTTGGAGACAATTTCGAAGTAAGTTTATCTTTGATTTGTTAATTGAAGTGTCTTGTTTCTTTATTGTTCTTTAATTTCCTAAGTTTATTGGTTTGCATTTCTTCACTTATTAAGAAAAATCCTCTTAATTGAGGTAATTGAACCAACAAAACACAATCGCCTGATTAAGTTTGGTTTTCCAAAGTTAATCTGAGGGAGGAGATTGAAACTCTCTCTGGCACGCTCACACACAATTATTTTCCATTGCAAAGAAGTAAAAAGAACCAAACATATACGTCATTTCCTTTGAACCTACGAACCCATTTTACTTGGACAAAACCTAGCAAGTTGACTTTATCCTAAAACTAGCCTAAAAGCCTACATTTTTACTTTTACAAAAAGGTCTTTTTGGACACTTGTGGGGAGGGGAGAAGGCTGGTTATTTTGGGGGGAGGGTGTACCCATTGTTTTGCCTATAAATAGCAATGATTCTTCATTTGGAAAGGCACATCAAAATCATATCTTCCACCACCTTTGTAGATCTTCATGTGTTTTTGAGAAATTTGAAGTGTTCTTCGTGAAACTCATCCTCCAACCACCACACTCCACCACCCCCAACCACCATGATATCTTAGAAAGTAGAGAAAGTTAGTTAGAAGGCGTTCGAGTGGAGGTCGACTAGCCGTTACGCTGCCGGAATCCAACTAGCTTATTGGCTTCCAACTAATCATCGGAATTAAGGTAGATACTTTATGTTAACCCTAAACTAGTATTTTTTAGTCCATTTTAAATATGTCGTTATTATGCTTAAACATGCTTAATTATAATTAGATGAGATTATGTAGGATGATTAGCGATTTTATGAAAAATTAGACTTTGAAAATCACACGTAGCCATTACTATGCATGATTTGAAATTGACATATCAAAATACACAATTATAATGCCCAATAAACATTTGGAAAACAAAACGCAGTAGTTATGATGCTTGAATGAAAATTGACTTTTCAAAATTATGTAGTTATAATGTCCAACTGATTTCTGATAAGTAACCGACTAAACTTTTCTTAAAGCAACTTCAAAATGTTTTGACTATATTTGAACTGTGAGATAATCGAAGGGTAAAACCAAGGGTAACACCCTTGAGGGTTTGTCAAAAAGGATGAGCCTCGTGCTGTCTAAGAAAGGAATGGTGACAGTAATTGGATTCGTCCGACCATCCGGCCTGGGACTCTCCTGGTTATCTCATTTGCCTAAAAAAAGTCACCAATGTGATTTTATACCTAAAGTAACACAATTATTGCAAAAATGATTTTAAACGGAAGACTTATCGTGAAATGATTTGAAACGGAGAATTTTTATAAAAATTATGGCATGTGCACATTTCACGAGACGATACGACACAACACGTTTTTCTGAGAAAATGAACGATTGTTTTCACGACATGAAATAGAGATAAGGATGAAAATGATGATGTAATGAAAATGGAGATGATAATGCCGTTGGAGTCCTGCCCCAGTTCTGCGGGGGAGAACTTGGTGGTCAAAACTCAATAGAACTATATGGTAGTGCTATTTGGAGTCCCGCCTCAAATTCCGCGGGGAGAATTTGGTGGTCAAAGCTCAAACAGTACAACATGTAGTGAATGGACTTCATAAACAAACTGGTTGAATTCAGTGATGTGGGTAGCCGAGACTACGTCGTGTATGACACGAAGTGAACAGGCCTAATAAACAAACTGGTGGAATTCAATGACATAGGTAACCGGGACTTTGAGCGAAAAGGTTGGTGACCGTTAGAACGGGATAATAACTTTCGAGTGATGGGAGATGGATGAAATTTGAAGAAGAATGCTGTTATGAGAAATTGATACGAAATAACGACAATGCACTTTGATTCTAAAAATGATACGAGACATTGATTTTGTAAAGCTGCATTTCAATTTGATTTGACACTAATAGTTGGACATGCATGATTTTACTGTAGTATTTGGCCACCTATTATATTGTTCTAGAATTGCTAGTATAAGGTTAGGGTAGAATTATCTATTGAGTGTCCTTGCTCACGGTGTTGCACTTGTGTGACCTTGGCATAATACCACGATGTTGCTTTGCGACTTTGACGTATTATGCCAGACTATAGAGATGAACAGGAGGAGTACTATGACTTGAAGGCCTACAGAGTAGAGTAGAATATCGCTAGGATGGACGTTCGAGTAGTGGAGTAGAGAATTCCTAGTCAACCTTGTAGAGATTGAATGTATCAGCAGGGAGATATATGTAATTTCCTTTTGGATTACTATTGTAAACCCTATTTATTATTGATGTAGATCTTTATTAACAAACCCAAATTGTGGGGGCATTACAGAGCCAAAATAAATTTGAAAAAAATAATTAGAAGAAGAAAACTAATATTCTATCTGAAAATGAAAATAAATTTTATTGCATAAGACGTTTACAGCTGTGACTGATATTCTAAGTGATATTCAAGCGACGTGGTTTTGTAAAAACACGAGTTTTACAGCTGTGACGAAGCTAGAATAAATTTGAAGAAAATAATTAGAAGAAGAAAAATAATATTCTGTCTGAAAATGAAAATAGATTTTATTGAATGAGATGTTTACAATGTGAAAGGGGAAATATGTACAAAAATATAATTTGGACCATGCCCGGCCTCAGGGTTGCCTATATATCTCCGGTCGTAGGAGAATCAGGTCGCTACGTACTTAGGGATGGCGATTCCCCCAAACCCAATGGATACCCGTCCCACTCTGCCTATTTGGAGGCTGATATTACTCGATTTTTCATCCAATAGGATAGGGAATGGCACAACTTGAAGAATCCCCACTTGAAAATGAGGTAGGTATAATTTTGTAATACTCACCTTCGAATACCCGTATCCGCCCCCCGTTTCCCATTGTATGTATGTGTATATATATTATGAATGTATGTATATATGCAGGCATTAGGGGCTGGTTCCGTAGACACAAAATTTAACACAACTTTTAACACTCCATCTCAGCCATTGAAACCAATGGCTAAGATTAGAACTTAGGATGGTGTACTCAACATGTCTCTATCTCACTCTGACGTAATCTCTCTCTCTCTCTCTCTCCCTCATAACACTCCATCTCTAACGATTCTCCTCTACGGAGACCTCTTCTCTCTCTCCTAATATACTTTCTCTCTAACTCTCTAATTGATCAACATATAGGATCTTAATGCATTCAGATAATTTAGAAATTTGGTTAAATAAAATACTTCCTTGTAAATTCTATGTTGAATATTGGGTAAGGCCCTTCGATCACATAGATTGCAACCCAAATTCCAAAAATTTCAAGATCTAACCAAAAGGGCAGAATAGGGAAGAACCCAGTGATAGAATTGAGAAATCGAAGAGCAGATAATCGCAAGAGAATTTAGTTGACGTTGGAAAAACCAAAAACCCAAAAAAGAGAAATTGAACATCAAAGTTTGAATAGTATTGAAGCAAACCCAAAAGAAATCCTTTTTTTTTTTTTTTTTTGGGGGGGTGGGGAAGAGAGAGAGAGAGATCTGCCGACTGGAAAAAGAATGAAAAGGCATTTTGCTGAGTGTTGAAGAGATTTTGAAGCCACCTAGAAATGTAATTTTACAACATGCCATACACAAATGAATGTTTTTGTTTTTTCCATAGTCAATTAACAGATTGCAAGAATTTTATGACATATTAATTTTCCATTGTTAATTAGTCAATCTAATTAACCTCAGTTCAAAAATCTAATTAACCTACTGGCCCAGTTGATAAATCCATCTAAAAAGTTTCCAGCACCCGACAATCAATGCTTGAGCCGCAGATGGGGCTCGTTGGAGGATTTCATCGGCGATGGAAATTGCCAGAGTGGGAAGGAAAGTAGGGGTTTATCCATGATGGCAAAGAAAGGGAGAGATCATGTGTGATAGAGAGGTGATTAAGAGAGAGATTACACCATTGAATTTAATCTCAACCATTGGTTTCAATGGCTAAGATGGAGTGTCAAATGTTGTGTTAAATTTTGTGTCCACAGAACCAGCCCCATAAATGTATATGCATGTGTGTATATATAAGTATGCATATATGTATAATTTGTGTATATTGTTCCAAATTAAAATTATAAACACACACACACACTAAGTGTTAAAAAAAGTTTAATGATAGTACTTAGTTGTTAAAATTTTATATATCTTGGTAGACTATTATTTCTTTGTAACAATCTATTCTATTTTGTTTTAAATAGTTATTTTTGTTATTATAGGACACATAAATTAGATCTTACTAACTACTTCTTCTTCTTCTTCTTCTTTTTCTTCTTTTGGTTCAACAAGTTTGGATATGGATTTACCTGAATATACCTGATCTCCAATGGGAGGTGGGTATGGTGGATTGTCGACTATCCATTTTGGGTATGGAGGTGGGGATGGGGATGAAATTCCCAATTGGAGCCAGTTTTGGTTTGGAGGGTTCCCTAGACTAGAACCAATATTTGCCTCCCAGTGCCAAGTGTACCGCATGGAAAAGGTTGAACAGCAGGCTAACTCATCATGGTCTAGGGTTGCTGAGCATTTCGATATGTCTTAACACCAACAAGCTGGGTAGGGTAACCAAAACACAGCAACGGGGCTTATCCAACACCGATGCACGTATAATGCAATAAAATTGTTTTCAAAATCCCACGAATATTTTTCAAGCTTGGCTCTCTAAATTAATGCATTCTTTGAGAATCTTACACAAACAAATAACCCGAAAAGCTCCAGTTAGGATAGTCGGGCGAGGTCTAGTTAATATCACCATTCTTTCCTTCAATAGCACTAGACATTTTCATTTTGAAAAGCTTTTGGGAAGTTCATAAGTGTAAAAATATCAAATTATAGATTAATTTAAGAATCCCTAGCAGAGTTTCCATTTTGTGGACATCGCCACCCGGGTTTTTATTTTGAAAAGGTTTTAACCTTAGACACCATTTGAAATAATTAAAAATAATGACTCTCGTTCCATTGGTTTAGAAAAAGGATTTAGTCTGAGAAACTAGAGGTTTTTTTGGATTCAGCAGCCAGGTTACAAACGGGAAAGATTTTTAAGGCACCCCACTCGCCCAATTAAACATCGGTCTTTACTAAATATTTGTGGGATTTTTAGAAAACTTTTATTGCTAAACTTTGTTCACATAAACAGTAAATAAATGCAATTAACAAGAATTAACGTAATAATGATAATAAATTAAAAGGAAAATGACGTTACTGCCTCCAAAAAATAGTTTTAAATTTTAGTTTTGAAAGTGTGTTGTGCGGCATAGTTAAAGCAGTGGTGAAATTTTTAGCAATCTTCAAAGCAAGAATGAAAAGGGCTTTTAATATATGAATCATTTAGATGAAAAAGCTTGCTTTGGAGATGAAAAAGGATTCAAATGAAGTAAGGAAATGTATCTCCCGAAGATGGCAATATCACGTGCCAACGGAAAATGTAGTACAACATTTACCTGAGAGATTGGGTTTTATTAAAATGTTGGTTTATCAAGCCCAAGAGTGGTATGAGGAACCACCTTGGACTTGATCAAAACATCCCTCAAAATGCCAAGGTTTGAAAAACCATTGGCGGCGCAACGAAAGCCTACCCCGGGAGTAAATGCCTTGACAAGAAAACATCCTTCGTGAACCTTGGGCTTGGCTTGAAAGCGATCAACGAGCCTCCGTTATCAACGTAGCTTTGAATCCGACAGTGAATATGGGAAGAAGGCTTGAAAGAGTGCATGGTTTTTGGGATTTTGGTATGGTTTCGGATGGAATTTGGATTTTTAGAGGATAGTAGGAGATGGGTTATGGTTTTTTGGATCTTGATCCCATCGTGTATTTATAGCCAATGAGGGCCGGTTGTACTTCATGTATACTTGATGGATACTCAAAGTATTGTGGGCTTTGGATGCTAACCTTTTTCCTCTCCAAGAAATAACGATAAAGGAGGGAAGGGTTTGTAAACAAAGGGAGCTACTAGAACTCTGCAGAAAATCTGATTTGATGCTCGACAGTGCCGTGCGGAACTAAAACTGTATTGTGTGGCACTCAAACAGTCCCGTGCGGTACAATTTACTATGTTTGACATCTTTGACTTGAAGGTGTCGTTCCAAGATGCTTCCTAGGCACTTCTTTTCATCATCGGGGATTTAAAACGCCCACAAGAATGAAATTGGGGGATTCTACAACAAGCTTATTTGGTTGATACTTCTGAAAGATCAGAAGCATTTGCATTATTATATACTGTTTTGAGGCGATTGACGATACAAATAAAAGTAGAAAGGCACGATAGCACTCAAACTTTCTTCTAGTACATCAATTATTTTCATCATTCAGGCCTACTAATTATGTTTTGTGTGTTCTGGATGGCTCTAAGTGTTAGGCTTTCACCTATTCTGAAATTAGTACATTGTTTGGTTCTTTAATAAGTCTCAAACTCGTATTTGGGTGATCATTCTGTTCTGAATAAGCCACCAAAGTCCTATTTCATATGATCAAGTGTGTTTAAGTCATATTTTCAACAAACCAGAATCAACAGAAGCATGCATGGTTGAGAGGGTTTGAGCGCTAAGACCCTCCCCTTGAGTGCTGAAAGCGCTCAAACCCCAGAAAGGGGATCAAATTGGTTTTGTTTCATATCTATTTGTAGTGTCCTTCTGGGTCATTTTGTTGTTGCTATTGACATTCTAACACTGTTATTCGCTGCTTGATGTTATTGGTAGTTCATATTCGCATGTTATCATCATCCATGTGAGTTCATGAAGCACAAGCATATACCATAGCCTTTTTGTTGTGTTCATCATTGTTAAATGGCTCCCATTCCCTGTTCCCGATTTATTTGCTCAAAGTTGGAACACAAACATCTCATATAATCCCACAAAATACTTAGTAGAGACCGGTCATCGAATCGGGCGAGGGCATGCCGTAAAACCCTTCCCCCCTCGTAACCGAGCTCCCGAACCTAAGATAGTATGGTGATGACAGACCGGTATTTAAACTTTATCCTAAAAATGAGGCACAAGTCAATCGAGTTCGGTTCCTCGGGGACAATCCGTTTAAACCTAGGTGGTGCCTCCAAATCGAAGTTCCTCAAAGAGGTGTCCACAAAAACATAAATAGAATTAAGTGGCAATATAAAGAGAGAAGCTATATGAAAATTTGTTGCTTCTCATTAATTTCAGCACCAATGCACCATAAAACCAACTTTTTTAAAACATCAGTTTTGGCAAAATGCTAACTTTGAATGGATGATTGGAAATTGCACTCTTGTTTGATATCTTTAACATGCATAGTTCTCACCTCCAAAGCCACTAGGTTGAACTATTGAGAAAGCATCAAGTTTTTCATAGTTTCTAGTAAAATTTGGTCAAAGCTATCACATAGTAGTGAAACATTTCAATTTTCACAATAGTTTTGGATACATGTTTTCCTAATGTATGGCTAGGAAGAAATTCAATTAGGAACATTTCTATAATAATCTTCATTTCTTTATTCGAATTTTAGAATAATTAGTTTCATACTTGATTCTCAATTAAAAGGGGTTCTTAAACTTCCAAATGTTAAAAATTCTTTTTTTTCCAGGCGGTAGATATCAGGGGGCTTAGTAGGTGTTAAGTGAAAGGGGTTCAAAGTCTCTCCGTAAAATCAAACCCAGACCTCTCCCTTGGAAGCCAAGGGGTATATACAACCCACCTAAGAAATGTGTAACCGTGATCAAACGAGTTCCCCACTGTTGGGGATGCAAGCTAGCATGTGCAAAGAATATGACTCTTACCTTCCAGTATTGGGAGATTCTGGCTTCAACACATTAGCAACAATAAGCTCAAAACCAACTACGAAAATTAAGATTTTTTGTTTGGTCTGAAATAAGAACTTCACCAATAAACAAAGGGTATAGAAACACCTCGTAAACAATCAAATAGAAAGGAGCTAAATAACTCAAGCTAGCTCAGTGGGCACAATACAAGTTTTTTTCTTTTAAGAAGTCTCCCGTCCAAAATCTCAGAGGGGAGTAGACCAATAATTAATTCCTTCACAGCTTCTTCACAATATGGTGTACGTGAGACCAGAGACTGCATGTACATGAGGTATTAGTCGGGTGAAATACTAGACACCCTAGCTATCCTAGAAATATAAAATAAAACTCCCAAAATGGAGAGCAACACAGAGATCAAAGTACAGGAGAAGCCCTTTGGAAACTGGATTGAACGCCTTAAGAGCGCTTTGCCAAACTGTCTGTAGCAATGAGAACGCCGCAGTCGATTGTAGACATCTAGGGACAAAGACTATTTCAATGCGCTCCATGAGAGTGGCCAAGTCAACGCAAAACTCTGAATTTCTAGAAATGACTTCAAAATTGCTTCCTTCATTCTCTTGAAGTCACCTTTCCGGCTTGATGAGAAGCTGCTTGAACTTCTATGGACAATTGGATTCTATATAACTTGCAACCATTTATCCAAGTGATTGAATTTCTTTCAGACATTTTGTCGAACATTTTCTTTGTTGAACCAAAGTTGCCACTTGCCTTGGAAAACATCCATATCAATGCACATCCAAAACCAGTCATTTAATAATTGAAAAAAAAAAAAGAATCAACACTAAAATAACATCTTGAAGAATGATAGAAAACTTTCCTCCAAATAAAACAACTTTCTGTCGAATTACAGAAACAATGTATTAAAGCTTAGCAATAACACTTAAGATGAAAAACCAACAGCTTTAAAGTCACCAAAATGTTTACACGATTTTGATGAATTAAGACTTAGATAGTGCATTTCAAATGGGTGATATCTACATAACTCAACTAATTAAAAACTACTCCCTCTGTCCCAATTTGTTTGCTCGCTTTGGGAAACGTGTATTTTTGTAGATGTTAAAAAATGTACTTTTGTATAATTTTTTTAAATTTTTTTTTCACCAAATTAAAGTACTCAATAAGCACTTTAATTTGGTATAAAACAAATTAAAAAATAATATAGAGAAATATATTTTGTAGGAGTTTGAAATTGCACGTATTCTCATTGTGAACAAACAAATTGGGACAGGGGGAGTAACATTTTGTGTGATGCAAATACAATACAAATGGGCATTTTCTTCAAAACCATTAAATATCAGTTAAAAGTTCTACAATACCTAGAATCTACTACAATTTTTAATTCTCTTGTGCAAATTCAAATAACTAGTTTCAAAAAAGTGGAAGCTTTTACCCGCACAAATTACTGAATCAGTTCAAGATTAAGTTCTTACACAATGATTGACATGATCCAAGTCAGATTCAATCAAAGCAAACACTTCCGTCGATTGAGAAAAGAAAAGGGCACATCTAATTTTATGAGCTTCAGAATCAAACAGGATATCAAAGTCTTCTACACTCCTAACCCTAAACCTCAACATCAACACGATTAAACCACGTAAGGATCAAGTATGATGATTCTCAAGATTCTAGGAATTGATCTTTGACTTTATTGTCTATCATTGTATTGATTTAGTTACCTTTCTAGTACATAATTAGAATAGGAAATAGCCTTGTATTTAGGATCTAAATTGATCATCTTCTTGTATAAATTCAGTCTTTGGTTAATGGAAAATATACAATTGAGATCAAACTTTCTCTTTTACATGGTATCAGAGCTTTATGGCTCCTATGAACCAAACCAAACCCTAGCCATCACTCTTTTCACCACCAGAATCCATGGCAAAAGATGACAAGTAGCCCTCTGAAAAATTTGGGTCATCCAAGCTTCAAGCAAGCACATATGATGATCCAAGCAATCCTTTCTCCTCCATCACTCGGACCAGCCAGGTCTAGTTTTTATGACTCAATTGTTGACCCAAAAAAATTATCCCATTTGGAGCCATGTGATGCTCATGGCTCTCACTACCAAAAACAAGGATGGCTTCATCGATGGCACCATCACGAAGCCACTCACAAATTCAGCGTCCAAAACCAAACAATGGACCCGTTGTAACACTCTTGTCAAAGGATGGATCCTCAATTCCATCTCGCCTAATATTGCATGTCATGTATAATTACAATGCTTACGAGATTTGGAATGAATTGAAAGAGCGGCTTTCCCACACCAACGGTGTGCACCTTTTTCACATTGAGCAGGAAATCACGATTGTGTACAAGGAGACATGAGCATTGGTGAGTAATACACCAAACTCAAGGGTTTGTAGAATTTTCATGATGCGTTGTGTCCCCTTCCGTCTTGTAGTGGTGATATTGCGAAAGGGCTTCACCAATACCAGCAAACACAACAAACCATAAAGTTCCTCATGGGTCATAATGGAGTCTATGCAGCAGCCCATGGGCAAATCTTGCTTATGGAGCCCTACCCACAATGAATAAGGTGTATTCTCTCATCATTCAAGATGAGAAACAGCGAGTCGTATCCTCACAGGCCATAGGAAAGGCACCAGAAGTTGTTGCGTTTGCTATAAAGGTTGAGTCATGTAATTCTAACACAAATTATTTGCCCAAGAATCCACACCTCAAATGTGAACGTTGTGATGCCATAGGACACACTTCTGACACTTACCGTGTGGACCTCAAGTGTGATTACTGTGGTTGGAAGGGTCACACCATCGACATTTGTCGAAAATCGAAGAAGGCTACTTCTAATGACAACAAGGGCAATCAACAGGATAGGAAGAATGCAAGCCAAAACATTCCTCCCAAGGCTCACCATATTGATTCCCAACCAACAATCCTGATGCGTCACCACCATCCTATAAGATCACAATTGAACAGTACCATAATGTTCTTGCCCTCCTTGATCGCAACAAACCTAGCTACATGGCCAATCAAGGGAGTACTACATCAACAATGAGCAATCTTTCAAGTAACACAATATGTTCAACTGCTCTTAGTTCAGAAACTTGTTGGATATTTGACACAAGGGCAACCGATCATATGGTCTGTTCTCCAAGCCATATGACCACCAGTGCACCAGTTACGAATCGACATGTGCATTAACCAAATCATGCCCTTGCCTGTGTGACACATACAATCACCATACATGTAAAGACCCAGAAAATTTAATTACATTTTTTTTAAATAAAAAAAATCACTTTTTTGAGAAGTTTCGATTTGGTCGATAAAAAGTGCCGGTAATTGTTCCTTGGATTTTTCTAATCAAAATGGTATAATCCAAAATTATTTTTGAGTAAGGCAAAGTCATCTTTCGCCCATTTTCTTTGAAGAAAAATGTGCCCGTTTTCGGTTTTGTACTAAAAGTGGGGGAATGAGATTTTGATGTGATTAAAATTTTAAAATTTTGTAAATGTCATTGTTTCCAAATGGGGGGGTACTTCCTTATTTTCATATATAAATTAAAGTAAAGAAAACTCCAAATAGTTTTCTTTACTTAAGTTTGGTTTGTGAAAATAAGTATTGTGGTCACATATTATATACACAAGTCACATTTGGGTGTGTAGTGTAATAAGGAAATTATATTAGTAGTGTGCGGGGGAAAATTTGCAAAATTAAAAACATTTCACTCTCACCTCTCTCTCCACCCGATCGGCTCTCCCTCTCTCTCTTCTCCTCCATTAACAACTCCTCCAAGCTCAAAACTCTCCCTCCTCACTCAACCACTTCAAGAACCAAAGCCATTTTCACGTTCTACGAATCAATTGGAGTTGGGTTCACCATGGTTCTTCGTGGAGATCAAGCATTTCGGTTTGGGGGCTTCATAACCTAGGGTTTTGCATTTTCTACCCATTTGGAGCTTAACCCTTGAGGTAGGAAGACAAATTCTACTCCCTCTAGTTGTATTTATGTGATGTATAGCATATATCTTGTTCTTGTTGCTCAAGTCCATCTAATTCATCATTTGCTCTCATAAATGGGTTGTTTGAGCTTGATTTTGTGATCTATGATTTGAGTAGTTGTTTGATGCAATTGTTGGTTGAATTATCCTCCTATGATGTCCAATTGTTACTCTACATATTCAATTTTTAGCCAAAAACAACACACTTGCATTTGGGTTGAAATTCCACACCTTTTATGGTGAAAATCCGTCATTTTCTGGACAGTGTAGCTGCTGCCCCTGTTTTTCCAGTGGTTGTCCCCTGTTTTTGGGGTGGTTTTTGGCCACCCTTTGATGCCCGTTTGGTCTCTGATCATCCATTTCGTCGTGTATTTGACCTATACCATCATTTTGAACACCAAATTTACTTTAAATTCTCAAATTCGACACTTTGACACATGATTTAACAAATTTCTTAGTCTTATGAATTGAACACACGTCGGTTGACGCTTTTTGACGAAAACGACGAACTTTTGGAATAAATGACACTTTTGGGAACCTTTGAAAGACAAATTGTTTTGAGATGATATTATTGGATAAAATGAACTCTAGGGATCACCCATTTGGTGTCCCTAGCCATGGGTGCACGGAGCCCGCAAAATTTGGCAGGGGTGCACAGAGCCCATGAAATCTGGCAAGGGTGCACGGAGCCCAGGAAATCCAGCAAAGGGATACTTCCCTATTAAAATTGATGAATGTTTTCTTATAAAATGTCGGTTATGATGTATATGGATTAAATTGGCGTGTTTGGCGAAAATCTGGTTTTCGATATGCAGAAATGAGGATTTTGGTAGCTACTTGGACTTTGATTGGATACTTAAAATTGTTTTGGGACAGTTGGACACATTTTGGACACTCGGATACACTTTGGTTACTTTGTGGTCAAATTATAGTCTTCCATTCAGTTTAACCTTATACATTGGTCGTGTCCATCCCTACACTCATTCATTATGCATGTACCATGTTTATACACCTAGCGTTAGTAGAATAGTTTTCCTACTGGGCTAGTGAGCTCAACCTATCAATTTTCAGGTACTCAACATGGAGCATGAGATTGGATGCTTGTGAAGTGATACATACATGGAGCTTATACATGCATGAAGTTATTTTCTCATCTTAGTTTTATATTTTGAAAGATGGTTTTGTAATTTCTATTTGTCAATCTTTTGACGTTTTCGCCAATGTAATAACTTTTAAACTTGGTATTTATGTATTCGGGCTATGGTCGCTAGTAGTTAGAACCCGTTTATTCATATTGGTGAGATTGTATTTGTTGACTTTGACTATTCAAAGAGGAATGGTAAAACTTTGACTTGTTCCACGTGGATATTTTCTATATTTGGTTTATCAAATTTGAGGGTGTGACAATACAGTTTTCCAATGATCTTGTAGTCCATAATGTACTATGTGTTCCCTCATTCAAATTGAATTTAATCTCAGAGGCCAAGCTTACTAAGACTCCTTTTTGCTATGCCGTATTCACTGATGAGGTTTGTTTTGTTCAGGACCAATGTTCGGGGAAGACGATTGGGATGGGAACTGAACGAGAAGGGCTCTACTACTTGGATGTTGCGAAGAAAGCTGGGTGTTACTCTGTTTCAGCCACTAATCCAACCTCCTCTCGCCTTTGGCATCAACGCCTTGGCCATCTATCCAATAAGAGCATGCATGCCATTTCTTTGCCTACCAAAATTATGCATTTTTGTTTCATTGATGATTGTTCTATTTATCCCCTTGCTAAACAGGCTCGTAAACCTTTTCCCTTGAGTTCTATTTATACGAAAGCAACATTTGAATTGATCCATGTTGACATTTAAAGGGGCTACCATGTACCAACACTTGGTGGCGCACAATATTTTCTCACAATTGTTGACGATTTCTCGTGTTGCACATGGGTTTATCTTTTACATAATAAATCTGATGCATGTATATTTCTCACTACTTACATTAATCTTGTTGAATCACAATTTGAGTCTCACGTAAAATCATTCATAGTGACAATGGGCAAGAATTTGATATGACCCAAATGTTTTCTGGAAAGAGCATTTTGCATCAAACTAGTCGTGTCTCAACCCCACAAAAAAAATGGAGTTGCAAAGCACAAACATCGTCATCTTCTTAATGTGGTGCGTGCATTGCTCTTTCAAGCCAAACTTCCAAAACAATTTTGGGGGGATGCCATTCTCACTGCCACATACCTCATTAACTGTACACCTAGACCATTTTTTAATGGTAAAATGCCATACAGTATCCTTTTTCACAAAGCACCTGCATATGAACATTTGCGTGTGTTTGGTTGCTTATGTTTTGTTTCCATGCATCGCAATCGTCCCTCTAAGTTTGATGCTCGATCTACCCGCTTCTTATTTCTTGGGTATCTGTATGGCACCAAGGGTTATCAGGTTTATGACCTAGACATGGGAAAAAAATTCATACCTAGTGATGTCCTATTTCATGAGCATATGTGTTTCCATACTCCTCCGCCCATGCTACTACTCCACATGTGTTCTCTCCAACCCAACCCACAACATATGATGACCTGTCACCACCTCACTCCATCCCATCCATCACTGTTTCCCACCCATCTATTGACCCTCCCTCACCAACACCACATACACCTCCTTCTCCACACACCGAGATAGATGAACCTACCAGGTTGAAGGTTTGGACTATCACCACCTAGAGGCAACCCACCAAGTATTGCGTTAGGTAAAGCACACACCAGGACAAGGTCTTTTCCTTTCTGCAAGCAATTCAATACAGTTAAATGCTTTTTGTGACGCGGATTGGGTTAGATGCTGAGACACACAACGATCAACCATAGGTATTGCATATTCCTTGGGCACTCATTGATATCTTGGAAAACCAACAAGTAGAACACGGTTTCACAATCAAGCGTAGAAGCAGAATATCGCTCCATGGCATCAACTTATTGTGAGGTCACTTGGTTATGGTACATCTTTCATGATCTGAGCATTAAACACTCACAGCAGTCAAGTTGTACTTCGATATTCAAGCAGCTCTTCACATCACCTCGAATCTTGTTTTCCATGAACGAACGAAACACATAGAGATTGACTGCCATCTTGTGAGGGAGAATATTCAAGCCAGAATGATTAAAACATTGCATATTTCTACATCAAAGCAACCAGCAGACATCTTCACCAAATCCTTAGGCTTTCCACAGTTCTCGAAGTCACTTGACAAGTTGGGAATAAACAACATCTATTCCAACTTGAGGGGGAGTTTTAAGGATAAGATTCTAGGAATTGATCTTTGACTTTATTGTGTATCATTGCATTGATTTATTTACCTTTCTAGTACTTAATTAGAATAGGAAATAGCCTTGTATCTAGGATCTAAATTGATCCTCTTCTTGCATAAATTCAGTCTTTGGTTAATGGAAAATATACAATAGAGATCAAACTTTCTCTTCTACAGTGACGTAGACAATGTTAAATGGGGACCTGGAATCTTGTAATTCGGCGGTGGATTTCTTTGCGATACATAGGACAATCGGGTCGCAGACTCTAATGCCAACTACGGTGTTACCCATTTGGACGATTTTGAGGTCATATTCGACTTGGAAGAGGTGGTCATCCGGTGACCAAATTGTGATGGCTCTTATGTGTGGAGAGAGAGAAAAAAAGACGATGTCGTAGCGTCAAAGAAGAAAGAGATCACTGGAAAGCTCTAGTGGCTACTCAGATGGGGGAGAGAGAGAGAGAGAGAGAGAGAGAGAGAGAGAGAATAGGTGCTTTGCAATTAGCGAGGGAGAGGCAATCTGCAGTCCTAGTGGATTGCTTGACCAACCGGGCAAATATGAATTAAACTAAAGACGCGTCCCAAGTGTAGGACTCTTAACCGGTGTAGCACAATATCCGAAAGTACCGGAGTTAAACCACAGAGACGGACGAATGGTGTTTGACTCAAAAGTGGCAAAATCCTAGTTTATCCTGGCTCTTAGGTAGCCACCCCTTGTGCAATTCGGTTGATTTATTAACTAAATGCATGAAGTTACTTAACTATGAATATAAAAGAAGAGTTCAGCTGTGGAAACTCCAGCGTTTGCGACTAGCCCTAACCAATGTTCACTCGGGTTACATTTCGCTCAAATGATCGATTTTAAAATAGGAAAAAGTTTCCTAATGAATGAACACCACTTGTCACCAGTTTCCGTGTGCAGTTGAAAGGAAGGCTCCGGATTCTTTCGCCCCACTTACAAGGACTCCAAGGATGCCCAAAATTTGTTCGTCAGAAAAAATTCCATGTCCCAAAATTGCGTAAAAATTTAATTATGTCGAACCCGAGGTGAAAATCGATTATTCTAGCCACGGGGCACCTTCGCCCCGCGGCCACACTCTATGAAACTACTCACTCATGCTTTCAACGGATGCAACAAACATATATTTAGAACTAAACATGATTTTAGCAATTGAAACAATAATAAAACACGATACCACAGATTTACGGCAAGAGAACGGATTCGAACACCAAGGAAGAATAAGAATTCAAAACGGGAAAACCTGAAGAACTTGGATTAAACTTGAATCCGAAAATAATCCTGAGCATAGCAGCCAAAGTTAAGAAAATAAAACGTAACTTATGAATTGTGTAACCCCGATTTCGAGTTGTAACGGGGTATTTTGATTAGAACCCCCGTTATTACAATTAAATCCTAAAAGAAAACGAAATCACATCACACGAAGACCAAAACGCCACCGTTTCAAAGCTAATTAAGGCCCTCGGTAGTGCTACACCCATTTCTAGGTAGCGCTCCCGAACCAATTAGAGCTATTTTGACCGTTGACCTCAAAGCATCTCGGTAGCGCTACACCCATTTTGGTGTAGCGCTCTCCAAGGTTTTGTTCAGCTTGTGAGCTCTGTTGTGCCATTCCCGAGTGCTCCGTCAAATTCCTGCAGCGCTCCCGATGATACTAACCACTTCTCGAGAAATTAACTTCACCACTTAGTCTCCACAGCCTTACTTGCTCACACGTTCCATCGCGGCCTTTCCAAGTACCTCTCATTAGTGCCAAAATATCTCAATTTCCTACAAATTAAGAACAAATACAATATACAACCACATGCACACATTAAATGGAAAATGAGGATTAACCGCACATCTAATGCGTTAATTCTACCCTATTTAGGCGCTTAAATTCACAAATTTCGCGAGCCTATCACGGATTGAGTAGGGGTGCTCCCGGTCTAGATTGGCATGAATTCAATCCTAATCCGTGAGTCGCGATTTTTTAAAAATAAATTCGTGTCCAATTCAAAAGTCTCACTGTTCAGTTCCAATCTGATCCACAAGTCACGGATTAGTTCAGAATTTGTCCACTGATTTTCAACTTATTCTAAAAAGAAAAATCATCAACTTATTCAAAAACTCAAACTCAACATTGAAGCCAACACTTCAGTAGTATAGTTATTAGATGAGAATATAAAGCATCAAGAAGAACAGATAAAGAGCAGACATTCCAACAAATTAATTGAACAAATCTAAACTTGAACATTATGGAATCAAAATAGATAGCCAAAAAATAAAACCCAAAATTCATTTTGGAGTTCCAAACACAGTAGGCTATAAATCTGAGCTTGAGCATTGTGAAACAAATATATCTAAATAGGTAGTCACAAACACAAAACCCAGATATCATTTTGGAATTCCAAAAAAAGTAGGTAAAATTATTTATCTATACATATATATTTATTTTTTAAAAAAATTATAGATAATAAAAATCTCACGGTCTGGATCGGTTAGTCCATGGTTTCAAAATCAAATTCCGTGTCTGGGCCGCGAGTCACAGTTTTTTATTTTTGAATCCGTGTCTGGACCATTAATCCACGGTTAAAATCCAAAAATGTGCGGATCGGTTTGGTCTAGACCGGACTCACGATCATCGGTTTTTTGAACAGTCCCATGATTGAGGGCATTTTTTACTGTTAAAAAAAGTGATTGATCCAGGGGTATCGACCACATACCGACCGGCGTTTGGCTACCCCCTTCCTAAACACTGTGATTTTGGATTGAGCTCTTAGGGTTGTCCAATTGTATCGATTCCCGCATGGGACCCCTCAGAATTTGATTTTGAGATGGATGAATGGTTCTCTTTTGAATGAAATGGGGTGGATTTGGATCAAGCTCTTAGGGCCATCCAATTGCATTGATTCCCGCTTGGGGCCTCTCGGAATTTGATTTTGAGATGGATGAACGATTCGGATTGACCGTTTGGGACCCACAAGGAGTTCTCCGATGCCAGTCGGTACATAATTGGTACCCTCCGCTAGATACCAATAACAAGGTTCTTAAAAAAGGCTAGTGGACCTCATACCTTACAAAATGTCAAAGAGTGGATATAAGACCTTTTGGAAAAAAATGAGTGAATTGGATGTTGATACAAAAATGTATAATAGATCTTACACCAATTCTTTATTTCTTTAATCACATAATGAAATTGGTTCTTTAATGTTATTCGAACATAAGCTTAAATAAGGAATTATTACAGTGATATTTTTTCTATCATTTTAAGAAAAACCCCAATTCAAACTTTCACGACTCATACCTTGACCTTTCTTTATTGGATGGACTTCTTATTAATATTCATTAGTTGATTTTTTCTTCATTGGATGGACTACAAAAAAAGATTTTTTTTATCTCCCAACAAGTTAACCTCAAAGATCCTTAATGTGAGAAATGTCTTTGTCTCAAATTTGATAGCACTTTCAAGAGAAGGGTGTGATCTAAGGGCATCTCCAATAGTTATAACAAAAATGTGGTGTTATATGACACAAAATTGTAAGAAGTGGGTTCCAATTTTGTGTTGTTATAACAAAATGTATTGTTAAGATAAGAAGTGTTGCAGTGGTGTTGTTGGAGTTTTGTTAAAATATAAAAAAAGTACACATGCATCATAAATACAAGTAAAGGTGGGACCCAAATTTCTACCTTTTTCACCCTTTTCATCCCCTCTCTCTCTCTCTCTCTCGGTCCGATATCCTCTTTCTTTCTCTCTCCTACTTTTGCCCTACGTCTACCCTCTCTCCTCCCTTTCAATGTTTTCTTCCGTTTTTTTATTGCGGGCCCTAGTTAAACAAACATTTACCATAGCATCATAGTTATTTACCTGCCTATTTTGCCACCATTTTTTTTGACCTTAACTTTTCTCTGATTATACCATTGGGTGCAAACAAAGAGAAAATGTTAACTACCTCACCTTATTTCTTACACAAATCAGAGCTTAACTACAGTATTGGAGATGCCCTAATCTCTCCAATTGAGATGGTCCATAACGACCATTGCTCATTAATTAGATCATGTGCACTACGCAACAAAGATTTCCATACAATCATGTTTAACTATGAGGAATATAGTAATAATCTTGTTTGAAATTTTATCTCAACCACATAGTTATCCAAAGTACAGTTTTCATCGCAATTCAATACTTCTCGCTCCGTCCTAAATTGTTAGTCTTTTTTAGACAGTCGTGTCACTCAAACAATTTCTATATTTTTAATTTAAAAAAATATATTTAATAAAACTAATTGAAATCTATCAAACAACATCATGTATAATTAGTCCAGGTCAATGAAGATGGTAATTTTACGAATAATCATGGTAAAATGACATCCACATCGGTTAATGCTTCGCAGTTTGAATTACTGTAATTATGGAGGATGTGATCAATCAAAGATACATTTCGTCATTGCCCAACAAGTATGGAAAAAATTAGTCCACGAAGATGGTGATGTTGCGAATAGTCAAGGTAAACTGATGTCTCTATCTCTCTCTCTAACCCTATTGTCTTCAAAATAGCTGCCACATTTAGGGTTTCTTCGCTTGGGGGGAGCAGCGCCTCTTCCTCCCCCCCTAGCTTCTCCCCTTCACCTTATCCTCCCTCACTCTCTTCCCCTCTTCCCTCATCCCCATCATCTTCCGTTTCACTCCTGCGGCTTCTACACTACCCATCTAGTTTTGTTCTGATAGGAACCATAGTGTTGGTTGCGGCTTCTTTTCCTACAGGTTGGGCTGCTTGTAGGTGGTGGGGTCTCGTGTCATCTTATGACGGTGACAACAATGCTCTTGGACAACAGTGTTCATTCGGTTGGTGCTCTCTATGGCATGGCTATTTGGGTGTTTTGCGTGGTCTTTGGACAGCTGAGGCTCATATTGGTGATACGGTTGTATGGATGGTGGGTCCCTAGGGTGGCAGCATTTGGGTAGTTCTGGTTTGGGTTTTAACTGCTTTTGTTTTCGGCGTCTTAGAATAAGTTTGAACCTCTCCTCTCTTCACTCCTTTGGTGATGGGTGGTGGGTGGTGGTTGCTTGACCGACCAGGTGACTAAAATAAAGACACGTCCTAAGCGTAGGACTCTAGACCAGTGCAGCACAATATCCGAAAGTATTGGAGTCAAACCACAGAGACAACTAACAGTGTTTGACTCAAAAGTGTGGAAGTGCAATTTAACCTGGCTCTCAGGTAGCCACCCCTTGATTCACTGATGATGATTTGCTAACTAAAAAAAAACCTGATTAGATTGATGAAATATGAACTGAAAAAGAGAGCACAGCCACAGGCACTACAGCGCCCACGACTAGTCTAATCCATGCTCACTCGGGCCACAATTATCCATTTAACTGATTTTAAAATAGGAGAAGTAATCCCCAACAAATGCGAACCACCTGTCACCAGTCTCCACGCGCATTCAAAATCTGGCAATGCGCGGGTTTTGTTTGTTAGAAAAGTTCTCGTATTTTAAAATTGCTCCTCAATTAAGTTAATTCGGTCCTGAGGTGAAACATAGATTAGCCTAGCCATGGGACACCTTCGTCCCGCGACCGCCCCCTATACGACTACTCACTCATCATGCAATGGAACGAAACATTTATATTCAAAACCCTGAATCTAAATATGATTAAAGAATAAAAAATAAAAATAGAAGTTAATACCACGTTTTGCGAGAAAGGAATAAACTTGATTTATAACGCCAGAACATCAATCCAAAGCCAGAAATCTGAAATTCTGAATAAACTTGTGAGTAGAATGCTGAAAATTTGAATGCCGGAAATTGTAGCCACCAAATGAAGAACGATAAAACCTAGGTAAAAATTCTAGAACCCTAATCATGTCTGTTAACAGTGTATTTATACGAGAATCATCGCTAACTATAATTAAAATGAGAATACAAGAAAATTAACCCAAACGACTGCGTTTCATAGCCGAGATAACGCCCACGGTAGCGCTACCCAAGAAAAGGTGTAGCGCTACCGAGCCTATTAAGCCCCGTTTGACTGCTAACTTGTTGTTTGACCGTTGACTTGAAGCATTTTAGTAGCGCTACTAGGGTTCTTGTGTAGTGCTCCCGAGTGGTTATCCCCGCTGTCTCGGTTGACCCGATCATCCCACCGTTGACCACAAAACCTATCGGTAGCACTACATCACTTTTGATGTAGCGCTCAAGAACCTTCTTTTCATTTTTGGTGCCCTCTTGTGCCAATCTTGAGCGCTCCAGAGAAATGGGGTAGCGCTCCCAACAGATTATCATCACTTCCATGCAAAAACAACTTTATGCCTTAACCTCCTCAGCTTTTCTCACCCTCAGTCTACGTGCATGCCCTCTCAACAAGTCCAATTTGGCGCCAAAACACCTTAAATTCCTGCATTTAAGCACAAGCACAAAATCCAACCACGTGCACGCATTAAATAGAAAATGAGGCTTAAACCACATGTCTAACATGCTAGATTACCCTACTTAGGCGCTCAAAAGCAAGCTTCCCACGCGCCTATCAGTGGTTATCATGTTTGGCGCTGTGGCGGGTCTGAGGTTAGCGACTTTGGTGGTTATTGGGTGGTTTTCCATGAGGGGAGGCGGTTTGGAGATATAGTTGGATGCTTGGAGTTGGAAGCGGAAGAGATGAAAAGAATCAGAGATGATCGACGACTTTGGGGCTGGTGCAGTGGAGTTATAGTTGTGGGATGAGGGGCAACGGTGATGAAGAGGTGGTTGACGGCTATGGGGTTGGTGTGGCGACGTCAGAGCTGGTAGGGGCTAGGGTTTTGGGGTTGGATGATTGGGGTGGGCCGCCTAATATTTAATGGTTTTTTGGTGATCTGAGGTTTGGTTTAAATAGTAGATGTTATTTTGGGTTTATCCCATTGGGTGTGTTGGTGGCATCTTGCCAATAGCTTTTTCAAAAAAATCAAGAGGCGGAGAAGTAGGTTAAGATCTCACGAGAAGAAGTTACTCAATGCATTTCTTTTCCTACTGTTTTTTGCTGATTTAATTTTGTATCCAGATTCTTTCATGATGAATGAGATTATTTTTGCTGATAAAAAAAAAAAAAACTAACGTCTCTATCAATTTAACATAGTAAAAATGTGTCCATAACAGGAAAGATGATAAATTAACAAACAATCGTAGAAGAATATGTTCACACCCTTTTTTCGGTGATCATGGTAAAAATTAGATAGATCTTAGTAAATATGGTTAATATACAGTATAGAGAACAGTAAATCCATTTTTTTTTTTGCAATCTAATAACTTGGTATGTCTTTATCTCTTCTCCACACACACACACAAACACTTAAAAACCGCTGCCGCAATCGCCAGAGGAAGGGGCGGCATCCATGGCTGCAGGTATTCTCTTCTCCTCCTCCCCCTCCGCCATCGCCGAAGGAAGGGGCGGCAGCCATGGCTGCAGGTATTCTTTTCTCCTCCTCCCCCTCCCCCTTTTTCGTTTTTTGTTGCTTGAATAAAGACCCCAAACTCTCTACTCCTCAAACCTTGATCAAACCAGCTCAACCCATTCTTTGGTTGCTACGACGCTACCCAACGTTGCACCGCAATCACCATGGTTCCCAGTATTGATTGTTGGCATCGGTGTGGTTCCTGTGATTGTCGACGGAGACTTGAGATATCAAGGACTGAAGGTTTAGGATGTCGATTTGGGACCACCTAGGTGAGAATTTCGTCCCAAATTCTGGGTTTTAGAATTTCTTCTCTAGGTTTAAACATGGATGACAACTTGTAGATTTGTAAAGACCCGGAATTTCGTGAAGATTATTTTCTATCTATTATTCTTTTAGGTAGTGTAAAGGATTTGGACAATGTTTGAAATTATGTTTCTTTCTAAGTATTATAAGGGTATGTATATCTTGGTGTACCAAGGGTCTAGTAAATGCTATGAATACGTGTTGCGATGTTGTGTGGATGTTTGGAGGTGTTAAAAATGTGTTAGAAATGATCGGGGTTCGATTTGGTGAAGTTGGTAAAAATTTGGAAATTTTCAACTCTAGATACCGGTATCTAGCTTCATTTTTGCCATCAGAAATCCTAGATACCGGTATGGGTTTTTTTTGATACCGGTATCTAGCTTCAATTTTTCCATCAGTAATCCTAGATACCAGTATGGGTTTTTCTTGATACCGGTATCCAGCCTCTTTTTCTGCGAATTTCGAGCCCGACACAGACTTCTATAAAAGGGGTCTTATACCCATTTCTTCTTTCAAAACACCACGACACAAACCCTAACTTCATCTCTCTACCTTCTCTCTTCACCCCCACCTCAAATATTGTGATTTTAACCTCATTCCACCACAAATCTTCAACATCTACACATTGGGTTCATGGATCTCACATCAATTTCGGGTTTTTGTACTCTAGGAGGTAAGAACTCTTAATTTGGGTCTTTCTCTTGCTCCACCCACGTTTTTTTTCCTCTCTCTCTTTGATTGTGAGTGAAACCTCACCCTTATAACTCGTTTTTAACTTGATCTTGCTTCTTAAACGCGTAGTGGAGCTTCGGTAGAGGTGATTTTCGGGATTTGGGGGTATTCTCCACCGAGGGTTTCACCCTTCCACCATTTTTCAGCAACACCTTGAGGTAGGGGTTTTTACTTGATTGGTATGTGATATGAGGTTGATTTTGTTGCTATACCCCTTGTGTTGAACATAAATTTCTGAAAATTTTGAGAAATCACCATGGAAGTGGGTTGTGGGCTTCATTGATTTTGATCTATGTTGTTGGTTGTTGAATCCTTAAATTTGTTGAGGTTGAATCCTCCCTCCATACCTATTTGTTGTTTACATACATCACATTTGTGTTTGGACCATTAAAATAGACCTTGGGTTGAGATTCCATGCCTTGGGGCAAAAATCTGAAATTTTCGGTATTGTTTGGAATAAATGCACATGTGGTTAGACGGAAGGGTTAGGAGATCAATGTCGTGAGTGTCACGTTAGACACGCAAGCCATGCTCGGTGAGTCATGAGAAGAACCCTATGAAATCCAAATAAATGTAGAGAGAGAGAGAGAGAGAGAGAGATATTTTGAAATTTATAGAATCCAAGTGATGAATCGATGAACAAGGTGAACCTAAAGTGCCTTGGACACGTGGGATACATGGGCGCGTGAGGAGCACGCTAGGACACGTGGGAAGTAATTGACCATCAGTATAGTATCAGGTATACGTACACATGTACACATGTATAAGAGATGTGATAGGTTGATTATTGACGTACTGAGTGGGCACGTGGGTAAATCATGGACACGGTGTTGTGTAGTGGTATTATATGAACTTGTGGTAGGCCTTGGTACATATGGGACACATTGGTGCATGTGGAATATATTGATGAGTGTGTGGGCAAGGGGGGTCACATGGACTTGCGAAAATACTTAGACTAGCGTATGATGGGTGAGTATATTGGTATATGCATGTATGTGTGAAATGTATGGGGACACGGTGATTGGTATGCTATAACTAGTAGGCGTATGTGCGACATTGGTTGGTGTGAGTGGTTGATTATAACGGGAAATCTTGGTAAGAAAACCTTTAGCCGCATGCATAAATGAGAGATGATAGTCGAATGGTAAAAGTGATTTGCTTCGTGTGAAAGTGGTTGGGTTCCATCAATTACAATATGAGGGGAATATATGAGCTTTTCATGAGAAGAAAAATTATGGTTTGTTGTGTGGCCCGAGGGATATCTCATGATTGGTTATTGGGAGTTTGGATTGTGGAAATGTATTGGGTGATACAAGAAGCGTTTTTTTTTACTTCAAATGGTAAGTGTATATATATTTTTTTTTACTTCAAAAAGAATCCTACTTGTAAATGTTGATTTTGCTTGATGTTCTTGTCTAATACATGTGATTTTGTTTGTATGCTTTTCTGAGTCTGGAACCCAAAGGGGACACCTACTGGGCGAAGTGAATGCTCACCCCTTTGCTGTTTCAGGTTTTGCTCGAAGTGCAAGATGGAGTGCATGGTGTGCATGGCATAGTCAAATCATGGCATGAAGGATGATTTGAAACATTGTAAATTTTTATTTGTTCATTCTTTTGTAAAACAATGTAATATTTTTATGTAAAATCCAATGGGGTATTGGGTGTCGATGTAACATTTCTTTTAGATTTATATATTTCTTAAGAAAATGTTTATTTATTTATGTTAAAAATTGAGGGCGTGACAAGATTAAATAAGGGGATTGGATTATCCTCAATCCCTAAATTATGGGGATGGTCCTCTAGATTTTGAAATTCATCCAAATTTCCATCCGTTTTAAAATATGTTGTATATATAGATAAAGAGCAATACTGGGTATTTAAATTTTGGAATGAAAATACAACTCCCAAAAAAGGACATAATGATAACATAAGCTCAGGGTAGTTGGAGGACTACTATTTAAGTGCCCCTTTAATTACAAACATTAACTATACCTAAACATCTCAATTTTTTTTGATATAGTATTTCTTAAGATCGATCATTTCTAATATCCATATTTTTAGCTGCTAAGTGTTTTTTTCTTTTTCTTTTTTTTTTTATGTCTCTTATTCTTATATTTGAAAACACGCATTTCTTTAATCACGAACTGAAATCGGTTCTTTAATGTTATTCGAACCTAAGCTTAAATAAGAGATTATTATAGTAATATTTTTTCTAGTATCATTTTAAGAAAAAACCCAAATCAAACTTTCACGACTCTTACCTTGACTTTTCTTTATTGGATGGACTACTTATTAATATTCATTCATTGATTTTTTTTCTTCATTGGATGGACTGCAGCCAAAAATAGATTTTTTGGTCTCCCAACAAGTTAACCTCAAAGATCCTTAAATGTGAGGAATGTCTTTGTCTCAAATTTGATAATAACACTTTCGCAGAGAAGGTTGTGATCTAATCTCTCCGATTGAGATGGTTCATAACGACCGTTGCTCATTAATTAGATCATTTGCACTACGCAAAAAAGATTTGCATACAATCATGTTTACCTATAAGGAATATAGTACACTAACAATCTTGTTTGAAGTTTATCTCAGCCACATAATTATCCAAAGTACAGTTTTCAGTGCAATTCAATACTACTTTCTCCATCCTAAATTGTTAGGCTATACTACTCCCTCCGTCCTAAATTATTAATCCTTTTTACACAATTGTGTCACTAAAACAATTTTCTATATCTCACAATCTATAATGTTTTTTTTTTATTTCAAAAAAATTATTTAATAAAACTAATTAAAATCTATCAAACAACATGATATTAAATATAAAAACTTAGAAGATATAGACAATTTTTTAAGATATCCCAAATAATGAAAAAGGACCAATTTGAAACAGAGGGAGTATTTCACAATACGTGTGCAAGTGCGTAATTTAATACTCTGACCACTCGTGGGAATTCAATTAAATATAGATTCCGAATTACAAGTGTTTGTGATGAATATTGAATTATTTGGCACCAAATGGCATTGGATTTCGGTCACTTTTTTATTTTTATTTTTATTTTTGTCATTCGATATACATCAATGGAGAGTTAGTGGAAAAGTTAGTGAGTTAGTCCAAAAGCTATCGATAGCCCTTAACCCCAAACCCTATTGTCGAGGCTCGAACCCTAATCTCCTTTGTTGAAAAATTAGGAAATAACCGCTGGGCCCTTGGTTGATTTCGGTCACTTCAGGATTGTAATCATTTAAGATATCGACAACGGAGTCAATATTATACTATTATATTAGCCCAATGATCAGTTTAGTCGGAGCGGCTGCTAACCTAATGCGTTTTTTTTTTTTTTTTTTTTTTGAAGACGAGTTTTATTCAAATAATTTGGATAGTTTTGTACTTCAATTGTAAAATCTACTTTTAAGATTACAAATAGCCAATTTGAGAAGTTTGTTACTTGTACATAAAATTAGTTATAATCAAAAGTGAAAAATGTTACGACTCACCTATAAGATATTGAATTTTAATAAATGCTAAATTTTTGTTCGCTATATCTGAACATTTCAAATCATTTTTGACATTTTCCTATGATTTTTAATATCCATACGTAAGATATAATGTTTCATCTAATTCTCATATCGGGTATGCACCCTTTTTTTTTTTTTATCCCCAAATGTGTTTTTTTTTTTTTTTTGTGATTCAGACCTAAGCTCTCTAGTGGTAATATTTTTCATCTTTAGACACCCATATCGAATTTTTATGATTCAGTTTCTCAAGTTTCTTGCTAATTTTTTGATAGGATGGATCAAAAAAATTAGATTTTTTACCTCGCAACAAAATATTCATAAGGAATATTCATACAAATTCAGATCCATGTTGCAAATTCACAAAAAAAAAAAAAAAAACTTTTTAAAAGAATGTGTCCTACGAAACAAAGATTTGCATAGAATCGTGTTCAACTATTAAGAATATAGTGAGTTTGAATCATGTTGAAGTTTTATTTTTGCCACATAATGAACCGTCCTAAAAACAATTCCGCGGGTCATCCAATAGTATTTTATAATACGTGTGAAGTCATTTATAGTTGCATTAAGCGGAAATAATATATATATATATAGATTTACAACTTTCGAATGACTATTTGGAAAAAACAATAATTAGTACCTGACCAATCATATATGAATTGATAGTGATAAAAGATTCAATACTTTGCTACCAAATAACAATCATTAAACTCATGAATTATAAATTACAACTTCTTTTCTAATATATATTAATAATCTCAGCATTGATTTTTGGTCACGTAATGACTGAGACATTTCTCAGTTGTATTTGAAATTATACATAATCAAATGTTAACGATGTTAGGACTCACTTATTTCATATAGAATTTTAATAAATATTAACTAATTTTACCTACTATGACTGTATCTGAAGATTTCAGATAATTTTTTTGATATATTTCAAATGATTTTCAATATCGTATGTAAGATATAACAAATTTTATTTCCTCTAATACTTATATTGGTTACACACCCATTTTTGTAGAGAACATTTTTTCCACTAGCAGTGTAAACCAAAGTTTTCTCAAAAAAAAATTTATCTGCGAAAGAAATATATATATAAAAATAAAACGAGGACGATACAAGTACAATAAAAACAGGAGCAAAGAGGGTCGATAAGGAATCAACCACTCCCAAAAAATGGATAACAATACCCACAAAAAAAACCTGACACCATCCCAACATCGGCACAGCAAAAATGATCAAGAACTGATCAGCAACCTCGAAGCAAAATATGACTTCCAAAAACCTTGAAAGCAACTATAAAATTCTCCACTGAAAGCGCGAGAATGCCAAAGTATACCTTGGACCACAATGCAATTCTCAAACTGACGCTAACCAATTCGGAAACATCCAAATTTTTTACTTTGAATCCAAGCTGCAAGGCAATCCAAGCATCAAAGCGATCCAAGCAAGTAGCAAAATATGACAGCCTACCATAAATGCAACATCCTAAGATGAACTTGAGTCTCCATTTCGAAACACACCAAAAGATGAATTCAGTAAGTTCCCATTCATAGCAATCATCTAAAATTCCCAATGGCAGTCAAGACTCACCAGATTAAGAAACAATTGATAGACCCCCTATAGCAGCATGACGATCAATCCATATCGGAAGAGAAACCTATTGACCCATCAAGATGTATCAAAACAAGAGAAAACTTCTGAAATTTGTTTTGTGGTAGACTATCACCTCTTCAAATTGCAAAGACCCCTATCCACTGAGCTTGAAAACTATCAAAACTATCCAGTTCTGATTCATCTTACTATCATGGAGTTTTCCACTATTTGGATCTCAAGCTTCAATAAGGTGGTTGGTGTTGGAGTTCTCCTTATGCAATTGCATCATCCTTTGAATTAGCTTCTCATCACTCTCTAGATGAATAACTCCCAATCTTTTTCTGTCATTTAATGCTTTTCAAAAACATTTCTGATACACACATTCCTCTTTTCAATGTCCTCTGAATTGATTGATTCTGAGTTGTAGCTTTCTTCTAATTCCTGAATTTTTCCATTCCCTTCACCACACGGTAAATGATCAAAAGAGTCCAGAAATTCTCTTACTTCTATTCTTCTTCTGAATCTTCTCTCTTTAGCTGTTAAAATATCAGAAATTCCATCCTCATTAATTCTCTCATTATTCTCAGTCCCAACATCTTCCAAAACTACATTAGTTACACTAAGTTCTTGTTGCTGGTTCTCGAAAACTGGGGTTTCATCCACTTTAGACTCTTCAGAATCAACCCTAGCGTTAGCCAACTGGATTGTCAACCTAGGGAGATGTAGAGAATTGGAAACATCCTTTACAACATCAGTTTGCTGCTGCAAATTTTCCACTTCATTAATTAAGACATGGTCATAGGGGTCCACGATTGCCCTAATGACTCGAGGGCTCACAACTATGTCGTTTGTCTCTGGTTCTTTGATTGGAGCTCCGTGGTTAGCCAAGTCATCCTCATTGGCTTGCTTAGAAGGAGTTGAATGTGGGGTCAAACTCAGTGAATTTTGTTTCTGGACCCAGTCACTTACCGGTTCTTCACTAAAAAAGTCATTACAATCCTCTTCCCAAATTCTAGCCTTGGATATGCTCAACAGTAGTTATGGAAGCAACTATACACATCAACAAATACCAGCATCCATGCCCCAGGCTGCTGCTTATGGTGCTTATCCTCCTTCGTATCAAGGCCAGGTCGTGGCTGCCGTACCCCAACCAAGTTATGCTCAATCAGCAACATGCACCAGCTGCTTTAAATCCCGCACAACCACCTGCTTCAGTCACTCCTCAGGCTTATTACGGAAGTTTTCTCCAAATTGATTGTATATATTGCGCCATGTATCTATGTTTTACCTTAGGGGACCACTATTTGGACACATGGCGCGATGTAATAGATTTCGAGAAAACTTGGGTTTACACCGCCAGTGTAAAGAATGTTCTTCCTTTTTTGTGACCAAATGTGAAGATTTGTTTACGATGTGTTTCAGACTTAAGCTACTATAGTGGTGATATTTTTCATCTTTAGACATCCATATCAATTTTTGGTGATTCATTTGTTGAGTTTTTTCCTAATATTTTGGTAGGATGGATCGAGAAAGCAGATTGCTTCATATGCTTGCGTCAAAGCATTAAGAATCCTTATGATGAATATTCATGAAAATTTATGTCCTTGTCGTAAATTCACTGTAAAGGTATGTACTTAAGATCATGTGTCCTACATAACAAAGATTTACATATAATGTTTTTGTAGGAAGGTCGTTCGCAATGGGATGACCACCTTATTTTGGATAGATAACTGGTTAGGCAGTGGTGCCTTGAGAACTACGATTGATGAGCCCCGAATCCATACTGATTTAGCTTTTTGAGTTAGTGACAATGTGTGGATTGATGGCCAGTGAGATTTTAATGAGTTATCTTTTCGTGCTCCTAGTTTCATACTTTACCTTATTAGAGGCACTCCCATTTGGTGGTTTAGTGAGGAAAAATAACTTTATGTGTGGAATCTCAAATTCTGGTGTGTTGTGTCCCAAAGTTGCTTATAATCTAGCCACTGCTCCTCCTACTGAACCTATCACTAATTGGTCTTGGGTTTGGAAAATAAATGATCATCCTGAGCTCTTCAAAATTGCATGGAAGAACCGAATTCGCTTAATATATGGAAGAACCTCTGTCCCGCTAAGATTGAAATCTTTGCCTAGCTTGCTTTGCAAAACAAAATTGCCTCCAGATCTACTCTCTGCAAATGTAATATCATCTCCGTTAGCCAAGACCTTTGTCCCATATGCCTATCACCCGGCGAATCCCCACAACATTTCCTTTTGCTCTGCAATTTTGCCTAGAACGTCTAGTCAGCGATACTCAGATGGTGGCACATATCTTGGGTCTGTCCCTCAAACTTGTCATCCCTCTCTCCATTTTGGTTCTCTGCATCCTTCAGAAATCTGGGAAAGAAATGTTGGATTTGCTACTTCTTCTCCATCATCTGGTCAATTTGCAAATCGAGAAATGACCCCATCTTCAACAACAAGGCTTTGTTCAGATAGCTTTTAAGAAGCTTTTAGAAAACAAGCCCCTTCAAACAAGTTTAAAAAATGGACTTTTCCGATCAATCTTTCTCTCCCCAAGTTTACACCTGAACAGGCTCTTGACTTCTTTTTGACAGACAAAACTGGGCAGTGGGCCCCCTAGAGCAAAACCCACACATTGCTCTCTCTATGCAAAAACGAGAAAACCAGGACCCACATACTACTTTAACCGACATCTACACATTCTAGTTCACAATTTTAACCGACAAAACTGGGACCCACATACTACTTTTTGAGTCCAAAACCGATCACAAATGTTAATTTTGAGAACAAAAAATTACACTTGAGTTCAGATCCGAATAAAGCCAAGGTCTCTACCGGGAAGGAATGTGCTGAATTGGCCAAAATTAGGGTTGCTCTCTAGATCAAACATCTAAATAAATTGAGTTCCTATTCTATGGCAGACTTTATTGAGAATTCCGATGCCATGAGATGCATACAAATTTAGCTCTCCATCGAGCTCTTTCATTTACATATATATATATATATATATATATATATATATATATATATGAGTCCCGATCTAGTCCGGGATCCCTAAGTCTGGAACTCATACTTCCGGATCAAATTTTCATGATCCAAACCGTCCAATATGTTCAAAAGGTGTTTTTAAGAGTCCACGCGAGAAATCATCAAAAAAAATATCGGGAAGGGCTTGATCCAAACAGTTTTTTGCAAAACTGTAAATGTACAATTTTTGTGAAAAACTTCTTGGATCAAGCCCTTCCTGGTATTGTTTTGCAGATTTCCCATGTAAACCTTGGAAAACACTTTTTGAACGCATTGAACGGCTCGGATCATGCAAAAACATCTTTTAAAACCTTCAAAACACCCAAAAACCTTTAATTCGGGATCCTTAACTGGATCACCGGTAATATATATATATATATATATATATATAACAAATATCCCATAAGGGCTATCTTACACTCTATGGTGTGGGATTTTTCGTTCAGGATCTAATTTTGACAATCCGAGCCGTTAGATGTGTTTAAAACGTGTTTTGAAGATTTGCCACAAGGATTCGTCTAGAAAAAATGCCTGGAAGGGCTTGATCCGAGTCATTTCTTCTTTAGCTCTTGGGATTCAATTTTCTGTTGAACCTTTTTCCCCTCAATGTACACTTATCGAGTTTTAATATATCTCCTCTGTTGCGATAAAAAAAAAAAATGCTCTTCAAAACTGCATTGTGTCTAAGGAGTTCTTGTTTCTACGCCATATCACAACAGATCAAGCCTATCCTCATTACCATAATCCCATTGAAAATCACATCCATATTCTTTGTTTCTGTCCTTTGGCGCATTCTTTAGACATCCATATCAAATTTTCGTCATTCATTTGTTGAGTTTCTTCCTAATATTTTGATAGAATGGATCGAAAAAGTAGATTGCTTCATGCTTGCATCGCAAAAACATATCCTTAAGGATCCTTACGAGAAATATTAATGCAAATTTATGTCCTTGTCATAAATTCACTGTAAACGTATTTACTGAAAAATCATATGTCCTACAAACAAAGAGTTACATATACAACTAGAATGAAAATAAAATTAGTCTCAACCTTCTTGGTGTTCTTATAACAGTTTATACATCCATGCGAGATTTTTTCATAACACATATGCAAAAAGGGTTGCGAAACAAATCATGCTACTCGGGAGTTTGGCTTTCATGTTGTACTATGATCCGTGTTTGACAATTCGTCAAGAAAAAGAAATCGTTAGCTATGTCTTTGAAACTCAAATTAGCAAGTTTTGTCGGACAGAAGTGACGTTCATTTTATAACATGGAATTTTGGTAAAATCAATTTGAATTTTGGGAAAAAAAATCTATTCAAAATTAATATTTTGTACGCCAGTAGCTTTCTTTCAATTTCATACGTAAAATTGATTTTTTGATTTGGAATAAATATCACGAAAGGCCCTATCATCTAACATGAAAATAGTAGCTACGTACAAAAACAAATAGGATTTTTTTATAGGCATCTGACAACAAAAGTTATCCGACGTTGCCATAAAATTATAGTTAATTAAGACTACAGTAATCATAAGCTAGACACTCTGGCCGGCAAAACAAAAGATTATACATGTGTCTTTTCTTTTTGCTAGATGTAAATAATTAGTATACATGCATGTGTGCGTATGTGTGTACGTTAGAGTGTTTGCATAATTGAATGTGTATTCAAGGCCGGCTTTAGGTATAAGCCCTTGTGGGCCTCCTGTTTTTGGCCCAATATTAGGGCTCGGAGATTGTAAGTTCTATTAAATATTATGTATGCCCATTGGCTTGTGAACAAGGTTGATGTGGTTTAGTGGCAACATCTCCTATGTTGTAACTGTTAGGTCTTGTGTTTGACAGTCCCTATCTTAAATTTTTGCTCAAATATAAGTCAAACTTTTACAAAAAAAATATCCTAAACTACTGCTAGTGGTAAGAATTGAACATGCGACCTTGGAGTCGCAATGTTACTCAAACCAAATCACCGTTGCAGTAACCTTTAGGTCTTGTGTTCGACACTCCCAATCTTTAGTTTTTGCGCTAATATAAGTTGAACTTTTACAAGAAAAAAATATCCCAAAATACCGCCAGCGGTAAGAATTGAACACGTGAACATGAAGTCACGATGTTACTCAAACCAAATCACCACGGCAATAACCGTTAGGTCATGTGTATGACACTCCCTATCTTTAGTTTTTGCGCTAATATAAGTCAAACTTTTACAAAAGAACACGTGACCTTGGAGTTGCGATGGTACTCAAACCAAATCACCACTGCAGCACATGGCCTCATTGAACCCAATTTCTAATAACTAATATCTATCTATCTATATATATATATATATATATATATATATATATATACACACACACACACACACACACACACAAAAGCTTACAAGCCCCATTGTCAAAACTCGCTTAGGGCCCCGAAAAAATCATGGCCGGCCCTATGTTTGTTGCGTATACTTTTCTAGAGATGGAGTGAACATACATGTATGTTTTTGACTCAGGTAATTAAACTTCTCAAAACGAATCCCAACATGCTGAAGAAGTTGATGAAGTACTGCTCCTCCAACTTCTCTAGTAGCACCGCTAAAGCTAGGAGTTAAAAAAAAAGTATGCGAAATTGTTTTTTCTTTGTTAACTAAAACAGCCGTACTTATTTCTTGACTAAAAAATAACTCAAAGAACTGTAATTTTGAATTTTTACTAGATTAAATATTCAAAAAATTATTATACTCATTACAAGTAGAAAAATATACTTTCTAGGTGAGGCTGGAGGACCGTCGGCGGACTATCTATGGTGCCGCCTTTATTAGACATTAACTTATTAATTAGCACAGTTTGACAACTGGAAATTTATTTATTCTTTTTCAAAAAGAAAAAGCCGGCCTTGATGGAAGTTTTTCAAAAGATCTGTATATCTAGTTTGATGCTTCATTTGCATCCCTTTCTCGATGTACCCATTATTGAATTTTAAAAAATTTCTTTTTTCCATCCAAAAAAATTTGAACGTACATTGCTTAAACCCTCAGGATTTTCCATCTATAAATACGCATCAATGCGGCAAGGGATTTACACATCTCTCTCATTACCAAACTCAACTAAACCATGTCTTCCTCAAGAGTTTTCTCTCCTCTCTATCTCCTCCTCTCAATCTCTCTCCTCCTCCAACTCGCCGTCGCACTCAACCCTATCTTCCATGAATGCAACACTACGAGTTTCACTCCCAATGGCACTTACAGCGAGAACTTGAACACCCTCCTGAGTCAACTCAACTCCACAACCCCATTGACCGGGTCTAGTAATGGCTCACTAGGCCAAAGCCCCGATCAAGTCTACGGCCTGGCTTTCTGCCGTGGTGACATCAATAGCACAGTTTGCCAAGCCTGTATTACCTCGGCAGCCATTGAGATTCAACAATATTGCCAATATAAAGAAGAAGCAGTCATATGGTATGAGTATTGTCAGCTGAAATACTCCAACCTCGATTTCTTTGGCCAAATCGATTACAGAGAAGCGTTTTACTATCCATATTTCAACAATGTGAGCGACCCGGTTTCTTTCAATGCAACGGTCATAAAGTTGTTGAACGCGGTGGAGGGAGAAGCTATCGTTAGCCCGAAATTGTTTGCTAACGGGACATTGGAAGACGGGAATTCGACAACAGTTTACGGGTTGGTTCAGTGTACCCCAGATCTTTCTAGCGCTAATTGTAAAACTTGTCTTGATTGGATTATTAGTTACGTCCCACGCTTATTATACGGGAAATCAGGAGGGATAATCATGACTGGGACTTGTGAGTTACAGTACCACACATACCCTTTTGTGGCTACTTAGAGAAAATTTTCCATGGGTCTAATGAGATGGTACCATTGAATAAGTGTTATGGAAACACTGACCACTTGAGGTTGAGTTATAAGGATAAATCACGCTATCCTCTTTTAATCTACTATAATTGTTGCATGTTTTTTTTATTTTATTTTATATATATGTATAAGTGATAAATGAATATCTGTGTGATGATGGGAATCCCCTTTCCTTAAATCTAGTTGGCGTTGTATTATGCAATTGAAGTGATCTGGATCTACTTTTCCATTGCGTTGTATTATGGCATTTGGATACTCAAAAAAGACTTACAATGGCATTTGGATAAATACTCAAAGTTAACATCATTGTTTTATAATAAATACTTAAATTTTGACATTTAGATACTCAAAACTACTAACATTTTTCCAATAATCAAACTTGGATAGTCAAAACTCCAAAGATTTTTCCTTCTTTTGATTAACGACAAAAATGAATCATTGTAGAGCTTCACATTACTAACTTAGAAATCCATTAAATGAATACTCAAAAGGTGATGTGACAACATTTGAGTTTTTTCATTTGAGTATGTCATTGGTGATGCTCTTAGAAGATGATGCAATTTAAGAAAATCTGTGTGTGTGTCATGGACCTCCTTAAAAAAAAAAATCCCTCCTTATCCATTAGGTACTCAATATGTCATTTTTCCTTTATATGTTTTCTCTATATAGATCTTTCCTCCTATATAAAGTATGCATGTCACCATCGGATTGAATTTGGATGTAGAATTTATAACTTCTCTTGGTGCGTGTATTTAGGATTGTAATGAATTTTATTGATTGATATAAGATCAGGGAAGTTACTGCATCACCAACATCGATGTCGCGCCCGAGATTTTGACCATGGGTGTTTCGGAAAATGATTTGTGGTCAAGGGATCTAAGTGATATTCAAGCGACGTGGTTTTCTAAAAACATGAGTTTTACAGCAGTGACTGAGCCTGTAATAACCCAAAATTTTGTAAATAAAAATTTTAATTTATTAATTTGAGTATTTAAATTTTAATGTCGCAAATTCAAATAATTTATTATTTTGTTTAATTAATTCAAATAAAAATTCGTTTATTTTGTTTTATTAATTTTCCACGCCGTAAATCAACGCGTGCACACCGGTATGACACCATATCGCGTCCCGAAAGCCCTACAAATCCCCCAACTCTTATTTTGTCTCCTTATAGCTAGCACCACCTCATTAATTGCCTATTTTAGACCTATTTCTAATTTTGGAAACCTAATTAGACATATGTCTAATTTGACTTTTACTTTTCAAAGTTGACTTTGACTACACTTTTACTATATGCTATTTTGGATTTTAGTGAGTTAATGAGAGGGAGAGAGGGGTCGTTTGGGAGTTAAAAAGGAGAGAAAAATTACTTCCCTCGGCCATTATAATTTTTACTGGCCGTGTATCAGATGCAAGTTTGCACATTTTTTAGCCGTTTTCTTCTAAATTTCTAAGCATTATACTTTTCGGATTCTCCTAATTATTAGGAAGATTACTTAGGGATTTCCAAACACCCTTATTTATTTCCTTAAAATTAGTAGCTCCTTATTTATTTTCATGGTACGCTAGTTTGTATTTTTCGTCCCAACGGAGGAGAACTTATCCCCTAATAAATGGGAGACACTTTTTATCCTGTGAACACCCGGCGGAGTATGTCCACGAAATTGATTGCGGTTACCGTTTGAAAAATGGTTTTGATTGGTTGAATGGAGTTGCCACCCGAGTTTGACGACCATACTTGAGAAACCATTTGAAAAATGACTCTTTTGCCCTTTAAATGAAAAATATATTACTGGCCTTGCAAAATGAGATTTCTCGGGTCTGGGAGCTAGATTACGTGAGGGGAAGGAATTCAAAGCACCCCTCGCACCCGGTGAAACCACCGGTCTCTACTAAATGCTTAAGGGATTTTGAAAATACTGTTTGAATAGACTTTGATCACATATTCATACGAGAGCACAAAGATGTATTAACAAGATTAATGAAATGAGTGTGGATTCTTGTGCGAGTATCATGAATGCATGAAAATGAGATTTCTTCCAATGAAATGCAAGAAAAATATGACTAAATGACTCAGAAAGATCCCAAAATTGACACACAAACACCACGCCACGCACACCTGGACCGCATACTGAGCACCTGGATTGAATGCAGGCACCTAGAATAAGTGAATCCAGGCGCTAAAAGGCTAATCAGGCAAAAATTTCTCCTTTTTCAGGTCTCAAGGCAAACACAAATGCAGTCTTTGATGCTTTCTCCTACATGTAATTGTGATGTTTAATACTATCGTGAACCAAATGAATCTCAAAAAATAAATCTAAGAAAGTGATTCATGCTTGAAATATCATGACTTGAAATGTTTTATGTATGATATAGGATGGACCAAACTAATTTTCTACATAGACAATGCCTACTTTGTGCTATAAAAGAAGTACCAATGCTTGAAATGAAAGAATGCATCATGAAAAGAACCAAAAATTATGATAAGAAGGAAGGGATCTAGGTGCCTGCATGGAGTGAATCCAAGCGCCTGGATTAAGTAATGGTGCACAAAATAGATTTCCTTCTTGATGATTTTCAATCCTCTCCCAAGCCCTCTACTGGTATAGAAGACCAGTGAGAACTTGGTTGAGTTCCCCTCAGGGCCTTTTTGAACATAATGCTATAAATAGTTGACCATATGTTTGATTTTACTAAAGTTATGTGCATATATATATGTATGTATATTTTTTACACCCCATGACTAGTTTCGTGTGTATAACTAGAACCCAAAACTCCCCATAACAAGTTGTCTATACCCTAACCCAACGAATCTAGACACTATACGTCATTTCCTTCGAACCTAAGAACCCATTTTACTTGGACAAAACCTAGCAAGTTGACTTTATCCTAAAACTAGCCTAAAAGCCTACATTTTTACTTTTACAAAAAGGATTTTTTGGACACTTGTGGGGAGGGGAGAAGGCTGGTCATTTTGGGGGGAGGGTGTACCCATTGTTTTGCCTATAAATAGCAAGGATTCTTCATTTGGAAAGGCACACCAAAATCCTATCTTCCACCACCTTTGTAGTTCTTCATGTGTTTTTGAGAAATTCGAAGTGTTCTTCTTGAAACTCATCCCCCAACCACCACACTCCACCACCCTCGATCACCATGATATCTTAGGAAGTAGAGAAAGTTAGTTAGAAGGCTTTCGAGCGGAGGTCGACTAGCCGTTATGCCGCTGAAATCCAACTAGCTTATCGGCTTCCAACTAATCATCGGAATTAATGTAGATTACCTTATGTTAACCCTAAATTAGTATTTTTTTAGTCCATTTTAAATATGTCATTATTATGCTTAAATGTGCTTAGTTATAATTAGACGAGATTGTGTTGGATGATTAGCGATTTTATGAAAAATTAGACTTTGAAAATCACACGTAGCCGTTACTACGCATGATTTGAAATTGACTTATCAAAATACACAATTATAATGCGCAATAAACTTTTGGAAAACAAAACGCAGCAGTTATAATGCCCGAATGAAAATTGACTTTTCAAAATTATGCTGTTATAATGCCCAATTGATTTTTGATAAGTAATCGACTAAACTTTTCTTGAAGCAACTTCAAAATGTTTTGACTATATTAGAACTGTGAGATAACCCAAGGCTAACACCCTTGAAGGTTTGTCAAAAAAGATGAGCCTCGCGTTGTCTAAGAAAGGAATGGTGACATTAACTGGATTTGTCCGACCATCCAGCCTGGGACTCTCCTGGTTATCTCATTTTTCTAAAAAAAATCACCAATGAGATTTTATACCTAAAATAACACAGTTATCGCAAAATGATTTTAAACGGAAGATTTATCATGAAATGATTTGAAATGGAGAATTTTTTTAAAAATTATGGCATGTGCACATTTCACGAGATGATACGACACAACACATTTTTCTGAGAAAATGAACGATTGTTTTCACGACATGAAATAGAGATAGGAATGAAAATGATGATGTAATGAAAATGGAGACGATAATGCCATCAGAGTCCCACCCCAATTCTGTGGGGAGAACTTGGTGGTCAAAACTCAACGAAACTATACGGTAGTGCTGTTTGGAGTAACGCCTCAAATTCCGCGGGGAGAATTTGGTGGTCAAAGCTCAAATAGTACAACACGTAGTGAATGGACTTCATAAACAAACTGGTTGAATTCAGTGATGTGGGTAGCCAAGACTACGTCGTGTATGACATGGAGTGAACGTACCTCATAAACAAACTAGTGGAATTAAGTGATATGGGTAGTCGAGACTTCGAGCAGAAAGGTTGTTGACCATTAGAACGGGGTTGTAGAACGGGATAATAACTTTTGAGTGACGGGAGATGGATGAAATTTGAAGAAGAATGTTGTTATGAGAAATTGATACGAAATAACGACACTGCACTCTGATTCTGAAAATGATACGAGACATTGATTTTGTAAAGCTGCATTTCAATTTGATTTGACACTCATAGTTGGAAATGCATGATTTTACTGTAGTATTCTGCCACCAATTATATTGTTCTAGAATTGCCAGTATAAGGCTAGGGTGGAATTATCTATTGAGTGTCTTCGCTCATGGTGTTGCACTTGTGTGACCCTAGCATAATACCACGATGTTGCTTTGTGACTCTGACGTATTATGCCAGACTCTAGAGATGCACAACAGGAGTAATATGACTTGAAGGCCTACAGAGCAGAGTAGAATACCGATGGGATAGACGTCCGAGTAGTGGAGTAGAGAATTCCTAGTCAACCCTGTAGAGATTGAATGTATCAGCAAGGAGATATATGTAATTTCCTTTTGGAATAGTATTGTAGTAGATCGTTATTAACAAACCCAATTTTGGGGGGCATTATAGAGCCAAAATAAATTTGAAGAAAATAATTAGAAAAAGAAAACTAATATTTTGTCTGAAAATAGATTTTATTGCATAAGACGTTTATAGCTGTGACTGATATTCAAGCGACGTGGTTTTGTAAAAACATGAGTTTTACAGCTGTGACGAAGCCAGAATAAATTTGAAGAAAATAATTAGAAGAAGAAAACAAATATTCAGTCTGAAAATGAAAATAGATTTTATTGCATGAGATGTTTACAATGCAAAAGGGGAAATATGTACAAAAATATAATTTGGACCGAGCCCGGCCTCAGGGTTGCCTACGTATCTCCGGTCATAGGAGAATTAGGTCACTACGTGGTTAGGGATGGCAATTCCCCCAAACCCAATGGATACCCGCCCCGCTCTGCCTATTTGGAGGTGGATATTACTTGATTTTTCATCCAATAGGAGCGGGTTACAACTTGAAGAATCCCTAGTTGAAAACGAGGCGGGTATAATTTTGTAATACCCACCTCCGAATACCCGTACCCGCCCCTGTTTCCAATTGTGTGTGTGTGTCTATACATATATATATATATTATGAATGTATGTATATATGCGGGCATATAATAGTATATAAATGTAGGGGCCGGTTCCATTGACACAAAATTTAACACAACTTTTGACACTCCATCTCAGCCATTGAAACCAATGGCTAATATTAGAACTTAGGATGTTGTATTCAACATGTCTCTATCTCACTCTCACATAATCTCTCTCTTTCTCTCCCTCATAAAACTCCATCTCTAACGATTCTCCTCTCTAGAGACCTCTTCTCTCTCTCTCCTAATATACTTTCTCTCTAACTCTCTAATCAATCGACATATAGGATCTTAATGCATTTAGATAATTTAGAAAATTCATTAAATAAAATACTTCCTTGTAAATTCTATGTTGAATATTGGGTAAGGCCCTTCAATCACATAGATATATTGCAACCCAAATTCCAAAATTTCAAGATCTAACCAAAAGGGCAAAATAGGGAAGAACCCAATGATAGAATTGAGAAATCGAAGAGCAGATACTCGCAAGAGAATTTAGTTGACGTTGGAAAAACCAAAAACCCTAAAAACAAAAATTGAACATCAAAGTCTAAATAGTATTGTAGCAAACCCAAAATAAATCTCTTTTTTTTTTTTTTTTGGGGGGGAGAGAGAGAGAGAGAGAGAGAGAGAGAGAGAGAGAGAGAGAGAGAGAGAGAGAGAGAGAGATCTGTCTACTGGAAAAAGAATGAAAAGGCATTTTGCTGAGTGTTGAAGAGATTTGGAAACCACCTAGAAATGCAGTTTTACAACATGCCATTCACACATGAATGCTTTTGTTTTTTCCGTAGCCAATTAACAGATTGCAAGCATTTTATGACATATTAATTTTCCATTGTCAATTAATAGCTTCCAGTTAATCTAATTAACCTCAGTTCAAAAATCTAATTAACCCAATGGCCCAGTTGATAAATCCATCTAAAAGGTTTCCAGCACCCGACAATCTATACTCGAGCTGCAAATGGGCTCGTTGGAGGATTTCATCGGCATTGGAAATTGCCAGAGTGGGAAGGAAAGCAGGGGTTTGTCCATGATGGCAAAGAAAGGGAGAGATCATGTGTGATAGAGAGGTGATTGAAAGAGAGATTACACCATTGAATTTAATCTCAGTCATTGGTTTCGATGGCTAAGATGGAGTGTCAAATGTTGTGTTAAATTTTGTGTCCATAGAACTAGCCCCATAAATTTATATGCATGTTTGTATATATAAGTATGCATATATGTATAATTTGTGTATATTGTTCCGAATTAAAATTACACACACACACACACACACACTAAGTGTTAAAAAAAGTTTAATGATAGTACTTAGTTGTTAAAATTTTATATATCTTTGTAGACTATTATTTCTTTGTAAAATTCTATTCTATTTTGTTTTAAATGGTTATTTTTGTTATTATAGGACACATAAATTAGATCTTCTTCTTCTTCTTCTTCTTCTTCTTCTTCTTCTTTTGGTTCAACAAGTTTGGATATTGATTTACCTGAATATACCTAATCTCCAATGGGAGGTGGGTATGGTGGATTGTCCACTATCCCTTTTGGGTATGGAGATGGGGATGGAGATGGAGATGAAATTCCCAATTGGAGCTGGTTTTGGTTTAGAAGGTTCCCCAGACTAGAACCAATATTTGTCTCCCAATGCCAAGTGTACCGCATGGAAAAGGTCGATTGGTAGGCTAACTCATCATGGTCTAGGGTTGTTGAGCATTTCGGGATGTCTTAACACCAACAAGCTGGATAGGTGTAGACACTCCGATTTTGACCCGAGAAACTTATCAAGCATCCCCAAGGATGAAAATGCCTAATAAGAGCACGCGAGGCTTGATTGTGAACTTGGAAACCCCTCCTAAACCTCTTCAAAATAAACTCAAGCCTAAACCACCTTCTAGTGCATTCGAAACCCTCTTTTTTGATATATAACATGTCCCAATCCATCTTGAAATGAGGGAGATATGCACATTTTACCAAAACGATTCATTCTTCCGACCTTCTGAGGGTAAAATGGTCACACATTTTGATGTACAAATCATCTTGGATTCAAACCACTTGGGTTAGAAAGAAGACTTGATAAGATTTCCAACGCTTCAAACCATGCGCAAAATAGAGTTTGGTAGCACCCAAAATGGCCCCGCGAAGTTTGGAATTTTGTGTTGTCTCGCCATCCTGGCGCCTGGATTGACCCTTTCCAGGCGCCCGGACTCAATCCAGGCACCTGGATTGCCTTAATGTAGGCGCCTGGACCCTCTCCAGATACTTGGCCCCCAAGGTCAAGTTAGTGGGGAGGAGCGTCTTGGGAGATTCTTTGGGGATTTTTTTACAGAAAAATAATGGAAGGGAGCTGATGATCCTATTAGACCCCTTGGTGGACCCTTTAGGTGATCTTTTCTACCCCATTTTACCCCCCTTTGCCTATATATACCCACCTCTCCTCCTCCTTTTAAGAGGACCAGCTCTCACCTCTCTCCCTTACTGTTATTCTGCCCAAATATTTCCAGAAACTCATCCCCAAATTGATCCCTCCATTTTCAACCATCAAAACTCAATTTTCCCCCATCCTAACTCCATAAAACCCACTTTTTACTACACCAAATCCATGTATCTTCATCATCCATAATCAAACCCCCAATCAAACCACCTATAATCAGTTTGATACACTTCCAATAGTCAAAATCCAGTCCACTCAACTCTCAAAAATCATCCCAAATAACTCACCAAAGTTCATCAATCAAGCTTGTCAAGGTAGTTTTCTACCATATCGCTCAAATAAGGCCCTAAGGGGATACCATCCAAGCTCTTACTAGTTCTTCATACTAGTTAAGAGTTTGGAAAGGTTTCAAAGTTCACAAAAATGGAAGTTTTTTCATTAGCATTTGTTGTGTATATTTCTAAAAATCATCCAAAATCAAGTTTCTTTTAAGCTCATATCATGCTTTTGAGTTAAGTTTAAGGTTCAAGTTTGCTACTGTGTTGTTATACATCTTTTAGAGTGCATATGAGTTAGTTAAAAGCATTGCATTTGGTGCTTCCTGTCAAAAATGCAGTTCTAAGTTTTCTATCTGGAACCTTCTAGGCGCCTGGATCTGTCTCATCCAAGTGCCCAGATTGCAATCCAGGTGTGATGTGTTAAGCATTTGTGATCATTTTCTGAGACATCTTGAGGCAGTTTGAGGGCATTTAGTGAAATTTTAACACCTTTTGTACATGAATCATCCACTCATAACATTTTGCACAAGCATTCATTCATATTTCATTAATCTTCTTTATATATTTGTCGTGTTTTTCGCATGAATCCGTGTTTAAAGTCCACTTAAGCAATATTTTCAAAACCTTTTCGAACATTTAGTAGAGACCGGTGATCACACCGGGCGCGAGGGGTGCTATAAATTCCTTCCCCTCGCGCAACCTAGCTCCCGGACCCGAGAAATCTCATTTATAGAGGCCGGTAAAACATTTTCCATTTCATGGGCAAAAGAGTCATTTTTCAAAAAGGTTTCTCGGGTACGGTCCTTAAATCTGGGTGGCGACTCCATTCAATCAATCAAACCGATCAATCAAAATCGTTTTCCAAATCAAACTTCAATTTTCGTGGACATTTCGCGCCTCCGCGGGGTGTTCACAGTAGGGTAACCAAAACGCAGCAACGGGGCTTATCCAACACCAGTGCACGTGTAATGCAATAAAATTGTTTTCAAAATCCCACAAATATTTTTCAAGCTTGGCTCTATAAATTAATGCATTCTTTGATAATCTTACACAAACAAATAACCCGAAAAGCTCCAGTTAGGATGGTCGGGCGAGGTCCAGTTAATATCACCATTCCTTCCTTCAATAACGCTAGACATTTTTGTTTTGACAAGCTTTTGGGAAGTTCATAAGTGTAAAAATATCAAATTATAGATTAATTTAAGAATCCCTAGCAGAGTTTCCATTATGTGGACGTCGCCACCCGGGTTTTTATTTTGAAAAGGTTTTAACCTTAGACACCATTTGAAATAATTAAAAATAATTGCTCTCGTGCCATTGGTTTAGAAAAAGGATTTAGTCTGAGAAACTAGAGGTTTTTTTGGATTCGGGAGCCAAGTTAAAAATTGGAAAGATTTTTAAGGCGCCCTACTCGCCCAATTAAACATCGGTCTTTACTAAATATTTGTGGGATTTTTAGAAAACTTTTATTGCTAAACTTTGTTCACATAAACGGTAAATAAACGCAATTAACAAGAATTAACGTAATAATGATAATAAATAAAAAGGAAAATGACGTTACTGCCTCCAAAAAATAGTTTTAAATTTTAGTTTTGAAAGTATGTCGTGCGGCACCGTTAAAGCAGTGCGAACTTTTTTAGCAATCTTCAAAGCAAGAATGAAAAGGTCTTTTAAAATATGAAACATCTAGATGAAAACGCTTGCTTTGGAGATGAAAAATTATTCAAATGAAGTAAGGAAATGTATCTCCCGAAGATAGCAATATCACATGCCAACGGAAAATGTCGTACAACATTTACCCGAGAGATTGGGTTTTATTAAAACGTTGGTTTATCAAGCCCAAGAGTGGTATGAGGAACCACCTTGGACTTGATCAAAACACCCCTCAAAATGCCAAGCTTTGAAAAACCATTGGCAGCGCAACGAAAGCTTACCCCGGGGATAAACGCCTTAGTAAGAAAACACTATTCATGAACCCTGAGCTTGGCTTGAAAGCGATCAACAAGCCTCCGCTATCAACGTAGCTTTTAATCCAACGGTGACTATGGGAAGAAGTCTTGAAAGAGTGCATGGTTTTTGGGATTTTGGTATGGTTTCGGATGGAATTTGGATTTTCAGAGGATAGTAGGAGATGGGTTTTGGTTTTCTGGATCTTTGGAGAGAGTGGTTGGCTTAACAAGAGAGTAGTTGAGATTTTGGCAGAGGTTTGAGAGGACTTCTATGGTTTTTCTCCATTCCCTTTCACCTTGATCCCATCGGGTATTTATAGCCGAAGAAGGCTGGTTGTACTTCATCTAGGGGCAAAGACTATTTCGATGCCCTCCATGAGAGTGGCCAAGTCAACGCAAAACTCTAAATTTCTAGAAATGACTTCAAAATTGCTTCCTTCATTCTCTTGAAGTCACCTTTCCGGCTTGATGAGAAGCTGCTTGAACTTCTATGGACAATTGGATTCTATATAACTTGCAACCATTTATCCAAGTGATTGAATTTCTTTCAGAAATTTTGTCGAACATTTTCTTTGTTGAGCCAAAGTTGCCACTTGCCTTGGAAAACATCCATATCAATGCACATCCAATTCCTCACATCCAAAACCAGTCATCTAATAATTGAAAAAAAAAAAAGAAAAAAGAATCAACACTAAAATAACATCTTGAAGAATGATAGAAAACTTTCCTCTAACTAAAACAACTTTCTGTCGAATTACAGAAACAATGTATTAGAGCTTAGCAATAACACTTAAGATGAAAAACCAAAAACTTTAAAGTCACCAAAATGTTTACACGATTTTGATGAATAAGACTTACATAGTGCATTTCAGATGGGTGATTTCTACATAACTCAACTAACAAAAAACTTAACATTTTGTGTGATGCAAATACAATACAAATGGGCATTTTCTTCAAAACCATTAAATATCAGTTAAAAGTTCTGCAATACCTAGAATCTAGTACAATTTTTAATTCTCTTGTGCAAATTCAAATCACTAGGTTTCAAAAAAGTGGAAGCTTTTACCTGCACAAATTACTGAATCAATTCAAGATTAAGTTCTTACACAATGATTGACATGATCCAAGTCAGATTCAATCAGAGCAAACACTTCTGTCGATTGAGAAAAGAAAAGGGCACATCTAGTTTTATGAGCTTGTACACTCCTAACCCTAAACCTCAACATCAACACCTGTTACAACCACAGAAGTGACTGTTAAGGATGATTCTCGAGATTCTAGGAATTGATCTTTGATTTTTTTTTCTATCATTGTATTGATTTATTTACCTTTCTAGTACATAATTAGAATAGGAAATAGCCTTTTATTTAGGATCTAAATTGATCATCTTCTTGTATAAATTCAGTCTTTGGTTAATGGAAAATATACAATTGAGATCAAACTTTCTCTTTTACATGGTATCAGAGCTTTAGGGCTTCTATGAACCAAACCAAACCCTAGCCATCACTCTGTTCACCACCAAAATCCATGGCAAAGGATGACGAGCAGCCCTCTGAAAAATTTGAGTCATCCAAGCTTCAAGCAAGCACATATGATGATCCAAGCAATCCTTTCTTCTCCATCACTCAGACCAGCCAGGTCTAGTTTTTATGGCTCAATTGTTGACCCAAGAAAATTATCCCATTTGGAGCCATGCGATGCTCATGGCTCTCACTACCAAAAACAAGGATGGCTTCATCGATGGCACCATCATGAAGCCACTCACAAATTCAGTGTCCAAAACCCAACAATGGACCCATTGCAACACTCTTGTCAAAGGATGGAACCTCAATTCCATCTCGCTTAATATTGCATGTCATGTATAATTACAATGCTTATGAGATTTGGAATGAATTGAAAGAGCAGTTTTCCCACACCAACGGTGTGCACCTTTTTCACATCGAACAGTGTAAGTCCAATAGGCCGAGCTTCCTTTGGTTTGGCAAATTCATGTCCAAAACATATACATTTGGGTGTATCATATTTTTATGGCACTGTAATCTTTGGTATTTATTTTTAGAGTGTCTGCTTTAGGTGTGGAAAAGGAATCATCTCGATATGTATTTTTGTTTGAGTGCGGTAGTTTTTTAGTCAAGACGGATTGCTCATTTTGAAGACAAGGTTGGGTGCCAAGGATTTCTTCTAGCACAACATTCTGTTGGAGTTTGCTGGATGTTTTGCTTGAGCAAAACAGTCGGCAAAAAAATGCACAAGGCAAGAGGTAGATGCCACACGTTTTTGCTCCAGCATTTCAAGGCCCTTTTATTAGCAAAACTTTCTGTTTGTTTTTGCTGGATTTTTTGCTCGAGCAAAAACAGCCGGCAAAAATGCCCGAATTCAGCAACTATAAAATCTCAGCCATTAGGTCAAAAAAAAATTGAAAAAGCTGCGGTGATAAGAGACCTAATACAAATATTTCCATCTCTCATCACTTTCGGCGGCTAGGGTTTGTGAACCTTGAAGAATTGTGAAGGCTTGTGAATGCCGTGAGTTTCAAGATCATCTTCAAGGGGTTTGTTCTTCATTGAAAACAATCAATCTTTGAGTAAAGTCCTTTCGTGGAGTTCGAGAGGCGCTTCAAAGTCCTTCGCTGGATTCCGGGAGGCAAACGGAAGGCTTGTGGATTCAAGGCGGCGGCAGTCAAAAGCACTGGGTGTGGTGAACGTGGATTCGGCAAGTAGTTCTCAGGTTTGATTGGTGAGGATTCACGATCGTTGGTAAGATTACTTGTAACTACACATTGAGTATAGTGTTTTTGATTCCTTCCCGTGGTTTTTACCCGTATTGGGGTTTTCCACGTATATCTTGGTGTTTTTCGATTGTTTGATTTCGTTTCATTGATTGGTTAAAGTTTTGATTGGTGGGTTGATAATTAAAAAAAGATTAAAACATAGCAAATCTATAAACCTAGGAAAACTAAGGTTTTTTCAAACAGGAAATCAATATTGTGTACAAGGAGACATGAGCGTTGGTGAGTACTACACCAAACTCAAGGGTTTGTGGAATTTTCATGATGCGTTGTGTCCCCTTCCGTCTTGCAGTGGTGATACTGCAAAAGGGCTGCACCAATACAAACAAACACAACAAACCATAAAGTTCCTCATGGGTCTTAATGGAGTCTATGCAGTAGCACATGGACAAATCTTGCTTATGGAGCCGCTACCCACGATGAACAAGGTGTATTCTCTCATCATTCAAGATGAGAAACAACGAGTCATATCCTCACAGGCCATAGGAAAGGCACCAGAAGTTGTTGCGTTAGCTGTAAAGGTTGAGTCACGTAATTCTAACACAAATTATTCGCCCAAGAATCCACACCTCAAATTTGAACGTTGTGATGCCATAGGACACACTTCTAGCACTTACCGAGCGCACCTCAAGTGTGATTACTGTGGTTGGAAGGGTCACACCATTGACATTTGTCAAAAATTGAAGAAGGCTACTTCTAATGACAACAAGGGCAATCAACAGGATAGGAAGAATGCAAGCCCAAGCGTTCCTCGTAAGGCTCACCATATAGATTCCCAACCAGCAATCTTGATGCATCACCACCATCCTATAAGCTCACAGCCGAACAGTACCATAATGTTCTTGCCCTCCTTAATCGCAAAAACCTAGCTACATGGCCAATCAAGTGAGTACTACATCAACAATGAGCAATCTTTCAGGTAACGCAATATGTGCAAATGCTTTTAGTTCAGAAACTTGTTGGATATTTGACACAGGGGCAACCGATCATATGGTCTGTTCTCCAAGCCTTATGACCACCAGTACACCAGTCACTAACCGACATGTGCATTAACCAAATCACGCCCTTGCCTGTGTGACACATACAACCACCATACGGTTTTCCAATGAACTTGTACTCCATAATGTACTATGCGTTCCCTCATTCAGATTGAATTTAATCTCAGTGGCCAAGTGTAGACACCCTAATCCGAACCCTCGGAATTCTAGAACATCCCTGAGGATGAAAATGCCTATGTAAGAGCATACAAAGTTTGATCAAAGATTTGAGGACCCCGCCAATAATTTCCCAGAAAATTACCAAAACATCCCTTGAACCCCCTGGAATGGTCCAAAACCTTAAAACACATGCACCTGGATTGCTCTTTGAAGCGCCTGGATATCAGTCTAGGTTGAGTGTAGTTTAAGTTGATAGTGGGCAGGAACGATATCTTTAGGGGATGTTTTGCAGAATCAGTTGGAGAGGGGTGTGAGAGAGATGATTAGCTCTACACCTTGCCCCCTTGGTGATCCCTCAACCTTTCTAAGGGTTCAAATGGCCCTCTTTGAACCCTTAGTTGTCTATTTAAGCAACTCCTCCCCCTTCATTTTAGGGGCAGAAGATCACTCTCCTCTCCTTGCTATTACTCTACTAAAATTCCTCTAGAAGTTCAACCCCAACCAATTTCTCTCAAATCCATCACTCAAACTCACTCGTATACCATCTAAACCTTTGATAATCATCTCTTTCTCCATTCAGTCCCCTCAAAATCCATATACATTGTCTTCCATTTACTCTATACATCCAAGTTCAGTACCCCTTGATCAAATACCCACACAAAACTTCAACTCAAACCCTTTGATCAAACCAAAAAAGTAGTTTTTCTATCAATGTGCTCAAGTAGCCCCTGAGGGGTGCTTAATCAAGTTCTCACTGGTCTTCTATACTAGTAGGGGGTTTGAGAGGGGTTTGAAAGATCATCAATAAAGAAATCAGTGTTGTGCATCAGTACTCAATCCAGGCACTTGGATCATCACTTTCCATGCGCCTGCATTGAGTCCAAGCGCCTGGATTCACTCCATCCAGGCGCCTGGATCTCCTTTACCCCATCGCATTTTTTGCTTTCTTTTGTATTTTGATCAGCCTTTGGTACATCATGTGCATGCATTGATCTCTAGTTGTCTACATTTCATGATCTGACCTTTGCTAAAATGGTCATTTAAAGTGATTCAAAGTCATAATCATGCTTTGAAAAGAGATTACATAAGAAAGAAATGTTCATATGAGTTTATGAGTCATTTATAGGTTTTGATTATTCAGTTTTAAGGTGTCCAAGTGAGATTTTCCATGTTACTCAAGCATATCCCTATTGTGTGTGTTTAAAATTATCATTATCAATGCTTTATCATTGCATTTTAGGATTATTTCATTGCATTTAATTTAGAATTGAAGTTTCATACTTGCTTCTATGCTGCAATACAACTTCTAAAATGCATGTGAGTCAATAAAAGCATTGCATTTGGTGATTTCTGTGAAGAATGAAGTTCTGAGATTTCTGTCTGAAAGGTAATCTAGGCGCCTAGATTGGCCCTTTCCAGGATCCAGGTGCTTGGATCTGCCTGATCCAGGCGCCTAGATTGCAATCCAGGTGTGATGTGTTGGATCTTTATGATCAGTTTCTGGGATATTCTAAGGCAGTTTAGGGGAATTTTAGTGTAGTTTTAGCATCTTTTTTTTATATATAAATCATTCATTCATAATACTTTGCACAAGTATTCACTCACATATCGTTGATATTTTTGGTGCGTTTGTCATGCTCTCACATGAATTTGAATTTAAAGTCCATCCAAATAATATTTTCAAAGTCCCTTCAACATTTAGTATAGACCGGTAATTTCACCGGGCGTGAGGGGTGCTTTAAGTTCCTTCCCCTCACGTAACCTAGCTCCCGGACCCGAGAAATCTCATTTTGAGAGACAAGTAAAGCATTTTCTATTCCAGGGGCAAAAGAGTCATTTTTCAAAGGTTTCTCGGGTATGATCCTCAAATCCGGGTGGCGACTCCATTCAACCAATCAAAACTATTTTTCAAACCGCAACCGATTTCGTGGGCATTCCCGCGGGGTGTTCACTCCAAGCTTATTAAGACTTCTTTTTGCTATGATGTATTCACTGATGAGGTTTGTTTTGTTCAGGACCAACATTCGAGGAAGACGATTGGGATGGAAATTGAACAAGAAGGGCTCTACTACTTGGATGTTGCAAAGAAAGCTGGGTGTTACTCTGTTTCAACCACTAATCCAACCTCCTCTCACCTTTGGCATCAACGCCTTGGCCATCTATCCAATAAGAGCATGCGTGCCATTTCTTTGTCTACCAAAATGATGCATTTTTGTTCGATTGATGATTGTTCTATTTGTCCCCTTGCTAAACAGGCTCGTAAACCTTTTCCCTTGAGTTCTATTAATACTAAAGCACCATTTGAATTGATCCATGTTGACATTTAGGGGGGCTACCGTGTACCAACACTTGGTGGGGCACAATATTTTCTCACAATTGTTGACGATTTCTCGTGTTGCACATGGGTTTATCTTTTACATAATAAATCTAATGCACGTATATTTCTCACTACTTACATTAATCTTGTTGAAACGCAATTTGAGTCTCACATAAAAATCATTCACAATGACAATGGGCTAGAATTTGATATGACCCAAATGTTTTCTGGAAAGGGCATTTTGCATCAAATTAGTTGTGTCTCAACCCCACAACAAAATGGAGTTACAGAGCACAAACATCGTCATCTTCTTAATGTGGCGCGTGCATTGCTCTTTCAAGCCAAACTTCCAAAACATTTTGGGGGGGATGCCATTCTCACTACCACATACCTCATTAAATGTACACCTAGACCAGTTCTTAATGGTAAAACGCCATATGGTATCCTTTTTCACAAAGCACCTGCATATGAACATTTGCGTGTTTTTGGTTGCTTATGTTTTTCTTCCATGCATCACAATCGTCCCTCTAAGTTTGATGCTCGATCTACCGCTGCTTATTTCTTGGGTATCTGTATGGCGCCAAGGGTTATTAGGTTTGACCTAGACACAAGAAAACTTTCATATCTCGTGATGTCCTATTTCATGAGCATATGTGTTTCCATACTCCTTTGCCCATGCTACTACTCCACATGTGCTCTCTCCAACCCAACCCACCACGTACGATTACCTGTCACCACCTCACTCCATCCCATCCATCACTGTTTCCCACCCATCCACTGACCCTCCCTCACCAACACCACATACACCTCCTTCTCCACCCACCGAGACAGATGAACCTACCACACCACCCAAAAATATTCCATATTCAACCACCACACCCAACCGAAAATCTCCGCCACCCCTGAACCTCAGTTGTGGCATCCTACTCTTGCACCCGGTTACCTTCGGCAATACCATGTTGAACCCTCATTACCTTCTCTGGCCCTCCCTTTGTCTAACTTGGTGTTGTCTGTTCATGGCGGTACTTCTCATCCTTTATCTCATGTCCTTAGATATACTAGACTGTCCCCTTGCACATCTAGCTTTTGCCACCTCTATTTCAGTTGCCACAAAACCAAAAACATTCGCCAAAGCAGTTTGTGAATCCAAATGGTGTCATGCCATGGAGCGCAAGAATTACATTGCCCTTAAAACCAATGGCACGTGGTCTTTGCAACTACTTCCCCGAGAGAAGAAACCAATTGGCTACAAATGGGTCTACAAAATCAAGTTTCATTCAGATGCTCGGTCGAGGGTTACAAAGCTCACTTGGTTGCCAAGGGCTACAGCCAGGTTGAAGGTTTGGACTATCATGAAACTTTTGCTCCAATAGCTAAGCTTGTCACTGTTTGCCTTCGTCTTGCCGTGGCTGCCACCCAAAATTTTCACCTTCACCAGCTTGATGTCAATAATGTCTTCCTTCACGGTAGGAGGTCTACATGTCCTTGCCCTTGGTTTCAGACGAAAAGGGGAGACACAAGTATGCAAGTTACACAAATCCTTGTATGGGTTTAAGCAAGCATCCCACCAATGGTTTATCAAGCTATCTAGAACACTTAAACATGCTGGTTTCCATCAATCCAAATCTTACTACTCACTATTCGTCCGAACCCATGCTAGTACTTTCACTGCTCTTCTTGTTTATGTAGTTGACATCATTTTGGCAGGGAACAATCTACTGGAGATTAAAGAGACTAAAACCCAACTCATGCAACAATTCAAGCTGAAACACCTCGGTAAATTGACGTACTTTCTTGGCATAGAAATTGCTCAGTCTAGTAAATGGATTGTCCTTTCACAGCGCAAGTATGCACTTGAGATATTAGATGATGCAGGCTACCTTGGGTCAAACCTACCAATTCGCCCATGGAGCAAAATTTGCCTCTCAACAAGAATGAAGGTGAATGCATCAGTGATCCTTCCTCTTATCGAAGGCTTGTTGGGAGATTGATTCACTTGACCATCATGCTGCCTGACTTGGTATATGTTGTACATATTCTTAGCCAATACATGGACAAGCCTCGCACTCCACACCTAGAGGCAGCCAACCGAGTATTGCGTTACATAAAGCACACACTAGGACAAGGTTTTTTCCTTTCTGCAAGCATTTCAATACAATTAAATGCTTTTTGTGACGCGGATTGGGCTAGATGCCGAGACACACGACGATCAACCATTGGTATTGCATATTCCTTGGGCACTCATTGATATCTTGGAAAACCAAGAAGCAGAACACGGTTTCATGGTCAAGCGCAGAAGCAGAATATCGCTCTATGGCATTAACTTATTGTGAGTTCACTTGGTTATGGTACATCTTGCATGATCTGGGCATTAAACATTCACAGCCAATCAAGTTGTACTACGATAATCAAGCAGCTCTTCATATCACCTCGAATCCTGTTTTCCATGAATGAACGAAACACTTAGAGATTGACTGCCATCTTATGAGGGAGAAGATTCAATCCATAATGATTAAAACATTCCATATTTCTACATCAAAGCAACCAGCAAACATCTTCACCAAATGCTTAGGCTTTCCACAGTTCTCGAATCTACTTGACAAGTTGGGAATAATCAATATCCATTCCAACTTAAGGGAGAGTGTTAAAGATGATTCTTAAGATTCTAGGAATTGATCTTTGACTTTATTGTGTATCATTGCATTGATTTATTTACCTTTCTAGTACATAATTAGAATAGGAAATAGCCTTGTATTCAGGATCTAAATTGATCCTCTTCTTGCATAAATTCAGTCTTTGGTTAATGGAAAATATACAATTGAGATCAAACTTTCTCTTTTACAGTGACGTAGACAATGTTAAATGGGGGCCTAGAATCTTGTAATTCGGCGGTGGATTTCTTTGCGATGCGGAGGACAATGGGGTCGCAAACTCTGATGCCGATTGTGGTGTTACTCATTTGGACAATTTTGAGGTCGTATTCAACTTGGAAGAGGTGGTCATCCGGTGACCAAACTGTGATGGCTCTTATATGTAGAGAGAGAGAGAGAAAAAAAAGACCGATGACGTAGCGTTGGAGACGAAAGAGATTATTGGCAAGGCTCTAGTGGCTACTCAGATGGAGAGAGAGAGAGAGAGAGAGAGAGAAAGAGAATAGGTGCTTTGCAATTAGCAAGGTAGAGGCAATCTGCAGTCCTGGCGGATTGAGTAGGGGTGCTCCCGGTACGGATTGGCATGAATTCAATCCAAATTCGTGAGTCACGATTTTTTAAAAATAAATCCGTGTCCAATTCAAAAGTCTCAGTGTTTGGTTCCAATCTGATCCGTGAGTCACGGATCAGTTCTGGATTTGTCCACTGATTTTCAACTTATTCTAAAAAAAATCATCAACTTATTCAAAAACTCAAACTCAACATTGAAACAAACACTTCAGTAGTATAGTTATTAGATGAGAATATAAAGCATCAAGAAGAACAGAGAAAGAGCAAACATTCCAACAAATTAATTGAACAAATCTAAACTTGAACATTATGGAATCAAAATAGATAGCCAAAAAATAAAACCCAAAATTTATTTTGGAATTCCAAACACAGTAGGCTATAAATCTGAGCTTGAGCACTGTGAAACAAATATATCTAAATAGGTAGTCACAAAATATGAGAAATGTCTTTGTCTCAAATTTGATAGCACTTTCAAGAGAAGGGTGCGATCTAAGGGTATCTCTAATGGTTATGACAAAAATGTGGTGTTATATGACACAAAATTGTAAGAAGTGGGTTCCATTTTTGTGTTGTTATGACAAAATTTGTTGTTAAGGTAAGAAGTATTGCAGTGGTTTTGTTGGAGTGTTGTTAAAATGTAAAAAAAAGTACACATGCATTATAAATACAAATAAAGGTGGGACCCAAATTTCTACCTTTTTCACCATTTTCGTCTCCTCTCTCTCTCTCGGTCCGATATCCTCTTTCTTTCTTTCTCTTACTCTTGCCCTATGTCTACCCTCTTTCCTCCCTTTCAATGTTTTCTTCCGGTTTTATTGCGGGCCCTAGTTAAACAACCATTTACCATAGCATCACAGTCATTTACCTGCCTATTTTGCCACCATTTTTTGTAACCTTAACTTTTCTCTGATTATACCATTGGGTGCAAACAAAGAGAAAATGTTAACTACCTGACTTTCTTTCTTACACAAATCAGAGCTTAACTATAGTATTGGAGATGCTCTAATCTCTCCAATTGAGATGGTCCATAACGATCATTGCTCATTAATTAGATCATGTGCACTACGCAACAAAGATTTCCATACAATCGTGTTTAACTATAAGGAATATAGTAATAATCTTGTTTGAAGTTTTATCTCAGACACATAGTTATCCAAAGTACAGTTTTCAGCGCAATTCAATACTACTCCCTCCGTCCTAAATTGTTAGTCTTTTCTAGACAGTCGTGTCACTCAAACAATTTTTTATATTTTTTATTATAAAAAATATATTTAATAAAACTAATTGAAATCTATCAAACAACATCATATAATAATTAGTCCACGTCAATGAAGATGGTAACTCCGCTTGTGACGTTCTTAAAGCCTTATCTTTGGATCTCAGCCGGTCCCAAGTCCGGATAAGGGAGGAGGGTTGTGTGTTAGGTAGCTGACAGTCAGCACATAAAAAGACCCGTCAGAATCTTATGACATGAACCTTAATCATACAACGAGACATGCTAGGGCGTTCCCTTTAAGCGACGTGTTGTGCCTGCCTTCGGGTGCTTCGAAAAATGGGCGGCGCCCCGGATGTGGTGATAAGTGAGCAAGGGTTCTTGCACATGCTTGGATGAGCGCAAGTAAAGAAGCTAGCCCAGGATTATAGGATCCACTTAGTAACTTGGAATATAGGGACTTTAACGGGTGAGACTAGGGAGTTAGTTAATACCATGATTAGGAGGAGAATTAGTATAGCTTGCCTTCAGGAGACTAAGTGGGTAAGGGAGAAGGTTAGAGAGATAGAAGACATTGGGTATAAGCTTTATTATACAAGTACGGATAGGCATAGAAATGGGGTAGGCATCATAGTAGATAAGCACCTTATGGAATCGGCAGTCACAGTCATAAGTAAAAGAGATCGAATTATTTTAGTTAAGCTTTTGATTTGAGAGAGCATAGTGAATATTATTAGTGTTTACGCGCCCCAAGTAGGCTTAGATGATTTCACTAAAGAGCAATTTTGGGAACAGATGGATGATATGGTTCAAGAGATACCTTGTGGAGAGAAGCTTTTTATAGGAGAAGATTTCAATGGTCATGTGGGAGTGCAGAGGCAAGGGTATGAGAAGGTACATGACGGATTTGGATTTGGTGACCTAAATGAAGGTGGTAGGAGGATTTTGGATTTTCCAGTAGCTGGCGACCTAATAGTTGGGAATACTCTATATAAGAAGCGTGAGGAACATTTAATTACCTTTAAGAGCGGAGCCAATAGAAGCCAGATCAACTACTTCCTTGCTAGAGGCATAGATTGCTTGTTATGTAAGGATTGTAAGGTCATTCCCAGAGAGTGTCTAGTGGCAAAACATAGACTTTTGGTGTTAGATATAGGTCTCAAGGGGAATAATAGACCGAGAAAAGAAACTAGAACCCCACGAACTAGATGGTGGTTCTTAAGAGGAGAGAAACTAGAGGTGTTCAAGGAGTGTATGGGCCAAGAGATGGATTGGGGAGGAGAAGGTGATAGTGATAGTATGTGGAATACAATGGCTGACGGGATTAAAAGAATATCAAAAGAAGTTCTTGGGGAGTCAAAGGGGAAAGGTCCAAATTCTAAAGAGACATGGTGGTGGAACGACGAGGCTTAAACCATGGTAAAAGCCAAGAAGGATTGCTTTAAAAAGTGGCAAAAGGACCGGAATGTGGAAAATTTTCAGTGGTACAAGTAGGCTAATAGGGAAGCTAAGAAGGCCGTTAGTGAGGCTAAGTTGAGAGCTTATGATGATTTTTATGCTAGGCTTGATAGTAAGGATGTAGAAAAGAATATATATAAACTCGCCAAGCTAAGAGAAAGGAAAGCTAAAGACTTCTCTCAAGTTAAGTGTATAAAAGATAGTGATTCGGAGGTGTTGGTGAAAGATGAGGAGATCAAGGATAGATTGAAGATGTATTTCGAGAAGTTGTTAAATGAGAAACATGAAGGAAGCTTTGGTGAGGAGGAAGTTGATGTCCCTAGCGAGAAAATAGAATGTGAATTCTATCGAAGGATACAAAAGTTTGAAGTGGCCAAGGCTTTGAAAAGAATGAAACCGGGTAAGGCCTTAAGACCAGATGGTATCCCCATTGAAGTGTGGAGAAGCCTAGGTGACTTGGGGGTGACTTCGTTAACAAAATTGTTCAACAAGATTATTTTATCTAGGAGGATGCCCGACGAATGCAGGAGGAGTACCTTAGTACCTATCTACAAGAATAAAAGGGATATTCAAAGTTCCAACAACTATAGAGGTATTAAGGTGATGAGTCATGCGATGAAGTTGTGGGAAAGAGTTATTGAGCATCAATTGAGGATGGTGACTATGGTGTCAGAGAAATAGTTTGAGTTCATGCCTGAGATATCAACTATGGAAGCTATTTACCTACTAAGGAGATTGGTAGAAAGACACAGGTCAACGAAGAAGGATCTCCATATGATTTTCATAGACCTGGAAAAGGCTTATGATAGGGTTCCTAGAGACATTATATGGTGGGTTTTGGAGAGAAAGGGAGTGACCAGAGGCTATGTTGACGTGGTCAAAGACATGTATGAAGGTGCAGTCATTGCCATTAGATCACCAGTAGGAGACACAAGTGAATTTCCCATCACAGTAGGATTGCACCAAGGGTTAGTGTTGAGCCCGTACCTTTTCGCATTAGTTATGGATGAATTGACTAGGCAAAAATAGGAGGATATCTCATGGTGTATGTTGTTTGCAGATGATATTGTCCTTATAGATGAAACGTCTAGTGGTGTTAATACTAAATTAGAAATTTGGCGAGAAGCATTAGAGTCTAAGGGCTTTCGGATAAGTAGGAGTAAAACTGAGTATATGGTCTACAAGTTTAGTGATACCAGAAGTGCATATGAGGAAAGAGTGATGATCCAAGATCAGGAGATACCATAATGGGACCATTTTAGGTATTTAGGCTCTATTATGAGTCAAGATGGAGAGATTGCAGATGATGTGACTCATAGGATCCAAGTGGGGTGGCTCAAGTGGAGAAGCGCTACTGGTGTACTGTGTGACAAGAAGGTACCAACAAAATTGAAAGGAAAATTTTATAGAACTGCCATTAAACCAGCGATGCTTTACGAGACAGAATGTTGGCCTATTAAGAAGCAGCAAATAAACAAGATAAGTGTAGCGAAAATGAGAATGTTGAGGTGGATGTGTGGTAAGACTAGACGAGATAGGATTAGAAATGAAACAATTCGTGAGGTGGTAGGTGTAACACCTATAAAGGAGAAGTTAAGGGAAAATAAGCTAAGGTGGTTTAGGCATGTCTATCGTAGGCCAGCGGATACAGTAGTTAAGAGAGTGGATAAGATAGCTTTGGGTAGAAACGCACAAGGGAGGGGAAGACCCAAATTGACATTAGATGCGGTAGTGNCGCAAAGATCTGAATATACTAGGTTTAAGCGATGAAATAGCACTTGACAGAGCTCAATGGAGAAAAAGGATTCATGTAGCCGACCCCAATTGATTGGGACATAAGGCTTGGTTTGGTTTGGTTTGCTTAATGGAGATGGTAATTTTACGAATAATCATGGTAAAATGACATCCACATCGGTTAATGCTTCGCAGTTAGAATTACTGTAATTATTAGGTTTTAATCAACTAATAAGGTTACTGCGGTTTCCTCTTAATTTTACGATTTTTTGCTTAGTCTCTGTTTTTTTTCTCTTCATTTGATCACATTTGTGACTTAACGGGACGTTCCCCTGATTGAAGAGGGAGAGGAAAATCATAGATATGGATCACATTTGTGACTGAACAGGACATTCCCCACAACTGAACGGGACATTCCCCACAACTGTGACTGAACGGGACTTTCTCCGTCTTTTGTAATGTAGATCTTTGCTAACCATCATGTTATCAACTAAATGAATGGTTCTCGCAAAAATTAACTTTTTTGTCATCATTATGTTTAGCGCGCTGTTCTAACTCAGGAAAAGTTTTTTGGACACGCACTTGGCTACAGTTCTCCTTTGCCTCTTTGATACAATCCTGTCCGCTGTCCATTATTTTTGTCATAGTTGGTATGTTATGAACTAGTTTGTTCCCTTTGTCTATCCAAGGGAGAGATAAGGTGACAGCAACAAAGCTATATTGTAGCTATTTAAAAAACTAAGAGTGCTAATTACTTGCAAATTAGCCAAGTATGTTGCACTCTCAGGTTAGCAAGAGAGCTCTGCTTTGTATTGGGAGAATGCTTATTGGTTCTATGTCTAATTTATTCCCATATGCTTTGTCCTGCTGGAATAGAAAAGAATTATTTCATTTGTCTACGATACGTTTTGGGACTAATTTTCTCATTCTGTCCATTTAAAAACCTCTTCAGCTCCTATGCGCTGACACTCAACGACCTAGTGATGATTTTATTCTCTTCATCTTATTAACCAGTGGAAGCTAGTGCTAATGTTTTCAGTTATCAATCATGACATGTTTTAGAGCACTTTGTCCTCTCCGTCATCTTGCTTTCCACTACTTCCTTCTCCAATCCCATTACAAGTACCCATTCATTAAGACGGCTATAACATCTAGTCTCGCTATACATACGTATTATTCATAAGTATGTTCTGATGCATTGTGTTGTCTGTAGATGATATTGTTTCACTCTAACGTCTAGGAGGATATGAAAAAATTGAATTCCTTATAGGAGAAAATCGTAGCAGCAATTTCCACCAAGCAACATGGATGCATATTGTCTATGATGAATGTAGTAGCGTATAATGACTAGAAGTACTGGTTGACTAAAATTCTTGCTGAATATACTTTGGATTCAATAGGACACACGAAGAGATAGATCCAAACAACATTACAATAGGTTTGTAAGTGGTTTCACCCAAAGTTTTATTTCCCACGTGTAATCCTTCCTGGTTTTAATGGGAACATACCATTTATTAAGATTTTGTTTTCAATTCCTTGTAGGAACATGCCAATCACTAAGGACCAAGCTCGAAGATGAGAGACGGAAACATCGAATCCTAATGAGGCAGAACTTGAACAGCCTCCACAAAAGCGTCGTCGACAAAGCCATGGTTATAATCTCTTTGTGTGAGTCATCTTTAACCTTACCTGATATATGTTGATTCCGATTGTGATTGAAACTTCCAATATTTGATTTCCCTTGCTTGTAATTTTCGTAATTGTATACTTCTAATCCATAATAGTTTGTTAAATGCAGCAAGGATGTATCATCTGGTCTTGTAACGCCCCATGTTGACCACTAGCCCAGTACCTTGATTTGATCCACTAGTCACACCACATGGTCCAAAATGCTTAACCCCAAAGTACTAGTAGTAGCCCACATGGTTTGTTATATATCCAAGATAACTCATCTAAACAACCAATGTGGGACTAAACACCATCTAACTCCAAACTTGGGGTATCACAGGTCTTACGCTTGGCCTTGGAAAAAAAACATATGCTAGTTATGCCAACAAGGGAGCGGTATGTTATCATATTTAGTACAACTTTGATTATTTCAATATATGATATTCATTGGTTAATTTGCGTAACAGTTGATGTTCTGGGCTAAACGTTGGTATGAAGATAAAAAACCAAATTGGAAAAAGATATATATTGAAAAGGCTATGGAGGAGCGTGTTGAACTTCCTCCTCTTCCGGATAAGTTGAAGACCAAGGCTAAATCGGTCCAGGTACCACTTCAATATAATGATTGGCAAAATTTCCTACTTCCTTTGTTACCATGCCTACTTCCTTTGTTACCATGTACCATGTATTTGGCGAAATAATTAACCATTTCTTTTCTTATATGTAGAGTTCAATTAGGACTCGTTGTTCACCCAAACAACTTGTCGATTTGAATGCAAAATCGTCGGAAGGGAAAAGGGATGCATTGATAAAGCGAAATCCGTTTCAAACTCTCCTTTCTCTTAGTTGTCCATATCTCCATAGAGAATTTGTGATGGAGTTGGTTGAACGGTTTAATCCATATAACCGAACTCTAGAATTTAGGAATGGCTTACGTTGCCAAGTAACCGAGGAAGATTTTGCGAGGGTATTGGGACCCCCCATCGGACATATAGTTGTGCCAACCGAATGTGAAGACATACATAGAGACAAGGTTGAAGAAGACTTTCCAAATTTGGAAAATGCATACAAGGCAATAAATCTTAGTCACTTGAAAGCAACGATAGAAAAGAAGAACGTGAATGATGATGTATTTCAGAGGGCGTACATGTTGTTTGCCTTTGGATGTTTACTATGCCCAACAACGAAGGATGTTGTGGGTAGTCGATTGTTTCCCGAGATTTATGGTGATGACAACATGGAAATGATGAAGGCATACAAGTGGCCAGCTTTTATGTTGGATTGGTTGACAAATGAGATACAAAATTACAAGGATAGAGAATCCAAACAGCATCCTTGCCAAGGAAAAGGTGTCGGGGGATCTTTGTTCATTTTAATGGTATGTAATTACTTTTTACAATGACATTATAATCCTTGTTCATTTAAAATGCCAAGATTTTGGAGATTGAACGGTAATTTATTCCTTGTGTAGATAATATACTTCGATCGTTACCCGTTGACTATTGACATTGTGAAAGAAGGTTTCCTTCCTATTGCTGCATGGACCAAGGAGTTGATTGACGAGCAGATTAGCCTTGAGCCAGAAGACAAACCAACGGAGGAGTTGGTCTTGAGCAAGTTTCCTCCACATAATATGAAAAATCCGGTGATGTTTTAGTTACATGTACTTGGCTTATTATTGAATTTAGTAATTGTCCATGATGAGTTTAATGACCAACTTTTGTATACCATTATATTATATATAGGGTTTCATTAAAGCATACAAGGATATTGTTTATAACTTCGAACGTGATGCCAAAAATTTGCGTGACCTTGATGCCGAATGGAGTAGACGGGAGGAACGTATGAATGCATCCGCAATGTGTGGTACCACTTCCTCGCCCAAGGAAGATGGTCCATCAGATTTCAACTTGGTATGTTACTTTCTCAAGTTCTTTGTAAATATGAAATAGACCTTAATATTCACAAATGTTGGTAACTTTACTTTGTCAAATATACGATGAACAAGTAATGGCTTTGTGTTATGCGTTGCTTCTTTTGCAGACTCCTAAGGAAGTGGTTCTTGATGAAAGACCAGTATGTTACAAAATTTCATGCCTATCTCGTAACACCTGATATTTTACTTGTACTTATTAATTTTTACGCTTTGACTTGATAACTTATGTAAAATATGATTTCATTTGTAGGAATTCAGCAGTTTTATTGAAGATAATGAAGTGAATGTTGGGGGACACAATGTAGCAAAGGAAGTGTTGGACTCATTTGAGAACGTTTACGGTAGACGAACGAAAGGAGCGGTAGCATCTACTCATCCATCGAAGAGACGAGGGGTTCGACCTCTGAAAAAGGGTCAATCAACTCAACCTCCCTACATTGTAGCCCCACCATTCAAGTTAAAGAAGCTGAGTACTGACGAGAATAAGATATTGGAGGTCGTTATCCATAAACCGAAGAAAGACGAACCTATGAGCGCAAAGTAATCATTCCACCATCTTCGTTCTTGTTGAATTTAACATGTTATTTACTACCATATCCTGTTGATATATTTTATAAACTACAATCATTTTGTAGTGAAACATGTATAAAGTTAAAGGGTGCAAAATGGCCGTTGACTTTTCAAGATGTGCACGAATCGTTTAGCCCAAGGGGACTTGTGTCCAAAATTGTAAGTTTGTTGTTGTTTTCTCTTTTGTTCTTGTATGCTATTATAATACTTGCTTACAAAAATTCATTGTATTGCTTAACCAGGTTATGCATACCGTTAAGGATTGGTTAATGATGAAGGAAAATAAGGAGAGGCCGAATAAGAAGTTGCAACCTAGGAGTCACATATTTCATCCTGACTTTGTGGTATGTTTTTAATCTCGTACGTGTGTTTATTCTTATGTTCCTGCTAACTGCAATCAACTTGTTTACTTGTACACTCTATTTGTAGATCAATCTTCTTAAAGCCAAATCTAGGAAGTTTAACAAAGCATTGATGGATGAGGTTGACCTTGATAAGCAGGAGTATGACTTCATGAAATATGACTTGGTATGAAAAGGATCATGTCCTATCCCTAATATACATTTATACTTTTGGATGAATGACAAACTAACTCATCGTTGCACGGTGGATGACAATGCAGCTTATTCTACCTGTACTTGTGGGAGATGGTGAATCAGGTCATTGGTTATGTGTAGTCATCTCTCTTGTCGATTTACGCACACAAGTGTTGGACTCAATGAAGCCTATTGACTTAAGTGAATGAATGGCAAGCATGGAGAAAATTGTAAGTTATTCCATCACCCACTAATTGAGTTTTTTGATGGTTGTAGTGGAATAATATAAAGTAATTCATCTATGTTTGACACTTAAGAGGGTTTTTCAATTGTTGTAGCGGAATAACTTTTTCGAACTAGTCAACAACGGTCAACGGGTCTTGACGCATACTGCTGAGGAGTATGAAATTGAACATCCACAAGTTCAACAGCAACAAAACTGGTGAGTGATGATTAGAATAATGAGTGATGAATAATATTTGGTGTGACCTTGTTACCTCTTTTATCTAATTGATGTTTTCCCATTCTTAGTCATTAATTTGGCATATCCTAGCTTTGGTTTGGTAATAATGATGATTCATAGCTTTGCTTGCATTCTGTTCCTGCTTTGTTGTAAATGTAGTGGGTATTTGAAACTGCCTATATTGCATTATGGTCTACTGCTGCCATAGTTTTATCTAATATCTGTTTCCCCATTCTTAGTCATGATTGTGGCATATATGTCATGATTGTGGCATATATGTCATCAAGTTCATGGACTTGTGGAAGGGAAGAATGGCCTCCGCGGAATTGGACCATGAGACTGTGATTGAAGTTCGACGTAGGATTTTGGCTTCACTACTTATGGATGAGATGAACGAGCAATGGGAGTCTATAATACAAGCAGTTGGCCTGAACCCATAACTTGTAAGTGTTGAATCTTTTACAAAATTTATTCCACCTAGAGTCGTACACAAATGTGTTACCTACTTATTATAGTCGTTGTTAGTATAGATATGAAATTACGTTTTGTTTACAGGGACGAGATTAGGGGTAAATATAATATAGCACCCCTGACCAAAACCTTTTTTTCCCGAGAGATTCTCTAACTTGCTCCCTGGGACCAAGACACTTGCACTTATAGTGCCCAAATATAGCACCCCTGTAAAAACCATTGCACTCATGTAACTCCTGAGTAGGTGCCACTGTTTGTTAAGTCGACTCTTTTTTGCAGAGAGATTCCCGGGCCTGTACCCTGGGCCAAACACACTTGCACCTCCAGTGCGTAAATGTAGCACCCCTGAGGATAACCATTTCACTCATGTAACTCCTGAGAGGGTGGCAATGTTTGTCAACTCAAGCCTTATTTGCAGAGAGCTTCTTTCAGTTGCACTCTAGGTCTATAATACTTGCACCTCAATTGTCTACATATAGCACCCCTGAGGAAAACCATTGCACCCATGTAACTCCTATGTGTGGGTGCCAGTATTGTCAACTCAACTCTTTTTTGCAGAGAGATTCTCGGGCTTACACCCTGGGTCCAACACACTTACACCTCTAGTGTCTAAATGTAGCACCCCTGAGGATAACCATTGCACCCATGTAGTTAGCAGGTAATCAAACTGCTGTTCATATGGGAAAAATTCTAATGTATTAGATGTGAACCTTTGCATAAATAAAGAGGTGGGTATGAAGTTCGGCCTTTTCCCCTTTCCCATATGTATTTAATCAGTATTTTATATTGGTGGAAAAAGCTTACTTATTATTTTAAAGTAGGTTATTTGTCATTATGTATTTTGTTATGGTGTGATTGGAATTTGGTTGTGGGAGACCATCACCATTGCGAACTGGTTGATGGCATTAGGACAAAGTCAAACTCTTTAATTGGGTTTGGTTTGGACAGTGTCAAAATGTTAGAAAAATGGCACTTTTTTATTTTTTTATTTTGAGATTTGTTTATTGTGGGTTTCGCATTTTAGTCAATGTACTAAACCATGAAACTGCAAACATTAAACCACTAATCCTTTTTTGGCTTCAAATTGTAGTTGAGAACACTTATTTGGACTGAGCAATGCATGAAGATGAAGATGACACGCCCACTTTTTTGGATTGGTTTTGTGGTGGGTTGTAAGTAATTATTGTTACGAGTACAACTTATTTTTTGCTGGAGTTCACCACTGTTTTTTTGGCATGGTTGAGCTTCATAGATGAAGGGGTATGTAATTAAGCTACCGGAGTACTTTGTATTGGTGTTACTAATATGTAATTATGGGATATGTAAGTAACAAACTTAAGTACTTAGATACTTTCACCTTGTTTTACTTGGATACTATTAGGCAAAATCTAATGAATAGTTGGATATTTAGTTGGGAAACCAAGTTGGGAAGTTTAGTTGGGAAATTTCGTTTTCTATGTGTGCATGGGAAATCGGCAGAGTCGGATAAGCTTCTTTTTCTATGTGTGGCAATGTCTGATGCAATTTGTATGCATGAACCGAAATTTAAACCGTAAGCAATAATTGAAAATAAACAAAAACCACCAATTACAAAAGATGCCGTAGGAGTACTACATTTCGGTTCATTCTTCAAACACGGCTTCAAGGTTGAAACTTGTGATATTCAAACAGGTGGTTTTGTGTGGTCTCCATATGACAATCTCTCTCATTACGAGATAGACACCGGCCTTAATTTTCCCTAGAAATACTTCGTCTGCCTTCTCAGCCACAGATCCCGATACAGATCCTGTGGGATCCTGTTACAAAAATAAAAACACAGCTATGTAATGGTGTGGTTTATCAAAATAAATTATGAAATAACGTTGTCACCTTCAACTCCACCATAGCTCCGCTAAGTCCATCACGCACGCATGATTTTACGAATGCGACAACCTAAATAAAAATAACAAAACATTGAACTCGTAAATGGCAACTCTAAATACATTTTCAAGGATATACAAAAATATGTACAACAATTTACGAGTTTGACCCGATCCAAGTGTTTCATTTTATGCACAGTTGCCAAATTTGTATAACCTGGCTCTTGCATGTATCCACCATATGCACTATAGTACGCCTTTGTGCATTGTTATGAACAAAAGCGGTGTCCTCACTCTCAACTGTCAACACTCTATGTATAACTTGTTGTGTGTTCATCTCCAATACACCCTTTTCACCCTCTCTTCTCTCCATTGCCATCTGGACAAGACCGGCTGGCCCTGGAATTAACCCTCTACAAAGTTCTGCACCTCGGAAACTTTGTCCTCCCCATTTACATTTATCTCTGTTCATGTCTTTCTTGGTGTAATGGAAGAACAGAAATCACATACAAATGTTGAAGAGCTGCTGCTTTTCATTTATAGTGTCCAACTACAAAATCTATCTGATATCAAGTTCATTAAATTTCAATAAAAATTCGTCCATTGCACCTTCTATCCATCACCATTGCACCTTAAGTGTAAAATAGTGGCACACCTAACAAAAGTCATTGCACCCACGTAAGTCCAGTGTGTTGTCCACTCAACCCTTTTTGCAGGAGATTCTCCAACTTTTTGCAGAGAGATGCCTAGACTTGCACCCTGTGTCAAAAACACTTGCACCTCTAGTGTGTAAATGTTGCACCCTTAATAAAATGCATTGCACCAATGTAATTCCTGAGCAGGTGCCAGTGTGTCGTCCACTCAACCCTTTTTGCAGGAGATTCTCCAACTTTTTGCAGAGAGATCCCTAGACTTGCACCCTGTGTCAAAAACACTTGTACCTCCAGTGTGTAAATGTTGCACCCTTAACAAAATGCATTGCACCAATGTAATTCCTGAGCGGGTGCCAGTGTGTCGTCCACTCAACCCTTTTTGCAGGAGATTCTCCAACTTTTTGCAGAGAGATGTGCCTAGACTTGCACCCTGTGTCAAAAACACTTGCTCCTCCAGTGTGTAAATGTTGCACACTTAACAAAATGCATTGCACCAATGTAATTCCTGAGCGGGTGCCAATGTGTTGTCCACTCAACCCTTTTTGCAGGGATATTCTCCAACTTTTTACACCCTGAATCCAACATAATTGCACCCGAAGTATCAAATGTGGCACCCCTAATCAAATCCATTGCACCCTAGTAAGTCTGTAGCACTCATTATTGTCTATAAATACTTGTTTTCCTATCATTCCCTTACATCTAAAACTCCACCAACCAGCATCATTATTTATGTCTGTCCTCTTCTATTTACTGGAAAATGTTACCCGAAGTGGTGAATGGTAGTATTGATGCAGGAGAGGCCTATGAATTTAAGACATGCGTGAATGTGGATGGTTGCTACATCATCCATGTCGACTACAAAGTATCAAAAATAAGTCTTAATTTGAAAATGGCACAAGGGCCTATGCCTTGGTGGCATGAAGTTCGAATTAAGGCTGAAGGTACTGCATCAGAAAGTGAAGCTGAAATCCGACGGATTTTGGGTTTCAATGATGAAGAGGCCTTACCGATTAGTAATTGTGGAGGGGTTAATGTCATTGTTTATTGTTGTGGTAGTAACACATATACTGATTATAACATGCGTACGTTGGTGGGTATGGTGGACATTGACGTCATTATGGTTGTTGATGCTCGGATAACATTGCTAACCATCGGGACTACTTCAGGGAGTTGGGGTTCTTAAGACAATTTCAGGTCGAAGGGCACCCAAGTGGTCGCATATGGTTGCTTGATAGGGGCTGGAATTTTAAAGTCGATACAAACATGATTAGGAATGAAAAGCTGAACATGAACTTAACCCGCAGGGGTTATGTTCACTTAATCAACACTGTATTCAGAAGGAGATCGAGGCGTTGAAGAAGCACCGTTTTAAATGTAGTAGGGTATTTCGTTTATTTCGTTGACCTTTAGTTTATCTTTACTTTATCTCTTAACTTTGATGTTTAGTACAAGTAGTAGTGCCAATGTTTTTATTTTTTATTTTTGGTTTTTTGTTATTTTATGTTTTCCCATGTTCAGTAGTACTTGTTATTTGGAAGTCATCCTTTTTTGCAGACAGATTCTCTTAGTTGCACGCTGAGTCCAAAACACTTGCACTTTAAGTGTCTCAATGTGGCACCCCTGAGTCAAGATTAATTGCACTTATGTAACTCCTGAGTGGGTGCCAGTGTGTGGTAATTCAACCTTTTGCAGAGACATTGTCATGGTTGCACCCTGAGTCCACCACCATTGCACTTTAAGTGTCTTAGCGTGGCACTCCTGAGGATAACCATTGCACTCACGTAACTCCGTAGCAAGCCTTACTTTTTTCCCCTTCTATAAATACTTGTTTTGCAATTATTCCCTTCAGTCCCAAACTGAACGAAGCAGCACCATTTGCCCTAATTTCTATCCTGGGGCCATAATATTTGAAAATGTTAATATTTGAAAATGTTACCCCAAGTGGTTAATGGAAGTATTGATGCAGGAGAGGCCTATAAATTTAAGACGTGGGTGAATGTGGATGGTTGCTACGTCATCAAATTTTCCCATTGCAACCATGTAACTCCTGAGAGTGTAAAGTGTGTGGTGAGCTTCTTTTATGCAAAGAGATTCTCAAAGTAAGAGTTGCACCCTAAGTCAAGATTACTTGCACCTCCAGTGTAAGAATATAGCACCAATGGGAAAAACAATTGCACCCACGTAACTCCTAAGAAAGTGTCGGTGTGTGTTTAACTAAAACTAAACCTTTTTGCAGAGAGATTCTCACAGTTGCACCATGTGTAAAAATCAATTGAACCTCCAGTGTCAAAATATAGCACCCATGAGAAAAACAATTGCACCCAATTAACTCCTGAGAGTGTAAAGTGTGTGGTGAGCTTCTTTTATGCAGAGAGATTCTCAAAGTCAGAGTTACACCCTAAGTCAAGATTACTTGCACCTCCAGTGTAAGAATATAGCACTAATGAGAAAAACAATTGCACCCATGATACTATTGAGAAAGCGTCAGTGTGTGCTTAACTAAAACTAAACCTTTTTGTAGAGAGATTCTCACAGTTGCACCATGTGTAAAAATAAATTGCACCTCCAGTGTCAAAATATAGCACCCATGAGAAAAACAATTGCACCCATGTATCTCCTGAGAGTGTCAATTATGTGGCTAGATTCCTTTATGCAAAGAGATACTCAAAGTCAGAGTTGCACCCTGAGTCAAAATAACTTGCACCCTGAGTAAAAATAACTTGCACCTATAGTGTCAAAATATAGCACCCATGATACTATTGACAAAGTGTCAGTGTGTGGTGAACTAAAACTAAACCTTTTTGCAGAGAGATTCTCAGAGTTGCACCCTGTGTCCACCACTATTGCACCTTATTTGTCCATATGTGTCACCCCTGAGAAAAACAATTGCACCCACGTAACTCCTAAGTGGGTGCCAGTTTGCAGTGAACAATGAACTTATGCATAAACACACGTAAATAATGAATGTAGCAATGTAACTCCTGGAGTGTAGCAATGAGCTGCATATAACCACAATTCACGCAGTGTGCATTAACAATGAATAAACACCGTATTGAACAATGAGCTGCATATAACTCCCACGTAACTCATGAGTGTAGAATCAACTGTATATAAGCACAATTCAAACCAAGTTCAAAACGTGGACAATAAATAAACACCTTATTAAACATGTTCCCCATTGCCCGATTCAACATCTTCAACAAAAATTTCCATTAATACACACAAAGTAAGTGAAAGTGAAACAGTTCCTCAACATCCACATGAAATAAAGAGTAATTCATACATGTTCCCCAATAATAGTTGAACAAATATTGATTTGGTAAGAGCGAGTATTACAAGTGTGAGAGAGAGAGAGAGAGATAAATGGAACCCCATGGAATGCGAACATGATTCAACCCGGGATAGCCGATTTGCACGTACTACGGTCGTGCCCTGGCTCCCGACAACGACTACAGAAGACTGTGCCCTTCTCTTGTGTCTGCGACTCAATCCTCCTCTTCTTTGGCCTTCCAGCTTGTCTTTTGGTCGATGGAGGATTTAAGACAGGATCCGTACAACAATCACCTTGAACAATAGTATAGTTGGTCTCGTGGGATGGGCCAAGTGATGATAGTGGGGGCATGTCATGCAATGGCACTAGGGACATTGTATTATCATATATGACCTGTTGCATTTCCTTTCTTAGAAATGGGTCCACCATGTCATAAATAGAGAAACTGGAGTTTTCAATTGCACGACAAACATGGGCACAAGGGACTCTAGACATCTTCCAAGCGAGACAACTAAAAGTGCACGGTATCAGCTAAACTGCAAACATTTTCCTCACAGTATTTGCGGGCAACAAATTGGTTTTTTTTAATATCTTCCTCAATTTTGTCACCAACCGGTAATTTCCAAGATTGAATTGCGACACGCTTGCGTACTAGCATGTCGGTCACTTTGAGTACATGCCCAATCATAAATTGGATGATGTCCAAATCCCTCAATGGCATAATCCAATTGTTGAAACACTCGGCCAGATTTGTATACATCTTGTCCCACCTCTGAAAAGGGAAATAAGCATTAGACCAATGCATTGGATTGTTATCTTCCACCCACTTGCCTAGGTGTTCATTCATTCCATACAACCTTCACAAATGAAATTTGAAAATTTCGTCCGTCCTAGCATATGCAAGGTCATTAACCAACTTAAGAGCAGCTTTCCGTCTATCAGCCTTCAACCCCTTCGAGCTAGCAAACGTACTAAAGTTTTCCCTCAGGTGACAGAGACACCATGCATTGCACTCCCCCCCAAATACCTTTATGATACCGTTTAGCAAAGAATGATTGCGATCGGTGACTAGCACAACTTGACGCCCTTGAAGAACTTCTTTAAGATTAACCAAGAACCACAGCCAGTCGTCATCATTCTCACTCGACACAATGGCATATGCTAATTGGTACAATCCATCATTGGCATCATGTGCACTTGCGGAGAAACAATGACCCCTATAGTATCCGGTCAAGAAACAAGCATCCAATTTTAGAATTGGCCTACAACCTTTGTGGAAACCGGCTATAGAGGGACCATAGGAAACAAATAGTTGCTTGAACTTGCCTTCGTCTGTAGACGTCCATATTGCCCGAGTGTCAGGTATGGATTCTACGAGCTGTTGACAAAGCCACGGGACTAGATGGAAAGAAGAGGAAGGAGGACCATTAATGAATTCATTGGCCCGCTCTTTAGCCCTCCATCCTTGTTTGTAGGTCAAACGACATTGGAAGGCATGCTCAAAATCATTGCAAATATCTCTCGATCGGAATTCTGGTTTGTCCAAAATTGCATTCTTGAAAAGCAACCCAACTTGTTTACTGCGAATTTTCGCCTTATAAGTACTCGCATCAGACGCATTGTGTGCATGCTCCTTCTTTAGGGATATGACACGAACCAACTCAGTGCCCTCACATCTTGCTGTTAACTTCCAAGGACATCCCTTAACATCACGTACTACGCGGTAGTAGGCTCTACTATTATCCAAGAACTTGAAGGAGAACTTGTTCGCAAAAAAGAAATAATTTGTGATTGCTTGTTTGAAGAGGTCGGGTGAATCAAATAGTTGTCCCTTCCCAGTCAAGATGTCACTGGTATTTTCGGACAAGTATGGCACAGGCTACAATGGTTGGTCACCTGAGTTCCCTGCACAACATGAGGAACATTATATAATATAATGCAAGGTATGGGGTTTAAAGTTGCATTAAATTACAAAAAAAGTCACATAAAAGTGACAATGTGATGTGGCTTTGGTTTTTATTAAGCTCAGCTACTAGCACGTGAACTTCATATAAGGAGTAAGGAGCAAAACACTGCCATTTAAATGAGCAATAATAATATTCTCAATCTTCTGGGTTTATGACAGAGATTGCAACTAAACTTCATACAAGGAGTAACATAATATAATCGTGGGAGCAATAGTTCCATTTTCAGTGACATGGCAGTGTGGTGCTGGTTTTGTGACAAAGAGTGCAACTAAACTTCATAGAAGGAGCAACATATTATAATCTAGGGAGCAATAATTCTATTTTCAGTGGCATGACAGTGTGGTGCTGGATTCTTGGCAGAGAGTGCAACTGAAGTTCATACAAGGAGCAACAAAAAATAATCCAGGAGCAGTAATTCCAATTTTAGTGACATGATAGTAGGGTGCAAGTTTTGTGACAAAGAATGCCACTGAACTTCATAGAAGGGGCAACAGAATATAATACAGAATATAATCCAGGGAGCAATAATTCCATTTTTAGTGACATGACAATGTGGTGCTTGTTTTGTGACAGAGAGTGCAACTGAATTTCATAGAAAGAGCAACATGACATAATGCAGGGAGCAATAATTCCATTTTCAGTTAAAAAAATTATAAATTATAAGACACACGAAACCAATTACCTCAACAAAGACTGTGTATGGGGAGTTATAGATGCCTTAAACGAACATTACTCTTGTTGAACACATGTATGTATTCCCTAGTATTAAAGTAGTAATGCATTTGAAGATGAGAATGGCAAGTCATAGAAGGTGGTGTTCGTTACCTACATAGAAGGTGCAGTTGTTCCTCCATGAGAGCTACTGGGTACTGTTAATCCTCCATGAGAGCTATTAGATCCTATTAATCCTCCATGAGAGGCAAAGTTGTCGGTTACAATTGATTCCCTACGAACCAAATTAAGTGCGCATTAGGGATAAAAAAAATAACATAATAAGTGAGCAACTGAGCAACTTCTTTAAAATTATTTGCAATACCTGGTCGAAGGGTAAAACACAGGGAGAGTTTCATTACTCTGACCCTTCTCTTCCACAAACACGTCAATATCATCTTCGTTCAACTGGAAAAACATTGTCGCCCCTTCATCGTCACGGAAGATTAGATACTTCGTCTTGTCCCTCTTTATGTTATAGTAAAGCATTTTACCCTCCATATTAATCTTGAGGGCACCGCAAACCTTCTGACATATCTCATTCAATGGAGTGAATTCTTTAACATAAACCGCAGCACACGTGCCACCATTGTACAAAAATGTGCCATTGGGGTTTACGATCCATTGACCACCCCAATAGCAAAAAACATGTCAAAGTTTTGTTCACAACAGTAGCCATACCTAACATGGTAACAAACAACCATTAGCATTTCATTAATATAAAGGAATAAAGCTTGATATTAGCATAGATGGATACCTTAGCATTTCATTAAATTTAATATCCACATGAATGAATACAATTCATCTACTTGTCAAAGAAAAAAAGAATATAACCTACAATAAGCAGAATGAATCAAATTTAAAACACTAAAACAAACCAAGTACATTTGCAAATACGAAATTAACATTCACAACATTGTCTTTCCTAATAGTCCTACAAAATACATCCACTTGGTATTACAACCTTTCTTATAGTGCCCAAATATCATTACATACATTTAAGGGGTGCAAATACAGTTGGTTAATCAAAACATAGGTTAATGCTACCATCGTGCCATTGACTAAGGAATTGGGATTTTAACTACTGCACTCAACGAGGCAGCATGAATTGCAAATTCCGCCGCGGTGCCATTGTTTTCTTCTTTCCAAAAGCCATGCAACCAACAACTACCAGCACCAAAACAAGAAATGACTTCAACCAATATTTTTTTTCCATTGCCCGTGTAAGGACCCGTATTTTTACATAATTTTTCCGGAGTAATATTGGGTAAATGTGAGGAATTAAATTTTAACTAAGAGGGGTCAATAAGATAGTGGTAGAGTGCATTTGGGTGTGTTTAATATACATTAGAAAGTCTAGGGGTGAAAGTGTAAGAGGATGAGGGTATAAATACATTTATTGTGCTTGCATTTTAAACAAAACAGCCCTCTCTCCCCTCTCCTCCATTTTTCTTGCTCCAAGCCCAAAAATCCACAAAACCCTCAAGTCTCCTTCATAAACCCCACCTAAAATCACCTCCTCTACGCATTTTGAACCTTGGATTGCACTCATTTCGCACAAAGAGACCCATTTCGGGTTGGAGCACATTGGAAGCTAGGGTTTTCATTTACCCACGTGTTTCAAGCTCAAACCTTGAGGTAGGAAGACAAATTCTACTCCCTCTAGTTGTATTTAGGTGATATATAGCATATAACTTGCTCTTGATTCTTAATTTCTTTGAATTTATGCTTTGCTCCCATGGTTGTGTTGTTTGAGCAAAATTTTATGATCTATGAATTGAGCACTTGTTTGTTGCAATTGATGGTTGTTTGACACTCCCTTGAGGTCCATTAGTCACTCTACATATCCAATTTTTGGCCCTAAGCTTTACATTTATGTTTGGGTTGAAATTCCACACCAATAGGGTGAAAATCTGCTTGCTGCCCCTGTTTTAGAGCTGCTGCCCCTGTTTTCCAGAGCCTCTCCTCTGTTTTTGGGGTGGTTTTAGGCCACCCTTTGATGCCCGTTTGGTCCCCGATCGTCCATTTTATCGTATTTTTTACTCATACCACCATTTTGAACACCGAATCCACTTCGAATTCATAAAACTAACCCTTCGACACATGAATTAACAAATTTAATGCTTGACGTATCGGACACGCGTCGGTTAACACATTTTTGGCGAAAATGGTGAACTTTTGAAAAGAAGTGAGATTTTTGGGACTTTTTGAAAGACAATGTTTTAATATGGACTTATTGAAAAAAAAATGAACTCTAGGGATCACCTGTTTGGTGTCCCTGGCCATGGGTGCACAGAGCCCGCAAAATACGGCAAGGGTGCACGGAGCCCATGAAATCCGACAGGGGTGTACGGAGCCCATGAAATCCGGCAGCGGGATACTTCCCTATTAAAATTGAAGATTGTTTTCTTATGAAATATCGGTTGTGAAGAATCTGGATTAATTTGGCGTTTTTGGCAAAAAATTGACTTTCGATATGCGACACTGAGAATTTTGGGAACTACTCGGACCTTGGTGAGATACTTAAATTTATTTTGGACACTTGGACACGTTTTTGGACACTTGGATATATTTTGGTTACTTCGTGGTCGAGTTATAGCCTTCCGTCCATCTTAACTTGTACTTGGTCATGTCCACCTTCATACTCATTCATTATGCATGTATCATGTTTATACACCTAGCGTTAGTAGAATGGTTTTCCTACTAGGCTAGTGAGCTCAACCTATCAATTTTCAGGTACACGGCATGGAGCATGAAGTTGGATGCTTGTCGAGTGACATTTACATGGAGCTTAAACATGCATGAAGTTATTTTCCCATCTTGTATTATGTTTTTGGAAAGATGGTTTTGTAACTTCAATTTATTAATCTTTTGATTATTTGGCAATGTAATAATGTTGAACTTTGTACTTATGCATTCGGGTTATGGACGCTAGTGAATAGAACTTGTGTATTCGAAATGATGGGATTATATTATGTTGACTTTGACTATTCAAGAGAAATTTTGAGATCTTGACTTGTCCTACGTGGATTTTATTTACTTTTGAGTTATTAAAATTGAGGGCATGACAGCCCGTGCCTCCTTAATCTTCCGCTCATACATCTGAATCATTTTGTGAAATTGTTTCTCATAGTTGTCAAAGTTCGTTTCCTTATCTTCTACCAACTTGGCATTGTCCTTCAAAAGCTTAATCTCATTTTCCAAACTCGCTATCTTATCCCTTTGTCGGAGAATGATGAACTTCCCACGCTTGCATATGGGATCGTCAAACCATTCAAAATATTTGCATCGCTCTGGGTCCTACAATAATATGACAAGTGTATACTAAGCGCTCTACTTTTTTATCCGTCCAACCACAATAAAAATTGAACATATACTTACCGGATATTTTGGACACGCAAAAAACCTCCTACCGGGGTTGTCATATGTTCTAGAGGTCAACACAGAAGCTTGAACACCACAATAACAACTGCGACACACCTTATTACTACCACCCGAATTGATTGAACTCGACGACATGTCCTTCAACAACTTTTGAAGTTAGTAAACCCAAACATATATGATGCAATATTAACATTTTTGGGGTTCACATTCACCTTCACTGGAATTTTCAAAAACTTCCCTATTACTCATGGATTACACCTTCTTAGATTGTTGAATATGGAAGGGCGCGTGACTTATCAAACCCAATGAGAATGCAAGACCCTAGCTTAGAAACTAAATTTGTGATACCCTCATTGAATTATGAAAGTTGAATAATACCTACATGGATACATTTGAGAATAAATAAATAAATTTATAAAGCCATTTTCAGTATAAATAAATAAATTTAGGAGTATATGCCTAAACAATTATTGCTCTTACCATAACACTAAAATAGATTTTTTTTTCCTCTCAAACAACCGGGCATCGAAGCCGGCTTATGAGCATACATGCTCATCCAGCCTCTGGGACCCTAATTTATCGACAAAACACACATCCATTGCCCCAAGCAACAACAAGTGTTTTTTGCTGACGTGGCCGTCAAACCTGCAAGCTTGGGAAATAAACCCTTAAGACCAAGTCTACTAGTTTGTGCTAAAAAGCCATTGCCGAAGTTGATTTTTGACCTGCTACAAATGTAACAAAAGCCAAAAAATAGCAATGTTGTAGCACTGGTTCAATTTTATTTGGGCACAGTCTCAAATCAGGCCATTGAATTTAAACTCATCTCATTTTTCAAAGTTAATCAAATGGCTTTGTTGAAGTGGGAAATGACAATAGGTGTCGCCAAATTTGGCACAAAGATGGCATTGCCATTTTTTGGCATCAATAAATGGCTATGGGAGGACATGGATTTTGCAACAAAAAAAAGAAGAAGAAGAAGCCGCCAAATTATGGCAATGGCAGGGAAAATAGCAATGGACTAGACTTGCTGGCTCTTGCTGTCAGACTCCCACTCGACCCACCCCTTGGGGTTAGCTTGAATAGGTTATGGAATGAAACGAACAAGAAAATGGAATACACTTTGCTTAAAAAAATACATTTCTTTTCACTCCCCACAAATCCCTCCATGAATCATAAATCCAGACCCAGCTGAAGAGTGACAACCACTATTAAACAACACAACCCAGAAATTCACATACATTAACCAAATTCAACCATTTTTTTCTTAATCCAACTACTGACGTAAGGTTTCTTTGAAATCAAGAATCGTGCTACCAGAGCAAAACCCAAGATTTTGTAATCAAGTCACCGAAATGATCAATTTCCCTACGTTTTCCAATAGTAGACAAATTAAACAACAATTTACCACTGCTTTCAAAACTAAAACTTCAAAAGAATAACTTACAACTGATGCTACAGATTGACAAGCTCTGAGGGAGGAGGGAGAGAGAGAGAGAGAGAGAGAGAGAGAGAGAGAGAGAGAGAGAGAGAGAAGCTCTGCAATTCGTTGTGCTGGTTCAACTTGCACCTCTTGAATTCGTTGATCAATCTAGGGTTTCTTCTTCCCCATTGTTTCCCTCATTTTCGTCGATGAGAGAGAGAGAGAGAGGGTTAGGATTTGGGTTTTTAGGGTTTTTTTACGATTCACAGCGAGGGAGAGAGAGGGGGGAACGATATATGGGGAGGTTTTTTTTAAATAATTACGGTTTACACCTTTGAGGGGCAATGCCGTCCTTCTATCTTATGGTTCCACTTCTGTGGAATTATTCTTCTCCTTCTCACACAACTGATGATTTCCAAGAAGTGTGTCACGAGATTGAGATTCTTTACCCCATTTCCCACTGAACAGTCATTTCCCCTAAAAACACACACACACACACACACACACACACACAAACACTTAAAAACTGCTGCTGCCATCACCGGAGGAAGGGGCGTTAGCCATGGCTGTAGTTATTCTCTTCTCCTCCTCCTCCTCCTCGTCCCCCTTTTTCATTTTTTGTTGCTTGAATAAAGGCCCCAAACTCTCTACTCCTCAAACCTTGATCAAACCAGCTCAACCCATTCCTTGGTCGCTACCCAACGTTGCACCGCAATCACCATGGTTCCCAATATCAATTGTTGGCATCGGTGTGGTTCGCATGATTGTCGACAGAGACTTGAGATATCAAGGACTAAAGGTTTAAGATGTCGATTTGGGACCACCTGGGTGAGAATTTCGTCCCAAATTCTGGGTTTTAGAATTTCTTCTCTAGGTTTAAACATGGATGATGACTTGTAGCTTAAATAAGGGGATTGGATTATCCTTGGATTATCCTCAATCCCTAAATTATGGGGATGGTCCTCCAGATTTTGAAATTCATCCAAATTTCCATCCGTTTTAAAATATGTTGTTTACATACATAAAGGGCAATACTGAGTTTATTTAAATTTTGGAATGAAAACATAACTCCCAAAAAAGGACATAATGATAACATAAGCTCAGGGTAGTTGGAGGACTATTATTTAAGTGCCCCTTTAATTACAAACATTAACTATACCTAAACATCTCAGTTTTTTTTTATATAGTATTTCTTAAGATCGATCATTTCTAATATCCATATTTTTAGCTGCTAACTGTTTTTTCTTTTTTCTTTTTTTTGTCTCTTATTCTTATATTTGAAAACACGCATTTCTTTAATCACGAACTGAAATCGGTTCTTTAATGTTATTCAAACCTAAGCTTAAATAAGAAATTATTATAGTAATATTTTTTCTAGTATCATTTTAAGAAAAAACCCAAATCAAACTTTCCACGACTCTTACCTTGACTTTTCTTTATTGGATGGACTACTTATTAATATTCATTCATTGATTTTTTTTCTTCATTGGATGGACTGCAGCCAAAAATAGATTTTTTGGTCTCCCAACAAGTTAACCTCAAATATCCTTAAATATGAGGAATGTCTTTGTATCAAATTTGATAATAACACTTTCGCAGAGAAGGGTGTGATCTAATCTCTCCGATTGAGATGGTCATAACGACCGTTGCTCATTAATTAGATCATGTGCACTACGCAATAAAGATTTGCATACAATCATGTTTACCTATGAGGAATATAGTACAGTAACAATCTTGTTTGAAGTTTTATCTCAGCCACATAATTATCCAAAGTACAGTTTTTAGCGCAATTCAATAGTACTTTCTCCGTCCTAAATTGTTAGTCTATACTACTCCCTCCGTCCTAAATTATTAATCCTTTTTACACAGTTGTGTCACTAAAACAATTTTCTATAGCTCACAATCTATAATTTTTTTTTATTTCAAAAAAATTATTTAATAAAACTAATTAAAATCTATCAAACAACATGATATTAAATATAAAAACTTAGAAGATATAGACAATTTTTTAAGATGTCCCAAATAATGAAAAAGGACCAATTTGAAACAGAGGGAGTATTTCACAATACGTGTGCAAGTGCGTAATTTAATACTCTGACCACTCGTGGGAATTCAATTAAATATAGATTCCGGATTACCAGTGTTTGTGATGAATATTGAATTCTTTGGCACCAAATGGCATTGGATTTCGGTCACTTTTTTATTTTTATTTTTGTTTTTGTCATTCGATATACATCAATGGAGAGTTAGTGGAAAAGTTAGTGAGTTAGTCCAAAAGCTATCGATAGCCCTTAACCCCAAACCCCGTTGTCAAGGCTCGAACCCTAATCTCCTTTGTTGAAAAATTAGGAAATAACCGCTGGATTACAGACCCTTGGTTGATTTCGGTCACTTAAGGATTGTAAACATTTAAGATATCGACAACGGAGTCAATATTATACTATTATATTAGCCCAATGATCAAATAATTTGGATAGTCGGAGCGGCTGCTACCCTAATGCGTTTTTTTTTTTTTTTTTTTTGAAGACGAGTTTTATTCAAATAATTTAGATAGTTTTGTACTTCAATTGTAAAATCTACTTTTAAGATTACAAATAGCCAATTTGAGAAGTTTGTTACTTGTACATAAAATTAGTTATAATCAAAAGTGAAAAATGTTACGACTCACCTATAAGATATTGAATTTTAATAAATGCTAAATTTTTGTTCTCTATATCTGAACATTTCAAATCAGTTTTGACATTTTCCTATGATTTTTAATATCCATATGTAAGATATAATATTTCATCTAATTCTCATATCGGGTATGCACCCTTTTTTTTTTATCCCCAAATGTATTTTTTTTTTTTTTTTTTGTGATTCAGACCTAAGCTCTCTAGTGGTAATATTTTTCATCTTTAGACACCCATATTGAATTTTCATGATTCAGTTTGTCAAGTTTCTTGCTAATTTTTTGACAGGATGGATCAAAAAAATTAGATTGTTTACCTCGCAACAAAATATTCATGCAAATTCAGGTCCATGTTGCAAATTCACAAAAAATAAAAAATAATAAAATACTTATTTAAAAGAATGTGTCATACGCAACAAAGATTTGCATAGAATCATGTTCAACTATTAAGAATATAGTAAGTTTGAATCATGTTGAAGTTTTATTTTTGCCACATAATTAACCATCCTGAAAACAATTCTGCGGGTCATCCAATAGTATTTTATAATACGTGCGAAGTCATTTATAGTTGCATCAAGTGGAAATAATATATATAGATTTACAATTTTCGAATGACTATTTGGAAAAAACAATAATTAGTACCTGACCAATCGTATATGAATTGATTGTGATAAAAGACTCAATACTTTGCTACCAAATGACAATCATTAAACTCATGAGTTATAAATTACAACTTCTTTTCTAATATATATTAATAGTCTCAGCATTGATTTTTGGTCACGTAATGATTGAGACATTTCTCAGTTGTATTTGAAATTATACATAATCAAATGTTAACGATGTTAGGACTCACCTATTTCATATAGAATTTTAATAAATATTAACAAATTTTACCTACTATGACTGTATCTGAAGATTTCAGATAATTTGTTTTGATATATTTCATATGATTTTCAATATCGTATGTAAGATATAACCAATTTTATTTCCTCTAATTCTTATATTGATTACGCACTCTTTTTTGTAGAGAACATTTTTTCCACTAGCAGTGTAAACCAAAGTTTTCTAAAAAAAAAAAAATTATTTGCGAAAGAAATATATATATATATATATATATATATATATATATATATATATATATATAAATAAAACGAGGACGATACAAGTACAATAAAAACAGGAGCAAAGAGGGTCGATAAGGAATCAACCACTCCCAAAAAAAGGAAAAAATGGATAACAATACCCACAAAAAAACCTGACACCATCCCAACATCGGCACAGCAAAAATGATTAGGAATTGATCAGCAACCTCGAAGCAAAATATGACTTCCAAAAACCTTGAAAGCAACTATAAAATTCTCCACTGAAAGCGCGAGAATGCCAAAGTATACCTTGGACCACAATGCAATTCTCAAACTGACGCTAACCAATTCGGAAACATCCAAATTTTTCACTTTGAATCCAAGCTGCAAGGCAATCCAAGCATCAAAGCGATCCAAGCAAGTAGCAAAATATGACAGCCTACCGTAAATGCAACATCCTAAGATGAACTTGAGTCTCCATTTCGAAACACACCAAAAGGCAGCAAGTAGTAATGAATTCATTAAGTTCCCATTCATAGAAATCATCTAAAATTCCCAATGGCAGTCAAGACTCACCAGATTAAGAAACAATTGATAGACCCCCTATAGCAGCATGACGATCAATCCATATCGGAAGAGAAACCTATTGACCCATCAAGATGTATCAAAACAAGAGAAAACTTCTGAAATTTGTTTTGTGGTAGACTATCACCTCTTCAAATTGCAAAGACCCCTATCCACTGAGCTTGAAAACTATCAAAATTATCCAGTTCTGATTCCTCTTACTATCATGGAGTTTCCCACTATTTGGATCTCAAGCTTCAATAAGGTGGTTGGTGTTGGTGTTCTCCTTATGCAATTGCATCATCCTTTGAATTAGCTTCTCGTCACTCTCTAGATGAATAACTCCCAATCTTTTTCTGTCATTTAATGCTTTTCAAAAGCATTTCTGATACACACATTCCTCTTTTCAATGTCCTCTGAATTGATTGATTCTGAGTTGTAGCTTTCTTCTAATTCCTGAATTTTTCCATTCCCTTCACCACACGGTAAATGATCAAAAGAGTCCAGAAGTTCTCTTACTTCTATTCTTCTTCTGAATCTTCTCTCTTTAGCTGTTAGAATATCAGAAATTCCATCCTCATTAATTCTCTCATTATTCACAGTCCCAACCTCTTCCAAAACTACATTAGTTACACTAAGTTCTTGTTGCTGGTTCTCGAAAACTGGGGTTTCATCCACTTTAGACTCTTCAGAATCAACCCTAGCATTAGCCAACTGGATTGTCAACCTAGGGAGATGCAGAGAATTGGAAACACCCTTTACAACACCAGTTTGCCGCTGCAAATTTTCCACTTCATTAATTAAGACATGGTCATAGGGGTCCACGATTTCCCTAATGACTCGAGGGCTCACAACTATGTCGTTTGTCTCTGGTTCTTTGATTAGAGCTCCATTGTTAGCCAAGTCATCCTCATTGGCTTGCTTAGAAGGAGTTGAATGTGGGGTCAAACTCAGTGAATTTTGTTTCTGGACCCATTCACTTACGGGTTTTTCACTAAAAAAGTCATTACAATCCTCTTCCCAAATTCTGGCCTTGGATATGCTCAACAGTAGTTATGGAAGCAACTATACACATCAACAAATACCAGCATCCATGCCCCAGGCTGCTGCTTATGGTGCTTATCCTCCTCCGTATCAAGGCCAGGCCGTGGCTGCTGGTCGTGTCGTTTCCGTACAAAAAAAATTAATAAAACGAAACAATTACTACTACTCAAATGATTAATGGTAAATATTCCGAGTATCGCTCCTCAGGGATTAAAAGGCTAAGTCGCAAGATTTCAATTGATTTCTAAATTAATTTGATAAAAAGGAGAGGATGATTTTGGTTTGATTTCCTAAAATTAGGAAAGCTAGATTAAAATTCAACAATTAAAAAGTGAAGAGATTCGATGAGAGAAAATTCTAGGGTTTTGAATCCACTTGTCCCTTCATAACCTAGATTTATTGCAATTGGGGATTTCTTATTCGGATTCACCGGACAACGTTCGGGTTCGTGGGCCCTTACGAAGTCTCCTAAAAAATATTTGTGAATCATCAAGCGGCATAGATTATCTCCGCCTAGCACGAACCGTCTTACTAGTACGATCCGTCTCTATGGCACGGACCGTCTAATAGCATGACGCGTCTTACGATAGTATAATCTATTACAGTCAACTACCACAAATTCAATTAAAACCTTTGTATGAAAAAGTATTTGAAACTGCAAATATCAAACACATAATTATATGGGAAAAATTAAATCAATTTCACAAACATGAAATTATCTAGTTCACACAACCGAATTCGAAAAATTAATCCAGTAAAAACAATAAAATCTACGTTACTCGGAGTGCAAGCTTCATCTACACCCTAGAAAAGGGTTTAGCTAGACATCGTCATTGAAATCATTGCTCTTATTTGCTGCTACTCAGCTGTAAAGGATTGGTCGAATAGAGGAAGACTCTTGGTTCGGTGGTGCGCCGTTCCCCTTTCTGTAATGCCGTGATTATGTCTGACCGTGTGATGTGTTTTTTTCCTCTCCTTTCCAAGGCTACTGCCTTATTATTTATATTGAAGCTTGCCGCCCCACATTCCTCATTCCACAAGTCAGCGCCTCCTTTCCTAAGCCCTAGCCGACCTCCCCTTTCATTCTAATAAGGCCACCAACAATTGCAACAGGAAGCCTATTCCTTTTTGTGGGCCAACTCTTGGTCAAACTCAATTTGTGAACAATTATTTTGGTCCATGCTTTCCATGAATTCCATAACCACGTGTACTGTGGGGAGTATGGTATTAAGGCCCAATCACATGACATGCTTGATCCATCACTTAACTTTATTTGACCACGGGCTCTACTCCGACGCCGAGTAAAATTCGACTTTAAACCTGTTTTATATCCAAGCCTCCAAATCCCTACAATGCATAATAAAAGAAATTAAACTCCAAGTAATAATATAAAAGGACATAACAATAATAAATTAGGAGGCGCTAATGTAAACATTTACGCGCCTATCACACCCCCAACTTATATTTTGCTAGTCCCTAGCAAAACAAAATACGTGCAACTAATGAGATTAAACAAAAATGGATAGGTCTTTTAAACCCCTGGACGGCCCCAGTAGGACGAATGAAGTCTCGTGAGGGTTTTCAGCAGTGATCACCCACAAAACACACAAGGTATTTGGACACCCAAACGCAACTCAAACCCAACTAACAACCTCTCAAAGTACCGCCACGACTGCCATGCAAGTCAAAGACAAGATGTTTTATTCATGCAAAGATTTAAACAAGTGAATTCTTGTATCCAAACTAACACAAAAATTAGCCTTCTCACCTACCATCGGATAGAGAATTATCACAAGCATGCATGTAAGTGAGAACCACACATAAAAATTCACCAACCTCGAAAACAGTTCACACAATATTGATAGCCCAGTGTTTCTCTAAAAACTCACTCCTTCCCTATTCAACCGATTTCTCTACTTCTTTTTCCCTTTTTTTTTGTTCTTATGTGGTCGTGCAATTTCCGGTTCTCTCGGGCTATCTAGTTGACCCTTTTAGCGAGCTTTAGGTCGGTCATCCCCAAGCCAGATGGCCTTAGGGTACCAGGTTTAAAGAGACCCCTCGGACTTATTTATTCGAGTAAAAAAGGCTTTAGGGAGAGACCAAAACTAACCACATTCAACCAATGCCTTCACAAGGTCTATCCATCTTTTGACGCGAACAACACGGTGGGAGCAAACCCCAATTGCCCGGTTACTCAATGAACGCCCGGATAAGCAATATCAATTTAGCACACAATGTAGGGAAGGGGTTCCAATTAGCCCGTGGGCACAATCAACTTGCACTGAAATATCAATAGCATGTAAACCAAATTCAAGGCCAGTGAATGATCAAAGTGGGACAGTGCGCGTGAAAAAGCATGAACTCAAGTGATCAAACGCTATCCAACTATAGATGATACAGGCTAACCAAGTGCTTTCTATCAACATCTCATTCACAAGCTTAAATCGATTCATGAACTCGTATCAAGACGTCAACTCACATAACAATCGTCACAACACAAATCAATAGCCATCAATCAAGAGTAAGTGCACTCAAGCATCCAAATTCCTTGGTTCATTCTTTAAAATTTTTAATTTTTTCTATTTTTTTTTTTTTTTGTTTTTGTTTTTGTTTGTTTTTTGTTTTTGTTTTTTTTGAATTTTTCAGATTCCAAAAGGCATAAAAATAAAGTGACCCCTCCCCCCAACTTAAACCATTCAATGTCCTCATTGAAAGTATGAACTAAAAGATAGGACGAGAAAGTAAAATAGAGGAAATGTATCACCTTGGTAGAGGAGAACAAATAGCAAGGTAAAAGATGGCGAGAGGGAGACCCCCCCCAACTTGAAGCGTAGTACCTGCAATTGATAGCCTCCATAACAACAAAATATATAAAAGAATAAAAATGAACAAACTTAGAAAAACACTAAAATGATAAATCTAAAATACCAAGACTAAAAGGAAAAAGACTCAACAACTAGATAACCTAACATCCACTTTCTTCACGCGAAAGACACGGGTACTACTTTTCTCCCTAGCCAAAGACTGTGGTTCCCTATTCGTTGGAAGGACTCGTAGGGACTACATACATAGCTCTGACCAGGTGGCTATACCAGACCGTTAAAAGCCGTTCGAGCACGGCAAACACTAGAGTTATCATAAACTTCAAGGATTTATAGTCTCCTAGACTTCCATTTAAAGCATTAGTCCAAGTAAATTGGGTCCATCAAAGTAATGGACTCCACTGTGGCACCATCTACCACCCCTTCACCAATTCCTTCCATGTAAGGTTTAAGCCTTTGGCCATTGACCTTCAAAACATTGCCAATACGTGGATCCTTAATCTCTACTGCCCCGTGGGGGAAAACACGAATAATAAGATACGAACCATCCCATCGTGACCTCAACTTCCCTGGAAAGAGTTTTAATCGAGAATTAAAGAGCCACACTTTCTGACCAATTTCAAAGGACTTCCTAACAATATGTTTATCATGAAATGCTTTAGTCCTATCCTTATAAATCCGTGCACTCTCATATGCCTCATTACGCAACTCTTCCAATTCAGCAAGTTGGAGTTTACGATTTAACCCAGCAGCAGCCATATTGAAGTTAAACTTCTTGATGGCCCACATAACTCTATGCTCCAAATCGACAGACAAATGACACGCCTTACCAAAAACCAACCGGTAAGGAGACATGCCAATAGGAGTCTTAAAAGCAGTGCGGTAGGTTCACAAGGCATCATCTAACCTTAAAGACCAATCTTTGCGATCGGGCCTTACCATCTTCTCAAGTATACGCTTAATCTCCCTATTTGATACTTCAACTTGCCCACTAGTCTGAGGATGGTAAGGTGTTGCCACCTTATGAGTGATAGAATACTTACGAACTAGGGCAACGAAGTGTTTATTGAGGAAATGGGTGCCCTCATCACTGATTATCACTCGCGGATAGCCAAAACGGGTAAAAATGTTACTCTGAAGGAACTTGACCAACACTTTGTGGTCATTTGTCTTGGTGGCTACCGCTTCCACCCACTTGGACACGTAGTCCACAGCCACAAGAATATACTCGTTCCCACGCGAACACGGGAACGGACCCATAAAATCTATACCCCAAACATCAAACAACTCAACAACAAGGATAGGGGATAATGGCATCATATCGCGGTGTGACATATTACCGGTTTTCTGGCACCTAAGGCATGCCTTGCAAAACTCATGGGCATCCTTAAATAGAGTGGGCCAGTAGAAACCGCTTTGTAAGACCTTTGCCACTGTTTTCTTTCCACTAAAATGACCTCCGCACTCAATAGAATGATAGAAAGAGAGAATGCTATGGTGCTCGGTCTCCAGAACGCACCTTCTAATCACTTGGTCTGAACACAACTTAAAGAGTTCTGGATCTTCCCAAAAATAGTGCCTAACCTGTGCAAAGAATCGGTCCTTGTCTTGCTTGGACAATGAGAAGGAAGGGCGCCTGTGGCTAGGTAGTTAACAATGTGAGCATACCATGGGGGTCGCACTTGTGACACCGTGAATAGTTGCTCATCAGGGAATGAGTCTTTGAGGGGCAAGGTGTCATAAGAGCTATCCACTAGAATCCTTGACAGGTGGTCTGCCACTGAATTCTCAGAACCTTTCTTGTCCCGGATTTCTACATCAAACTCTTGGAGTAGCAAAATCCACCTAATCAGCCTAGGTTTGGTCTCCTTTTTAGAAAGCAAATGCCGCAAAGCAGCATGATCAGTGAATACTATGACCTTAGACCCTAAGAGATAGGACCGGAACTTATCTAGGGAAAAGACCACAGCAAGTAATTCCTTCTCTGTAGTAGTGTAGTTCAATTGCACATTAGAGAGGGTCTTACTCGCATAATAGATAGCGTGAGGGACTTTGTCAACCCATTGGCCCAAAACAGTACCGATTGCATAATCGGATGCATCACACATGATTTCAAAGGGCAAAGACCAGTCAGGAGACTACATGATAGGTGCAGTGGATAATGCCTCACGGAGCTTCTCAAAAGCTCTCAAACAAGCCTCATCGAATACAAAAGAGGTGTCTTTGGCGAGGAGATCGCACAAAGGCTTGGCGATTTTAGAGAAATCCTTGATAAAACGCCTATAAAACCCCGCATGTCCTAAGAAAGACCGGACTTGCTTGACTGTCGAGGGAGGAGGAAGTCTAGAAATTAAGTCAACTTTTGCCTTGTCTACTTCAATCCCCCTTTTGGACACTATGTGTCCCAATACAATCCCCTCTTGGACCGTGAAATGACTCTTTTCCCAACTGAGGACCAAGTTTGTCTCCTTACAACGTTTAAGCACCTTCGTTAGATTTTGGAGACACGAGTCAAAAGAGTTCCCAAAGACTGAAAAATCATCCATGAATACTTCTAGAAATTTCTCCACCATGTCAGAAAAAATAGCCATCATGCACCTTTGAAAGGTCGATGGTGCATTGCACAAGCCAAAAGGCATACATCGATAAGCATAAGTACCATAGGGACAGGTGAAGGTAGTCTTTTCTTGATCCGCTGGGTCGACAACCACTTGGTTATATCCGGAATAGCCATCCAGAAAACAATAATAGCTTTGGCCTGCCAACCTCTCTAGGATTTGATCAATGAATGGGAGTGGAAAATGATCCTTCCTAGTCATGGAATTAAGCTTTCTATAATTAATGCACACACGCCAACCAGTTGTTGTGCGTGTGGGAATAAGCTCACCTTTCTCATTCTCAACTACTGTGATGCCCGACTTCTTCGGCACCACTTGAGTGGGACTCACCCATTTGCTGTCAGAGATAGGGTATATAATACCCGCATCAAGCAACTTAATAACCTCCTTCATCACGACCTCCTTCATATTAGGGTTCAACCTCCTTTGCATCTCTCTCGATGGTTTTGCATTCTCCTCGCAGTTAATGCGGTGCATGCAAATGGAGGGATCAATACCCTTGAGGTCTGCCACTGACCACCCTATTGCACCCTTGTGCTCTTTAAGCACATCAAGAAGTTGACCCTCCTGCTCGGCCGAAAGGTCAGAAGCAATGATAATGGGTAATGTGTCATTAGGGCCAAGAAAAATATACTTAAGAGAAGCTGGGAGAGGCTTCAACTCGAGTTTCAGTGGAGCATCTATGGAGGGAAGAGCCGGAGTGCTTGACAAAGAAGGTAATGGTTCAAAAGGAGTTCGCCATTTTGGTTGGTCCATAAAAGGTGTAAGGTCTAACAAAGAATTGACCTTAGTAATGGACTTTTCAACATCGAACTCCTCAAAACCAAAATGGGCAAGACATGCTTCTAGAGGATCCTCAGCTAAAATGTACGGTAAAGCCTCTTCTACCAACTCATGCACGACATCAACTGCAAAGCAATCTTCCTCTTTGTGAGGCTGTCGAGTAGCTGAATACATGTTCAGACTCAGTTTCATATTGCCAAAAGATACCTCCATCACTCCACTTCTCACAGCAATTTGGGCATTAGCCGTGGCTAAAAATGGACGTCCTAAGATGACAGGAGTTTGGGATTTAAGAGCTGTGGGATGGACTGGCTCTGTGTCAAGGACAATGAAATCAACAGGAAAATAGAAATTTTGCACCTTGACAAGAACATCTTCTAACATGCCCCGTGGGGCTTTCACAGAATGATCGGCCAATTGCAGAGTGACCGATGTGGGCTTCAATTCACCAAGCCCCAACTCCTCGTACACAGAGTACGGTAAAAGATTGACACTTGCCCCCAAATCTAGAAGTGCCCTACTAATATAATGATTGCCAATCATGCAAGAGATTGTGGGCACACCAAGATCAGGCAGCTTGGGGGCGGTGTTTGACTCAAGGACAGAGCTAACTTGGTGAGGAAGGGGAATAGGCTCTAAGAACTTGGCTCGAGCTTTCCTCTTATGGGTGCACATGTCCTTGAGAAACTTGGCATAAGCTGGAATCTCCTTGATAGCATCGAGCAATGGAAGGTTGATATTGACTTTCTTAAACACCTCCATTATGTTATCAACAGGCACACTCTTCTTTTGAAAGGGTGAAGGTGCATTCAGACAAGTCGGAAAAGGTGCCTTAGGGATATAAGATGGCGTTTCAGATGGCCCTTCATCAGATGTGGGCACTAGAGTGGGATCATCTCTTTTTAACTTCCTATCAACCTTGGACCCCTGAGTGACAGACGGGGACTCTTTCTCCTGTGCATTGACCTCCTCAGGTCGGGTTTCTAGTTCCCTCCCATTTCTAAGGGTGACAACTATTTTCGCTTGTTCGTGAACTTGCGAATTGTCAATGTGGTGCATCCCTCGTGGGTTAGCCAGTGGCTGACTTGGTAACCTATCCTCGTCTCGACGATTGAGAGCATTAGCGAGTTGACCTATTTGGGTCTCTATCTTGGCAATAGATTGAGAGTGGGAGTGAACCAATTGGAAGTCAGCTCTCATTTGTTGGTTATCAGCTTTTAGATTAGCCATGGCTTTCAGCATTTGCTCCTCAAAAGATGGTGTCCTTTGGGAGGATGAAGGAGGAGCAAGAGGCTGTTAGTATTGTGGTGGTGCAGGTGGTGCATAATAGGATTGATGATTGGAAGTATTAGCAAAGGGTTGTTGGTACGATTGGGCAGAATGTTGCCCTTGTCCTGGTTCTCGCCATGAGAGCCTAGGATGGTTCCTCCAACCAGGGTTGTAGGTGTTTGAAAATGGGTCATTCAATGGCCTACCAAACCCTTGCGTTGCATTCACCTGCTCCTGAACAAACTCCGGAAATTGAGATGCCATGTGACACTCATTCACATAGTGGCCCGGCCTGGAGCATAATTGACAAACCTCCGCCACAGTAGGCGGAGGGGAAGAGTACGATGGACCTTGGCCTAAAGATAGGAAAGTGTCAAGCTTACGGCTTAAGGCATCTACTTTCACAGATAAATCACTAGATTGGCCTACCTCATAAAGATCTCTCTGTTTGGAAGATGAGGATGCCGTCCTATCTGTTCGAGAGGATGAGGCGTGGTGTCGAGAATTTTCTGCTAATTGCTCAAACAAGGACCAATTTTCATTTTCATTCTTTAGCATAAATGTGCCTCCACATGAGGCATCCACCATTTGTCGGTTTGATTCAGATAGTCCATCATAAAAACCTTGGACTAACTACCATTTAGGGACTGCATGGTGTGGACAGCTCCTATCAAGTTCTTTTAATCTCTCCCAACTCTCATGAAATTGTTCGCCCACGTGCTGAGAAAAGCTAGTGAGTTTTTGGTGAATTTCTTTTGTTTTCCCTATGGAAAAGAATTTTTTTCAAGAACTCGTTATACATTTGATCCCAAAAGGTGATGCTATTCGGTGCTAGAGTTTTAAACCAAGATTTGGCTTTATCTTTAAGTGAGAAGGGAAATAGCTTCAACTTAAGGGCATCATCAGTGAAGTTCAAGATTTTAACAGTGGAGCAAATCTCTACGAACTCATCCAAATGCTTATATGGATCCTCGTGGTCAAGCCCATAAAATGATGGGAGAGTTTGAAGTAAACTAGGCTTGATTTCATATTGGGTTGCCGTAGTGGTGGGCAAGGTTATGCACGAGGGTGAGGTGTAGGTGGATGGGAGAAAGTGCTCCCTAATCGCTGGTGATTCCTCAACAGCCACTCTTCGCTCATCACCCATTGTAATAAGTGTTGTGGTAGTGTTTTGACGTGTGGATGTTCGATTGGCCCTAAAAGTCCGTTCTATCTCTGGGTCTAAAGGAATTAAGTCTGGATGACAAGAACGGCAACCAAGCATGTAATGCAAATTGCCCTAACGAAATAAAAAAAAAAAAATTTAAGAAAATAAAAGAAAAATAAAAATAAATAAAGACTCTAACAAGAGGAAATGAGAAAACTCACAGTGCCTAGAGAAAGCAAAAATTAAAATGATTGCGCTTGCGGCTGCAAATGAAAGGCTTGTTTCTCCCTCAGTGCACTGCAACTTCCCACTTCCTGTGTCAACTAAAAAAAAACTACCAAAAAGAACAATTAAACAAATATGAGAACAGAAACTAAAATAAAATAAAATAAAATACCAAAACTACGAATTAAAATAAAATCACTTGAAACAATGCAACTGTGCTTTAAATCCCCGGCAACGGCGCCAAAATTTGGTCGTGTCATTTCTGTGCCAAAAATAATTAATAAAACGAAACAATTACTACTACTCAAATGATTAATGGTAAATATTCCGAGTATCGCTCCTCAGGGATTAAAAGGCTAAGTCGCAAGATTTCAATTGATTTCTAAATTAATTCGATAAAAAGGAGAGGATGATTTTGGTTTGATTTCCTAAAATTAGGAAAGCTAGATTAAAATTCAACAATTAAAAAGTGAAGAGATTCGATGAGAGAAAATTCTAGGGTTTTGAATCCACTTGTCCCTTCATAACCTAGATTTATTGCAATTGGGGATTTCTTATTCGGATTCACCGGACAACGTTCGGGTTTGTGGGCCCTTACGAAGTCTCCTAAAAATATTTGTGAATCATCAAGCGGCATAGATTATCTCCGCCTAGCACGAACCGTCTTACTAGTACGATCCGTCTCTATGGCACGGACCGTCTAATAGCACGACGCGTCTTACGATAGTATAATCTATCACAGTCAACTACCACAAATTCAATTAAAACCTTTGTATGAAAAAGTATTTGAAACTGCAAATATCAAACACATAATTATATGGGAAAAATTAAATCAATTTCACAAACATGAAATTATCTAGTTCACACAACCGAATTCAAAAAATTAATCCAGTAAAAACAATAAAATCTATGTTACTCGGAGTGCAAGCTTCAAATACACCCTAGAAAAGGGTTTAGCCAGACATCGTCATTGAAATCATTGCTCTTATTTGCTACTGCTCAGCTGAAAAGGATTGGTCGAATAGAGGAAGACTCTTGGTTCGGTGGTGCGCCGTTCCCCTTTCTGTAATGCCGTGATTATGTCTGACCGTGTGATGTGTTTTTTTCCTCTCCTTTCCAAGGCTACTGCCTTATTATTTATATTGAAGCTTGCCGCCCCACGTTCCTCATTCCACAAGTCAGCGCCTCCTTTCCTAAGCCCTAGCCGACCTCCCCTTTCATTCTAATAAGGCCACCAACAATTGCAACAGGAAGCCTATTCCTTTTTGTGGGCCAACTCTTGGTCAAACTCAATTTGTGAACAATTATTTTGGCCCATGCTTTCCATGAATTCCATAACCACGTGTACTGTGGGGAGTATGGTATTAAGGCCCAATCACATGACATGCTTGATCCATCACTTAACTTTATTTGACCACGGGCTCTGCTCCGACGCCGAGTAAAATTCGACTTTAAACCTGTTTTATATCCAAGCCTCCAAATCCCTACAATGCATAATAAAAGAAATTAAACTCCAAGTAATAATATAAAAGGACATAACAATAATAAATTAGGAGGCGCTAATGTAAACATTTACGTGCCTATCAGCTGCCGTACCCCAACCAAGTTATGCTTAATCAGCAACATGCACCAGCTGCTTTAAATCCCGCACAACCACCTGCTTCAGTCACTCCTCAGGCTTGTTACAGAAGTTTTCTCCAAATTGATTGTATATATTGCGCCATTTATCTATGTTTTACCTTTGGGGACCACTATTTGGACACAAGGCGCGATGTAATAGATTTCGAGAAAACTTGGGTTTACACCGCCAATGTAAAGAATGTTCTTCCTTTTTTGTGACCAAATGTGAAGATTTGTTTACGATGTGTTTCAAACTTAAGCTACTATAGTGGTGATTTTTTTCATCTTTAGACATCCATATCAATTTTTAGTGATTCATTTGTTGAGTTTTTTCCTAATATTTTGGTAGGATGGATCGAGAAAGCAGATTGCTTCATCTGCTTGCGTCAAAGCATTAAGGATCCTTATGATGAATATTCATGAAAATTTATGTCCTTGTCGTAAATTCACTGTAAAGGTATGTACTTAAGATCATGTGTCCTTCATAAGAAAGATTTACATATAAAGTTTTTGTAGGAAGGTCGTTCGCAATGGTATGACCACCTTATTTTGGATAGATAACTGGTTAGGCAGTGGTGCCTTGAGAACTACGATTGATGAGCCCCTAATCCATACTGATTTATCTTTTTGAGTTAGTGACAATGTGTGGATTGATAGCCAGTGAGATTTTAATGAGTTATCTTTCGTGCTCCCTAGTTTCATACTTTACCTTATTAGAGGCACTCCCATTTGGTGGTTTAGTGAGGAAAAATAACTTTATGTGTGGAATCTCAAATTATGGTGTGTTTTGTCCCAAAGTTGCTTATAGTCTAGCCATTGCTCCTTCTCCTACTGAACCTATCACTAATTGGTCTTGGGTTTGGAAAATAAATGCTCATCCTTAGCTCTTCAAAACTGCATGGTGATAGGCGCGCAATGTCATAGATATAAGTGCCTAAGTAGGGCGAATTAGCGCGTTAGAGGCGCGATTTATTCCATTTTCCACTTGATGCGGTGTGTCTTTGGTTTTTCTTGTGTTTGTTTATTTTGTAGGGAACAGGTTGGGAAGAGCGTCAAAAGTGGACACATGGCGGCTGGTCATGTTGGGAACCGGTGGGACCCAAGCAAGGACGGTCAAACAAGCTTGGAAGTGATTTTAAGGCTGTCGGTATCGATACAGGACTTTTACTGTATTGATATCGGAGTGATCATATGCGAACAGAATGTCTGGGTATCGATACAGGACTTTTCCTATATCGATACCGAGGGCTTTAAAGGCAGCAGTCAACTGTGCCACGTGGTTTGACTTCGGGGAGGATATAAATACTCCATTTTTACTCTTAACTAGGGTTTGAAACTTTGTTTAGTTTTTGCTTCCAAGTAGTAGCCATCTTTTCCTCTGGAGATTCTACTTTCCGGAGATCTTTGCATTAAAGTTTTGGTGTTTAGTTCGCAGATTCAGACGTTGTTTCGGTAACTTTCTGTTTTATTTTCATTTAATCTTCGTTCGCGGGAGTTTGTCCGCGCTTTGTTTTCGGATCTTTGCTTTAATTCATATTCAATTATAAAAGCATGCGTTATTTTAGAATCTTGTTATTCGTTCAATTTAATATGAGTGAGTAGTTCATTAGGTATGGTCGCGGGATGATTAACACGTCGTGGCTTGGTCCGGGTTTATTTCTGCTCCTATTTCCAGAATCAACAAGTGAAAAAGCAATTTTAGGTTATTAAAGAGCTTCCATTAGACGTATCTGGGCATTGTCGGAGCCCATGTAACGCGGGGAACGGGGGACCAAAACTCGTTCTTCGTTGTACATGGGAAACGGCAACCGCGAGGATTCGCATCTTTCGGGTTACCTTTTTCTCTCTAAAATCAACCGTTTGTAGAACACCAACAGAGCAGAACTGTCCAAACCTGGTCACTGGTGTTATGAACTCTACGACCGTACTTGCTTTTAAGTAGTTGAAATTAAACAAATTGTTTTAATCTAGTTTAGTTAATTTTCCCATCTAACCACAAAGGGTGGCTACCTAAGAGCCGTGTTAAACATTACAATCTGAGTCTTTAGTACACATTTCACGCCTTCTCTGTGGATTCGATTCCAGTCTTACCGAGTATTATGCTACACCGGTCTCAGCCCTACGCTTGGGGCAACCCACTAATTTAGGTCTAGGATTTCGGTCAAGCATTTTTGGCGCCGTTGCCGGGGAAGGTAGAGGTGTTAAAAATTCGGGTCGTTAGTGTCTTTTAAATCTTAGTTTTAATTTACTCGTTTTTAGGAAAAAAATAATAATAATAATAATAATAATAACATTAGGAAAATTTTTAGTTGATAATTTTTTTATAGAATCGAGTCAAAATAGGTAAAAATAGTCAACTCCCACAAAAACCTGACCCTCTCTATTATCGCGATCGTACTAATCGTCTGGTTAGGATTGAGCAGGGGTCGAGTCCGTTGGGATTGTCTAATTCATCGTCTAAGTCAGTAGGAGTCCAGCGTAAATCGTCTGTAGGTCAACCTGAATCCATTCCCATTGATGACTTGTTCATAGAATTCCCCAATCCATTGTTCGTCTTAGAGAGTTAACCACCGATGGCGGAACAGAGAACTATGCGCGACTATATGCATCCCGCGAGGACCACCCCTCGTGGCCCAATAGTTCTGCCAACCGAGATTGTGGAGGCACGCAACGCTTTCACAGTGAAACAGGGAACCCATAATGCTCTTCCTCTCTTTTATGGGAGGAAAAATGAGGATCCATATGAGCATGTCCGCCACTTTGAGGGGTTGGTGCGCACCCTAGCCACTGCTACCCAGTGGGAGAACGCTTGTCTTAAGCTTTTCCCCGCTTCTCTGAAAGATACTGCGGATAATTGGCTCCGAATGCAAAAGGAGCAGTCACTCACGACATGGGCAGCTGTTAGGGAGTTATTCTATAGGAAATATTTCTCTGAGAGTAAGTCGCAGCACCTGACTCACCAAATCCAATTGTTTAGACAAAAAGAGGGCGAGTCATTTTTGAGGTGTTGGGAGAGGTTTAAGGAACTGTTGTTGGCTCTTCCCCACCACGGGTATGAGAAACATCAGTTAGTGACATTTTTCTAGCTGGGCCTAAACATTGCGACGGCCCAGCAGATTGAGTACCTACATAGAGAGGGTGATTTCTTAGATGAGGCCCCAGATGAGGCATGGGATTTCCTAGAGGAGTTGGCCGAAAAACATCGAAGTTGGGAACCTTCTGACCTCACTGACAGGGCCATAGCTGCACAAGGACCCAGTGGGTCTGGTATTTTTCCCCTTAGTGTGAGAGAGCACACTATCCAGTCTCAGCTGGATAAATTGTCTAAACAGATGGAGGACTTGCGGCTGAAGCAAGTCCAACAGGTGAATGAGTTGAGAGTTGAGGAGGTGTGTGCGCTTTGCGAGTGTCCGAGGCATGCAGTGACTGCCTGCCCTGCTTTCCCGATGGTTAAGGAAGCATACCAGAGCAACCAAGCTGAGGTGAATGCGGTGAACCAACGTTGGGATCCGTTCTCAAACACTTATAATCCGGGCTGGGCTCATCACCCATACGAAGTTGAGAGATCCTAAAGTGCGGTGCCACCCCGGGCACCACCCAAAGAGCGAGATGCAACCATATCGGCCTCCTCAAGGCCAAACACCCCAATACTGTTATCCTAGTCAGAACCAGCTGGGGTTCAGTCCTTCATTCTCTGGACCACCCCCAGGCATAAATCATCCTCCTAGGGATCGACAGACTGATGAGATGTTGAAGGCTCTCATGCAGTCTCAACTGAGTTTTACTGAACAGACTAAGCAAGCCATTGGGGACATTAGGTCCCAATTGACTCAGTTGACGGCAGTAGTTGGGCAGACCCAATAGAAGAGGGGAAGATTTCCCTCTCAACCTCACACCAATGCTGTTGGCACTAATTTTTTGAGTGATGGTTCAGGCCCTAGTAGTTCGAACCCCAGTTCGGAGGAGGCAAAAGCGATCACCACTCTCAGAAGTGGGAAGGTGATTGATAAGACGACCCCTCCGAAGCAAAAACCGGTCCCACCTCCGGAGCCGGTGGCTGCACCAGCAGTTACCCCTGCTGTGGGGAAGTGTACTGAGGAAGAGAGAGAGTCGGAGTCACCTGAGGTAGTGGTGCCCACACTTGCAGCCCCCACAACTCTGTTGCCACCTGTTGCACCATATCCACATCACTTGGTGGCAAAACCAAACGTCAATGTGAACTTCCAGATTCTTGAGCTGTTCAAGAAGGTTCAGTTTCTTATCTCTTTAATGGAAGCCATTGACACCATCCCTCAGTTTGCTAGTGTGCTAAAAGAGCTTTGCACGTCGAAACGAAGAACTAAAAGTCAGTGCAACGTGTTGCTGACGGAGCAAGTGAGCTCCATTCTCCAAGCTGATATTCCGATTAAGCGGAAAGATCCAGGTTGTCCCACCATTCCCATAGCCATAGCAGGTCAGAGTTTCGATAAGACCTTACTAGATTTGGGAGCAAGTGTCAACTTGCTGCCATACTCGGTTTACTTGAAATTGGGCATAGGTGACCTTAAGGCCACACCGGTCACGCTACAGCTGGCTGACCGGAGTGTGAGAATTCCAAAGGGGGTGGTGGAGGATGTGTTAATCCAGGTGGGGGAGTTTCTGTTCCCCGTAGATTTCATTGTCTTGGACACGTGTCCAATTCCAGAAGTGCTTGAGAAGACTCCCATTATCCTTGGCCGTCCATTTTTGGCCACCTCCAGTACTGTAATGAATTGCAAAACTGGACAAGTCCAATTATCATTCGGGGACTTGAAAATGGAGGTGAATGTTTTCAATGTGGATAGCCGATTAGAGGATGATGAGGAGGTCTATGAGGTGAGTTTGATCGACACGCTAGTGCAAGAGCATGTGGAAAGTATTTTGTACCAGGATCCTTTGGAGATAGCACTAACTGCCGAAGAGGCACTATTTTTAGATTCTCCAGAGGTTGGGAGTTTGATGGAGATGCTATCAATAGAGGATGTATGTGGCGCCGTTTGGGACCCAGTTCTCGAACCACTGGGTGCCCCAGCATCGAAAGCTCTCCCATCATCGATCCAGCCACCGAAACCTGAGTTGAAGCCTCTGCCAGATACGTTGAAATATGCCTTCCTAAAAGGTAATGATACGTTTCCAGTGGTGATCTCCTCCTCCCGGAGGTAGATCAAGAGGTTAAATTACTTGCCCTGCTGAGAGATCATATAGGGGCAATTGGCTGGACGATAGCAAATTTAAAGGGGATTAGTCCTACGGTGTGTACACACCACATTTTTCTAGATGAGGATGTGAGGCCTTCTCGTCAACCTCAGCAACAACTGAACCCCAATATGAAGGAGGTGGTTAGGACGGAGGTGCTTAAGTTGTTGGATACGGGTATCATTTACCCGATTGCCCATAGTGAGTGGGTCAGTCCTATCCAAGTGGTGCCTAAGAAGGCAGGAGTTACCATTGTGAGGAATGAGGAGGGAGAGTTAGTGCCAACCCGTGTGCAGACCGGGTGGCGTGTTTGCATTGACTACCGGAAGCTCAACGCAAGCACCCGGAAGGATCATTTCCCCCTCCCATTTATTGACCAGATTTTAAAGAGAGTTGCGGGTAGAGCATTTTATTGCTTCCTGGATGGATATTTTGGCTACAATCAGATTGAGGTAGCCATGGAGGACCAAGAAAAGACCACATTTATGTGCCCGTATGGTACTTTCGCCTACCGTTGCATGCCTTTTGGCTTGTGCAATGCTCCCGGCACCTTCTCAATGTGTATGATGGGAATTTTTAGCGACATGGTAGAGAAGATTGTGGAGGTATTTGTGGATGATTTTTCAGTTTTTTGGGATTCGTTTGACAGATGTCTCGAGAACTTAGGAAAAGTCTTGACTAGGTGCGAGGAGAAGCGCCTTGTGCTAAATTGGGAGAAGTGCCACTTCATGGTGACCCAAGGAATTGTCTTGGGGCATATTGTCTCATCTAAGGGTATTGAGGTGGACAAGGCGAAAATAGATTTAATTGCGAATCTTCCCACTCCAAAAACTGTCAAGGATGTCCGGTCTTTCCTAGGTCATGCCGGTTTTTACCGGCGATTCATTAAGGACTTCAGCGCCATCTCCCGGCCTTTATGTCAGTTGTTAGCGAAAGACACACCCTTTGTATGGTCCAACGCTTGTGAGGGGGCCTTTCGGTAGTTGAAGCGGAGTCTCACAACTCCGCCTATCGTTCAGCCCCCAGATTGGAGTTTGATTGAGGTCTTTGATTGTTGGGGCATTGATTTCATGGGCCTGTTTCCGGTGTCACATGGTTTTGAGTACATCCTTCTGGCGGTGGACTATGTGTCGAAGTGGGTAGAGGCGATTCCCACTAGGACCAGTGATTCAAAGGTGGTGCTTGAGTTTTTAAAGAGCAATGTGTTATCGCGATTTGGCATGCCACGTTCCATTATCTCGGATCAGGGCACCCACTTTTGCAATCGCTCCTTTGAGGCGTTGATGAGGAAGTATGGCATCTCTCACAAGGTGTCTACAACCAATCACCCTCAGACTAACGGCCAGGCTGAGCTAGCCAATCGAGAGATTAAGGGAATCCTAGAGAAAACAGTGAACCCGAGTAGGAAGGATTGGTCCCTGCAATTGATCGATGCGTTGTGGGCCTACCGCACTGCGTACAAGACCGTATTGGGTGCCTCACCCTATCGGCTTGTTTATGGTAAGGCCTGCCACCTGCCCGCCCATCGAAAGCTCTAGCTGTGTGAGCTTGAGGAGATTAGGAATGATGCATATGAGAGCACTAGCATTTACAAAGCTAAGGTTAAGGCATATCACGATAGGAATATCCAGCGCAAAACCTTTAGTGTTGGGCAGAAAGTTTTACTATATAATTCACGCATTCATTTATTTCCAGGGAAGTTGCGGTCTCGTTGGGATGGGCCGTATGTCGTCCACAAGGTTTACCCGAACGGTTCAATAGATGTCTGTGATCCTAAGGATAATCAGATTTTCAAAGTCAATGGGCAACGTCTTAAACCATTTTTAGAACTAATAGACGTAGGCGAACCTGAGGAGGATTTAGTTGATCCAGTTTACTTTGATGATCTCGTTGTCTAGCCGTTGGGCTATGTTTCTACGGGTAGCTCACGCGTACCGTGCTCTTAACTGAGTGTGGACCCGGCTCCTAGCAATAGGGGTACCCATCATTGACTTGGGTATTGGTAGCTTCGCACGCCGCTATTAAAATAACGATCGTGTGCCCAGCTCCGGTTAGTAAGGGCAAATTGTGTATTTGTTTTTTAAAAAAAAATTCTGGTCCGGTATAACCACCTAATTTCTAGTCTTGAATTTGTGTATCTGGGTTTCTAACAATCTTATTGCCGTGTCTCGGATAGTCATAAAAGACGATTGACTCTGATTTCTTTAAGGAAAAACCTTGAGTAATTTAACCTGTTGAGTCATGACTTACTCGGGATTGTTATGATGACCTGCTCTACACAAATTTAAGTGAGAACATTAGGGAGAAAAGTAGTACCCATACCTTTCACGTGACGGAAGTGGTGGTGTATGTTATTTTTTACTTTTTGGTTTGTTTGTGGTATTCTTTTATATTCGTTATTTCTTGTTGTGGCCCAGCTTCCACTAGCGGGCGGTACTGATGTCATTTTTGCCTAGTAGGTAGTTGGTTCTTCAGTCTTTTGCAGGACGAGCATGCTACCACACTAGCCTTGGTAGTTTGGGCCTCACCGCCGGAGTGAGTGCGGCATTCAGGAGCCTCGAGCAGGGGTGCCACAAAATGTGGTGGTTGTAAGTCCTATAAAGTTTCGATGCGGCTCTGTGTGACTAGCTGTGGGCCTCGTCAGGTCCGAAGGAGCGGATCTTGGGAGCAGTTCTGATGACGAATCGCAACGGTGACAGCAAATTCCCCATACATCGGCCGGGGTCATGATGGTTGGCTGCCATCCGACGGTCCATTTTCTCCCCTTGTTTTTCTATTCTTCTGTTTGTTTTCATGCTCTGAGGACATAGCATGCTTTTAGTTGGGGGGAGGGTGTACTTTGTACATGATCGATTTGCGTTGCTAGGTAGATTTTCGGGGATACAGTTGTTATGCATCTTGTAGATATCATTGAGCAAATGAGATCTAGCTAATTCGTATGCTTGTTTAACTTGGATGCATTCTTATATTTGGCTATCTAATTGAACATGATGCACTATTAAGCATGTGAATGAGTGTCCCCACATTGATAATAGCGTATTCCTGATAGCATTCCCATGTTTTTGGTATTCCCTTCTGCAATCGCATAAAATAGTAGGCTTTTGTTCTGCAATTAAGAAACCGGACTTGTCTTTTATGCATTTGTGAGAGTGAATAACGTGCATAGGAGATGACACAAGGCATTCTTCGCATGATTAAGCCACATACGAGTCCCCTTGACCCATCTTAAACCAGTCCGAGTCAGTTCCCGTGTCTAACTTAAGAAACCGGTGTTTGGTTGGATTGAAGTTGGGGGGGAAGTCAAGCTCCGTGTGTCATGAGTGCCGTACTGTGGGAAAATTTTGTGAGATGATGGGTTTTTAAGGGAGTAATGCGTGAGGGATTTCAATTGGGTGTCATGTTTTGGGAACCAAGATCCATGAACATTAACCTCAGCCATTTCAAAAAAAAAAAAGAAAGAAGAAAAAAAAAATTGTACGCCTCTCGGTATCGATACAATAAAAGTATTGTATCGATACCGGGTGTATCATGGCCGAACAGAATCTATGGGTATCGATACAGGGTTTTTCCTGTATCGATACCGAGCCCTTTATACGCAAAATTTAAGGGTTTGGCCGGTCACTTTCTCACCATTCTCACCTTCTTCTTCAACCTCTTCTCTTCTCTCTCTCTCTAACCCTAACTCACGAAAACTCGTTAGCCAAACCTCCAAACCACCCTCAAACTCCCCCAAATCTCACCCAAACTCCACCAAACTTCACCAAAACCTTCTTTTCCCCTATCTCTACCACATATATCTCTCCAATCCCTTCTGGAATCCCTATTTCTCCATATCTAAAACCCTAAATTTCCAACCCAATTCCCAAACATGGCACCCAGGAAAACTAGTGCTAAGGGCAAGGGAACAACATCCTCTAGTGCGCCTCCAGAGCATGAAGAGGGGGGAAGCCCAGTTGAGGCCCGGGGGAGGAGAAGGACCCAGGATCAGATTGCGCGGGATGAACAGGAGGCATGGGAGGGTTCTATTGAGAAGCGGGGGTGTCAGAATGGCGCCACATTATCCGGGGCCGGGTTTTAGGCAAAATGACTGACACCATCGCGTGCCATTGTGGAGCAAGGTTTGTCTTTCTAGTTTGAGCCAAATCCTGGGTATAATCTAGAACTTGTTAGGGAGTTTTACAAAAATGTTCAAGTGCCAGAGTCCGGGATGACATTTAGTCCTGGGACTCAGATTACCTCGCGAGTGGCTAGGTTGCCCATCGTGGTCACCCCCGATATTATCACTGCAAACTTACAGTACAGGAGGCTGACTGGGTCTATTAACTACCCTTGCCCCGCTACAAATTTTGATTCGAATGTGGTGAATGAAGCTTTATATGTGAACCGTAGAGATGCTCGTATCCCTCACCGGCCTGGAAAGTTTAGGCCAGCATTTCGATTTTTGAACCAAGTGGTGTGTTATAACATGGACCCGAGAGCGACTGAGAACAAACCTTTTGAAAGTACTGGGAATTTAATGGCAGCATTTACGGAGTCAGACACTGTTTGTGATTGGGCATTGTTTATATATGCTAAGATTATTGATTTTCATGATGCCCCTACACAGACGAGACTGCCATTTCCGTGTTTGATTACGTCTATTGCTAGACAGTCGGGGTTGACAGGGGCTACGTGGTTTAAAAATGATGTGCTGAGTCCTGGGCCGATTGATAGTACTATTCTCATTAAGAGCATAGCCCAGTCTCGTGGTGGTAAGGGTGGAGTCTTTTTGACTACCGAACCTCCCCCCAGTGCACCCACCACTTCTTGGCTTCAGAAGATCTTTTGTCAGGGGGTTGCCACCATTGGTCGTGAGAAAATTAAGAGGGAGGTCACGGCGGTGCATGGACTCGGTGACAAATAGACCCTGAGGCGGGGTGGGCGGCAATTCGGGTTGAGGGTTCGACTTCGGCTCCATATGTTCCTCTGCAGTTGCCCGAGTTGGAGGTCAGTGATGACTTCGCTGATGATGCAGGCGAGGATGAGTAAGATTGAGATGAGACACTTGTGGTGCATGGAGCTGACTTCTGGATAGGTAGTTGTGATAGTTGGAGGTGTTATTTTATGTTAGTAGTTGTTATTTTATGTGAGACTTGTTTTTGTTTTTCATTTGGGGTTTGTAATATAACTTGCATGGATTATGTTTTTCTTTTGTGGATTTGGTTTGGGTGGCGCCAATGGGCGCATTGACAGGTAGTAGACATGACAGGTGCGGCCAGTTGGGTAGTTAACCTTGAGCTTCGATAGGCCGGCACCTGATTTTTGCAGTTCCTTTTCTTGTTCTACCATGGTCATTACAATCCAAAAAGTCCTTACTAGATCTTGTGTACGTGTTTTACTCTCACTTATGTATGATTGATGATGATGTTTCTTATTTTGTGGAATCATATTTGGAAATGCGTTTATTCTTGCTGAGAGTTGATCTTGATTGGCATGTGGCGACCAGTTGTTCGGTTCCACGCAGTTCGCCAAGCACTTATATGGGATGTTGAGTGTTCTAGTGAGTGAGTGTAAGGCGATTATGATGTGGGGGTGTTCATTTTAACATGTGGAATAATGCTATTTGTGTTCACTTTTTTGTCAAGGCATGCATGCAGTTGAGTTACAGGCATATTGGGAGGTGAATATCTTGTGCTGTGATTAACTGGTTCTACAGGTGACATAACCATTGTACCCCCGTTGGTGTTTTCTATTTTGTTTGCTTTCTGATTTTATTTCGTTAGTTCCTAGGGACTAGCAACGCTCAAGTTGGGGGGTGTGATAGGCGCACAATGTCATAGATATAAGAGCCTAAGTAGGGCGAATTAGCGCGTTAGAGGCACGATTTATTCCATTTTCCACTTGATGCGGTGTGTCTTTGGTTTTCCTTGTGTTTGTTTATTTTGTAGGGAACAGGTTGGGAAGAGCGTCAAAAGTGGACACATGGCGGCTGGTCATGTTGGGAACCGGTGGGACCCAAGCAAGGACGGTCAAACAAGCTTGGAAGTGATTTTAAGGCTGTCGGTATCGATACAGGACTTTTACTGTATCGATACCAGAGTGATCATATGCGAATAGAATGTCTGGGTATCGATACAGGACTTTTCCTGTATCGATACCGAGGGCTTTAAAGGCAGCAGTCAACTATGCCACGTGGTTTGACTTCGGGGAGGATATAAATACTCCGTTTTTACTCTTAACTAGGGTTCGAAATTTTGTTTAGTTTTTGCTTCCAAGTAGTAGCCGTCTTTTCCTCTGGAGATTCTACTTTCCGGAGATCTTTGCATTAAAGTTTTGGTGTTTAGTTCGCAGATTCAGACGTTGTTTCGGTAACTTTCTGTTTTATTTTCATTTAATCTTCGTTCGCGGGAGTTTGTCCGCGCTTTGTTTTCGGATCTTTGCTTTAATTCATATTCAATTATAAAAGCATGCGTTATTTTAGAATCTTGTTATTCGTTCAATTTAATATGAGTGAGTAGTTCATTAGGTATGGTCGCGGGGGGTGATTAACGGTAGGCGTGGCTTTGGTAGGGTTTATTTCTGCTCCTATTTCCAGAATCAACAAGTGAAAAAACAATTTTAGGTTATTAAAGAGCTTCCATTAGACGTATCTGGGCATTGTCGGAGCCCATGTAACGCGGGGAACAGGGGACCAAAACTCGTTCTTCGCTGTACATGGGTAAATGGCGACCGAGAGGATTCGCATCTTTTGGGGTACCTTTTTCTCTCTAAAATCAACCGTGTTTAGAACACCAACGGAGCAGAACTGTCTGGACTTGGTCACTGGTGTTATGAACTCTACGACCGTACTTGCTTTTAAGTAGTTGAAATTAAACAAGTTATTTTACTCTAGTTTAGTTCATTTTCCCATCTAACCACAAAGGGTGGCTACCTAAGAGTCGTGTTAAACATTACAATCCGAGTCTTTAGTACGCACTTCATGCCTTCTCTGTGGATTCGATTCCGGTCTTACCAGGTATTATGCTACACCAGTCTCAGCCCTATGCTTGGGGCAACCCACTAATTTAGGTCTAGGATTTCGGTCAAGCACATGGAAGAACCGAATTCGCTTAATATATGGAAGAACCTTTGTCCCGCTAAGATTGAAATCTTTGCCTAGCTTGGTTTGCAAAACAAAATTGCCTCCAAATCTACTCTCTCCAGATTTAATATCATCTCCATTAGCCAAGACCTCTGTCCCTTATGCCTATCACCCGGCGAATCCCCACAACATTTCCTTTTGCTCTGCAATTTTGCCTAGAACGTCTAGTCAGGGATACTCAGATGGTGGCACATATCTTAGGTCTGTCCCTCAAACTTGTCATCCCTCTCCCCATTTTGGTTCTCTGCAATCCTTAAGAAACTGGAAAAGAAATGTTGGATTTGCTACTTCTTCTCCATCATTTGGTCAATTTGGAAATCGAGAAATGACCCCATCTTCAACAACAAGGCTTTGTTCAGATAGCTTTTAAGAAGCTTTTAGAAAACAAGCCCCTTCAAACAAGTTTAAAAAATGGACTTTTCCAATCAGTCTTTCTCTCCCCAAGTTTACACCTAAACAGGCTCTTGACTTCTTTTTGACAGACAAAACTGGGCAATGGGCCCCTTAGAGCAAAACCCACACATTGCTCTCTCTATGCAAAACCGAGAAAACCAGTACCCACATACTACTTTAACCGACATCTACGCATTCTAGTTCACAATTTTAACCGACAAAACTGGGACCCACATACTACTTTTTTAGTCCAAAACCGATCACAAATGTTAATTTTGAGAACAAAAAATTACACTTGAGTTCAGATCCGAATAAAGCCAAGGTCTCTACCTGGGAAGAATGTGCTGAATTGGCCAAAATTAGGGTTGTTCTCTGGATCAAACATCTAAATAAATTGAATTCCTATTTTATGGAAGACTTTATCGAGAATTCCAATGCCATGAGATGCATAAAAATTTAGCTCTGCATCGAGCTCCTTCGTTGTTCCCCTTGTTTTTCATTTATATATATATATATATATATATATATATATATATATATATATGAGTCCCGATCTAGTCCAGGATCCCTAAGTCCGGAACTCATACTTCCGGATCAAATTTTCATGATCCAAACTGTCCAATATGTTCAAAAGGTGTTTTTAAGAGTCCACATGAGAAATCATCAAAAACAATATCGGGAAGGGCTTGATCCAAACAGTTTTTTGCAAAACTGTAAATGTACAATTTTTGTGAAAAACTACTTGGATCAAGCCCTTCCCGGTATTGTTTTGCAGATTTCCCATGTAAACCTTGGAAAACACTTTTTGAACGCATTGAACGGCTCGGATCATGCAAAAACATCTTTTAAAACCTTCAAAACACCCAAAAACCTTTAATCCGGGATCCTTAACTGGATCACCGGTAATATATATATATACATATATATAACAAATATCCCATAAGGGCTATCTTACACTCTATGGTGCGGGATTTTTCGTTCAGGATCTAATTTTGACGATCCGAGCCGTTAGATGTGTTTAAAACGTGTTTTGAAGATTTGCCGCAAGGATTCGTCTAGAAAAAATGCCTGGAAGGGCTTGATCCGAGTCATTTCTTCTTTAGCTCTTGGGATTCAATTTTCTATTGAACCTTTTTCCCCTCAATGTACACTTATCGAGTTTTAATATATCTCCTTTGTTGCGATAAAAAAAAATGCTCTTCAAAACTGCATTGTGTCTAAGGAGTTCTTGTTTCTATGCCATATCACAACAGATCAAGCCTATCCTCATTACCATAATCCCATTGAAAATCACATCCATATTCTTCGTTTCTGTCCTTTGGCGCATTCTTTAGACATCCAAATCAAATTTTCGTCATTCATTTGTTGAGTTTCTTCCTAATATTTTGATAGAATGGATCGAAAAAGTAGATTGCTTCATGCTTGCCTCGCAAAAACATATCCTTAAGGATCCTTACGAGAAATATTAATGCAAATTTATGTTTTTGTCATAAATTCACTGTAAACGTATTTACTTAAAAATCATATGTCCTACAAACAAAGAGTTGCATATACAAACTAGAATGAAAATAAAATTAGTCTCAACCTTCTTGGTGTTCTTATAATAGTTTATACATCCATGCGAGATTTTTTCATAACACATGCAAAAAGGGTTGCGAAACAAATCAAGCTACTCGGGAGTTTGGCTTTAATGTTGTACTGTGATTCGTGTTTGACAATTCGTCAAGAAAAAGAAATCGTTAGCTATGTCTTTGAAACTCAAATTAGCAAGTTTTGTCAAACAGAAGTGACGTTCATTTTATAACATGGAATTTTGGTAAAATCAATTTGAATTTTGGGAAATAAAATCTATTCAAAATTAATATTTTGTACGCCAGTAGCTTTCTTTCAATTTCATACGTAAAATTGATTTTTTGATTTGGAATAAATATCATGAAAGGCCCTATCATCTAACATGAAAATAGTAGCTACGTACAAAAACAACTAGGATTTTTTTATAGGCATCTGACAACAAAAGTTATCCGACATTGCCATGAAATTATAGTTAATTAAGACTACAGTAATCATAAGCTAGACACTCTGGCCGGCAAAACAAAAGATTATACATGTGTCTTTTCTTTTTGCTAGATGTAAATAATTAGTATACATGCTGTGTGTGTATGTGTGTACGTTAGAGTGTTTGCATAATTGCATGTGTATTCAAGGCCGACTCTAGGTATAAGCCCTTGTGGGCCTCCTGTTTTTGGCCCAATATTAGGGCTTGCAGATTGTAAGTTCTATTAATATATTATGTATGCCCATTGGCTTGTGAACAAGGTTGATGTGGTTTAGTGGCAACATCTCCTATGTTGTAACTGTTAGGTCTTGTGTTTGACAGTCCCTATCTTAAATTTTTGCGCAAATATAAGTCAAACTTTTATAAAAAAAAAAAATATCCTAAACTACTGCTAGTGGTAAGAATTGAACATGCGACCTTGGAGTCGCAATGTTACTCAAACCAAATCACCGTTGCAATAACCTTTAGGTCTTGTGTTCGACACTCCCAATCTTTAGTTTTTGCACTAATATAAGTTGAACTTTTACAACAAAAAAATATCCCAAAATACCGCCAACGGTAAGAATTGAACACGTGAACATGGAGTCACGATGTTACTCAAACCAAATCACCACTGCAGTAACCGTTAGGTCATGTGTATGACACTCCCTATCTTCAGTTTTTGCGCTAATATAAGTCAAACTTTTACAAAAGAACACATGACCTTGGAGTCGCGATGGTACTCTAACCAAATCACCACTACAGCACATGGCCTCATTGAACCCAATTTCTAATAACTAATATATATATATACAAAAGCTTACAAGCCCCGTTTTCAAAACTCGCTTAGGGCCCCGAAAAAATCAGGGCCGGCCCTGTGTTTGTTGCGTATACTTTTCTAGAGATGGAGTGAACATATATGTATGTTTTTTACTCAGATAATTAAACTTCTCAAAACGAATCCCAACATGCTGAAGAAGTTGATGAAGTACTGCTTCTCCAACTTCCCTAGTAGCACCGCTAAAGCCAGGAGTTAAAAAAAAAAGTATGTGAAATTGTTTTTTCTTTGTTAACTAAAACAGCCGTACTTATTTCTTGACTAAAAAATAACTCAAAGAACAGTAATTTTGAATTTTTACTAGATTAAATATTCAAAAAATTATTATACTCATTACAAGTAGAAAAATATACTTTCTAGGTGAGGCTGAAGGACCGTCGGCGGACTAGATATGGTGCCGCTTTTATTAGACATTAACTTACTGATTAGTAGAGTTTGACAACTTGAAATTTATTTATTCTTTTTCAAAAAGAAAAAGCCGGCCTTGATGGAATTTTTTCAATATATATATGTTGAAGAAGTTGATGAAGTACTGCTCCTCCAACTTCCCTAGTAGCACCGCTAAAGCAAGTAGTTAAAAAAAAAAGTATGTGAAATTGTTTTTTTCTTTGTTAACTAAAACACCCGTACTTATTTCTTGACTAAAAAATAACTCAAAGGACAGTAATTTTGAATTTTTACTAGATTAAATATTCAAAAAATTATTATACTCATTACAAGTGGAAAAATATACTTTCTAGGTGAGGTTGGAGGACCGTCGGCGGACTATATATGGTGCCGCCCTTATTAGACATTAACTTATTGATTAGCACAGTTTGACAACTTAAAATTTATTTATTCTTTTTCAAAACGAAAAAGCCGGCGGAATTTTTTCAAAAGATCTTTATGTATAATTCGAATGGAATTGTTAAAATCTTTTAGTATCTCTAGTTTGATGCTTCATTTGCATCCCTTTCTTGATGTACCCGTTATTGAATTTTAAAAAAAAATCTTTTTTCCATCTAAAAAAATTGGAACGTACGTTACTCAAACCCTCAGGATTTTCCATCTATAAATACGCATCAATGCGGCAAGGGATTTACACATCTCTCTCAGCACCAAACTCAACTAATAAACCATGTCTTCCTCAAGAGTTTTCTCCTCTCTCTATCTCCTCCTCTCAGTCTCTCTCCTCCTCCAACTCTCCGTCGCACTCAACCCTCTCACCTATGATTGCAACACCACAAGTTTTACTCCCAATAGCACTTACAACGAGAACTTGAACACCCTCCTGAGTCAACTCAACTCCACAACCCCACTGACCGGGTCTGGTAATGGCTCGCTAGGCCAAAGCCCCGATCAAGTCTACGGCCTGGCTTTCTGCCGAGGTGACATCAATAGCACAGTTTGCCAAGCCTGTATTACCTCGGCAGCCATTGAGATTCAACAATATTGCCCATATAAAGAGGAAGCAATCATATGGTACGAGTTTTGTCAGCTCAAATACTCCAACCTCAATTTCTTTGGCCAAATCGATTACAGGGAAGCATTTTACGACCCATTTTTCAGCAATGTGAGCGACCCGGTTTCTTTCAACACAACGGTCATAACGTTGTTGAACGCGGTGGAGGGAGTAGCTATCGTTAGCCCAAAATTTTTTGCTAACGGGACATTGGGAGCTGGGAATTCGACAACGGTTTACGGGTTGGTTCAGTGTACCCCAGATCTTTCTAGCGCAAATTGTAAAACTTGTCTTGATTGGATTATTAGTTTCGTCCCACGCTTATTATACGGGAAATCAGGAGGGATAATCATGACTGGGACTTGTGAGTTACAGTACCACACATACCCTTTTGTGGCTACTTAGAGAAAATTTTCCATGAGTCTAATGAGATGGCACCATTGAATAAGTGTTATAAGGATAAATCACGCTATCCTCTTTTAATATACTAGAATTGTTGCATGTGCTTTTATTTTATTTTATTATATATGTATAAGTGATAAATGAATATCTGTGCGATGATGGGAATCCCCTTTCCTTAAAACTAGTTGGCGTTGTATTATGCAATTGAAGTGATCTGGATCTACTTTTCCATTGAGTTGTGCACTTAGATTGTCCCCAATGGCATACTCAAATTATGGCATTTGGATACTAAAAAAAAACTCACAATGGCATTTAGATAAATATTCAAAGTTAGCAACATTTTTTTATAATAAATACTTAAATTTGGCATTTGCATACTCAAAACTACTAACATTTTCTCAATAATCAAACTTGGATACTCAAAACTCTCAAGATTTTTCCTTCTTTTGATTATCAACAAAAATGAATCATTGTAGAGCTTCACATTACTAACTTAGAAATCCATTAAATGAATACTCAAAAGGTGATGTGACAACATTTGAGTATGTCATTGGTGATGCTCTTAGAAGATGATGCAATTTAAGAAAATCTCTCTCTCTCTCTCTCTCTCTCTCTCTCTCTCTCTCTCTCTCTCTCTCTCTCACACACACACACACACACACATGGACCTCCTTAAAAAAAAATCCCTCATCCATAAGGTACTCAATATGTCATTTTTCTTCTACTCCTATATGTTTTGTCTATATAGATCTTTCCTCCTATATAAAGTATGTATGTCACCATCGGATCGAATTTGGATGTAGAATTTATAACTTCTCTTGGTGTGTGTATTCAGGATTGTAATGAATTTCATTAATTGATATATAAGATTAGGGAAGTTACTGCATCACCAACATCGATGTCGTGCCCGGGATTTTGACCATGGGTGTTTTGGAAAATGATTTGTGGTCAAGGGATCCAAGTGATATTCAAGCGACGTAGTTTTCAATGGTTATGACAAAAATGTGAGAAATGTCTTTGTCTCAAATTTGATAGCACTTTCAAGAGAAGGGTGCGATCTAAGGGTATCTCCAATGGTTATAACAAAAATGTGGTGTTATATGACACAAAATTGTAAGAAGTGGGTTCCATTTTTGTGTTATTATGACAAAATGTGTTGTTAAACTAAGAAGTGTTGTAGTGGTGTTGTTAAAATGTAAAAAAATTACACATGCATTATAAATACAAATAAAGGTGGGACCCAAATTTCTACCTTTTTCACCCTTTTCGTCTCCTCTCTCTCTCTCTCTCTCTCTCTCTCTCTCTCTCTCTCTCTCTCTCTCTCTCTCTCTCTCGGTCCGATATCCTCTTTCTTTCTCTCTCTTACTTTGGCCCTACGTCTACCCTCTCTCCTCCCTTTCAATGTTTTCTTTCGTTTTTTTATTGCAGGCCCTAGTTAAACAAACATTTACCATAGCATCACAGTCATTTACCTGCCTATTTTGCCACCATTTTTTTCTGACCATAACTTTTCTCTGATTATACCATTGGGTGCAAACAAAGAGAAAATGTTAACTTCCTGACCTTATTTCTTACACAAATCAGAGCTTAACTACAGTATTGGAGATGCCCTAATCTCTCCAATTGAGATGGTCCATAACGACCATTGCTCATTAATTAGGGGTTGGTTTGGGCGAATTGAGAAAATTGGTTTTTTGAGTTTTGTCCTTAATCAAAAAAAAATTGCATTTGTTGGTTTTTGGTCGATTTTTTGTGGTTTCTTGGCTTGTCTCGACGAGCGGAATTTAAAAAATATAAAATTATTAGCCAAACTTAAAGTTTCTTGAATAAAGACGAAAAATAATCCCAAAAACCAGGTTTTTTGAGTTTTGTCCTTATTCAAAAAAAAAAATGCATTTGTTAGTTTTTGGTTGATTTTTTGTGGTTTCTTAGCTTATTTCGACAAGAGGAATCTAAAAAGTATAAAATTATTAGCCAAATTTAAAGTTTTGTGAATAAAGACGAAAAATAATCCAAAAATTGCAAAAAAAAAAAAATTGAATAAGGACAAAATCAAAAAACCAATTTTTTCAATTCACCCAAACCAACCCTAGATCATGTGCACTACCCTTTTGTGGCTTCTTAGAGAAAATTTTCCATGGGTCTAATGAGATGGTACCATTGAATAAGTGTTATGGAAACACTGACCACTTGAGGTTGAGTAATAAGGATAAATCACGCCATCCTCTTTTAATACACTAGAATTGTCGCATGTGTTTTTTATTTTATTTTTTATTTTATATATATGTATAAGTGATAAATGAATATCTGTGTGATGATGGGAATCCCCTTTCTTAAATCTAGTTGGCGCTGTATTATGCAATTGAAGTGATCTGGATCTACTTTTCCATAGAGTTGTGCACTTAGATTGTCCCCAATGGCATACTCAAATTATGGCATTTGGATACTCAAAAAAGGTTCACAATGATATTTGGATAAATATTCAAAGTTAGCAACATTGTTTTATAATAAATACTTAAATTTTGGCATTTGGATACTCAAAACTCCCAAGATTTTTCCTTCTTTTGATTATCGACAGAAATGAATCTTTGTAGAGCATCACATTAATAACTTAGAAATCCATTAAATGAATACTCAAAAGGTGATGTAGCAACATTTGAGTATTTACATTTGAGTATGTCATTGGTGATACTCTTAGAAGATGATGCAATTTAAGAAAATCTCTCTCTCTCTCTCTCTCTCTCTCTCTCTCTCTCTCTCTCACATGGACCTCCTTACAAAAAAATCCCTCCTTATCCATAAGGTACTCAATATGTCATTTTTCTTTTACTCCTATATGTTTTGTCTATATAGATCTTTCCTCCTATATAAAGTATGTATGTCACCATCGGATCGAATTTGGATGTAGAATTTATAACTTCTCTTGGTGTGTGTATTCAGGATTGTAATGAATTTCATTGATTGATATATAAGATTAGGGAAGTTACTGCATCACCAACATCGATGTTGCACCTGGGATTTTGACCATGGGTGTTTCGGAAAACGATTTGTGGTCAAGGGATCTAAGTGATATTCAAGCGACGTAGTTTTCTAAATTCGTGAGTTTTACAGCAGCGATTGAGCCAGTAATAACTCGAAATTTCGTAAATAAAAATTTTGATTTATTAATTCGAGTATTTAAATTTTAATATCACAAATTAAAATAATTTATTATTTAGTTTAATTAATTCAAATAAAAAATCGTTTATTTCGTTTTATTAATTTTCCGCGCTGTAAATCAATGCATGCACACTGCGTATTACACCGTATCGCGTCCGGAAAGCCCTACAAATTCTCCAACTCTTATTTTGTCTCCTTATAGCTAACACCACCTCATTAATTGCCTATTTTAGACCTATTTCTAATTTTGGAAACCTAATTAGACATATGTCTAATTTTGACTTTTACTTTTCAAAGTTGACTTTGACTACACTTTTACTATATGCTATTTTGGATTTTATTGAGTTAATGAGAGGGAGAGGGGTCGTTTGGGAGTTAAAAAGGGGAGGAAAATTACTTCCCTTGCCATATAATTTTACGGGCGTGTATCCGTACGCAAGTTCGCACACATTTCGGCGCTGTTTTTCTTCTAAATTCCTAAGCATTAGACGTTTCGGATTCTCCTAATTGTTATGAAGATTACCTAGGGATTTCCAAACACCCTTATTTATTTCCTTAAAATTAGTAGCTCATTTATTTTCGTGGTACACTAGTTTGTATTTTTCGTGCACAAAATCAACTTTACGGGGTATTTTTCGTCCGGACGGAGGAGAACTTATCCCCTAATAAATGAGAGTCACTTTTTATCCTATTAGTAATAGCTACATAATGCTATAAATAGTTGACCATGGGTTTGCTTTTACTAAAGTTATGTGCATATATATGTATGTATATTTTTTACACCCCAAGACTAGTTTCGTGTGTATGACGAGTACCCAAAACTTCCCATAATAAGTTGTGTATTCCCTAACCCAATGAATCTAGATACTATACGTCATTTCCTACGAACCTACGAACCCATTTTACTTGGACAAAATCTGGCAAGTTGACTTTATCCTAAAACTAGCCTAAAAGCCTACATTTTTACTTTTACAAAAAGGTTTTTTTGGACACTTGTGGGGAGGGGAGAAGGCTGGTTATTTTGGCGGTAGGGTGTACCCATTGTTTTGCCTATAAATAGCAATGATTCTTCATTTGGAAAGGCACATCAAAATCCTATCTTCCACCACCTTTGTAGATCTTCATGTGTTTTTGAGAAATTCGAAGTGTTCTTCGTGAAACTCATCCTCCAACCACAACACTCCACCACCCCCAACCACCATGATATCTTAGAAAGTAGAGAAAGTTAGTTAGAAGGCGTTCGAGTGGAAGTCGACTAGCCGTTACGCCGCCGGAATCCAACTAGCTTATTGGCTTCCGACTAATCATCAGAATTAAGGTAGATACTTTATGTTAACCCTAAATTAGTATTTTTTTAGTCCATTTTAAATATGTGATAAGCACACAAATATGTAAATATTAGTGGGCTTAAGTCCTCAAGTTTATTTTAATATTATGTTTATTATTAATTTTTATAAGATATTGCACGTAAGGTTTGTTTTGAGTGATTCAAGAGAAAACGGGATAAAAATGGTGCATTTGATGCTGTGCGGAGGTGTGACGTGCCACATTGGATAATTTTCCAAGGCAATAACTCCACCAAGGAAAAAAATGCAAATGAGGAAAAGAAAGTCAGGAAGTTGGTGGACAGCAGTGGAAGTAATAAATGGAAACAAATATCGCGGAGTCCGGATGATATTTTGTTTTGCCCCACGAAACACGTGTCAACCACAAAAATTACAAGATTTATACCGTTTTATTCCCGGAATTAAAATAAGAAATTTGATTCTTCCGGCACTCGAATCGGACACCGTTTTGAACATCAGTCGAGAGCATCGCGAACCCGGTCAGTGCAAGTATCACAAATCAGTGGCTCTTTCCCGTAGCTTTTGTTAGTTTTTTTTCTTTGACTTTTTCTTACTTTTCTACCTCTGTCTCTTTCTTTTGCCTGTATAAGGTATGTAGTACTTTATAACAAGAGGATAGTAGATTGAGAACACATTTTCGAGTAGTAAAATTAGCAGTCTTTTTGTCTCTTATTCTTATTGTTCTGTCTTTCTCCTTTCTGTCTCACTTTCCTGCCAAGAAGCCGAGAGCTTCTTTCTTCGGCTTTTCCATTCCCCAGTGTATTTTCAATTTAAGCTTGTATTAAGTTAAAATAATTGTTGTTTGCAGCTCTTTAATTTTAGTTCCAACTTCAGTCTTATATTTCCAGTCTAATTCAATTCTTAGTGTAACTTCGCTTAATCAAAAGATTGAAGTTTGGTTGTGAGTATGCGCATAAAACTACTCCTACATTTCTCACACCAAACCCGAATCTAAGATTAGTCTTACTTGTGGATTCCTTTGAGATTGAAAGGAGGAAACCTTTGGTCTACCCTCCTATACACATCTCATCGGTACATTCTTAAGACCGATCTTTTTAATCAGTTAAAAAAAGCCGTAATGTTTAGTATAATTTTTAGCTTTTCCTTGGTGAGTTCTTCGTCAATGGAGGAGTAGTCATAGACTTGGCCTAGGGTGATCACCACCCAAGTGGCCTAAGTGGATTCGTGATTCTCACACATGTGCTAACAAAGTTTGTTTGTGACTAATCCAGGCTCGTAGCTATTGATTTAAAACTCAAGGTTGTTAAGTTTTTGATTTTGCGTCAACAATAAAATCGGCACGCATAATTCTTAAATCGATGTCATTTTGAGGGTTTAACAAATTTTCGAGCAAGCCTTGATTAAATCAAACACCGAAAAAAATAGAATTTTATTAAATCATCATTCGAGAGAGCGCACAAATACCGTGTGGCTCAATCGTGTTAAATTGTGAGAATCATGGATCTATTTAGGTTATAGGTGATGTGAACCTTGGCCCGAGCCTTTTAATTTAATTTTAATCAAAGTCATAGTTTCAATTTTAATTTGGTAATTTTCCAGTTTTAAATTCACAAAACAAACGAGAAACAAAATGGTTGGCTACCTACAGCTACAAAACACTATTTAAGATCGATAGGCCACTTCACTCAAAATAACCGTTCTCTGTGGATTCGACCCGGTCTTACCGGTTATTATGCTACCGCCGACCTAGCCCTACGCTTGGGGCGATCATCTACGATACAATCCAAGGTCGCAAGCAATATATCGTTATTATGCTTAAACGTGCTTAATTATAATTAGATGAGATTATGTTGGATGATTAGCGATTTTATGAAAAATTAGACTTTGAAAATCACACGTAGCCGTTACTATGCATGATTTGAAATTTACTTATCAAAATACATAGTTATAATGCCCAATAAACTTTTGAAAAACAAAATGCAACAGTTATAATGCTCGAATGAAAATCAACTTTTCAAAATTATGCAGTTATAATGTCACACTGATTTGTGATAAGTAACCGACTAAAATTTTCTTAAAGCAACTTCAAAATCTTTTGATTATATTTGAACTGTGTGATAAACCAAGGGTAACACCCTTGAGGGTTTGTCAAAGAAAGGAATGGTGACAGTAACTGGATTCGTCCAACCATCTGGCCTGAGACTCTCGGTTATCTCATTTGTCTAAAAAAAGTCACCAATGTGATTTTATACCTGAAATAACACAATTATCGCAAAATGATTTTAAATAGAAGACTTATCGTGAAATGATTTGAAACTGAGAATTTTTATAAAAATTATGGCATGTGCACATTTCACGAGACGATATGACACAACACATTTTTCTGAGAAAATGAACGATTGTTTTCACGACATGAAATAGAGATAAGAATGAAAATGATGATGTAATGAAAATGGAGATGATAATGCCGTTGGAGTCCCGCCCCAGTTCTGCGGGGGGAGAACTTGGTGGTCAAAACTCAACGGAACTATACGGTTGTGCTGTTTGGAGTCCCGCCTCAAATTCTGCGGGGAGAATTTGGTGGTGAAAGCTCAAATAGTACAACACGTAGTGAATGGACTTCATAAACAAACTGGTTGAATTCAGTTATGTGGGTAGTCAGGACTACGTCGTGTATGACACAGAGTGAACGGACCTAATAAACAAACTGGTGGAATTTAGTGATATGGGTAGCCGGGACTTCGAGCGAAAAGGTTGGTGACCATTAGAACGGGATAATAACTTTCGAGTGATGGGAGGTGGATGAAATTTGAAAAAGAATGCTGTTATGAGAAATTGATACTTTAAATAAATTAATTTGACTCCTCGATTCAAAATGATACGAGACATTGATTTTGTAAAGCTGCATTTCAATTTGATTTGACACTGATAATTGGACATGCATGATTTTACTGTAGTATTCTGCCACCTATTATATTGTTCTAGAATTGCTAGTATAAGGTTAGGGTAGAATTATCTATTGAGCGTCCTTGCTCACGGTGTTGCACTCGTGTGACCTTGGTATAATACCACGATGTTGCTTTGCGACTTTGACGTATTATGCCAGACTATAGAGATGAACAAGAGGAGTACTATGACTTGAAGGCCTACAGAGCAGAGCAGAATACCGCTAGGATGGACATCCAAGCAGTGGAGTAGAGAATTCCTAGTCAACCTTGTAGAGATTGAATGTATCAGCAAGGAGATATATGTAATTTCCTTTTGGAATACTATTGTAAACTCGATTTATTATTTATGTAGATCTTTATTAACAAACCCAAATTGTGGAGGCATTATAGAGCCAAAATAAATTTGAAGAAAATAATTAGAAGAAGAAAACTAATATTCTGTCTGAAAATGAAAATAGATTTTATTGCATAAGACGTTTACAGTTGTGACTGATATTCTAAGTGATATTCAAGCGATGTGGTTTTGTAAAAACACGAGTTTTACAGTTGTGACGAAGCCAGAATAAATTTGAAGAAAATAATTAAAAGAAGAAAACTAATATTCTGTCTGAAAATGAAAATACATTTTATTGCATGAGATGTTTACAATGCGAAAGGGGAAATATGTACAAAAATATAATTTGGACCGAGCATGGCCTCAAGGTTGCCCATGTATCTCCAATCATAGGAGAATTCAGTCGCTACGTAGTTAGGGATGGCGATTCTCCCAAACCCAATGGATGCCCGCCCCGCTCTGCCTATTTGGAGGCGGATATTACTCAATTTTTCATCCAATAGGAGCGGGTATGGCACAACTTGAAGAATCCCCAGTTGAAAACGAGGCAGGTATAATTTTGTAATATCCACCTCCGAATACCCATACCTACCCCTATTTCCAATTGTATGTGCGTGTATATATTTTTTTTACGAATGTATGTCTCTATGTGGGCATTAGGGGCCTGTTCTGTTGACACAAAATTTAACACAACTTTTGACACTCCATCTCAGCCATTGAAACCAATGGCTAAGATTAGAACTTCGGATGTTGTACTCAACGTGTCTCTATCTCACTCTAATGTAATCTCTTTCTCTCTCTCCCTCATAACACTCCATCTCTAACGATTCTCCTCTACGGACCCCTCCTCTCTCTCTCTCTCTCTCTCTCTCTCTCCTAATATACTTTCTCTCTAACTCTCTAATCGATCGACTTATAGGATCTTAATGCATTCAGATAATTTAGAAATTTCGTTAAATAAAATACTTCCTTGTAAATTCTATGTTGAATATTGGGTAAGGCCCTTCGATCATATAGATTGCAACCTAAATTCCAAAAATTTCAAGATCTAACCAAAAGGGAGGAATAGGGAAAAACCCAGTGATAGAATTGAGAAATCGAAGAGCAGATAATCGCAAGAGAATTTAGTTGATGTTGGAAAAACCAAAAACCCTAAAAAGAGAAATTGAACATCAGACTTTGAATAGTATTGTAGCAAACCCAAAAGAAATCTTTTTTTTTGGAGGGGGGGGAGAGGGAGGGAGAGAGAGAGAGAGAGATTTGTCAATTGGAAAGAGAATGAAAAGGCATTTTGCTAAGTGTTGAAGAGATTTTGAAGCCACCTGAAAATTCAGTTTTACAACATGCCATACACACATGAATGCTTTTGTTTTTTCCATAGTCAATTAACAAATTGCAAGCATTTTATGGCATCAATTTTCCATTGTTAATTAATAGCTTCCAGTCAATCTAATTAACCTCAGTTCAAAAATCTAATTAACCCAATGGCCTAGTTGATAAATCCATCTAAAAGGTTTCCAGCACCCAACAATCTATGCTCGAGCCATAGATGGGGCTCGCTGGAGGATTTCATCGGTGATGGAAATTGCCATAGTGGGAAGGAAAGCAGGGGTTTGTCCATGATGGCAAAGAAAGGGAGAGATCATGTGTGATAGAGAGGTGATTGAGAGAGAGATTACACCATTGAATTTAATCTCAGCCATTGGTTTCAATGGCTAAGATGGAGTGTCAAATGTTGTGTTAAATTTTGTGTCCACGGAACCAGCCCCATAAATGTATATGCATGTGTGTATATATAAGTATGCATATATGTATAATTTGTGTATATTATTTCGAATTAAAATTATATATATATACACACACACACACACACTAAGTGTTAAAAAAAGTTTAATGATAGTACTTGTTAAAATTTTATATATCTTGGTAGACTATTATTTCTTTGTAACATTCTATTCTATTTTGTTTTAAATGGTTATTTTTGTTATTATAGGACACATAAATTAGATCTTACTAACTACTTCTTCTTCTTCTTTTTTTGGTTCAACAAATTTGGATATAGATTTACCCGAATATACCTGATCTCCAATGGGAGGTGGGTATGGTGGATTGTCCACTATTCATTTTGGGTATGGAGGTGGGGATGGGGATGAAATTTCCAATTGGAGATGGTTTTGGTTTGGAGGGTTCCCCAAACTAGAAACCAATATTTGCCTCCCAGTGCCAAGTGTACCACATGGAAAAGGTTGAATGGCAGGCTGACTCACCATGGTCTAGGGTTGCTGAGCATTTCGGGATGTCTTAACACCAACAAGCTGGGTAGGGTAACCAAAACGCAGCAGCGGGGCTTATCCAACACCGATGCACATGGAATGCAACAAAATTGTTTTCAAAATCCTACAAATATTTTTCAAACTTGGCTCTCTAAATTAATGCATTCTTTGATAATCTTACAAAAACAAATAACCCAAAAAGCTCCAGTTAGGATGGTCGGGCGAGGTCCAGTTAATATCACCATTCTTTCCTTCAATAGCACTAGACATTTTCATTTTGACAAGCTTTTGGGAAGTTCATAAGTGTAAAAATATCAAATTATAGATTAATTTAAGAATCCCTAGCAGAGTTTCCATTTTGTGGACGTCGCCACGCGGGTTTTTATTTTGAAAAGGTTTTAACCTGAGACACCATTTGAAATAATTAAAAATAATGACTCTCGTTCCATTGGTTTAGAAAAAGGATTTAGTCTGAGAAACTAGAGGTTTTTTTGTATTCGGGAGCCAGGTTACAAATGGGAAAGATTTTTAAGGCACCCTACTCACCCAATTAAACATCAGTCTTTAAAATAAATGCAATTAACAAGAATTAACGTAATAATGATAATAAATAAAAAGGAAAATGACGTCACTGCCTCCAAAAAATAGTTTTAAATTTTAGTTTTGAAAGTGTGCCGTGCGGCACAGTTAAAGCAATGTGAAAATTTAGATGAAAAAGCTTGCTTTGGAGATGAAAAAGGATTCAAATGAAGTAAGGAAATGTATCTCCCGAAGATGGCAATATCACATGCCAACGGAAAATGTTGTACAACATTTACCCAAGAGATTGGGTTTTATTAAAACGTTGGTTTATCAAGCCCAAGAGTGGTATGAGGAACCACCTTGGACTTGATCAAAACATCCCTCAAAATGCCAAGGTTTGAAAAACCATTGGCAGCGCAACGAAAGCATACCCCGGGAGTAAACACCTTGACAAGAAAACATCCTTAGTGAACCCTGAGCTTGGCTTGAAAGCGATCAACGAGCCTCCGTTATCAACGTAGCTTTGAATCTGATGGTGAATATGGGAAGAAGGCCTGAAATAGTGCATGGTTTTTGGGATTTTGGTATGGTTTCGGATGGAATTGGATTTTTAGAGGATAGTAGGAGATGGGTTATGGTTTTTTGGATACTTGGAGAGAGTGGTAGGCTTAATAAGAGAGTAGTTGAGATTTTGGCAGAAGTTTGAGAGGACTTCTATGGTTTTTCTCCGTTCTCTTTCACCTTGATCCCATCGTGTATTTATAGCCGCTGAAGGCCGGTTGTACTTCATGTATACTTGATGGATACTCAAAGTATTGTGGGCTATGGATGCTAACCTTTTTCCTGTCCAAGAAATCATGATAAAGGAGGGAAGGGTTTGTCAACAAAGGGAGCTGCTAGAACTCTGTAGAAAATATGATGTGATGCTCGGCAGTTTGGGGGCAAGATCAAATCAGATTGTGTGGCACTCAAATGGTCCCCGGCAATCTGATTTACTATGTTTGACATCTTTGACTTGAAGGTGTTGTTCCAAGATGCTTCCTAGGCACTTCTTTTCATCATCGGGGATTTAAAACGCCCACAAGAGTGAAATTGGGGGTGTCTATAGCAAGCTTATTTGGCTGGTACTTCTGAAAGATCAGAAGCATTTGCATTATTATATACTGTTTTAAGGCTATTGATGATACAAATAAAAGTAGAAAGGCATGATAGCACTCAAACTTTCTTCTAGTACACCAACTATTTTCATCATTCGGGCCTACTAATTATGTTTTGTGTGTTCTGGATGGCTCTCAGTGTTAGGCTTTCACCTATTCTCAAATTATTACATTGTTTGGTTCTTTAATAAGTCTCAAACTCATATTTGGGTGATCATTCATGCTCGAATAAGCCACCAAAGTCCTATTTCATATGATCAAGTGTGTTTAAGTCATATTTTCAACAAACCAAAATCAACGAGAAGCATGCATGGTTGAGAGGGTTTGGCCTTCGAACCCTCCCCTTTGAGTGCTCAAAGCGCTCAAACCCCCAAAAGGGGATCAGATTAGTTTTGTTTCATATTAGTTTGTAGTGTCCTTCTAGGTCATTTTGTTGTTGCTCTTGACATTCTAACATTGTTATTCACTGCTTGATGTTATTGTCAGTTCATATTCGCATGTTATCATCATCCATGTGAGTTCATGAAGCACAAGCATATACCATAGCCTTTTTGTTGTGTTCATCATTGTTAAACGGCTCCCGTTCCCTATTCCCCATTTATTTTCTCAAAGTTGGAACACAAACATCTCACATAATCCCACAAAATACTTAGTAGAGACCGGTCATCGAATTGGGCGAGGGCGTGCCGTAAAACCCTTCCCCCTCGTAACCGAGCTCCCGAACCTAAGATAGTATGGTGATGACGGACTGGTATTTGAACTTTATCCTGAAAATGAGGCACAAGTCAATCGAGTTCGGTTCCTTGGGGACAATCCGTTTAAACCCAGGTGGTGCCTCCGAATCGAAGTTCCTCGAAGAGGCGTCCACAAAAACATAAATAGAATTAAGTGGCAATATAAAGAGAGAAGCTATATGAAAATTTGTTGCTTCTCATTAATTTCAACACCAATGCACCATAAAACCAACTTTTTAAAAACATCAGTTTTGGCAAAATGCTAACTTTGAATGGATGATTGGAAATTGCACTCTTGTTTGATATCTTTAACATGCGTAGTGCTCACCTCCAAAGCCACTAGGTTGAACTATTGAGGAAGCATCAAGTTTTCCATAGTTTCTAGTAAAATTTTGTCAAAGCTATCACATAGTAGTGAATCATTTCAATTTTCACAATAGTTTTGGATACATGTTTTCCTAATGTATGGCTAGGAAGAAAATCAATTAGGAACATTTCTTTAATAATCTTCATTTCTTCATTCGAATTTTAGAATAATTAGTTTCATATTCGATTCTCAATTAAAAGTGGTTCTTAAACTTCCAAAAGTTAAAAATTCTTTTTTTGCCAGGCGGTAGATATTAGGGGGCTTAGTAGGTGTTAAGTGAAAGGGGTTCAAAGTCTCTCCGTAAAATCAAACCCAGACCTCTCCCTTGGAAAACCAAGGGGTACAACCCACCTAAGAAATGTGTAACCGTGATCAAACGAGTTCCCCACCGTTGGGGATGCAAGCTAGCATGTGCAAAGAATATGACTCTTACCTTCCAGTATTGGGAGATTCTGGCTTCAACACATTAGCAACAATAAGCTTAAAACCAACTGAGAAAATTTAGATTTTTTGTTTGGTTTGAAATAAGAACTTCACCAATAAACAAAGGGTATAGAAACACCCCGTAAACAATCAAATAGAAAGGAGCTAAATAACTCAAGCTAGCTCAGTGGGCACAATATGAGTTTTTTCTTTTAAGAAGTCTCCCGTTCCCAGAGGGGAGTAAACCAATAATTAATTCCTTCACAGCTTCTTCACAATATGGTGTACATGAGAACAGAGACTGCATGTACCTGAGGTATTAGTCAGGTGAAATACTAGACACCCTAGCTATCCTAAAAATATAAAATAAAACTCCCAAAATGGAGAGAGCAACACAGAGATCAAAGTACGGGAGAAGACCTTTGGAAGCTGGATTGAACACCCTAAGAGCTTGCTTTGCCAAACTGTTTGTAGCAATGAGAACGCTGCGATGGATTGTAGACATCTAGGGGCAAAGACTGTTTCGATGTGCTCCATGAGAGTGGCTAAGTCAACGCAAAACTCTGAATTTCTAGAAATGACTTCAAAATTGCTTCCTTCATTCTCTTGAAGTCACCTTTGCGGCTTGATGAGAAGTTGCTTGAACTTCTATGGACAATTGGATTCTATATAACTTGCAACCATTTATCCAGGTGATTGAATTTCTTTCAGACATTTTGTTGAACATTTTCTTTGCTGAACCAAAGTTGCCACTTGCCTTGGAAAACATCCATATCAATGCACATCCAATTCCTCACATCCAAAACCAGTCATTTAATAATTGAAAAAAAAAAAAAAGAATCAACACTAAAATAACATCTTGAAGAATGATAGAAAACTTTCCTCTAAATAAAACAACTTTTTGTCGAATTACAGAAACAATGTATTAGAGCTTAGCAATAACACTTAAGATGAAAAACCAAGAACTTTGAAGTCACCAAAATGTTTACACGATTTTGATGAATTAAGACTTAGATAGTGCATTTCAAATGGGTGATATCTACATAACTCAACTAACAAAAAACTAACATTTTGTGTGATGCAAATACAATACAAATGGGCATTTTCTTCGAAACCATTAAATATCAATTAAAAGTTCTGCAATACCTAGAATCTACTACAATTTTTAATTCTCTTGTGCAAATTCAAATCACTAGTTTCAAACAAGTGGAAGCTTTTACCCGCACAAATTACTGAATCAGTTCAAGATTAAGTTCTTACACAATGATTGACATGATCCAAGTCAGATTCAATCAAAGCAAACACTTTTGTCGATTGAGAAAAGAAAAGGGCACATCTAATTTTATGAGCTTCAGAATTAAACAGGATATCAAAGTCTTCTACACTCCTAATCCTAAACCTCAACATCAACACCCGCCATTAAAACCACGTAGTGACTATTAAGGATGATTCTCAAGATTCTAGGAATTGATCTTTGACTTTATTGTCTATCATTGTATTAATTTAGTTACCTTTCTAATACATAATTAGAATAGGAAATAGCCTTGTATTTAGGATCTAAATTGATCATCTTCTTGTATAAATTCAGTCTTTGGTTAATGGAAAATATACAATTGAGATCAAACTTTCTCTTTCACATGGTATCAGAGCTTTATGGCTCCTATGAACCAAACCAAACCCTAGCCATCACTTTTTTCACCACCAGAATCCATGGCAAAGGATGACAAGCAACCCTCTAAAAAATTCGAGTCATCCAAGCTTCAAGCAAGCACATATGATGATCCAAGCAATCCTTTCTTCTCCATCACTTTCGGACCCGGCCCTGTGTCTAGTTTTTATGGCTCAATTGTTGACCCAAGAAAATTATCCCATTTAGAGCCACGCGACGCTCCTGGCTCTCACTACCAAAAACAAGGATGGCTTCATCGATGGCACCATCATGAAGCCACTCACAAATTCAGCGTCCAAAACCAAACAATGGACCCGTTGCAACACTCTGGTCAAAGGATGGATCCTCAATTCAATCTCGCCTAATATTGCATGTCATGTATAATTACAATGCTTACGTGATTTGGAATGAATTGAAAGAGCGGTTTTCCCACACCAACGGTGTGCACCTTTTTCACATCGAGCAGGAAATCATGATTGTGTACAAGGAGACATGAGCGTTGGTGAATAATACACCAAACTCAAGGGTTTGTGGAATTTTCATGATGCGTTGTGTCCTCTTCCGTCTTGTAGTGGTGATACTGCGAAAGGGCTTCACCAATACCAACCTACACAGCAAACCATAAAGTTCCTCATGGGTCTTAATGGAGTCTATGCAGCAACATGTGGGCAAATCTTGCTTATGGAGCCCTACCCACAATGAACAAGGTATTCTCATGAGAAACAAGTGAAGTCAGATCCTCACAGCCATAGGAAAGGCACGAGGAAGTTGTTGCATTTGCTATAAAGGTTGAGTCACGTAATTCTAACACAAATTATTCGCCCAAGAATCCACATCAAATGTGAACGTTGTGATGCCATAGGGCACACTTTTGACACTTACCGAGCGGACCTCAAGTGTGATTACTGTGGTTGGAAAGGTCACACCATCAACATTTGTCAAAAATTGAAGAAGGCTACTTCTAATAACAACAAGGGCAATCAACAGGATAGGAAGAATGCAAGCCCAAGCATTCCTCCCAAGGCTCACCATATTGATTCCCAACCAGCAATCCTGATGCGTCACTACCATCCTATAAGCTCACAGCTGAATAGTACCATAATGTTCTTGCCCTCCTTGATCGCAACAAACCTAGCTACATGGCCAATCAAGTGAGTACTACATCAACAATGAGCAATCTTTCAAGTAGCACAATATGTTCAACTGCTCTTAGTTTAGAAACTTGTTGGATATTTGACACAGGGGCAACCGATCATATGGTCTGTTCTCCAAGCCTTATGACCACCATTGCACCAGTTACTAATCGACATGTGCATTAACCAAATCATGCACTTGCCTGTGTGACACATACAACCACCATACAATTTTTCGATGAACTTGTACTCCATAATGTGCTATGTGTTCCTTCATTCAGATTGAATTTAATCTCAGTGGCCAAGCTTACTAAGACTCCTTTTTGCTATGCCATATTCACTGATGAGGTTTGTTTTGTTCAGGACCAACGTTCGGGGAAGACGATTGGGATGGGAATTGAACACGAAGGGCTCTACTACTTGGATGTTGCGAAGAAAGCTGGGTGTTACTCTGTTTCAGCCACTAATCCAACCTCCTCTCGCCTTTGGCATCAATGCCTTGGCCATCTACCCAATAAAAGCAAGCGTGCCATTTCTTTGTCTACCCAAATTATGCATTTTTGTTCAATTGATGATTGTTCTATTTGTCCCCTTGCTAAACAGGCTCGTAAACCTTTTCCCTTGAGTTCTATTAATACTAAAGCAACATTTGAATTGATCCATGTTGACATTTAGGGGGGCTACCATGTACCAACACTTGGTGGGGCACAATATTTTCTCACAATTGTTGACGATTTCTCGTGTTGCACATGGGTTTATCTTTTACATAATAAATCTAATGCACGTATATTTCTCACTACTTACATTAATCTTGTTGAATCACAATTTGAGTCTCACGTAAAAATCATTCATAGTGACAATGGGCAAGAATTTGATATGACCCAAATGTTTTTTTGAAAGGGCATTTTGCATCAAACTAGCCGTGTCTCAACCCCACAACAAAATGGAGTTGCAGAGCACAAACATCTTCATCTTCTTAATGTGGCACATGCATTGCTCTTTCAAGCCAAACTTCCAAAACGTTTTTGGGGGGATGCCATTCTCACTGCCACATACCTCATTAACTGTACACCTAGACCAATTCTTAATGATAAAACGCCATACGGTATCCTTTTTCACAAAGCACCTGCATATGAACATTTGCGTGTGTTTGGTTGCTTATGTTTTGCTTCCATGCATCACAATCGTCCCTCTAAGTTTGATGCTCGATCTACCCGCTTCTTATTTCTTGGGTATCTGTATGGCACCAACGGTTATCAGGTTTATGACCTAGACACGGGAAAAAAATTCATATCTCGTGATGTCCTATTTCATGAGCATATGTGTTTCCATACTCCTCCGCCCATGCTACTACTCCACATGTGTTCTCTCCAACCCAACCCACCACATATGATGACCTGTCACCACCTCACTCCATCCCATCCATCACTTTTTCCCACCCATCCACTAACCCTCCCTCACCAACACCAAGTACACCTCCTTCTCCACCCACCGAGACAGACGAACCTACTAGGTTAAAGGTTTGGACTATCACCACCTAGAGGCAGCCCACCGAGTATTGCGTTACGTAAAGCACACACTAGGACAAGGTCTTTTCCTTTCTGCAAGCAGTTCAATACAGTTAAATGCTTTTTGCGATGCGGATTGGGCTAGATGATGAGACACACGACGATAAACCATAGGTATTGCATATTCCTTGGGCACTCATTGATATCTTGGAAAACCAACAAGTAGAACACAGTTTCACAGTCAAGCGTAGAAGCAGAATATCGCTCTATGGCATTAACTCATTGTGAGGTCACTTGGTTATGGTACATCTTGCATGATCTGGGCATTAAACACTCACATCACCTCGAATCTTGTTTTCCATGAACGAATGAAACACATAGAGATTGACTGCCATCTTGTGAGGGAGAATATTCAAGCCAGATTGATTAAAACATTCCATATTTCTACATCAAAGCAACCAACAGACATCTTCACCAAATCCTTAGGCTTCCCACAGTTCTCGAGTCTACTTGACAAGTTGGGAATAATAAACATCTATTCCAACTTGAGAGGGAGTGTTAAGGATGATTCTCAAGATTCTAGGAATTGATCTTTGACTTTATTGTATATCATTGCATTGATTTATTTACCTTTCTAGTACTTAATTAGAATAGGAAATAGCCTTGTATCTAGGATCTAAATTGATCCTCTTCTTGCATAAATTCAGTCTTTGGTTAATGGAAAATATACAATTGAGATCAAACTCTCTTTTACAATGACGTAGACAATGTTAAATGGGGACCTGGAATCTTGTAATTCGGCGGTGGATTTCTTTGCGATACGGAGGACAATGGCATCGCAGACTCTGATGCCGACTACGGTGTTACCCATTTGGACGATTTTGAGGTCGTATTCAACTTGGAAGAGGTGGTCGTCCGGTGACCAAACTGTGATGGCTCTTATGAGTAGAAAGAGAGAGAAAAATAGACGATGACGTAGCGTCAGAGAAGAAAGAGATCACTGGCAAGGCTCTAGTGGCTACTCAGATGGAAAGAGAGAGAGAGAGAGAGAGAGAGAGAGAGAGAATAGGTGCTTTGCAATTAGTGAGGGAGAGGCAATCTACAGTCCTAGTGGATTGCTTGACCGACCAGGTGAATATGAATTAAAGTAAAGACACGTCCTAAGCGTAGGACTCTCGACCGGTGTAGCACAATATCCGAAAGTACCGGAGTCGAACCACGGAGACGGATGAACGGTGTTTGACTCAAAAGCAGCAAAATCCTAGTTTATCTTGGCTCTTAGGTAGCCACCCCTTGTGCAATTCGATTGATTTATTAACTAAATGAATGAAGTTACTTAACTATGAATATAAAAGAAGAGTGCAGCTGTGGGAACTCTAGCGTCTGCGACTAGCCCCAACCAATGTTCACTCGGGTTACATTTCACTCAAATGATCGATTTTAAAATAGAAAAAAAATTCCTAATGAATGCACACCACCTGTCACCAGTTTCCGTGTGCCGTCGAGAGGAAGGCTCCGGATTCCTTCGCCCCGCTTACAAGGACTCCGACGATACCCGAAATTTGTTCGTTAGAAAAAAATTTCGTATCCCAAAATTGCTTTAAAATATAATTATGTCGAACCCAAGGTGAAAATCGATTAGTCTAGCCACGGGGCACCTTCGCCCCGTGGCCACACTCTATGAAACTACTCACTCATGCTTTCAATGGATGCAACAAACATATATTTAGAACTAAACATGATTTTAGCAAACAATAATAAAACACGATACCACAGGTTTACGGCAAGAGAACGGATTCGAACACCAAGGAAAAATAAGAATTCAAAACTAGAAAACCTGAAGAACTTGAATTAAACTTGAATCCGAAAATAATCCTGAGCACAGCAGCCAAACCTAAGAAAATAAAACGTAAGTTATGAATTGTGTAACCCTAATTTCGAGTTGTAACAGGGTATTTTGATTAGAACCCCCGTTATTACAATTAAAATCCTAAAAGAGAACGAAATCACATCGCACGAAGACCAAAACGCCACTATTTCAGAGCTAATTAAGGCCCTCGGTAGCACTACACCCATTTCTAGGTAGCGCTCCCGAACCAATTAGAGCCGTTTTGACCAGTTGACCATTGACCTCAAAGAATCTCAGTAGCGCTACACCCATTTTGGTGTAGCGCTCTCCAAGGTTCTGTTCAGCTTGTGAGCCCTGTTGTGCCATTCCCGAGCGCTCCGTCAAATTCTTGTTGCGCTCCCAATGATACTAACCACTTCTCGAGAAATTAACTTCACCACTTAGTCTCCACAGCCTTACTTGCTCACACATTCCATCGCAGCCTTTCCAAGTACCTCTCATTAGTGCCAAAATATCTCAATTTCCTGCAAATTAAGCAGAAATACAAAATCCAACCACGTGTACACATTAAATGGAAAATGAGGATTAATTGCACGTCTAACGCGCTAATTCTACCCTATTTAGACGCTTAAATTCATGAATTTTGTGCACCTATCACAGATTGAGTAAGGGTGCTCCCGGTCTGGACTGGCATATTCAATCCTAATCCGTGAGTCGCGATTTTTTAAAAATAAATCCATGTCCAATTCAAAAGTCTCAGTGTTCAATTCCAATCTGATCTGTGAGTCACGGATCAGTTTTGAATTTGTCCACTGATTTTCAACTTATTCTATAAAAAAAATATATATATATCAACTTATTCAAAAACTCAAACTCAACATTGAAACAAACACTTTAGTAGTATAGTTATTAGATGAGAATATAAAGCATCAAGAAGAACAGAGAAAGAGCAGACATTCCAACAAATTAATTGAACAAATCTAAACTTGAACATTATGGAATCAAAATAGATAGCCAAAAAATAAAACCCAAAATTCATTTTGGAATTCCAAACACAGTAGGCTATAAGTCTGAGCTTGAGCATTGTGAAACAAATATATCTAAATAGGTAGTCATATACACAAAACCCAGATATCATTTTGGAATTCCAAAAAAAGTAGGTAAAATTATTTATCTATACATATATATTTATTTTTTAAAATTATATATAATAAAAATTTCACGGTCCGGATCGGTTAGTCCATGGTTTCAAAATCAAATTTCGTGTCTGGACCACGAGTCACGGTTTTTTATTTTTGAATCCATGTCTGGACCATTAATCCACGAGTAAAATCCAAAAATGTGCGGATCGGTTTGGTCTAGACCAGACTCACGGCCATCGGTTTTTTGAACAGTCCCAGGATTGAGGGCATTTTTAACTGTTAAAAAAAGTGATTGATCCAGGGGTATCGACCACGTACCGACCGGCGTTTGGGTACCCCCTTCCCAAACAATGTGATTTTGGATTGAGCTCTTAGGGACGTCCAATTGTATCGATTCCTGCATGGGACCCTCAGAATTTGATTTTGAGATGGATGAATGGTTCTCTTTTGAATGAAATGGGGTGGATTTGGATCGAGCTCTTAGGACTGTCCAATTGCATCGATTCCCACTTGGGGCCTTTCGGAATTTGATTTTGAGATGGATGAATGATTCGGATTGACCATTTGGGACCCACAAGGAGTTCTCCGATGCGGGTCGGTACATAGTCGGTACCCTCCCTAGGTACCAATAACAAGGTTCTTAAAAAAGGCTAGTGGACCTCATACCTTACAAAATGTCAAAGAGTGGATATAAGACCTTTGAAAAAAATGAGTGAATTGGATGTTGATACAAAAATGTATAATAGATCTTACACCAATTCTTTATTTCTTTAATCACATAATGAAATCGGTTCTTTAATGTTATTCGAACATAAGCTTAAATAAGGAATTATTATAGTGATATTTTTTCTATCATTTTAAGAAAAACCCCAAATCAAACTTTCACGACTCATACCTTGACTTTTCTTTATTGGATGGACTTCTTATTACTCCCTCCGTCCCATAAAGTTGTATCACTACGAAACGACGTGCAATTTTCAAACTAAAAAATAATGTATTTACCAAAATAATTTTTGAATTTTTTTTGCATCGTATAAAAGTTCTCGATAAGATCTATCAAACAAGATCCATATTGACTAAAAAATTATTTTCGTAAGCATGTTATTTTTTAGTTTGAAAATTGCACGTAGTTTCGTAGTGATACAACTTTATGGGACGGAGGGAGGATTTTTTTTTTTATCTCCCAACAAGTTAACCTCAAAGATCCTTAATGTGAGAAATGTATTTGTCTCAAATTTGATAGCGCTTTCAAGAGAAGGGTGTGATCTAAGGGCATCTCCTATAGTTATGACAAAAATGTGGTGTTATATGACACAAAATTATAAAAAGTGGATTTTAATTTTGTATTGTTATGACAAAGTGTGTTGTTAAGGTAATAAGTATTGTAGTGGTGTTGTTGGAGTTCTATTAAAATGTAAAAAAAGTACACATGCATCATAAATACAAGTAAAGGTGGGACCCAAATTTCCACCTTTTTTCACCCTTTTCGTCTCCTCTCTTTCTCTCTCTCTCTCTTTCCCTCTCCCTCTCCCCAATATCCTCTTTCTTTCTCTCTCCTACTTTTGCACTACGTCTACCCTCTCTCCTCCCTTTCAATGTTTTCTTCCGTTTTTTATTGCGGGCCCTAGTTAAACAAACATTTACCATAACATCATAGTTATTTACCTGCCTATTTTGCCACCATTTTTTCTGACCTTAACTTTTCTCTGATTATACCATTTGGTGCAAACAAAGAGAAAATGTTAACTACCTCACCTTATTTCTTACACAAATCAGTGCTTAACTACAGTATTGGAGATGCCCTAATCTCTCCAATTGAGATGGTCCGTAACGACCATTGCTCATTAATTAGATCATGTGCACTACGCAACAAAGATTTCCATACAATCATGTTTAACTATGAGGAATATAGTAATAATCTTGTTTGAAGTTTTTTCTCAGCCACATAGTTATCCAAAGTACAGTTTTCAGCGCAATTCAATACTACTCCCTCCGTCCTAAATTGTTAGTCTTTTTTTAGACAGTCGTGTCACTCAAACAATTTTCTAGATTTTTAATTTCAAAAAATATATTTAATAAAACTAATTGAAATCTATCAAACAACATCATGTAATAATTAGTCCACGTCAATGAAGATGGTAATTTTACGAATAATCATGGTAAAATGACATCGACATCGGTTAATGCTTCTCGATTAGAATTACTATAATTATGGAGGATGTGATCAATCAAAGATACATTTCGTCATTGCCCAACAAGTATGGAAAAAATTAGTCACGAAGATGGTGATGTTGCGAATAGTCAAGGTAAACTAATGTCTCTATCTCTCTCTAACCCTATTGTCTTCAAAATAGCTACCACATTTAGGGTTTCTCCGCCTGGGGGGGAGCAGCGCCTCTTCCTCCCCCCATGGCTTCTCCCCTTCACCTTATCCTCCCTCACTCTCCTCCCCTCTTCCCTCCTCCCCATCATCTTCCGTTTCACTCATGCAGCTTCTACACTACCCATCTGGTTTGGTTCTGATAGGAACCATAGTGTTGGTTGCGGCTTCTTTTCCTAGAGGTTGGGCTACTTCTCCTAGAGGTTGGGCTGCTTGCAGGTGGTGGGGTCTCGTGTCATCTTATGACGGTGACAATGATGCTCTTGGACGGCGGTGTTTATTCGGTTGGTGCTCTCTATGGCACAGCTATTTGGGTGTTTTGCGTGGTCTTTGGACTGCTGAGGCTCGTATTAGTGATACGGTTGTATGGATGGTGGGTCCCTAGGGTGGCGGCATTTGGGTAGTTCTGGTTTGGGTTTTAACTGCTTTTGTTTTCAGCGTCTTAGAATAAGTTTGAACCTCTCCTTTCTTCACTCTTTTTTCACAGATAGGGGCATTTCCTTTGGTGGTGGGTGGTGGTTATCGTGTTTTGTATTTGTGTATGGTCTAAGGTTAGCGGCTTTGGTGGTTATTGGGTGGTTTTCCATGAGGGAGGCGGTTTGGAGATGTAGTTGGATGCTTGGAGTTAGAAGCGGAAGAGATGAAAAGAAGCGAGCCGTCGACGCATCGTGGGGTGGTGCAAAGTGGAGTTAGAGTTGTGGGATGAGGCGTGATGGTGGCTATGGGGCTAGTCTTGGCGGCGTCAAAGCCGGGTAGGGGCTAGGGTTTTGGGGTTGGATGATTGGGGTGGGCCGCCCAATATTTAATGGTTTTTTGGTGATCTGGGGTTTGGTTTAAATAGTAGATGTTATTTTGGGCTTATCCCATTGGGTGTGTTGGTGGCATCTTGCCAAGAGCTTTTTCAAAAAAATCAAGAGGCGGAGAAGTAGGTTAAGATCTCACGAGAAGAAGTTGCTCAATCATTTCTTTTCCTACTGTTTTTTGTTGATTTCATTTTGTATCCAAATTATTTCGTGATGAATGAGATTATTTTTGCAGATAAAAAAAAAACTAATGTCTCTATCAGTTTAACGTAGTAAAAATGTGTCCATAACAGGAAAGATGATAAATTAACAAACAATCGTAGAAGAATATGTTCACACCCTTTTTTCGGTGATCATGGTAAAAATTAGATAGATCTTAGTAAATATGGTTAATATACAGTATAGAGAACAGTAAATCCAAATTTTTTTTGCAATCTAATAACTTGGTATGTCTCTATCTCTTCTCCCTCTTTCTAAAAAAAACACACACACACACACACAAACACTTAAAAACTGTTGTTGCCATCACCGGAGGAGGGGGGCATGACCATGGTTGCAGTATTCTTTTTCTCCCCTTTCCCCCCCTCCCTCCCCTCCCCCTTTTTCGTTTTTTGTTGCTTGAATAAAGGCCCCAAACTCTCTACTCCTCAAACCTTGATCAAACCAGCTCAACCCATTCCTTGGTCGCTACGACGCTACCCAACGTTGCACCGCAATCACCATTGTTCCCAGTATCAATTGTTGGCATCGGTGTGGTTCCCGTGATTGTCTACGGAGACTTGAGATATCAAGGACTGAAGGTTTAGGATGTCGATTTGGGACCACCTGGGTCGATTTGGGACCACCTGGGTGAGAATTTCGTCCGAAATTTTGGGTTTTAGAATTTCTTCTCTAGGTTTAAATATGGATGACAACTTGTAGCTTAAATAAGGGGATTGGATTATCCTCAATCCCTAAATTATGGGGATGGTCCTCCAGATTTTGAAATTCATCCAAATTTCCATCCGTTTTAAAATATGTTGTATATATAGATAAAGGGCAACACTGGGTATTTAAATTTTGGGATGAAAACATAACTCCCAAAAAAGGACATGATGATAACATAAGCTCAGGGTAGTTGGAGGGATATTATTTAAGTGCCCCTTTAATTACAAACATTAACTATACCTAAACATCTCAGTTTATATATATATTTCTTAAGATCGATCATTTCTAATATCCATACTTTTAGCTGCTACCTGTTTTTTCTTTTCTTTTCTTTTTGTCTCTTATTCTTATATTTGAAAACACGCATTTCTTTAATCACGAACTGAAATCGGTTCTTTAATGTTATTCGAACCTAAGCTTAAATAAGAGATTATTATAGTAATATTTTTTCTAGTGTCATTTTAAGAAAAAAACCCAAATCAAACTTTCACGACTCTTACCTTGACTTTTCTTTATTGGATGGACTGCTTATTAATATTCATTCATTGATTTTTTTTCTTCATTGGATGGACTGCACCCAAAAATAGATTTTTTTGGTCTCCCAACAAGTTAACCACAAAGATCCTTAAATATGAGGAATGTCTTTGTATCAAATTTGATAATAACACTTTCACAGAGAAGGGTGTGATCTAATCTCTCCGATTGAGATGGTCATAACGACCGTTGCTCATTAATTAGATCATGTGCACTACGCAACAAAGATTTGCATACAATCATGTTTACCTATGAGGAATATAGTACAGTAACAATCTTGTTTGAAGTTTTATCTCAGCCACATAATTATCCAAAGTACAGTTTTCAGCGCAATTCAATACTACTTTCTCCGTCCTAAACTGTTAGTCTATACTACTCCCTCCGTCCCAAATAGTTAATCCTTTGTACACTGTTTTTTTTTCTGGAATCCTTTTTACATTGTTGTGTCACTAAAACAATTTTCTATATCTCACAATCTATAATTTTTTTTTATTTCAAAAAATTTATTTAATAAAACTAATTAAAATCTATCAAACAACATCATATTAAATATAAAAACTTAGGAGATATAGACAATTTTTTAAGATGTCCCAAATAATGAAAAAGGACCAATTTGAAACAGAGGGAGTATTTCACAATACGTGTGCAAGTGCGTAATTTAATATCTGACCACTCGCGGGAATTCAATTAAATATAGATTCTGAATTACCAGTGTTTGTGATGAATATTGAATTCTTTGGCACCAAATGGCATTGGATTTCGGTCACCTTTTTTATTTTTATTTTTATTTTTGTCATTCAATATACATCAATGGAGAGTTAGCGGGAAAATTAGTGTGTTAGTCCAAAAGCTATCCATAGCCCTTAACCCCAAACTCCATTGTCAAGGCTCGAACCCTAATTTCCTTTGTTGAAAAATCCGGAAATAACCGCTGGATTACTGGCCCTTGGTTGATTTCGGTCACTTAAGGATTGTAAACATTTAAGATATCGACAACGGAGTCAGTACTATACTATATATTAGCCCAATGATCAGTTTAGTCGGAGCGGCTGCTACCCTAATGCGTTTTTTTTTTTTTTTATTGAAGACGAGTTTTATTCAAATAATTTGGATAGTTTTGTACTTCAATTGTAAAATCTACTTTTAAGATTACAAATAGCCAATTTGAGAAGTTTGTTACTTGTAAATAAAATTAGTTATAATCAAAAGTGAAATATGTTACGACTCACCTATAAGATATTGAATTTTAATAAATACTAAATTTTTTTTATCTATATCTGAACATCTCAAATCATTTTTGAAATTTTTCCTATGATTTTTAATATCCATTCGTAAGATATAATATTTTCATCTAATTCTCATATCGGGTATGCACCCTTCTTTTTCTTTTCTTTTTTTTTTTATCCCCAAATGTAATTTTTTTTGTGATTCAGACCTAAGCTCTCTAGTGGTAATATTTTTCATCTTTAGACACCCATATCGAATTTTCATGATTCAGTTTGTCAAGTTTCTGGCTAATTTTTTGACAGGATGGATCAAAAAAATTAGATTGTTTACCTCGCAACAAAATATTCATAAGGAATATTCATGCAAATTCAGATCCATGTTGCAAATTCACAAAAAAAAAAATACTTATTTAAAAGAATGTGTCCTACGCAACAAAGATTTGCATATAATCATGTTCAACTATTAAGAATTTAGTAAGTTTGAATCATGTTGAAGTTTTATTTTTGCCACATAATTAACCGTCCTGAAAACAATTCCGCGGGTCATCCAATAGTATTTTATAATACGTGTGAAGTCATTTATAGTTGCATCAAGTGGAAATAATATATATAGATTTACAACTTTCGAATGACTATTTGGAAAAAAACAATAATTAGTACCTGACCAATCATATATGAATTGATTGTGATAAAAGATTCAATACTTTGCTACCAAATGACAATCATTAAACTCATGAGTTATAAATTACAACTTCTTTTCTAATATATATTAATAATCTCAGCGTTGATTTTTGGTCACGTAATGATTGAGACATTTCTCAGTTGTATTTGAAATTATACATAATCAAATGTTAACGATGTTAGGACTCACCTATTTCATATAGAATTTTAATAAATATTAACAAATTTTACCTACTATGACTGTATCTGAAGATTTCAGATAATTTTTTTTGATATATTTCATATGATTTTCAATATCGTATGTAAGATATAACAAATTTTATTTCCTCTAATTCTTATATTGGTTACGCACCCTTTTTTGTAGAGAACATTTTTTCCACTAGAAGTATAACCAAAGTTTTATCAAAAAAATAAATTTTATCGGCGAAAGAAATATATATATATATATATATATATATATATATATATATATATATATATATATATATATATATAAAATGAGGATGATACAAGTACAATAAAAGCAGGAGCAAAGAGGATCGATAAGGAATCAACCACTCCCAAAAAACGGGAAAAATGGATAACAATACCCACAAAAAAACCTGACACCATCCCAACGTCGGCACAGCAAAAATGATCAGGAATTGATTAGCAACCTCGAAGCAGAATATGACTTCCAAAAACCTTGAAAGCGACTATAAAATTCTTCCCTGAAAGCGCG